>OY735247.1:18784881-19984881 GCA_963457695.1 Neria commutata | reverse complement strand
ATCCCTCTTGTACTAACTTTTCCTTGAACTCGCGCGCTGGCAAAGAGTTGGAAGGTGCCCTCAACTGTCCCTCAGGCACTCGACACAAAACAGGAATAAGCGCCTGAAACTGATTGATGGCAGAACTGGCGCGGGCAGAACGGCGCACGGATCGCCATCGACGCACAATGCTAATTGGCAGCGTGAGTGCTGGGAATGTACATAATTGAATTGGTGTCTGCTTGCAGGCGGCTTAAATTATGCGAAGTTCGCAATTTCATTAACAGTTTTGGTGCCGCTTTTGATTGAGAGCCGTTGGAGAAGCGTGGAGCAACAACAACAAATATTTGCACAGAACTTGTTGCATGAATACGAAGAAAAAAAACGGTGCTAATTCTTTGATATTTATTTCACTAAAATTTAATTTCAGTAATTGCTCACTACCACACGAACGAAAAGATTCTGGCCTCACCTGGCGTGTACTTAATATTTCTATAATTGATGGGAAATTGTTACTCATACGACAAGCTGTTTTTGAGCAAATGCAAGAAAAAAAGAGAAAAATACGCTAATTCAAATACAATTATCGAATGGGATGACCGATTTTATTTAATACTAGCTGTCCCGGCAAACGTTGTTCTGCCTAAAATAATTCTTTTATAAAAAGATTTGTTTTGAAATGTATTTCAACTATGGTAGAATTTTTTTTTAATAATATGAAAATTTAGTATAGGAAGAATAGGTTTTCGGCACGTTTTCCACCCCGACAACAGCTATCGGGTTCAAATTTTGTCAACGACTTTCTGTCGCGAACGCGAATCTGAGCCAAATCGTTCCATGAATAAGAATTTTCGAAAAAGAGCCACCGCAGAGTCACTTAGGAAGATCTAACATAAAAACCCATTCAGAGCACCATATGAACATATGTTGTGAGTATAAGGTCGATCGCTTCTGTGGTTCCGCCGTGATGCTGCAACATACATACGCACCAACGTTTTTAAGATGTATGCTCACTATTCGAACGTGAACGAGACTGACTTAAATATTGGACAGTACCAGAAAAAAAATTTATTTTCAGAACTGCAAAACGACATTAAGTACATGAAATTGCCAGAGTAACAAAGAATTCAAAATTTCAACTAATGATTGAATGACAATTACGGTTCCAACTACAAGAACATTTCAATTACTAATATGTATTTTTTTCGAAATCTTTCTAATGGAAAAAAGAAGTAAATATTCCATTATAAGCAATTGTAAAAGGTAATTGATTTTTTCAGTTCCTCGCAAAAAATTTGCGGATCGCTTTTTTCGAAATTATATTTTTTATTTTAGAAAAAGTTGATCTCCGCCAACGAACTCAAAAGTAAGGAATTAGTTTCGCTGTGATAATCAGAGTTGTTTTTGTAAAAATTAATTCAAATATCGTCTTACAAGTAATGGTTTCCCTCTTTATTCAATTCTTATCCAACGAAATTTCTCAAATGACGAACTAGTTTGACCGATCTAAAAAATAATTAAATTTCCCAACTCTGTAGAATTATTAGCTTTACCAATATTTACGTAGAGGTTCGAATCGAAGACTTTGAAATGGAGTATCACCTAATACGGTTTCAAATTCAGGGTTCCGTTCCTATAAAGGGATAAAAAGGAACACTTATAAGGTCGCTTTTGTTTTCGGAGGTGTGTATACATATGTATAAACAGACCATTTTTTCATAGTAGAAATGTTGTTAGATCTTCATAATGCAAACATACTCTCACTCGAAAAAGTTAAAAATCTTTTTGTAAATATTTTTTTAACTTTTCATGTGGGTCGGCCCAAAATAAAATTAGATATTGTATCGTGTGGGGTATCAATAGAACGGGCTACGTCCATAGATTACAAAAATATATTTAATTTTAATTTAAGGTCAATGAGCTATAAAGGTAACACTCCATTCATCAACCTAAAATTTTTATATAAACAGAGACACTAGGTATTTGATCGCGCATATATATTTTCGAAATTTTAGTCTTCCTATTTATATATTGTACATTACACCTATGGTAATAGGGTATTTTTACTTTGTGCGAAAATTATAACGCATTAAAGGAGCAATCCTGGGAGGAAGGGAGAAAACTAAGTTGTACAAAAGGCTAACCACACACGCACACACATACATTGTAGCCTCAAAGTGCGGCGGGCATATGAAGGGGAATATGCAACCGAGTCGCACTGAATACAGCAGCAATAGCAACAACAACAACAAGTAGCAACAACAAAACTGCTCCCAAGGCAATTGCAGTTAAACGATAATAACTACTGCAAACCACAGCCGCAGCGACAATAACAACAACAACCACTACTACAACAACAACAGTGGCAACCACAACCGCAATAAAACAATAAACAGCCAACAACAGGCCACCGAAAAGGGACAAACTGCAGAGCGTCTCTTTTGCCGTAAATTCTACCGTTACACACACACACACAGAATATTCTATGAACAGCGAAGAGACAATATGTCACAACTACATTCACACAAATATCAGCGGAATTAAAGAAAATGCACCAAAATTCCAACAGCTACAGCGAAATTGTACAAAAGCTACTAAAATGAGCCGAAGTCGCAGCGGGTTCATATAAGTAAGAGCACGAATATACGGCTTAATTAACAATGATTGTGTCTGCATATGTCTATATATATTTGCACAGGATCCCACAGCCCCGCAGGAAAAGCACCGGACAGTTATCGACAGAATGGTAAATTTTCAACTTTCGAAAATCGAACAATTATTGTCTGATGGTGTTATTCTAACAACAAATATCAAATTCTGAAGAAAAATTTTAATGTAAACAATATTCTAATTACAAAACCAGCTTATAATTCTTGATTTCTTAGCTGTATTAAGTCACATCTTAGTATTGGGCATTCCATCGAATTCGTGAATAATGTACAAACACACTTTGAAGTGTCTTCGGGTCTTTCACAGAGTACTACAATCCTTGCTCTTTGCTTTTATTTTTTTTTATCAATGATATTTCTCTTTTTTTTTACCAAATCGAAATTTGCCATGTATGTCGATGACTTGAAAATATTCTTAAAAATCAAAAGTGCGTAGAATTTGTGCATTATGGAGACTGATCTAGATAATTTTGTTGATTTTTGTGATGAAAACCGTTATCTTTTTACGTAAAGAAGTACTGTCAAATTCCTAATTTTTATTACCAAATTTGTCAATTGTAAAATATGTTGTAGAGAATGGTTATAGTGCTCCTCTAAGGCAATTGCGCCATGCTGACTTCTTTTTTATTGAATCTCATAAATCGAATTATGTACTAAATGCTCTGAGGCTTTGTATAGCCTAGTAAAATAATTTTTCCAAATCATTTCTACGATGTAACTTCGCTTAGAAATATGTTGAACACATTTTGAAATTTTGTTTCGAACAAATTTTGTTACTGCAGCTGGCCAAAGTTTTAGGCTGTAGGTATTTGTCAAATATATTGACTGACAATAAATATTTTTTGTATTACATGTAGAAATAGTGAGCAGCTCCTTCGGACCTGAAGCCCAGCTACAGCATATCGACCACAAAATATTTATTCACAATAAATCGAAAATGATTGATCAAGCAATACTGCTGAAACAACTAAAGTTTCCGCAGCAATTATCTAAAACTATAAATAGATATTTAATGCTTACTTATTTTTATAAGCTTTGCTTATAAACTTTCGCTCCTTTTAATATAAAATGACGAAAAGACAGACTTCAAAGATGGGATCTGAATTCGCAGTTTTGCTCTTTTCCGATTGAGTATCTGTGTGCATATACAACTGATAGTGTTTGTGTGCGTCGCTCCGAAATTGTTGCTTTGTTCTGCTACCATAAATAATTATGCGCCTGCAGCTGCCGCAGTTACGAGATATTCCCTGCGCCTAACAACTTTATCTCGTATTCAACAGCAGCAGATACAAATTGTATTGTTGGCTGCAACAAGGCGAGTTCGTGAGGTAGAGTTAAGCTGCTGCAGTATGCAGTACACTTGAATAGATGCAAAATAAATTCAAATCCGTAAATAAATTAGAGTTGCAAAAGTAATTACAGCACGAGAAGGTAATTGGGAATCAGCATCATGTGGAATATACGCAGTTGAGATGCCTCTACAATGTGACCCTAAATTAGTGTAGGTATAGCTACGGTTCGTTTGGAAATTTGACTGCCAAGCTTATATTTTGGTAATGTGGGAGCTGAGCATTTGAAAAGGGGAAGACCTTGCTAGACATTCCCTTTAATCATTTCGAGCTGTTTCTAACTCAGGCAGGAGTTTGGAATGGAATTTGCTATGGCCAATGGGTAAATAATATGAACGAAGTGCTGATTAATTTTGCCTCTGTTCCCCAGGCTGTAGGTACTTTCTTGTTATGAAGATGAGTAGAATGATCGATAAGATAAATTAATTAAAGCGCATGTAGGGTTAACAGAGTGAATTACGTTAGGTATTTATAAATCAAAGTTAAGAAGAAAGTTCAATATATTGCCGCCTCTGGCGCTCGAAGCCGAATCGTCAATGGCGTGCTTTTAATTTTTCCATGTTCTCGAAGGCTGTAGGAATTTTGTAAGCAGGGTTGTATTTTAGTGTTTGGCTAACTGCTTGTAACACGCATTTGTGGGATATTAATTTTCAGCCCAAGCTCAGAGGTTTTGCAGTACATTATTCACTTTCTAACGAGAAGATTTCCCAAAACAAAAGCACATTTCTTGCAATCACAATTTTCCATTTACAGAAAATATTATCTGCCAGCTGCAGTCACACTTCGCTTGAGTGCCTAACAATAGCTGTAAAGCAAGTGGTCACTTCTTCAAGCAGATCTGTCAATACTTCGTATCCTTTTTGTCAGCTGACTGCTTTTATCAAAAGGCGTCATTTGCTCGTTCGTTGGAACAATGCAGATTTTACGTTCATTTGGCCAAGTGCCTGAAGTGCCTTTTTCCGGTCATTGTGCCTCCTATTACGGTGGCAAGTGAATCTGATTCAGATTTGCTAAAAGGAAAGGCAGCTCAGTTTTAATTATTTTTGAATCTAATTGAAATTTCAGTAGGTGAAGTTATTTACGTCATTACCTTGAGTTTTTCTTCGGATATCGGCGAAAGGCAAAACCTTTTTGCCGAAGTTAACCAAACCCAAACAAATACTTGCAAACTTATTGGGCTTTTAACCTTGCTGAATAAATACAGAGAAAGCAATTTTAAGATGCTTACTGTGAGTAAGTGGAACCCTTCGCTTCCGCACTCTGCGAAATTTCCCAAAAAATTTCATTTGCCTAAAGATGTTCACATAAAGGTATGCATGTGTGTGTGTATACGTTTCGCATCAAAGCTCTTACGCTCCATTTAACTTAAGAGTTCCTTCAAAAAGCTGCTACATTTTCAGAAAATGCTCAGCCACAGCACTTTAAATCATTTTATTATATTTTTCTGAAGAGGCATTCAAGCTGTAAGGCATTCTGAGCTGATTTAAACCCTTCGCTTTTGCTTGTTACCACATGGAAGCAACACTTTTCTTTGTTTTTTGCTCAAGAACCTGTATGAAAGAATGACCAAGAGCGAGTTGAATAGAGTAAGAGCGCAGGCTATGGAAGCAGCTTACACTGAGAACACGCCATTTGTACTTTTTTGCTTAGTTCTGAAGCTTTTCTCTTCTAGTTCCTTTTGTGAGACATTTTATTCAGTTGAAAATGAGAATATGGATTCCATTAATTGACGAATATGGTGAATGGTTTCTTCAAGATTTCGCCACAATTCAAAGCAGATACAAAGGAAAGGAAATTCAAAACGGTGAATTATTTCCGTGTGCGGCAGTATCTGTTACGAAGAAATGCCAACTCTACTTTAGTATTTTTTTTTCATGAGAAAAAACTACTCAATCCAATTCGCACACTGTTATAGAATAAGTTCGGCCGAATGTTTACAGAGTCATATTTATTCTGGATGAAAATTACGTGTATTTATATATATAGCAAGCATCAAATTTTGTCTATGAAATCATTAAATTAAATTTAAAAAAACCAGATAACTTGTTTAAAAAAATGATGGCTCGTAAGTTGTTATGAAAAGGCTCTTCGACTTGGAAATGCTTGAAGGTGCCGATATACCGATTCCATAAATGCTTTCTACAAGTGTCTCAATGTCTTTTTTGATTGTATCAAGTTATTACGAATTTTTAATGGAATTTACGAATTTATATGGACTACTTATTTAAAAAACTCGTTTGTATTTTGAATGAGTATGGCTTTTGTAAAATTGTGTGCCACATCTGCTTTGTTCTAAGCCTTTCTTACAAAATGTATTTTCTGCAACTTAAGGTTGAACTTCGTCGGGTGAAGTAATATAGATAATATATACGTTTGGTACTGCATCTTAAAAGAAATTTGTAAGCTGTGTGGAAGGAAGTCACATAAAATATGGTTTCAGAGAAGACTATATTTCAAAGGCCGATACCCTAGCAATAGTTGATTTTATTTATGCGGCTCAAAGTTGTCTGACTATTGGAAAATCCTAACTTATTGCTTCGAAATCTATAGCAATTTTATTGAAAATTTGATTATTCAGTTAACCTGAAATCCTTATACTCATAGCAAAATGAAATGGAATATTAGTTTTTTCTTAAACAAATATGAAAAGAAATACCTAGACAGCAACGAATTATTACATCTTCCAGTAATTAAGCTGAAATGTAGTTTCTTCTATAAACCAGTATCAAATTTCTGAATTCTGGATCAATTAAATAGCATAACACTCGGTTTTTTTCCTAATAAAAATCCAATATAAAAGTGGAAAAAGGAAACGTAAGCAAATTCACAAAAAGCAGTCGAAATGATTCCTGTTGCTGCTACGGTAACTGCACCAGTTCATGCAAATACGCCAGCCATTTCCTATTTCACTTCCGGCAATTAACAATCGTAGTCAATGTCCGAGTGTGTGCAGGACAGAGTGTGTGCAGTCAGAGTCATTCAGATGCAGTCGAGTGGAAGCTCCAGCAAAGAAACGAAAGAGATGCCCCTTTGCATTGCAACTGGTTTGCCGGCGTACACGTCGTATGAGAATTTCTGTCGTAATATTGTTTGTATGGCAATTTCGCAGACATTTTAAAGGGTATTAAGTGCTTAAAGCTCAAATAATTTTCAATTTCAATTTCAATTTATTTATTATAAGGTGTTGACATTTAAGACCTTTTGCATGCCGCATTGGTACAATATATAATCAACTAATCCTACTTAAATTTCTGCGAAATTAAACGAGTTTAAAATTTGCAGCGAAAACATTTCTTTAGCTGGCAATAAAATCAATAAAGCTTAACATTGCTCTCATCTTTTGGCTGCTGACAATGCCTGCTCAATTGTCTGTCTGTATTATTTATAAGCTTATATAATCAAATTAAGAAGCTTAGAATTTCAGCGAAATTAATTGTTTGGATCATTGCGCAAGAGTTTGACGTTTAACTAAAGAGAAGCACAAAGGTTCATGCTTTTCTGGCACTGTTCCTACTATGGATGCAACAGCCGCAGCCATCGAGTCTGACAATTGATGGTAGTCCGCGAGGGCCTACAGGATGACATGATGTCTCGCAGTCCTGAATGAAACTGTTCGAAGTCTCGAGTATACCCATTTTGCCAAGCCTTTGAATTTGATTTCCGTGGGGTGGAAGAATTGTAGGGGTGAGGAGATGACTGCTGTCATGGGTTTCGCTCGCATCAGGTTTAATGATTTGAACACTTTGAATTTCCAAGAATTGAACAAAGATCTTACTCATGCTTATTCAGAAATCAGTTGAGTTTGAAGAAGGTTTATTTGAGGCTAGAATGTAGTCCAATAGATCCATATGAACAGCCGGTATGCTGCCATCTTATACGAGTGTGTGTATATTAAGGTCATGAAGATTATAAAAAATTGTATTAAGATACAATTAACGAGCTCTGACAAAAAGTTTCAAAAGAGAATCTACAGTAAAGCATAGCATAAATTGCTTACAAGCAATGAAAGAAGCTGTTATATAGAACACAGCATGACTATGAGGACCAGCCTTCGTTTGAAACTAATCCATCTCTGCTCTCTAATAAAAACAGGAAGAAGGGCAGTGTCAGACGCCGCACAGTCGCACACGACGGAATTGCCCAAGTTTGAAAGATTTCCTTGCAATTGTTGTATTTAAAGGACTAAATAATTAAACATTATATTCGATATTGTCCATGTTGTGCCTTTAGTATTCAGTGACAGTGGACAGTCGCCCATCTCCGACTTGTTTAAAATTTTAAAAATTTTACCATGCTTAAGTTATTTCATTTTATGGCCAACAGTCCCTCAAGTAGACAGCTTTTTGCAAATTACAGACAAAAAGAAGTAGCTTTGGTCTGTTGAGTTGATAACTCCTGATGATTACTCCTCCACGCGGTCGGCATTTCGTTTTTCTTGAGGTCCTCGTACTAACTGTGTTAGTGCAGTTTGTGCAATTGATCCGTTGTCACGTCGATCCAAATGAGAAAGGAATTGGTTCTTCCGTTCAAACAACTTTCCTCTTACCCTAACGTGGTTTATACAGCCATTTAAAAAAATCACTCGGAAAAACCCACAAAACATTCAAATCTTTGCTAGGTACGTCTCTGATATGCCTTGTAATATTCTAAGACCCAAGGATGCAATGCGCACCCTAGATTAGTGTGTGTCCATAGACTTAATTTAAATAAACTAAACTAAACTATAATCGTCTTGTGACTCTTCTCAAGTGCACATTTCTGCTGCTCTGATGGTATGCCTCAGAAAGCAAGGCTCTAAGTCAGATTTTGCGCCAATTATTTATCATTTTACTTTTCCATGTTTTTAACATTTTCTTTCCTAACCGTACAATCTCAATCGATTGCAATGTCCTGCTTTTTATTTACTTCTCTTTAATCATAAATCTCGTGTATAATTTTATTCTCTTTTCCATTTATAGTCTAGAAAACATAACTATTTATCAAATTGCGCTGTTGCTTTGCATGTGTGTGTTCAATTGCGCGCAATGCAGATATGCAGATAAACACACATGCGAAAGCCACACACATATGCACTTGAATCTATTTTATGTGCATTGCAATATGCCAATAAAAAGGATACTCGATACTGTTGAGAATCATTGTGAATCGCATGCAATCACAAAATCCCCACTCAAATCTGCACGGCGCTTCTGCTGCTATTTCTGCATTCTTCTGCTGCTGTTCATGTTGGCAGAAGGAAACAACGTTTCAAGATGAAATCTGACAGAAGGTTGAGGGTTGAAAGAGAGCTGGCAATGCAGGCCACTTGCTATGGCAATGGCACTTGAATAAAAGTGTTTCACGTTAAAAGGCTCTTTTAATTTTTGCATTTATAATTAATTCCAATTATTATTTGCTTTTAATTGTCATGCCTTTCCAGAGAATTATTTTAGCATGCTCGAAGAAACATAACAAATGTATAAATGAATAAGAATACACACGATATGAAAATAAATTTCGAAATTTTTCTTAATGTGCCCGTGCGCTACGTTCCAAGCGCAGATGCCTCTACTCCAACCCAAAGAAGTCGTACGCCTCGCTTGAGTGCGCACATCTGCGATAGTCCCACAGACATCTTTGAGCTCTTAACATAATCATTAGCATAAGAGTTTAACTGCGAGCCATGAGCGAATTTTAAGAGAGTAAAAGTTCTTGACTTAATTTGCTGTCGAGCACACTGAACTTCAAAAGTGTAAAATCAACAGATCATTTTTTATTTCGTAGCAAAATAGAAAAAACTAATATAACATGAAATACTCGGAACATAAGTAATATTCGTTTCGATCGCTGGAAAATTGTAAGGGAATTGTATTTGTGGGTGATCTCCAGCATCAGCAAAAAAGCTTAGTTCTGATAATACTTAACATTTATATTTTTCAAAAAATGTTATCGGAGTAGTTGAGCCATAGGCAATATTTCCGATGCGCACAATTTCTTTTATATTTGTTTCATATTAAAATATTCTTCAACTGGCTTAGGAAATCGAAACTACCGAGTTTTTCTTTTAAATCGTGTTGTATTTACTGTAGCAATTCCATTTGCACGGTTTTTTATGCTTGGTCTCTTTCGGAACCAACTGGCGAATTTCTGAAAGGATTTATTGATTTAGTGTAGCTTTCGCCTATAGAAATAGACTTGTACGTCCTCTTCAGCTGTGCGTGCTGATCAATGAATTGTATCTGCCTGAGCTTTTCTATAAAACAGAAGATTTATGTAAAATAAATCTGTAGTGTTAAGGAATTAGGTACATGGACATTGACCGCATTGTCTGTGTTTTGCCAGAGTGCCAGTTTGGAAATCGATGCCGTGGGTCCGAGTAGTGTGATGGTAGCGGGGAGAAGTGGTAGGGAAAAAAGAAAACACAAAGGAGTGAGGAAATTATATAATATTTTATTGTAGCACCTGTATACCACTGAAGGGATCTCGCAGCAGAGCGATATGAACGCTATCGTGCTACAGCCGAGCTGATCGCCTTAATGCTTCGAGAGGTTTCACGTGGACGAAATATGCGAGATCGCGCTACAGGCGAGCCCTCCTCCACTTCATTCAAGGACTCCTCAGCTGGGTGGAACGCACCGGGTCCCGCTGCATACTGCTACTCCTCGAACCGCCGCTTTGAGCGGACCGCGCTGTCGCCGCCGTCTATCAACTCGCTCAGCGCATCACCAGATCTTCACGTCCGGCGAACCCCCCTTCGGGGTGCTGGTGTTTCTCGATGTGGTCAAGCTCCCCAGGGCGTGATTCGCACCTCGGAGGCTGAGCAAGCTCGCTGGTAGCCGCAATATCTGCTGCGGAATTAGCTGTCTCTTTCCTGAGAGCAGTGGGACAGTGACAGGCGATCGCGAGAAAGGCGGCGCGCTAAGAAAAAATTTGAAAACAATTTCTCTTTCTTTCCATAGATGGCATGAATATTCGGTCAATCAAACCAGCGACCTTTTACAATCGAACCCGAGTAACTATCCACTGATCCGGCAATGTGGGATTCACAGCACAATTCTAATATATTCATACGGCGCAAGCGCCTTTTGCCAGGCAATTTTTGAACTTTTTAAACTTTTGAAAGAAATATACAGATGTACATACCAGAGTTGTGAAGAGTTCAATCAGATTTGATTTGAATCAGTGATTTCACCCTATTTGATTTAAAAAGCTGATTTTGCAATCAAGCATAGCCAATCGATTCATCTTTTTCTGATTCAAATCCCAATCGATTGGTGCCCTTTTGATTTTAAGTCCCAATCAACTTTTGTCATTTGTGATTTGAATCAGACAAGGGCAAATCACTGATTGGAGTTTTTTGATTCAAATCACTGTGATTGCTGGTGCTTGATTGTAAAATCAGAAATTTAAATCGATTGGTGGAGTTTATTTTTAAATCAAAAATTTAAATCAGTTGATTTATAAATCGATTTTGATTTGAATCTTTTACAGGTCTGGTACATACATATATACGTACATCAACCGATATTCAATTCTCCTACAAAAGTAGTATCTGATTACGTGTAGACGTTAGTAAGCGTAGCGTTGAATCTGCCGAAGAAAAATTCACAGCCTCATCTTGTGGCCATTTACTTTTTCATGGTAGTGTAGATTGTTTTACATGTGCACGCAGACGCATATCACGCACACGTAAGCAGACATCTAACCGTGTCCTCATATGTTAAACATGCGTGTGTATGTGTTTGCTTGCTCTGGCTGCTTCTTACCTGACAAATAAATCTGTGTGTTTTCTTGTGATTTATGTCTTCACTTTTCGCGACGACAGGTAAGGTTCCCCTCAAAAGCGGCAGCCTCGCAAAGAAACTTGAACGCACTCTGCTCACACACACACACGCACATATGCTCCGCTTGAGTGACTGCACGCATACGCACACACTTTGCCATGCTGCTGTGGCACAACGTAGCTGTAATTAGTGTGTGCGTTGAGGGGCACAACGCGTCGTATGCGTGACATTTGAGGCCGTTAAATTGAAGGCCTGTATTGTAGCTGTATGAAAGCGCGAAGCGGCGAACAGGCTGAAGTTGACTACGCTAGGAGCACACACATGCACACACGAACACAGCCAGCCAGAAGCGCACATGCTTCGGATCTAAGTAATTAATATTCAAAAGCGTGGGACTTCTGAGTAAACAACTCAACTCAACTCAGATTCCAAGACACAGCTTCTCATATAATTTTTTGGAAATTTATCGTAGCCATATGTGAAAATGAGAAAAATGCTTTAAGACAAGCATAGAAGCAAAATCACATAATATTCGCATATTTTTCTTGGCGTCGAATACACGTTAAATATACGCCGGGGTGTTTTTAGTAATTTAAGTCGCTAGCGAAAAGCAACCGGATCTAAATTTGCATTCGTATTGATATCTCTCTCGACTTTCTTCGTCGTCACTTTTGCTAATAAACACGCTACCATTTCTGCATACCTCTTGAAGTTGTGCATCCAATAGGATCTGTAAATAGATTGAGAACTGCCAAAAAGGCCTTCCAAGCTGTGGTGGCTGGGAGACTAGATTCCTAGTCCAAATGCGATCGAATCTAAATTTTGTAATACAGATCCTCTTGCATCAAAGGGATTATATTCAAGATTTAGGTTGCTCAGTTTGAGAGAAGAATCAAATTTTAGAGGGTGGCTTGTATGGCTTACTTCCCACATTTCTGAGGCAAGAGCGAAGCATGCAAGAATGTGACGCTGTTAGATAACTTCACTTTTAAATTTTAAAATTGTATCAAATTTAATTTGAGCCTAGTCGATTACAATAACTTACAGACTCGAAAAACAAGCATACAAATGTATCATTAAAACGAAATGAAAACTTATTAGTATCTCACCTAGAACAGAACACCACGCAGGTATTCTTGAAAGACCTCTTTGAAATTCTACAACTTCAATAGTTGACTACAGGAGGTTTTCATGTAATGGGCTCATCTGATGCAAAATATTACTTGATCAATTTAATGGCAAAGGAAAAGATTGAACGAAGCGTCCTTGACGTCCCTCTACCTCGGGTTTTTTGCGATCAAATTGCTGTAATTTGTCTAATTACTCATTCAAAAGAATATTACGTGGTATTTAAGGTGAGGTGTGGACCCTCTGCAAAATATCAAAGAATGGGCGTGGTCCGCCCACTATATAGGCGGCAAAATTTTCCGGTAAAATGGCTGTCAATTGACTACTTATGCATTTAAACGAATAAAATTTGGTTCCCAAGTTTAGATTTAGTTCCTACATACCAATCGGCGTGGTCCGCCCACTATATAGGCGGTAAGCTTAAAATCCGCATTACTTCTGTAATATACACACCATAGCATCCATATTTGGTCACTTCATTGCAGGTGAGAATTTCTTTATATTCTCCAAAAATGGGCGTGGTCTGCCACCATGGGGGCGGTAAATTTAATATTTTTTTTCTCGCTTAAACCAACACTCAGAGGATGCCCCCTATACATGCAAAGCACTTGTTGGTTTTGAAAGGATCATAGGTTAGTGGGTGAGGGGAAAGTGGAGTAGTAGCGGTGGACGTTTGCCTTGAATTCGTGAATGTTGCAATGACGTGGGACAACTTCCGCAAGGAGACTATTCCACAACCTTGATGTGCGACCGAAGAACGAATTCTCCCTGTAATGCGTTGTGCTTTGGAGCTTTGTCGAAACGTGATAACGATGTGCCCCGCTCGCCATACGCGTGTTGCGAGAAAGCACGCGGGCAGCTGGGATAAGATCTCTTATCTCAGCAGAGCATCTACCGTTAAAATAACGATAGAAAAGGCTTAAACATCCCACGTTCCAACGGTGCTCCAAGGAATCGATAGATCTGGCGACCCTATTAGCTTTATCGCGCGACGTTGGATACGGTATAGGAGCTCCAGTTTGGTTCGTGAAGCTCCTGTCCATAAATGCGAATTGTACTCCATTTTTGGCTTAATATTGGTGGTGTAGATAGTGCAGAGATCAGCCGGTGTAAAGTATTTTTTACAGCGTTTTAGAAAGCCTAAGCACTTGCCAGCTTCTTTAGCAATGTCGAAAATGTGGTCATTCCAGCGGAGATCACACTTGATCGACAAACCTAGAACGTCAAGAGCTGCCGACTCTACAGTACCCACACCATCAAAGGATATAGGAGTTTGGGAGGGGGAGGAAGTTTGCTTGTGTGAGAGACAACAGCATTTATATACCGATCATTTCTGTTGTACACCTGTCAAAGTATCCATATTTGGCATATATAGTCCTATTAGGTATATCTTTTAGTTTGACAAAAATGGGCGTGGTCCGGTCGCTCGGTTACTTGGTGTAGGGTATTACTCTGTCGGTGAAACCCGACTGATGCTTCCTTACTTGTTTTGTATAGTCTTGTGAAACAAGCATTGAGCTTGCAATAAATTTTTTTATTGTCTTCAATAAAAGTTAAGGCTAAGTAAAAATTTTGGTTTTTGTTGTTGTTGTAATGGGTTTTTTTATATCTAAGAAAATATGGTTGGAGGGGGTGGGAAAAAAATTTTTTTTTTTAAATCGGCTATTTTGAGGGCCCTAAGCTCGAATCTGAGGTCAAAAAAATTATTCACAAACAACAAGTGGGTAGTGAAAAGGTTAAATATTATTTCCAGAAACTTTTGAAATTTCAGACTTGTTGTATAAAGAAATATAAGAAAAATTGTAGCTCTGGTTATGTGCTTTATTACCGGGGTAGAATTATAGGTAATAGTATGCTTATTTTCTTTCAAGTGTTCCATTCTATACATTTTAACCCCAAAATATATTCAAGTTATAATAATATCAGTTGGAACCCAAAAGTATCAAAGCACTCTAAAATGAATCGCATTTTAAAGCAATGCAAACTTGATGAAACTACTGGTGCATCACCAGCTCGAGCATAAAAAAGCACTGCCAAAGGCTTATTGCAGGCTTTTATGAATTTTTTCATTTATTTGATTTCAATTATTCAATTTCATTCAACTTTCTGCAACAATTAAAATTTTTATTGTTGCTTCTGTGTACATGCACGTGTGTATGTGTGTGCATATGTGACGCAAGCAAAAAACAGACACCACAGCAAATTGGAATTACGAATAAGAACACATGGAAACAAATTCAAACAAAACAACGATAAATGCACTGTGAGGCAGATACAAAAACAAAGGCAGCAACAACGAAACAGACAAACACAAACAAATTGCATTCTGGGGTTAGAAATCACCACTCAGCCGCGAAATTGCTTACGCCCGCAATTGCCAACTAATGCGGCTGCCGTATGTGTGAACAAACACACACACACACACACTAAATTGCTTGTATCTACATATCTGTGTAATTGCCAGCGGAAGTGTGTATGTATAAAAGTACACTGCTGCTCAGCAAAAACTAGAACGATGTTGAAAAATATTGTATTGTATATATTTCTACCTGTCTAATCGATGTTCGCCCAGCCCATCTCTAGCCAGAGCAGATCTGTTGCCTTGGAGAGAGAGCGAACTGACGGCAGCAGACACTCGATCGAAAGCGCTTGGCAGTGACACCGCAATTCCGCGACCCCAACTCTATAAATATTGTGAAATTAAATATTTTCATTGTAAATTCAAACGTTTTTATATTCCATTAAAAACCCAACGTATTATAACGTAAACCCCGAAACATTTCGTTTATCTTTTCAATTCTTTCAAACTTCTGCCCATCCCGCGGCATGGAGTTAAACATGGTCCTTCGAGTCAACCGCGAGCCAGCGCTTTCGAACCTCCATTACAGTTTTCTTTAAATCGCGCTTTAATTTCAAGTTTACTAAAGTCAAAAAAAAAAAAACTGCAGAAGTAGTGATTAAAAGTTGTTAAAAAGGCAAGAATTAGTGCAAAAGGCTAAAGAATTGTATAAAAGTGACAAATTAAAAATTACATAATCGCTACAACAACCCCACTACAGCCTAAAACATACAGACAAATTACAACAACAACACTATAGTTTAAAATCTACATGAGAACTACAATAACAATACTACAGTTTAAAATTCATATAACATAAACAAAATTTCAATCCACAAAATCTATAATAACAACACTACTGTCTAAAACACGCATAAACTAAATGAATATACAATCTAAAACTACACAAAATTTAAAAAACAAAAATTAAAAAGTGCAGTGCTAAAATTTTAGCAGTAGCAGCAGATTCAGAAGCGGCAACAGCAAGCAAACAGCAGACCCTCCAACGGCGGAG
Source organism: Neria commutata (assembly GCA_963457695.1). Lineage (NCBI taxonomy): Eukaryota > Metazoa > Arthropoda > Insecta > Diptera > Micropezidae > Neria > Neria commutata. Next base: position 19,968,640 of record OY735247.1, on the reverse strand, counting down.
CACAGGAGAATCACAGCATCAGCGGACTTCTCTGTACCCCATTCCCATACCCCTATGGAAAATATGTATGTAAAGTCAAACAAACCTCTATAAAATCACATTTAAACATATGTCCAAGATTTGACGCAACTTTAAAAAAATTTCTCTATACACACTACAATAAAACATAATATTCTCATACATATATGTAATTGCACATAAGCCGTTTGCTTGGCGCCGAAAAGTTTTATATTGCAGAATATATTTTCGTATATTCTACCCGCACTAAGCCGCGTACATATATGCAAAATATATGAACTTACATACATACGTACACACTTGCATTTTCCCTTGCTGCAGTCAGCTCAGTGCTACAGCCAGATCAGTGTACTCTCGCCCCCGCACATTTCTCTCCCCCTCATATACCCACATGGTAACTTGAAATTAGAGCTAACTCGCGAAACAACAACACTCCCGCACGTACTTACCTACATATTTCTTTTCTTTCGTGCATCCAGCTTTGTGCTGCGTTCGCTCCAGCAGCTACATAAGCTCAGCTGCAGTCACATTCTAGCATAAACATCTTTGCTCTCTTGCGTGCACTCCTCATTGTTCTAAACAGCCGCTATTTTCGAGCACAGTGGAACAAGGTGCAAATTTACATGCGCAAATCCCCTTTGTAAAATTGAGAGCAAATAACACTGCACAGTGGGACAAATAAATATTCTAACAAATTTTCTAAATTTGTTCTCAAAATTTAAAATTCTCATTCTCCGAAATAATGAAAATTTTTTTATTTTACATTATTTTGTAATAAAATTAGTCTCAAAAATTTTATTTGATATATATGCTCCATATATTTATTAAAATCATTTGTCCAACAACTACAAGGTAGGCTTTTCCTCCTAAAAGCAAGAAAGCTCAATGTTTTGAATTTACATATATAATGAACCCCAACTATTATCGGATCTAGCTTTCTGAAATTTTCTCAAATTTCTTCAAGTCTCTTTCTCGAAGAATTTCTTCCCTAATTCAAAACTCATTATTCAAAGTCATCAAATTTCTCAATTTGTTTCTCCCAAAAACTATTACCGAGTTAAGAAACTTTTTTGACCCGGCAGGATGGCTCTCGCCAAATACAATCTATCACCCGTACAAGCCATGTCCAACTTCACGTTAGAATCTGACAGTTTGGCGCAATCCGTTATTCGTTTCATGGCCACTCCCGCTGGCGAACACACGAAGTCAGGGCTGGTAGTGAGACGAGAATGTCTTAAGTCCGAGTTGGACCGCGTACGCACCGCACTGTACCAACTCATCACCACCGATGACAACGAGCTGCCCGGCGACTTCAAAGAGTCAGCACGGGTTAAGTACGAGCTTTGCCCGGAAAAGGTCGAACATTGTATGGTAGAAATCCTCGATCTCCTCGAGGGAATGAATTCCACCCTGCCTATATCCCCGCCGTCTGATTTGCGCCAAGAGGAAACGGCGGTTCGAGCACCGCCATGCATCCTCTCCCGAGTCCCGCCTTACGAATCCGAACTCTTCGAAGGATATGGTTCGGATTGGTCGTCTTTCCGTGACATGTTCACGGAAAAGTACATCAACAATCCCAAGTTGACTCCCGCTCAGAAGCTGTACCACCTCCGGTACAGTACAAACGGTAAGGCGGTCGCCCTTGTCAAGCCGCTCCCGTTGCTTGACGAAAACTTCCCCATCGCGTGGGAAGCCCTAAAAGCTCGCTTTGAAAACGAGAAAAGCGTGGTCGAAGAGCAAGTCAGAATCCCTCTGAATGTCCCAGCTATTCCGACACTAAGTAGTGAGGCGATCCCCAAAGCCTCCACTACCGAAAAAAATTCATTCCCGAATTTATCCACTCCAAACTGGGACCCCAACCCAGTTTGTGTCTGTTCGTCAGAAATCCCTCAGACGAGCAGACGCGGCGGCATAGACTCTCCCAATTCGATTCACCCTAAGCCCCCAGAAAATTCACTTCCGAATTTTAACCCTAATAATCCCAAACCCAATTCATCCCCGAATTTGGGCTCCATTAGAGCAGAAAAAACTGCAAATTTTTCCAATGCTGACGTTTCCAGAATTTTTGCCCCGGCAGGATGGCTTTCGCCAAAATGGTCTGGGTCTCCACGTTGGGTCAAATCCGAACCCAACCACACACCTCAAGAAAATGGCTCCCTCGCCACCCCTCAAACTTCACGGTGGGTCACCCCCGAAAACAACCGATTACTCCAACTCCATTCTTTTTGGTGGAACGGCCCTACCTGGCTTCTGCAGCCTCCTGAAGCCGGGCCAAAAGCCACATCTCATGGTATTCTCGTACCGGAGCTAAGGAAGTTCGAAGTTCTTCATACGCTCGAGGAACAGACCGACATCCCCGATCGGTTCTCATCCTTTCCACGGACTTGCTGTGTTCTCCCACATGCCTTCCGGTCTCTCAACAAAGGACATGCTTCCATGCACAAATTCAAGTTTATCTGCCTGCGTTTCCCTCGCTCGAAGCCAACAGCTAGTTCACCCAGAGTACCAAATTGCACCACGATTGTGCCGTGGTTTCCGTGGCTCCGACGTAAACCTCCTGACGCGATCCCACGATGCCAGAGGATGCGATACGCCCGGGAATTGCGGAACGTGCTTCCTGGCGCAGCATCTCTCGTCGCCCGCCGCCCCTTAATCAATGCCGCCAAGCCACCGCCGTCACAGCTCAGGAGGAGTTACACGCATCGCGTGAACGCGATGCCCCCACAACAACATAAGCAAGAACGGCAGGCAGGACCAGCTGCTATCCCACGCAGCGTGTCAAGGCCCAAACGACTACCGTCGAACCCGCCCAAAGCCGATTCCGAGATGACAATCACGGTGGAGTTGCCAATATCCCCACAGGCATAGGGACGCTCACACGCCCTGTGTTAAAGCTATGCGTTCTACTCCTCGCATAACCCCATCCCCTTCATATCTCTCCCTCTTAATTTCATCATTCCCATGATCTCACAACTCCAACGTACGTTTTCGCCGCTGACACCGTTTGTGGTTGTATACTTACAGGTCCCAACAGGTTCGGCCCGATGTGCAGTAATGCCAGATGTGCCACAGATGTCGATGTTCGAAATATTCAACCCCCACGGCAACCCGACAGGGAAGTCGCACCAGGCGCTGTACGCCGCGGCCATCTCCGACCACGCGTGCAGGTGTGGCACCTGGACGACGCCGCAAGAGCTGCATTCCGCGGACCTCCCCGACAACGCGCACGGATTGAGACCCCCAGCTCCTTAATGTTGCATCGTTGCAAGGTGGGCGAGATGTCTAATCGATGTTCGCCCAGCCCATCTCTAGCCAGAGCAGATCTGTTGCCTTGGAGAGAGAGCGAACTGACGGCAGCAGACACTCGATCGAAAGCGCTTGGCAGTGACACCGCAATTCCGCGACCCCAACTCTATAAATATTGTGAAATTAAATATTTTCATTGTAAATTCAAACGTTTTTATATTCCATTAAAAACCCAACGTATTATAACGTAAACCCCGAAACATTTCGTTTATCTTTTCAATTCTTTCAAACTTCTGCCCATCCCGCGGCATGGAGTTAAACACTACCTTTGATAAAAACAACTGTGTATAATTATTATTATTTATTTTTATTTGTCTCATACACACACCAAATATTTCTGAATATGAGAAATTGAGTCCAGTCTTCGAGTTGAGAACGGCTGCACATAATCCAGGAATTCTTTCGACTAGTGTCTTTAATATTATTGCTCAGCGCTAATTAAAGAAAGTTTCAAAGTTTGGTTTGATTTTTCGTCAACATTTTCTGATTTTTCGCTCAAAATATTACCAAAGCATCGAAGTTCCTGCATTAAAAACACTACTTTTCTCAAAAATAATTTCTTGTCAAATAATTAATACAAAGCTTGGAATTATGGTATCTATTATTATGTTGTTTAAATTCATTAAAATGCATTGAGACAATAAATTTGAAATGGTCAGATTATTTTTGATCGGCAGTGTACGTGTTCCAATGATAGAAGTTTTATATGATATCGAGCACGACGCACTGCAAAAACTGTTGTCCAATGAACGATTGAAAAACAATGATAACAGCAAAGGAATTTGCGATTACTTTTGTTGCGAGCAGTAGATTCGGCCTGTAGACACCAAAACAATGCATCACATAACCTTCCAACTATTCTATACCATAATCAAATTGAAATTTCACCTTATTTTCATACCGTTTCCGAAAACTGTGAAATATAAACTTCGATACTTTCATTTTAATGAAATGCTGGATATAACCTGTCAAATATGAAGAAGAAACCTTCAAACACAGTTGCATAGCCTCAAACTTATACTAAAAACTACTCGAAGATAAAAGCTTGAGCTGAGCAAAAGTTCGAAATGATTTTTCTTGGAAACACTGAAGTTCTCGACTCACATATCAAGGGAGGTTTGTATTGAATTCGTTTTGTATCTGAGAAGGACCGTTTTTTTAAATTTCTCTACATATAAAAAATAACACGCGTACAGTGATGATCAAAAATAGTTCACAAGGCTCTAAAGCATTTCCAATCAATCAAAGTTGCTGGTGGCTTTGGTTTCAATTGAATGTCAGACCATAAGTCTCTGCTTTAAAATATTCTCTTTTTACAAAAATGCAATTATTTTAAAATTGATGTCGACCGTTCTTTTATGCTTTTAAGATTGATAAATATTCTTGGCCACTTAAATTTATTTTATTTATGAAACTTTACACGACTTGTAGCTTTAATTTTCAAATATCCTTCCAAAATTTTAGTTGAACATGAGATAAATCTATGAAATCTATGAAATACAATTTTAAACGATTAATTCTGTGGAATCTGAGTTCATTTCACAAACAGTGAGAGAAACTTTCTCCTTTTGCGATTTTACTGAAAAGGTATGAATGTATCGAATATAAGACTCCGATATGCAAATGGCACGAACTTTAATATACAATATTGGAACCATTGCCAAAATTTTGCTCAAATTCGACTCGACTATGGCAGTTAACTTTGACATTTTTCGAAAACGCCAACAAATTTCCGCAGATAAAGTGAACAGCGTAAAGCATAAGGATGCCTTCCCAGCAGTTTGCTTACGAAATTATGCGCTGGAGCGTCCCTGAGCGTACGCCATAGAATGCTTACGCTACTAAGCTCGGCATTTTGCACGTAACCTGAGGCTATTTGTCAATGCGGCAGCTAATTTGCTTGCATGTGTGTGTGTGCGCGTGCGCCTTTTGGCGGCATGGGATGCACTACGTACATATGTTGTGCCGTTGCACAATCGATTTAAATGCGAAGCGCAACCGATAAATCGTCGCAACGTGTCTTTGGCAGAAAAATTGTAGCCACAGCCAAATCCGCATTTGCCACTGCATGCGCAAACAGCAAACAAAGCCTGGGACGCGGCCGCGTTTCCATGAGCAACTCTCGCAGCCCTGCCTGTGTCGCTGAGGGCTTTGGCGCCGCTGCAATGCGCATTCGTTTGAATTCGGCACGCTTCGCGGTGCATGTGCCAGTGCATCTATATTTGTCGCCCGAAATACCGGGAAACTGCATAATCAGAATTATTTCTAAGGTGAATTGCATGCGTGTGTGTGTGTAGCTGGAAGTGGAGCATTCGGTGCGTGAGAGTGTTTTGCATTCGTGCATTATTTCCTGCGCGACTTCCTTTCCGTATGCGAAATGCTATTTGGTTGAGTCACGGTTGACCAAAATTTCACGGGAATCGTTGCTTCGTCGGAACTCCCAACTCCACACTCCCCACTCTGGAAAGAAACGTTGGTTTAAAGCTTGTATTAAAAGTTGTAAATACATTGCTACCAAATGTTTCGTGAAAACACTTAATGGCGACGGCTGCTAAGTGTTTCAGTCTTACAAGCGGCTTGCAAAGTGTAGGGGAGACCGGGGTAGCTCCGTCTCTTATTTATGAAGGCTTATATTTCAGAAGGTAATCAACATATTTAAAAACCCATTAGACTAGAACAATACCTCATTACATTACAATGAAATGTCATACCAGAATTATTGTATTATTTTTTCATGATGAGTAGAAAAAGTAATTTTCACTGAATGTGCTCCATGCCAGGGAAGCTTCTGCATTTTGCAAGGCATTTTCGATTTTCATACTATAAAGAAGTGATAAAAAAAAACTTCCATAGACTTCATAACACATGTTTTTGTCTACATTACACGTTTTTTAATATTTTTTATTAAAAAAATAGAGAATCCATATTCAAGAAATTCAAAAAAGAAAAATGTATTGCCCAAGATATTTTAAAAATCATTTCATGTTAGGAGCGCTAGGATCGATTCTTAATATAAATTTTATGTGGTTACGAGAGATTGAAGCCGGGTTCGAAGGTCCAGTCAAGTGCTCTCTCACGCTGAGGTGCAAGCGAAACCACGCCAATGCTGATGCAAGTCGACCGCGAGATATGCCAGAGTTATGAGCCACAACAAGGCCAACAGGATTGGAACGCGCAGTATGCAACAGGAAGTAGGGCGCTGCTGTGCATGCCGGTGAAAATCGCGGTATTGGAGGAGCATGCGTGTGAGTGTAGGTGTGTGTGCAGCCACATAACGAGAATATAATGCAATTCATGTCCTGAAGCTTGGGCAAACCTGAAATTAACTTTATCAGTATACAAGCAGCAGCCACGTGCGGGATGACGCAGTCGGCCCCCTCCCCCGCTGAACGCAGCTGCAATACAGGAGAGCAGACATCTTTGCTTTGAGTAAATTGTTTGCGTGTGCCAAGGATTTGCGCTGGCAGCGTAGGAGAATTTCAATGCCTGCAATCAAAACAATGCAAGCACTAACAATGCATAACCGCCAGCATATAAGTAAGAAGCAGAATTAACTGCTCGGTAGTTTGGACAGCTGTTTTGCATTCAGCTTTGAAGCTAGTTTTCTTGGAATTCAAACTAAACAATAGAAATGTTGCTCCTCTATAATGGAATGGAACAAAGCAAAGAGAGGATTCCCATAAGAACTTACACAGCAAATATTTTCGAGCTATAGCCAACATATTTCTCCACGAATTTCAGTTATTACAGGCATATGTTAGAACATCTTAGCCGCTGCCCAGTTTTATTGAATTTAAATGCAGCTGACAACCCGGGAAAAGTTTGGATTCTTTCAACTGCAGAGTACATAAACCTTAACTGTCAACTAGACCGGCCTTTTTTTCTTTTTTAGGGTTCCGTTCCCCTAAAAGGGAAAAAACGGGAACACTTATAAGGTCACTTTGGTTTTGGGAGTGTGTATATAAAACGACCTTTTTTTAATCGTAGAAACCTGAAATTTGGCACGATGTTAGGTCTTAATAACCTTAACACATTTTCACTATAAAAAGTTAGGAAATATTTTTGGAAATATTTTTTTATAATTTTTAAATGTTTTCGGGTCGGACAAAAAAAAATAAAAATATTTTTAAATCGTATCGTGTTGGGTATCATTAGAAAGGGCTACATTCATAGATTACAAAATGTATTCTTTTTAAATTTTATGTAAACGGGTTAGAAAGATATAGTTAAAAAGGTGAGAAAAACAGACCTGTCCCCACATGATCCCATCTTCCCACGCCATTTCTCAACCGAAAATTTTGATAAAATCAGGCTTACTAGGTATTGGATCACGCATGACTAAATGGCTGCCCCTTTTTTCGAATTTTTAATTTTTAAAATTTTTTTTAATTTAAGATGACCCTTCTCAGAAAAAATTTGTTGTTGTTTATATCGAGTGGGGTATCATTAGATAGGGCTACATCCATCGATTCCAAAGATATTTTTTTATAATTTTCTGTGAAGTGGTTTCGAAGATATAGCACAAAATGTCGAAAAAATTACCATACCCCCCTGGCTTTCTACATTTCTTAAGCTAAAATTTTGATCAAATCAGAGTTAGTAGATCTTTAGTCATAGATTATTGGAAAACTGCAGTTTTTTTCGATTTATTTGGTTTTCTATTTTTTTAAATTTTATTTAAGATTACCATAGTAAAAAATTTCCTTAGCGAAAAATTTTTGTTGTTTACATATTGTGGGGTCTCGTTAGAAAGGGCTACGTCCGTGGATTCCTAAAATGTTTTTTTTTATAATTTTAGGTAAATTGGTTTCGAAGATGTAGGCCAAAATGTTGAAAATTGTGTGGGAGCAAAGAGAAACTAAATTCGAACGCTAAAAAGGGTATTTCTGGTACGGAACCCTCAGTGAGCGAGCCCGACTCGCACTTGACTGCTTTTTTTATAGCTGGTTACAGTGGTTGTTTGTCTCCCGAGTAAAAAGCACATATTTATAAGTATTTGGCTATGCAAATTTAGAGAAAACACCTTAAGCCGATATTATAAGTCGAGGACTTTGATTCCTCTTCCAATAGCTGCTCAGCTCTGAATCATGGTTATGATTAAAATTTTTTTATATCGTTGGCGCCATTCTCATTAACGCTACATCGGATTGCATTTTCATTCTGTGCATCCACTGAATTCTATAAAGTAAAATATATTCCTTCTGCTGGTAATTTTAATTCAAAACCAAAATGCACTTTAAAGTATACTGAAAACTTGAATTTGCAGACTTAGGCTACTCTAGAGCCGTCGCTGCAAAACAGAATAGTTTTATGATTAAATCCTCTATAAAGCAGTCTTAAAACCTATTTGGACATACGGTATACAGCTGTGGGGCACTGCGGCCAACTCAAATATAGAAATACTGCAAAGATTCCAATCAAAGACTCTAAGAATAATTACAAACTCACCCTATTATGTCACAAATAACCAAATCCATCGAGATCTTAAAGTTCCCACAGTCGCTCAAGAAATAAATAAGCATGCCAGATCGTACATCCAGAGGCTTCAAAATCACACAAACCCACTCATAACCGAATTGACATCCCAGTCAGCAACTTTCACACGACTCAAGAGAAAGTCTACGACAGACCTTATCCGTTGAAAACGAATTGTTAAGGAATGGTTGCATCACTGGGTGCACTCCATAAATGCTATATATGTATAATATAATCTAGATACAAATGTTGCTAAATGTACTATGTACAGATCGCAATAAAAAGAGGAAAAAAAAATCAAGTTGGTCAAGTATCGAACCAGAACCCCTTTTATATCTAGCTTGACCTATTTTCGATTTAGCGTTTCGTTTATGGGGCTTGAAAATGCACTTACCGAGAATTATTTGCCGGAACCCAGCAAACAACTTCGCTGCATATCCACTGCAGATTCAGTTTACCCCAAGTGTGCTTGTTAAACCTCTAGATATAGGCTTGATCTAATGTGGGAAAATATGTAATTCTCCGGCAAAACGGAATTTTGTTACATACATATGTATATTCATATGCCAATATGAGCTCTCCCATTGTTTCTTTTTGCATATATATGTATATGCCTTTAATACTGGAAAAACAGCAAATCCTTAATTTTTCAATTGAGCATATATGTACATATGTATGTATGTAGGCAGACTTGCTTTCGTTTATAGCGCTTGATATCAATTGCACCCGAGAGCATATCTGCAAGGACAAATTTTTAATTTCAGATACATTTTTTTATATGCGCTTAAGATTTGACCGGACGTCAACTTGATTTGCAATCAGTTTTCGAAACGCTGGAGACGATTTTTGCTGGGAATACTCGTCCTTTGAAGTGTATCCCTTTTGCGAGTGTGTGCGTGTGCCCGTAGCAGGATATCATATACCGCTGCAGCCCCTTTGCATTAAAAGCATCACAGGAGAAGTGCCCCGGAACTGTCAAAAACTAAGTAGATGTCAAACAAGCCTCATTTGATGTGTGCACGCTCCCTATACACACACACACGCATACATATACACACTCGCAACTGAAGAGGGCAGAAATTGTGTTGTAGTAGCAGCAGCAGGAGCAGCAATAATGAGCACACCGCATTAGTCGAGCAGCCGCTCCACTTGCCCAGTGCAGCGTGGAAAAAGCCCGCCACAAATCAGCGAAAAGGGCTTACTGCAGTGCCTCACACACACGCACACACACCCCCACTCACATTAACACCCACACACTATAATAAATTGCAACAGTTTTTGAAGTGGCCATCAGCGCCGCAATTGCACTCGCACTCGCCTCTCGCTCCGCTGGCGGCCCCGTGCGTACCGCATTAACTTAATGGCTTCACTCGCTGCCGTGTTCGGTGTTCTTGTTGCCCTGACGTCGTGCAGTCGATAAAATGGCGAGCTGCTATCAGCTTCGATTGGCAATTAGTGTTAATGCTGCTGGCAGACGGATTCTGATCCGTGCAACATTGAGCAGCGCGCATTCATTTTGCGGTGGCAGCCACTTGTGCTGCAGAATTTATTGTTGTCTATTGTGGTTCAACAACTTTCAGGTATGAATTTCAAAAAAAGTGTACTTCTTGATTGATTATAATTATATGTACATATGTATATGAGAGCATACATACAATGTGCATGTGTGTGCATGGCAATGCAAAAGTAATAGTACATGGTTAATTGGCCATGCTTACCCCTTAACAACAAAAAAATCAATATTTTATTTTATACTGTAGCAGTAAATTTGATTAATTAATATATGCATAAGTGCTCTGAGTGCTTAAGTCAATGGCTTTCACCCCAATGGATTCCCCAGCAGAATCAAGGTATTTTTACAAAGCCCTAATGAAGATCATTGGTATGTAGAGCACTACTGAAGTATCCTGCGGAATTTTTTCACAAATAGAAATAAGTCAAAAATAATACAAATCAATTCTAATCTTCTTGTTTAAGCCACGATTCAGTATTCAGCAAAGATCATTTGGCAATTGACCACGACAGTTCGGACAATCCATATATGTTGTCATGTACTAACTGCAGTTGTTAGTTGAAGAGTAGAAGTACCTTGAGCTAATGCGTATTGAAAATATATAGAACTCCAATCTTAATTTGTGCTTTTTTCTTCTGTTGCCGCTGCGCCAACACTCCACAGATCCTCAGTTTCCCAATTGCCACTTCTAGAAAATGAGTACCCTTGCTTTATTGCTCTCAAATAAATTCAAAATTTCTTGCTATTTTCGCTATCTTTTTTGAGTGCATAGTGAAAAATTATACGTATATGAGAAACACATACAGTTAAATTTCACAAAGATTTCGAAACAACATAAAATGGACACCATATTTACAGAAACTATGTCAACCTGTAGCTGAATCACTGTCCCATGTGCAATGAGACTAAAGGCGACCCAGCTCATAATGATCCTTTTGACATGGGAGAGGAGCATACCATATGAGGGCCACGTGTACGGTTTCAAAATTTAGTAAAGAAAAAAAAGCGTATAAGTCATTTCGTTTCCGGATTTTCCGTACTTACCCGGCAACCAAGCAATTGTAAAAGTTTGCGCTGTTTAGCTTAAGCTATTGGACGGTCTCGAAAATAGTAAACGGGTCGAGAACGATCCTAAATGCAGCTTGGCTGTGAGTGCCGACACAAATATTATTGGCAATCTGTCTGGGTTCCATGTCATTATTTAGGAGCCTTTAAGAGAGCGACACTTTCGCCCTAAAAGACAAATTCGTACCACCCTAAATCAAAATAAAAGTGGGTGTTAATTTTCGTATCTTTTTATGTATTTGAAAATTCTGTGTAGCTTGGTTTGAGGTCCTTGAATGCACAAAATGCACAGATATGCAACACGCTATTCCAGACGCTTGCCTAATTTCCAAATTGGCACTTCTATAAACGACATCGACAGCGAATTCGTTCCAAACACTTGACTTCGCAGTGGGCTACCCGAACCGAGTGTCATATGTCATGGCCCCCAGTATGCTCTCGACTGCGCCACTCTGCCGCAGTGTCACCAATACAATCGACATGGACTTAAATGCTAATTAATCAATTTCAGTTGGCAACGCGAGATCGATATTTCACCTGCGCTTCATGTGCAAAAGGTCACACAAATGAAGCCCATTCAAACGGTAAATTGCGCATATTGACTATATCAATGTCATATCAATTTCAATATGAATATGCATTTATTTAGTTTCAGATAAAAAAAAATGCGATGGAATTGAATGCTTTGTAATAGTGAAAATGCAATATCATCAATATAAACTATGTATTTAATAGGTCAAGCAACGAAAAAATTTGCCTGTGAGCGAAGGCAGTTAGAAAATCCCCCTCCCCCGCTGTGTGAAAGCTTTCGAATAACAACTACAACTATGAGTGGCTATTTGCAAAGAATGTATTTCAATTTGAAAATTTAGGCAAGTTTAAATTGCTTACCATAATTGGCACTTGGCTACCTAAGGTGAATACCTAACGAAAAAATTGGTAAATTGAATTTTGAAAGTTATAATTTTAGAGCTTTCAGTTTATGTAACGTATTCGAATTTTCAGGTTCTACTTTATGGGCAATTCGAATTTGTGAAGTTCTCACGTGTAGGCTTCTACTGTATTAACAAAAAATTTTTAGTACCTTTTTTTATAAAAGGACACAACACACTTGAGTTCCTTAAGAATCGGTACGCAATAAATTAAATTTTGTATCCATCAGCGTGATAATTGCTTGCAACAGGCAACCAGAGATCTGGCACTTTTTACGAACCTGCAGAGCTCACTACTTTAATTTCATGCAAAGTGCACTCTAAACACTTCAACTGCAAAGTACCTACCCTTCATGTTGTGAAACTATTCAAAATGAAACATGGAATAAAGTTGCACAAAATTGAACAAAACTGAGAGGGAAGAAGAAGAGGGTCAAAGGCACAACAGAGATGGGGGCAATAGAAGGCTGTGATATATGAGCTACCTCCCAGTTGGTAAAATCTGACATAGGTTAGAGAAGCGGGTAAGCGATAACGTTAATCTTTACATTGCATCCGCTTCTGCGTTACATTTTCTCGAATATCTCTTAGATCCTTAGATTAAGTAACCAAAGACTTTTTCACTTTCCCAGCTATAAAAGAATCCTTATATTTCCTGGATATTACTGAATTATGCAATTGATTGGTAACTGATGAATGTCTGCGCTACTAACTAAATGATAAAGCACATATAGATAGATTTATTAATGTTAGTTGAGTAGAACATATTTTTACATGCTTATTAAATAGTAATATAATATATTATATTGAAATAGTTTGTTCTTTGAAAACCGTGAAAATACTTGCTACTCTTTGTGGTGCCCTCCTTCTTTAAGTGTGCTGATGTGCTGATGTGCTGCTCTTTATTGTAGCCTTTAACCTTGCTGAAGACTAAATTTTAATATTGTTTTTCGAAATTTTAAATTTTAGAATATTGAAAATTTGTAAATGATACTCTTTTATGATTTGTATTCCCGGCAAGGGTTGCTTAGCGACATTCAGCTTTGCTTTTCCTGTTGGGTTCATTCAATGCCCACTAAACTGAAATGCATTTGCAAGTATATTGCGATTGTGTATGTTCTATATGTATGGAAGTAGTTTGGAGTTCAAAATTGATGCATCTTTGCTTTTAATCTGCAAAGCACAGGAAATCATTAAAAGTTTGAATTGTGCTCGTAGTTTCCATTTCGGTCACAAACATGGCAGCCAGGACATAAGCTGACACTCTTTGAAGAAACTATTCAAGTGCAGTGCTGGCCAGTGATGCCATAGCAATCATAAGCACTTAAATGACAGTTCAATGGAAATTTTATTTTTGCTTTAAGCTATTCAGGAGCAAGGTTTATGAATTTTTGAACAGCAAAGGGCTGACATTTTCGTTTGAAATATAAAAATTGCTATGCTTATATGCACAAGCAAACACACAACCACATGAAAACAAATACTAAGACCTAAATAGTAGTTGATTCAATCAGATTTGGACTAAATAACTAGGCAGAATAATTCAAAGTGCATAAAATGCAATTATAAATTTTCTTAGAAAAGTTTTCTTTCTGCTTTTTGGGTACTAATTAGAGCACGCTTTAATACTATAAAATCAATGTATCTACACTGTGTCTTATTGCGAAATTGTCCACGAAACATAGTGCATGCTGACATAAGAGTATTTTTTGATACATCCTTAATTTCAGAAGTTGGAATTAGAAACCCTCTTTCGCAGGCTCGTTTAGATATCAACACGTAAATGCGCTAATTTTAATTCATTTTAAAATTGATTGCGTTTGCAAGAGCAGTGACAGACCTTTATAAGTCTACTTAGTATGCAATATTCCAATAAAAATTTAAGCATTATATTCAAAAGTGAACTCAGAATGTATCTCTAATGTATCTCCGTGCCGCTATCTAGTTGCTTGGAGGCCTCAGAATCATTGGGCTAGAAAAGACGACAAGCTAGAATTCAATTCTCTACTGCAGTTCGTTAGAGACTCTTGTATTCTGACAGATCACTACCTAACTGACTACTTTAAAAGGAAATCCACATTGTATCACTTAGTGCCCAATTAAGTCCATATGTATCCGAATTGGTCTATCATTATAGTCCAACCTCAGCCATATTCGAAAGTAATGCGTATATTTTCATTTCGTATGATGTTTTTTGGTTTCGTAACGATTCGATAATACATACATGTATTTTGCTCAACAGCAGTTCTTTCTGCATCATAAACAGTGCCTTGCAGTGTTATACTCGAAACGATTTTTTGCTCAGAATAAATTGAATGTATCCATTCGTATGTATAATAAGTATTTAAAGTACAACTTTTATAAAAATAATATAAAATAGCGCAAATAATCATATAAGGTACAGAAAATATTTATGTATTAGAAGAAGATAAGATGAATTTTCTTTAAGTTATTTTTCAAAATTAATGTACAGCATTAAACTTATCATGCGAGCAACAAGTGAAGCTGCTACCAACACAGGCAAAGTCGAAGGCCATAAAATGCTTTGTAAGCCATTTCAACTGAATACGTAATCACTTATGCAACAGTGTTTTTCCGTGTCTTTGTGTGTGTGGGTGCTTTTATGATAGATTCTCATAAGTGCTCACCATTAATCACAGAAAATGCCAAGCAAATACCAGAGCAGAGCTCAGCTGCCCTGCACCCCATCCGCCTGGCTACGCCACGCACGGCATACGGAATATGGCATGCGGTGGGCACGCTGACAAGCAGAGTTGTCAACGCACACGCTCAAGGACACACACCCACACATGCAGCCACACACATACAGGGCATACACAGAAAAAGGGCGAGCAAGCGATATCATGTGGAAGCACTGGTGGGCAACAGTCAAAGCTGTTTCGCGTATCAATGCGTCGAAGTGACGAGGTTTGAGTGATAACGAAAGAGGTGTGAGGGGGGGTATGCGGCAAATGTAAAGGTAAAGACAACCAAGCTCGTTTGTATGCATGCGTAGCGCAAAATTGTTTACTTTGTGCTGGTGTCATGAGCTGGTGTCAAATTAATTAATACGTATGAATGCAGTGAAGCGACACTCACTTCCACACAGATAGAGACACATAGGCACGAACGCGCAAACACACACACACACGTATACAAATCAATTGATTTGCCGTCTCAAAGAACGTTTGACGTTCACGGCACGTGCAGACAGCACGGAATATGTGTCAAAAGGCGTGGCTTCTGTTCGCTGTTCCGATCCTCTGGAAAAATATGATATAATAATTTGCATTTCTGCACATGGAATGGGGGAGTGGGAAATGAATTTGTTCGCGAATGTAGCGCATAAGTCTCTTGAAAACTAAATGAACTTTGCAATCGATTCCGATGCCAGCCAAAAAAGAAAACAATTTAAAGCCGATAACTGTTGAATATTTTGAAATATTGCTTCCGAATTTTACTAAATTCTCGAAGCATAGTAATTAATCACTTCGATTTCAATATCACTGTTATTCCAGCTATTCCAGCTATTCCAAATATCGACGGTTTCACTCAAGTCAACTTAGGCGGATTCTATTTGCCGACTATGCGAGACAGGCACCGAAACGTCCGAGCACATCCTACGTGATTGTCCCACAATCAGTAGGCTCAGAAACATAAAATTCTGTAGCCTTGCTTTTAACTTAATGAACCTTGGTGAACTTGTCCAAAAAGGGCAGACTTCTTTGAAGCTTTCTATCACAATTCCATATGTGATCAAAATTCATTTACTGCTATCCAACTGTCAAATTGGAACTGCTTTTGGGGAATGAAGCCTTCTTAGGTTACTCTTACCTAAACTTACCGATTACATTCATGGAAACAATTTTCCGCAAAATGTCACAACATGCCGAAACACACCCGAGTATATATATACATATGTTGCGATTCCTCATTAACATCGTCGGAATGCATTAAATTTACATGTCAAAGCTTAAATTCAGTGCTTTACTGGTACGCGTGTGTTTGTCTTAAGCAGCCTCGAAGGTCCTGTCTAGAACACATCTGCATGGGCTTATGTAAATCGAAGCGCTCACATTAAGCCCCTTGGCATTGCAATAAAACCTGAACGGCATAACAAATTACGAAGTTACACATTAAGCCAAATAATGCGTAATGCTCTGCCATTCCAAGCTAACTGCCATCCCGGGGGAATCGAGTCTTTGTGCGCTGCCATTTCGCAAGAGGACAACTTAATATGAACGACCCCAAATGGAATGCCATTGCTGAAACTTTGTATATGGCCAACAGTCGCACTTAGCTGCGCATTGTTGTTGTTGCTGTTGCTGTTATTGTTATTAATATGAGTTTTCTTGCTGTTGGTTTTATTGTTGCGGTCGCGTTTTTCGTGTTTTCGCACACAAGTTATGGCACAACAACACCAAACATCTTGGCATAACTTCGTGAACTTTGTTACTGAAAGCAGGTAAAAACAAGCTGCACAAAATTTCTGAAGTGAAAAATTTGCTTTGGAATGGTGAAAAAAAATTCTTCAACATTTTATGGAAATATTCAAAAACTATTTAATAGTATTTTGTTGCGGCAAATTGGTCGATGGTTGCTTGCTTTAAGGCGTTTATCTTTTAGTGTGAACTTTTTTCTCAGAAATCAAGCAATTAAGTCTAAAGGCTCAGTTAGTGATGGCGTATCGTATTTATTCGTATCGCAGAAAAATCCTGTTTTACCCGAGCTCTATACATGCGTTCGCTCTTGACGTATTTATTCGGATCGAAATTCTCATAGAAATAGGTCTCTCTCAGACATTTACGATACGAATAAATACGATACGTCATCACTAACTGAGCCTTAGCTTCCTACCCGCCTCTGTTACGCCCGCGCCTTGAACAAATTTAAATGCGAAGTGCTTCAAGGGCTTCCTCCAATTGGTCCTTCCATCGGAGGCATGGCCTGATGCGCCATCTTCGTCCTCCACCCGCCACCGCAAACACCTTCTTCGCTGGATTCTCTTCGCCCATTGCCTAGCCTGTGAAGCCGCTGGATGATGATGCGGCTGACTATGTCTATGCTGGCATAGAGATCGTACAGCTCGTGATTCGGAGGTCTGGCCGGGCACTTTTCTCTCGAACACTTCAGGAACACTTTCAGTCTGCGAAATCACCCATGCTTCAGCGCCATAAAGCAAAACGAAGATAATGAGCGTCTTGTAGAGCGTTAGTCAGGCAAGAGAGGACTCCAATTCTCAATTGCTTACCGAGTCCATAGTAGCACCCCATGACAAGAATTATTCTCCGCTTTATCTCCAAGTTGACATCATTATTGGTGGTAATGGCGGTGCCAAGATATGTGAACTCTTTGACATCTTCGAAGGTATAGTTTCAGTTGGTAAATGGGCGAGGAGATGTCGGGTCTCCTGCTTAAAGAAAACATGTAGTATATTTCTTACCTTCGCTGACCACTCTGGATGCTTCTCTTTCGATGGCCGAGAAAGCAGCGGTACCATCTCGCTTGGCGCACACCGACCTTTCGCGTAGTACACTCTCCATCAGGAAGTTGAAGAGGTCACCAGATAATCGAATAAGGGTTTGTGTATGTAGATTTTGTATTCGTCTGTCTTCTGCTAAATTTGGCGTAGTCTATAAACCTGGGCGATGGTGGACTTGGCATGTTTCAAGCCGCTCTAATAATGCCCAATCAGTCCCTTGGCGAATATTTGAGAGTGTTGCCATATATTCCCAATTCTAATAACCAAAAGCCTTGTTTTGTATGATACTTTTGAATGTTTGTTGTAAAAAAAAACAGTTCAGTTCAATATTCAAATTAATTTGATTATTAGTTCATAAATAGTGAATTTTGATAGTGTGGTTTAATTAAACTCTAGATTAGTCAGTGCAATGTTTAGCAATTAAGACCTTTACTTCTATCAATATTAAGAAGCGACTATATATCGAGTTTTGACCGAAGCCTAAGACGAATAGTTTCTCATATAGCAGAAACCGAAAAGTAATAGCTGCTTCTATGGCCGAAGTCAAAAACCGGATTTAAGGTGCAAGCCGATTGAAATTTTTTTGATGTCATATCATAAAAATTTCTTCACATATTCCACTCGAATTTTTGAGAGTATGTTCACTGCATCCATACTTCCTGCTCGTACTTGAATCAAAGAATCTCTGTCATTTGTTTCTCAAGCTAAAAAGTCGAAAGAATCACAATTAAGATGTTTTTAGAAGTTTTTTTAAAGCTTAAAAGTTTAAAATACTGACAAAAGTCTTAACTTCATTTTCAAACTTGTGCGAAACCTGAAATTTTTAATATTTTTACTATATTCAGGTACCAACTAAAACATTTTAAAATGTAGTTTGTGTGGTTCAATTTCATATGAGCAGATCATCCGATTCGACATCATATGAGCCATCGAGAAATTCGAAGTGGTTTTAATAAATATGTGGTAAAAAATTCCAGTTACTGTACTTTTGGTCGTTAATCATTTTTCTGAAAACCAATAAAAACGGTTTTTGCTTTAGATTTTGGGCTTCCTGTTTATTAAACAAAGCTTTCGGTAATAGTAATAATTTTAAATGTGTAAGATATTAAATTGATATTATTTTCTAATTTTAGCTACGGTTTTTGTGCATAAAATATTATTGCCTATTTGCAGATCATAAAGGAGCTCAGTGGCTTGATTAATCAGCGCAATAACTTTATTTTGGGCAGCTAAAAGTATTTTTATTGATTGAACGGCAGCGCTGAATAACGAAAAAATTACTACGCGCGAATAACAAAAGTTAATGTCAAAAGCAGCGTCCACTTAAGCAACACTAAGCCGCAAGCAAACTTAAAAAAAGTATATATTTATAGTCCCCGAGCAATGTGCTGACAATGAGTCATGCCTCGTAAATCTGCAGTAGCATAGGCAAACTGCCATTAAGCGTGCTTTAACGCCTCACGCCGCAAGCTAAGCGAAAGCTAACCAAAAACGCTTCCAGCCACAGCGGCGGCAACAACAACGGGGGAAGAACCAATTGCAAGGAACTCTTTGAATGCAAGCGAACAATTTACTACAAAGAAAGAAAGACTGAAATACAAAAATGCAAAAATACAAAAAAGCCGGAACAGAAGCCCCACGCGCCTCCAAGAATTATGGAACGCCCCACTTCGCGGCGCATTAAAAATTGAAAATTCTAACAATAAAATTTTCCAACATAAATTCTAAGCCACAAAGCGAGTGCCACAAAAGTTTCCGCACACATTTCTGAGGTGAGGTTAACTTGGTAAATTCGAAACCATAAAATTTTGACTGCAGTTAACCCACACAATTGAGCAGCAGTTAACCCCAATCGCCATGGCGAAGTGCTTTCGGCAGCAGCTGCAGGCAAGGAGTGAGACGTGCTTTATAGCGCCCTAACTACAACAAAAAGGATTAAAGAGAATTTGCACAATACTGTG
This sequence comes from Neria commutata, assembly GCA_963457695.1. NCBI lineage: Eukaryota > Metazoa > Arthropoda > Insecta > Diptera > Micropezidae > Neria > Neria commutata. The sequence goes on along the minus strand of OY735247.1, from coordinate 19,948,888 downwards.
ACGGCAATGACATTTCGGCAGAGGCAAGTGCGTCGTTGTGGCACATGCCCCACTTCTCACCACATTCAAGTACCATTCCGTTACAATGTTAGGGGCACGCTTGCCTAGCAGAAAAGGAGTCCGAAGCATAGAGATTTTTTTTTGCTGGGGAGGGGGAGGTCTCAGAGTTTCTTTCAGAGCAAAGGTTGTTCAAAGCTAGGAAAGCTAGAAAAATATACCTGAATCGCAGAGCATCAATATTATAGATAAAATATATGTATCATATTTTCCGCTGCTCCAAAAAGGTTTAAAACGTAGCCTAAGATAATTACATAGTAACGCCCCTGGAGAACATGTTTCTTTGAGAACTTCTACCGAGGCGAGATAAATGCCCACATGGACAACTTATGCCAAGCCCTTGTCCATTCTGTGCACCGACAAAGATAAGGCTATAAGTACCCTTTAAGGCTGCGAGCCTTCTTTCTAAACATTTACACTGGGAACAGTTTGAGTTGGTAGCCCTTCCTCGTGCATTTTGTACTTCTGTATCGATTCTTCTTCGCTTTTGGCTACAGCCCGACTACGTAGGCACTGTTTGACTCCACGACTTCAGTGAATAAAGGTTTTTCAAATTTACCTGCACTGCCTTTTCTTTCTTCCAAGGATACAACGCGTGCCCTGCCAGCTCTGCATCTATCCTACCAGCACACATCGTTTCGTCTCATACGCGAAAATCCGGAAAATTTTGCAGAGGGATATCGATGAATTTGTATTTTTAGACAATTAATTTGCTCAACATGGACGATTATATTCAAATTTTTCTATAAGGTGATTTCCATCGATGCTGACGCTCTTTACTTCAAATATGTACCTTAGTCGACAAGGCCTAATTTTTGGCGCATCACAGGAAACTGCGGTTGGGTAAAAATATGTCTTGTATATTGTTTGAATAAAAACTTCACTCTTCTATCTTATATAATAGTATCATAGTGCCAACTTTAAAGATCCATACACTAGGAAGCTACTCTATAGTTCCTTTGTAAGGTCTAAATTGGAACATGCGTCATTTATAAGGAATCTCTACAACAATGTGCACAATATACGAACGCGTTCAAAAAAGATTTCTAAAATTTGCATTGGCTCATTAGAAAGTTTGATTTACCTTTAACTCCATACATTAGTCGTTGTAAGCTTATATCGCGGTATCCCTTGAAACGCGAAGAAATGTGTCTTCAATTTGTTTTTTTATGTTTTGATCTGTGGATTTATTGATTGCCCAGATTTACTTAAGCCAATAAAATTTAACGATCCTTTGAAATCTCTTAGACGTGCTTATATATATTCTATACTGATGCCTTTAAGTCAAACTATGCTTTGAAGGAGCATGCAATAAAAAGCAAATATAAACGCTATTATACCTTTACAAAAACAAGTTTTATAGATAGTGAAAAAATTAAAATTGTTCATAAGTTTCTGTATATTTCATTTTGATATTTACCATTGTTTTAATAGAAAAACTAGAGAAACAAAAAGTAAAGTGAAAAGTACGTTTCTAAAAGTGCCCCTGCTTTGTGTGCGACTTCTCTCGTCTTTGGTTGCCGTATAAAATATTGCTTTAAATAAAAATGTGCACAGCATTTCCATACAAAGCAAAAGTAACGTTTCTCATTTAAAGGATTTTTTCAGAAATTTTTTCGGCAAAAAAATTACATTTTCGAGCGGAGCGATCTAAAATCCACAAAGATGATAAATTTCATAGAAGTCCATTCAATATTCAATTTCTACCCACTCTTTATATGAAGTCGAAGCACTGTGGAACTGGTCAAGCTCAATCGGAGAAATCAAGTGGGGACAGCAAGTGGCCTTTAGCGGCGTAATAGGCGCCAGTTGGTAAATAAAAAGCCCACGTCAAAAGTTCAATCGGTATAGACCCAGGTGTGCACGGTCTCTGAAGACTTGAGGTTCGATAATTTAACGCTTTAGTGGTGGAATTTTAGTCGAAGTAAAAAAAGCCGATTGTTCCTTTAGCAACGGCACTTACCAGAATGAACTGATAGAGCAGATATGCAGAGCTCTAGTAATAGTGGCTTCTTGAGCACCCTTCAACTACGCGCCTGTTGTTATTGTCCTTGCCCTTCCTTGCAAATTCGGACAAGTGCGTCACATGAAATATGGCGTATGCGTGTTTGTCGCTTTGCGTCGCACTGCTTTCCGGCCTCCTGATTCTGTCTTCGTGTTCTAGCTCATGCCACTGCTTAGAACGGGTCTCCGGCCTGTGCACTGCTCTGATTTATTTGCTTTGTTTGCACTTGTTTTGTTTCAGCCTGCCCCAGCCCGCGCGCCTGCCCCTCTTTTTCAATATTAGGCAAAAGCTCAGAAGCGGTATTAATGTTGCATGGGGCATAATTTCCTGCAATCCCTTAGCTTAAGTGAGTAAGTGCAAAAGTTTCTTGACTCCTTGCTTGCTGTTGCTACTATGCGTATTTTGCTTTGCTTTCTTCTATTAGCTTTTTTGCTGGCGTGGTTTCTTTATTTGAGGGTCCTTGAGCTTGAGCAGAAATATGAGAAATATTGCTACTTTACGATTTGGTTTTATTAAGGAGAAAGACAAATTTCTTTTGCAATGCGGAATTAATGAAAATATTATGCACAAAAAGACAAAGCATATGAAAATCAGAAGAATAGAGCATGATAAGGGTGAAAGTAATAAGCAGGAAGAAAAAAGCGTTTGTTTGCAGGCTTGCATTGAAATATACCAAGGTTTGAAAAGACAAATAAGATTAAAGGCAGAAAGTAAATGAATTACTTTGATATTCTTCTGTAATACTTTTTAATTGTGAAAATCAGTAGGGCAAGATATTTGAAATTGAGGCTCATGTGGGAAAGTGACTTATAGACGACAACAAAATGAAATAAGATTGGATTTGCATCGAAAAGTCATCACGCTCAGCGGAAATCGAAAAAAAGAAAACAGGAACTAACACTGGAAATATCATGAGAAAGAGATGGAGAGATCATTTAGAATTGATGAAAATCAATTAGCTGGAACCCTTTTTCTCTATTTGGTAAAAAGAAACACACAACGAATTGGCAACTGTCCGAGAGTATATGAGAACCAGCTACACACAATCAAATTAATACGAGAAGGCTGGGCAGAGGAGCGTATTCTCTCGGCAAAGAATACTCTCGCAGAGTTGCCAATTTTTCACGAAAAAGAAACTATTTTAAAACCACAATCCCTTCTTTTAGATGCTATGAGACTGCCAGGGAACAGACCAGTGACCTCTAACATCAAAGACTGAGCACACTTCCAAAGAGCCACTGCGATGTCCTTTTGGTACACTTAAATTGTATCACTATTTTTTTTGTAAAATTTATGTTGTCAGAATAAAACCGTTCACTTGGTTTAAGTTATCCTCCCTTATTAAAATTAGTAATGACCAAAGTAACACAACATTTTAAAAGTTTCGTTGTAATTATAACGGTTTCCTTGCTATTTGCACTTGATAGTTGCAAGATTAATTGGGGTAAAATATTTGCGAAATAAGGAGATGCTTCTTTGCAATGTACCTTATGTGAATAGCTTCAAGTCTTTGGGTTTTCACCATGAAATAAAAAGTAGTGTATTTGTAATTTAGGAGATGAACTTTTGGGGCACCTTAAAAATAATCCAAAGGAAGCTCCTTAGAAATGCATTACTTCAACATAGAAATTTCAGAAAAACCAAGCCGGGCATCAGTCAATATTTCGATTGCACACTGTGACAGCGATTCCCAAACCACATAAAAAAAGATAGTTGCAAGTGAAATGGTTTTTAGTATCTTCGAATTTTTTTAAGCCAACAATGAAGTGGTGATCCAAACTTTGGGAACCACTGCCGCCAGCCGTTTGGAAAAAATGAGCAAATCAAAAGTGGAAAAAGCATTCGCAAAGCCACTCACAATGCCAGCAAAAATGCAATGCAGAGCTGAAGAGCACCACAAAACAAAGGCCGAGATAGAAATTGTGGAATGGTTTGAATGAAGGCATGTCATCGGAATTTAGTGGGCATGAGGCGCTCCGAATTTGAATGGGTGGGAAAGGTGGCAATTGACAAGGGGCACACATGCATGGGCGCAGTGAACAACAGGTGTGCAAGCTGAATGCCCAACGGAATGCCGGCATGTGAATGGCAAAAGTCGGCAGGATTGCCTGAATGCCAATGTGTGGGGGTATGTGCATGAATGTGTTGTGTGTGGGTGTGCATATGTGTTTGCAAGCCGACTGCCATGAAAGATGGAAGTTCTTTTTGAGGAGTTAGCCTCCAGAGAGCATGAGTGAGTCGCCAAGCTTTAAGTGTTGAATTAAACAATCCTGTTTTTCTTTGCCTATGAATTTGTTTCAAAGATTGCATGGCTCAGCTTGGTGGCACTATGCGCTTTCGGAATAGACGACAGTACAGCTGGTTTCTATATAGTACTATTTTTGCGATAAATGAGTGAGTCTTTAAATAAGTGAAGATATTAATCTACCAAATGAGTAGCTGAAAATAGTAATCTGCATCATATGGATGCTATCTGAAAGCAAATATTACATGCTGGAATCTTGGGCGAATCTTTTGAATCTAAAAAGTACTACCTACTGTTTCCGATTCGAACCAAATCTTCAAAGCTGAACTCGAATTTTTTAAAGCATTGTTTACGGTGGCAAAGCACTATTTAAATGGCATGAGCGCAGGATGAGAACCAAATTCTTCTTCTCTTTATTGCATATTTTTCAAATTTCTAAGAAAGCATTCACCCAAGAGATGAACGTTTAATTAGTTCCTACGTGCATTTGCATTTGTTTTTCTATGCTTCCATTTTATCCTGGTTGATGTCCAGGGGATCTAGGAAGCGGCAGAAAACTTCTTGCTTAAAAATTTTGGAATCATTAAAGAAAGCTTGCATGTATTTTAACTAAGCGGCTTACATGCATAAATTCCGAACTAGGATATAGGAAAGGTTTTATCAGTTATCGTGGAAATCTTTCAGTGATTAAGGAAGGAAACCTGTTACTTCAGCAGAAAATATTCAGGAACTTTTTGAAATTTTAATCGAACTATTTTTATCGAATAAGGTCTTTAATTGCGAAAAAAATTTAAAGGAAGTTTCCTATAAATGTTAAAAAATATAATTTTTGGATTGTATAATTTCTTATAGTGCCTAGAAAAGGTGCCTAAAATGATTTTGCAGTATGCGAACTGATTCAATATACCTACACAATATTAGTAGTTTTAATGCATCAGTCTGCCTGCACTACGTAGATTTTATATGTGTATTTTGGTCTACTGATGCATCATCTTACCGGCTAGAAACTAATTAATCACAAATATAACTAAATTTTTTAATAACAAGAAGGAGAGAAAGAAAACTTTAATTAGATTATTTGAAAAGTTGCAGTATACAATTATATTAATATAAGTTAAAGTAGGGACAATTTTTATAATAATATCAACGGCCCATTTTGGGGGTTCTTTCGTGGAATAGTTAGTTCAACAAAACTCGTCAAACGAAAAGTCTTTCATTCCTAGTACTATAACGCCTGATTCATATAAATAAAAGAACCTGTCCCTAATTGGGAAACTTCGAAAAAGTGAAAATGAAAGCGTGAAATATTTGCAATTCAGTTCCACAGACAATAATACATACCGAACTGGGGGATCATGGTCTCTCCAGCAGTTATTCGCATATAGTAGCTGCGCACGTGCCCATGAACTGCTGAATTGTTTTGCTGGCAAACGCCACCAATTGCTGTGCATATTTAACTAGTTTTTACAATTTTCCTTGAAAAATACAAATATTTTCAAATTTTGTAAAAATTTTTTTGCCAAACACACACTTCCGCTAATTGTTTTGCATTGAAAGCGCTCTTACTTTGACAGTGCAATGGCGTACAATTCTGCTGCAACTCCAATAAGCAATTGCGGTGGCGGTGGCAGTGACGGTGACGTTGGTGGAGACGAAGACGAAAGCTGCTGAAAGCGTGACGCCTCCAAGTGGCAGTGATGCATTGAAGCCATCTGGTGGATGCACGCGAGCGCGTGATGAATGCCATGCAGCCACACCAATTGCGAATAGTACCAAGTAGAGGAATGGCTGGCAGCGCGGAGTGGAGTGGGTGAGTGGGGCGGTTGCACTAAATTGAGTGGGGAAGCAGGTGCAGATCGCAGCGCAAGTCTCTTTATTTACGAACGACTGCTCAGAGCAGGCTATAAGTCTGCAAAGCACAAGGACCAATCGACGCGTCGACCGCAGTCTACGCAATCAAGCAATTGCAGCGGGAGGGAGTGATGAGAAGAAGACGCAACAGTTCGAAGATGTGACTACAGAATGCAACATTGCATTACTGCAACACTCAGCACTTGTTGACACTTTTACATAGATAGTACGTGCTAAAAAATATAAAAATGTAAGCATCGCATTAAAATGTCTTGACCAATATTTGACGACGCTTTGGTAAATTAAATGTAAGGTTTTAGCAAACTGTGGAAAATGGGAAAATGCACTTTCGAACTTGAGCGGAACTGGAAATCCGACAGCCATGCAGAGAAGTTGGAATATCAGATTGGCATATTCGAAGGCTGCTTGCTCCCGTTCGGGCACTCTGCAACATGCTCTTTATTAGATAGCTGTAGCAGTAGCAAGATGTACTGGAGCATCGTTTTGTCTTAAGCTTGTCATTGTGAGATCGATTGAATGGTTTAGAGATTTCATACATTTTTTTATTATTTATTAACATTTTATATTTTATTCACTCCGATAGACTTTCTAATAATTATTTGATTGAATTTGTATCAACTGGAATTCAGGTTATATCATACATAATAATTTTATAATTGGAAGCTAAAACTTTTCAAATTACAAAACTTTCTTCAATTGACACCTAAATAAAAGTGCCACTGTATCCCAGTTGAAAAACAAGGAAGGCATGCCGATGGAAGGGATTGTGGCAGGTTATAATTTTATTGCTTTTTTCATACATTTGCTTCTAATGTATTACGTTTGTCATGATTTCTAACGTACAATTTTGTTATTGATATTTTCAATCGAAAACTAACGTTCAAAGTGAAAAGTTGTTTCCGAAAATTGAAAAAAAATTTTAAAAAACAAGGTAAGTTAGAAATTCAATTCAAATTCAATAAATTTGTATTATTATTGTGCGAATTTTTATTATATATTGTATTATAGAAAATGAAAAGAAATATTGCAGGAATTAGCAAAAGGCATATGCGACGCTTAGTTGCGAAAGAAATTCAAACAGAAAAGAGAAGTAAAATCTCAGAAAACATGAATAAAACAGAAGTGAATGAAAATGTTGCTAGCGTAGCACCAGATAAAGACCAAATTGTCATTGATGTTCATGTAGCAAATATGCAAATCGATGAAGCTGAAAGTGCACAAGAAAATAAATCACTAAGAGATGATTTAGCCGAGTGGACAGTGCAATTTGGCGTTCCAAGAAATGCATGCAAAAGCCTTTTAACAATTATGTCCAAAAGGGGCATGGACGTGCCAAAATCATATAAAACATTAATCAAAATTGAAAAAGAAAATTTAAAGATTGTTGAAATAGCACCTGGGCAGTATTACCATTTTGGCATAGAACGGGCACTTAACCTAATTAAACTTTCCATACCTACGACAATTAGTTGTGTTTTAATCGATGTGGGTATCGACGGCTTGCCATTATTTAAAAGTTCAGGTCAGACTATGTGGCCAATTATAGGTGCGATATCAAAATGTCGAGCAATTAAGCCATTTTTAATTGGAGATTACATCGGAAATAAAAAACCAGAAAACATAAATCTATATTTAAGAGATTTTGTAACGGAAGTTCTGCATCTTAAAAATACTAAAATTGATATAAATGGCACATTACTGGATTTTGAAATAAGATTATTTTCAGTTGATACTCCGGCAAGAGCGTTTATCACAGGTGTTGTTGGCCACACTTCAAGTATTGGTTGCTCAAAATGTAAGCAAAAAGCCAGACGAATAAATAAAAGACTTTCGTATGAAACATCTAAAAGTGAGCCCAGAACAGATATAGATTTCTCTAATCGTTTAGAAAAAGAGTATCACCTGTCATATGTTCAAGAAAAGGGCAGTAATATATTGGAAAAAATACATGTGAAGATGGTGACACAATTTCCTCTCGATGTCATGCATCTCATTGACCTGGGAGTTGGGAAAAAAATCGTATCTTTAATTTGGCAAGGCAAAATTAAGGAGAAATTAAGTGCAGAGCAAAAGTTGGCTATGGATGCCTTTTTAGTCATACCTATCGAATTTTGCAGGAAGCCTAGAAGTTTTAACGAACTATTCAGGTGGAAGGCAACTGAGTTTCGGCAAATTTTACTTTACACTGGATTGGTAGTGTTTAAAAAGTTCTTGCACCCGGACATGTACTACAATTTCCTACTGTTGCATTGCGCCTATAGAATGATAGCATGTCCGTCAAACTGCGATAAAAATTTGGATTGTGTCCAGGCAATTGCTTTACTAATATTTTATGTTCCCTTCAGCAAAACGATGTCCAAAAAATTTCATATCCTTCAACCCTACATTCCAACACCAATTCCTCGATGCAACGCGGATATTGGTAGTGAAGAAAATTTTCCTTGCGCCCAACCAGAAGAAAACATAACTATTTTATTAAAAGAAGGTAAATTTTCGACAAATCAAATTAAAATTATTCCCTGCATCAACCTTCTGTTTTAGTTCAAAATCTTCAGCAGACGGTGTCATCGCTACATTTCTTAACAGAAGAGATGAACGCCAAGGTTGATTCACTCAATGCAAAGGTTACGCGGCAGGAAATAATTTTGAAGCGCATTTCCACAGACTGTTTCCCTGATGATAAAGATTTTAAAATATTCCCAATTAAATCTGTTGATGCGCTGAAAGAAATTGATGGAAATATTGAAAACCTTCCCAGAGCAGAACTTGTAAGTTTTAAATTTGTATGGAATAGATGGTATTTAAAACGAATTTCATTATATTTTAGATTGCATACATCAAAAACAAATTGGGCAATTATCCAATATCAAAATCTTTTTCGGTGCTTTTTACGGAGGATGTAGTTATGAAAATGAACTGGGATGGCGTCAAGAACAAAGAAGCAGTGAAGAAGTTTAAGCTTTTCCACGATTTAATTTTCGGTAATCCTAAGATTCTTTCTATACCAATACTTTTTACCTTATTTTTCTTATACTTTTATAGAGGCAATTAAAGGAAAAATTACATTTTGCGACTATGAAAAAGAGATGAAGACTGGGTTTAAGAATGCAAAAAATCGACTTTATAAAAAAACTTATAGATTAAAATCCGTCAATTAATTTGTTTTGTTCTAAAAAATTGAATTTTTGCATGTTAATATGAAATAATAATAATTTTAATGAATTTAGCCCTAAGTTGTTAATTGAAAGAAAAAACACATTTCATAATTTAATAAATAAAACAAAATTGTAATAAAATAATACATTTGATTTATTGCCAGCATTAAAGCTGCGACATGATTGTAGCATCAATACAATGGGATGAATGTCGCATTAATGCCATGAGATGCATGCAGCATTACTGCCAAAAGATGTATAAAGCAGCAGTCGTTACTGATGCATGCAGCATTACTGCCAAAAGATGTATAAAGCAGCAGTCGTTACTGATGCATGCAGCATTGCTACTACGGCAGTTGATTTGGCAGGCATGCCGTCCTAGGACATGCCTGTAGAAAAAAGATACAAGCGGGTATGGAGGCGAGCAGGCCTGCTGACCTTCCTAGGCATGCCTCCAGCATGCATACTGGATAGCTTTTTTTTCAACTGGGATGTTCCATTGATCAATATTATTATTGCATACGACTGTCATAAAAGTTTATATTTACATACATTTAAACATTCATTCGCTGCCATCTAATATTATTTTATTCAGAATATTATTATGCCAGGATAACGGTCGAAGCCATAACACTTTATGGTCGAATACTAACACAAAACTACTACCGTGAATAGTAATGCAGGCCATAATAATGAACTGATATGAAAAAACAGATAAATACCTACAAACACATTCACATCCACGTTAGCCCCATTCGATTTTGAAGGACGAATAGTGCACTCCCTTGCAGTCACCCTTGTATGTATGTAGGTGGATAGGGGCCAAGCGTAAGCTTTGAATTAAAAGAAATACAGTTGCACAGTTTTAAAAGGCAGTTTAATATCCGTCGAAGCTGGACTCATTTGTTTCGGGGCGAGGCGGAGGAGAGACAGCAAAACAACAACTACAATGGGGGAGCAGCAGCATTGCTAACAATGCAAGGGGCAATCTGTGGTTGGCCATTGCTGCTGCTGCTGCTTCTATCACTAGCTCTAGCCATGTTCCCCCTGGCAGCCACAGGCCACTTGATATTGCGGCGAAGTGAGCAAACAACGAGCAGCTGTGGTTACGCGCTGCTGCGGTCATCATATGGTCCTTTGGTCAGATGCGCAGTGCTAAGAGCAGCAGCATTAGAGGCAGGGGTGTGCTGTGCCAGCAGGAAAACCAATCAGCCCTTTTACAACTAACTAAGAGGCGGAATGAGGCCTTGGGCTTAAGGGCCGAATAGAGTTTCACTGACCCAAGAAGAAGAATTAGGAAGAGCATACTGCTTACCGGTTGAAGATAAAATTTCTGTTCGATTATTTTTGTGTGCTATTCCAATATTATTGTATATTGTATATATGTATATATATATATTACATATTCTACACATTATATATTATGCACCATGTTGAAGAGAGAGTTTCTACTCGAAGAAAATTGCATTCTACGCAGATGTGGACAATTCAGCACAACACTTGTATCTAGTATCATTTCTATAGACTACAGCTATGATAAAAGGGTATAATTACTTTGTTTGAAAATTGCAACGCATTTAAGGAGCCGTCCGAGGTATAGACATAAGTGTTTTGAAATTATCAGAATCACTTTCTGTGTTGATTTCCGGTTGTCCATCTTTTAGTCTGTCCATCTATCTTAGCAGTTGCAGATTCTTTTTCATCAGCACCATTAGACTCTGGAATTCACTTCCCAACAGTTTAAAACTGATAACTCCACGAGCCGGCTTCAAACATGCCCTCTTTCAATACTTCACTACCTCTAATCAATAATTTATTTACCTTTCCTTTTCTATATTCTACTTTATCCTAATTCTTTCTCCTCTGTTTATTCTACTTAGTTTTAATTTTATACATTTTAAGTCATTAATGTTATTCGTTGTACTTAAATATTATATTAATTCAATGTTAACTCTTGTCCTGGAATTAGTTTTTATTTTAATTAGTTCTAAGTGACTGTTAGCTTTAAGTCATATTTATGGTGAATCCTGTTTTAATACCAATGTAGTACTAAAAAAGACTAAGTCATATTGTACACCATAATTTAAATAATAATAATAATCTGTCTATGACTGCAGGAGAGAAACAAGGAGCTATCCGATTCGAACCAAATTTGATACACAGTGACAGTGAACTTTTACTTACTTTCAGTTACGAGACTGTCCAAAGCGTTTGGAGGACACAATGAGCCTATATGTCCACTTACTTCGGTTTAGTTACTCATATAAAGGAATGACATTTGGTAATCTAGTAAAGGGGTGGGTCCTCTGTGTCATACCAAAACATGAGCGTTATCCGTCCACTATATAAGGGGTAAAATTTATCCTGTAAAATGGATCACAATTGACTATTTATGAATTCGCAATTATATAGGCAATACGAAAACTGGTCGTGGGCCACCCACTATGTAGGCAGTAAATTAATTGCACTCCCAGGTTTATTTCTTTCAATGGAATATCACGTAAAAATGTATAAGTATAGAGCAATGATCCAAACGTTCCTGGTTTAGGCACACTTAATCCGTTGCCTTCGTTTACTTTATGAGACGTTAGTTCCGTTTATTAAAGTGTTGTACTAATTGCACGAGAGAGAAGAAAGGCATAACTTTCTTCATTTTTTATAAGCTTTATATTAGGTTCACATCCGGTATGTTTGTATGTATGTCGTCAAATCTAGTAATCAATTTTTCACCCACTTCCCGACTACTTAGAGATCTGAAACTTTGCATACATGCCTAATCTAGAGCCCAATACATGAATCAATAAATTTTATGGGCGTAGGATAAGGGGCGTGGCACTTTTTTATAAACTCCAGATTTGTGTATAACTTTAGAACTAAAAATCACACATCAATGAAACTCGGTAGGAACTTACTACATATCCCTATCCTTCTACTGAGAAAATAAGGGGAGCACTGGATAAGGGGGCGTGGCACCCCCATACAAACAAAATTTTTTATCTCGATTAGCTTTGGAACTAAATGTCGTGCAGCATTGAAATTTCGTATGCAGTCGCCTCTTGGATGTGTTGTCCCACTGGTAAAATTTTATGGGCGTAGGATGAGGGGGCGTGGCACCCCCCATACAAACAAAATTTTTGATCTCGATTAGCTTTGGAACTAAAGGTCGTGCAGCATTGAAATTTCGTATGCAGTCGCCTCTTGGATGTGTTGTCCCACTGGTAAAATTTTATGGGCGTAGGATAAGGGGCGTGGCACTTTTTTATCAACTCCAGATTTGTGTATAACTTTAGAACTAAAAATCACACATCAATGAAACTCGGTAGGAACTTACTACATATCCATATCCTTCTACTGAGAAAATAAGGGGGCACTGGATAAGGGGGCGTGGCACCCCCCATACAAACAATATTTTTGATCTCGATTAGCTTTGGAACTAAAGGTCGTGCAGTATTGAAATTTCGTATGCAGTCGCCTCTTGGATGTGTTGTCCCACTGGTAAAATTTTATGGGCGTAGGATAAGGGGGCGTGGCACCCCCCATACAAACAAAATTTTTGATCTCGATTAGCTTTGGAACTAAAGGTCGTGCAGCATTGAAATTTCGTATGCAGTCGCCTCTTGGATGTGTCGTCCCACTGGTAAAATTTTATGGGCGTAGGATAAGGGGCGTGTGTATAACTTTAGAACTACAAATCACACATCAATGAAACTCGGTAGGAACTTACTACATATCCATATCCTTCTACTGAGAAAATAAGGCGGGCACTGGATAAGGGGGCGTGGCACCGCCCATACAAACAAAATCGTTTATATAGAATAGCTTTGGAACTAAAGGTCGTGCAGCATTGAAATTTCGTATGCAGTCGCCTCTTGGATGTGTCGTTCCACTGGAAAAATTTATGGGCGTAGGACAAGGGGCGTGGCACTTTTCAAGCAACTACACACTTGGGCTTCAGTTTATAATTATAGGTACACCACACATCAATGAAAAACGATAGGAACTTACTTGCCGCGCCCTGCTGGCAAAATAGCAACAACTCACCGCGTCACAAATATGCCACGAATATTAGGGTCGATCACTGCCGTATTATTTGTTAAATTGAGGATATGACGATAGGAGACACTGTGAATACCCTAAATATTGTGTACTGCTCTGCAAGTTTTAAATTCTTTTTGTGAAAAATTTCAGAGCTCTAAAATTGAATTTATGGAAGACTAAAAAGTAGAAAATAAAATTATATAAAAAAAACTTTTTAAAAATAAGCTGTAATTTATTTAATTTACTAAAAAGTAGAAAATAAATGGTTTTTAAGTCACCTGTATCTTACTATCAATAAAAGCTTGTGCGCTCAATATCCATATTCAAAATATCTTTCATTACTAGAATCTATTTGCAAAAAATTATTTAAATAAAATATTGTGGTAACTGTTTGACAAATATTGAACACACGAGCGCCCCAAGCTTTTATGGAAAGTAAGATACAGGTGACTTAAAAACCATTTATTTTCTACTTTTTAGTACATTAAATAAATTAAAGCTTATTTTTAAAAAGTTTTTTTTATATAATTTTATTATCTAATTTGGAACTAATAACGAAATTAACGAGCCAAAAACTAAAAGACCAACATACATACATTTTCTCGCTGGGTATGACAATGCATTGCCACTACAAGGCTGTAGAGCTGCATTCCATGTTCTCGATCCTCTTTCCCCTTGCTTGCTGTGCTTGAAATTGCTTTGAGAATTTCATGCTCATTTTCACCTGAAAATATCTCTGCTGCTTATGGCGTCTGCTCTGTAGATTTTCTACCAGTTATTGGCAGCAACATTTTGCATTGTTGCTATGTGAAAACTGCAACATTTGCGACTCAATTTAATTGGCCCAAATTAAAGTTCGCACACAGAAAATGCTAAATAAAGTCAGAAAAAAGATGTTTTCGTATGCACTCATATGAATATGTGAGAGGCGGTTCGTTTTTGAGCGCAAACTGGCACAATCAATCGCAGCGGCCCGAGGTGAAATTGCAGAAAAAATCCGCAAATCCACAAATCCTGTAAAAAATATAAGCCAAACAGAGCCTGCTGCAGGCGAATATACACGCAGAAAAACAGACAAAGCGCTCATACGTCGCTGTGAAAATTGGGCTGCAGCGGCGACAAAAGTAAAAAAAAATTATATAAAAAAAAACTTTTTAAAAATAAGCTTTAATTTATTTAATGTACTAAAAAGTAGAAAATAAATGGTTTTTAAGTCACCTGTATCTTACTATCCATAAAAGCTTGGGGCGCTCATGTGTTCAATATTTGTCAAACAGTTACCACAATATTTTATTTAAATAATTTTTTGCAAATAGATTCTAGTAATGAAAGATATTTTGAATATGGATATTGAGCGCACAAGCTTTTATTGATAGTAAGATACAGGTGACTTAAAAACCATTTATTTTCTACTTTTTAGTACATTAAATAAATTAAAGCTTATTTTTAAAAAGTTTTTTTTTATATAATTTTATTTTCTACTTTTTAGTCTTCCATAAATTCAATTTTAGAGCTCTGAAATTTTTCACAAAAAGAATTTAAAACTTGCAGAGCAGTACACAATATTTAGGGTATTCACAGTGTCTCCTATCGTCATATCCTCAATTTAACAAATAATACGGCTGTGATCGACCCTAATATTCGTGGCATATTTGTGACGCGGTGAGTTGTTGCTATTTTGCCAGCAGGGCGCGGCAAGTAAGTTCCTATCGTTTTTCATTGATGTGTGGTGTACCTATAATTATAAACTGAAGCCCAAGTGTGTAGTTGCTTGAAAAGTGCCACGCCCCTTGTCATCCAAGAGGCGACTGCATACGAAATTTCAATGCTGCACGACCTTTAGTTCCAAAGCTATTCTATATAAACGATTTTGTTTGTATGGGCGGTGCCACGCCCCCTTATCCAGTGCCCGCCTTATTTTCTCAGTAGAAGGATATGGATATGTAGTAAGTTCCTACCGAGTTTCATTGATGTGTGATTTGTAGTTCTAAAGTTATACACACGCCCCTTATCCTACGCCCATAAAACTTTACCAGTGGGACGACACATCCAAGAGGCGACTGCATACGAAATTTCAATGCTGCACGACCTTTAGTTCCAAAGCTAATCGAGATCAAAAATTTTGTTTGTATGGGGGGTGCCACGCCCCCTTATCCTACGCCCATAAAATTTTACCAGTGGGACAACACATCCAAGAGGCGACTGCATACGAAATTTCAATACTGCACGACCTTTAGTTCCAAAGCTAATCGAGATCAAAAATATTGTTTGTATGGGGGGTGCCACGCCCCCTTATCCAGTGCCCCCTTATTTTCTCAGTAGAAGGATATGGATATGTAGTAAGTTCCTACCGAGTTTCATTGATGTGTGATTTTTAGTTCTAAAGTTATACACAAATCTGGAGTTGATAAAAAAGTGCCACGCCCCTTATCCTACGCCCATAAAATTTTACCAGTGGGACAACACATCCAAGAGGCGACTGCATACGAAATTTCAATGCTGCACGACCTTTAGTTCCAAAGCTAATCGAGATCAAAAATTTTGTTTGTATGGGGGGTGCCACGCCCCCTCATCCTACGCCCATAAAATTTTACCAGTGGGACAACACATCCAAGAGGCGACTGCATACGAAATTTCAATGCTGCACGACCTTTAGTTCCAAAGCTAATCGAGATCAAAAATTTTGTTTGTATGGGGGTGCCACGCCCTTTCATCCTACGCCCATAAAATTTTACCAGTGAGACAACACATCCAAGAGGCGACTGCATACGAAATTTCAATGCTGCACGACATTTAGTTCCAAAGCCAATCGAGATCAAAAATTTTGTTTGTATGGGGGGTGCCACGCCCCCTTATCCAGTGCTCCCCTTATTTTCTCAGTAGAAGGATAGGGATATGTAGTAAGTTCCTACCGAGTTTCATTGATGTGTGATGTGTAGTTCTAAAGTTATACACAAATCTGGAGTTTATAAAAAAGTGCCACGCCCCTTATCCTACGCCCATAAAATTTATTGATTCATGTATTGGGCTCTAGATTAGGCATGTATGCAAAGTTTCAGATCTCTAAGTAGTCGGGAAGTGGGTGAAAAATTGATTACTAGATTTGACGACATACATACCGGATGTGAACCTAATATAAAGCTTATAAAAATCGTGTAAAAAAAGAGCGAAAATGAAAACTGGAACACATGGAAGCAATTCAGAAATGCCAAAGAATCAGTAAATTGCAAAATCTTTCAAAAAGGGCGGAGAAAGGCAACTCTGCCTATGGCGAAAATGTGTAAACAAGAAATTTGTCGGAAAAATTGGGCAAAAAATATGCCGTTGTGAAATGTTTTCCTATTTTCCTGTGTTCGTAGAGCAACAGGGCGTATTGAAGGCGGACGAAGCACTAAGTCGGAAAGTAAAGTGCATTCAAATAAGCTGAGCAGCATTGATAACATTGGGATTTGAAATTCCACTTCAATTTAAATTTCATGAAATTGTAAAAGCATTTTTTAAACTGTTATCAGAAATAAGAATGTAAATTTTTTTCAAGTAACCGAGTGGGGTGATAGCCAACTGAAAGAAAAAAAATTATGGGTGTATTAAATTTACCGCTTATATAGTGGACGGCTTACGCCCAATTTTGGCAAACTACAAGATATTCCCAATCGTACTCATTATGCAAATATCCATCGTGGGCGAACCACGCCCATTTTTGGAGAGAATTTAAAGGTATTCTTACCAGCAATGAAGCGACGAACTAAACTCTGATCCATATATTATGGAAGTTATGAGGATTTCCCGCTTACCGCCTGTATAGTGGGCGGACCACGTCCATTTTTTATGGCCTTTAAGACTGATATATCAACTTGGGAACCGATTTTCCTTCATTAAAATTTGAAAAACATACTGATTATTATAAGCTTTATATTAACTTCACTTTCTGTCCGCGGTATGTCAGTTTGTCGTCAAATCTAGTAATCAATTTTTCACCCACTTCCCGAGTACTTAGAGATCTGAAACTTTGCATACATGCCTAAACACGAGCACGATACATGAATCAATAAATTTTATGGGCGTAGGATAAGGGGCGTGGCACTTTTTTATTAACTCCAGATTTGTGTATAACTTTAGAACTACTACACATCACACATCAATGAAACTCGGTAGGAAAAGCTTACACCATAGCTGTATCCTCCAACAGTTACTACTTGGTTATGCCTTTCTATTGGAGAACTGGTCACTGGATAAGGGGGCGTGTAACCGCCCATACAAACCAAATGTTCAATTCCAATAGTTTTAAAATTATAAGTCGCATGGCATCAGAATTCCATATTGGGCTGAAATTTAGACGTCCCGTTCCACTGGTAAAATTTCATGGGCGTTTGACAAGGGGCGTGGTACTTCTTAGTTGTTCAAATCTTATAATTTTTGAAGTATAAGTCAAACATCATTGAAACTCGATATGGAGTCACTACTACCTAATGTCTTTCTACTACACCTCCCATACAAGTAAAATTTTTAATATCAAGTAGCTTTGAAAATATAAGTCATACAAAAATATTTTGAATATTGTGAAGTTTTCAAAAAAAGTTCGACAGATTTGAGTGGTTGTGAAAAAAATTCCCTGTCGTTTTGAAGTGTTAGTTACAATGCCGATAATAAGAGGTATCATAGGTTGTCGAAGTCAGACAAATGCGCGGCGAGCTACTTCACGTTTAAACCGCACTGATACCCAGCGAGCTACAGATAATAGAAATAGTAGTATTAGTATGTCCGCATCCCGTACGAGAGGAGCTGAAAATGAACGAGTGGCATTCCAGTACAATCCAGAAATGGATAACTGTGTGGACAGATCAGTAACGATTGGAGAAATGTCAGCCCGGTGTCCTCAGTGAGCCATTACGCTCATTAGTTAGCTGGAGCGGGAAGTGATTCTAAGCATTTCCTGGCCAACATCCAAAAATATAACAGTTGTTTCCAAATGACTTCGTTTGGAGCAACGCAAATTGTACACAACAATTTCATGCCTACTTTCTAGATAATTACAACACAATTGTCTTTCGCATCATTCTCCGTTGTATCTGATACAACAATTTCACAATTTCATAATTTCACACACCATTACAGATTCTTATTTATGGACCTCATTATGGTGCTCATTTATGGCAACATATAATCCTTTAGTTGAAAGAAAGTAGTTTACAAAATTTGAACCTGATAGCTGTTGTTAGGGTGAAAATATTCACGAAAACATATTCTCTCTGTACTCAATTTTCATATTATTAAAAATATTCCTACCATTATTGAAATACATTTCAAAACAAATTTTGGAATTAAATAAATATTTTAGGCAGAACAACGTTTGCCGGGACAGTTAGTTCTACATAGTTTCATGCATTTTCTACGTGTAATTTTATTATACCCTACACCTATGGTAATAGGGTATAATAACTTTGTGCGAAAATTGTAACGCATTAAAGGAGCCGTCCTAGGTATAGACATAAGTATATAGAAATGCTTAGAATCACTTTCTGTGTTGATTTCCGGTTGTCCGTCTGTCCGTCTGTCCGTCTGTCCGTCTGTCCGTCTGTCTGGCTGTCCGTTGGCGCAGGAGAGAAAGAAGGAGTTGTCCGATTTGGACCAAATTTGGCACACAGTCGCAGTGAACCTTCCACTACTTCAAGTTCCGAGATTAGCCAAATCGGTTCAAAGACACGCCCACAATGGGTCTGTAAGTCCCACTACCTCGGATTTTTTTCGATTAAATTGCTATAATTTGTCTAATTACTCATTCAAAAGAATAATACTTGGTATTTAAGGTGAGGTGTTGACCCTCTGAAAAATACCAAAAAATGGGCGTGGTCCGCCCACTATGTAGGCGGTAAGCTTAAAATCCTCATAGCTTTTGTAATACACCCATCAGAGCATCCATATTTGGTCACTTCATTGCAGGGGAAAATATCTTTATATTCTCCAAAAATAGACGTGATCCGCCCACAATGGGGGCGGTAAATTTAATATACCGATCATTTCTGTGGTACACCTGTCAGAACATCAATATTTGGTATATATAAACATATTAGGAATATCTTGTAGTTTGTCAAAAATGGGCGTGGTCCGCCCACTCAGTTACTTGGTGTAGGGTATTACTCTGTCGGTGAAACCCGACTGATGCTTCCTTACTTGTTCGTGTATAGAAACGTGTGCTCACATAGTATGTATGTAAAGTATCTAGAAGAGCGCTGGTTAAAATTAGTGAAGCACACTTTTTAAGTTTTTAGTTGAAGTCAATTACATACTCTACCTGTGCAGAGAGCTACATGAGAAAAAGGATTTACAACTATGCGGGTATATGCCAGCTGACGTGCTTTCTGTCACTCGTGAAATTTATAATTTACGTTGAAAAGAATTTTAAAACCGTAGTGGTGTACTTTTTGGCGCCAAAAAACCGCCAACAGAATGAGTGAATTTCTTGTCCAGAATTTTTCATTCTATGAGTCCAGTTATTATCCCTATCTTTTCCATACATTTGCACGCGAGTGCGCGTGTATATGTGCGCATATGCCACATGTACATACATACAAGGAACACATGTGCAATGCAAATGCAACAACAATTTTTATTGCACGCAATGCATTTTTCAATACGCTGCCATTTTCTCTTTTTTTTTGTCCCTTTGTTTCACTTCGTCCGCCTGGTGCGTTTAATTTGTTTGCACTGGCGTAATTAATGTATATGTTGCTGCTCTTCCTGCTGCTGCTGTTCTCGCCATGTTGCCGCTGTTGCTGCTGCAATTTTTGTGTATGTAATTGTAAGACACATCCGCTTTTTTTTCGCACTTAATTGCAAAAGGTGAGGCAAATATTTTCTTTTTCTGTTCTTAAGCAGATTAAAAATTTCATACTCTGCACAATTTCAGTTGCGTAAATTATGCTTTTTTTTCTGAGTAATTTGCAAGCAATTTCCAAAAAAAATTACGCTGTTCATATAAGAGTGAAACTTTATGCCATTACATGCATGATGTATAAATAACTCTGCTTGACCATCTCAGGCGACAGCTCTTGAAATGAAAATCCATCAGCCGCATCAGATTACTGCTATCGATCGGAGCAGCCATTGGTGAATCGAACTTCGCATAAACTTAATGCATTGAGCCAAAGAAAAAATGCATTGGCAAAATGTATGAATGCATCGCTTTTATTCCAATCTTCAAATAAAATTGACCCAATGGAAAAAGCTTCAAAGTCAATGTAAGCTAAAATAATTTCATTGAACCAATGAACAACTTTTTGTTAAATTGTACATTGAGCCAATGACTGATAATTGTATAATATCAAATGTTTGAAATATCTTTGAAAAATAAAATTTATCCGATCGGCCTTTCCCCGTTGGGCTGTCGCTTCATCTCGAGCAGAGCTGCTGTAGTTGCTGAATTGCGATGTTGCCAGATCGGCGCTAACACTTGGGATCGTGGAAGATAAAGAAGCAGTTTGATCGCATACATATTGGAATATTGAAAGCTTGATGAATGTTCACCTCAAAGATGACACACACCTGCAACAGAAAAGTCTATTTTCCAGTACATCGAACTCTGTAGAAATATAGTTCTCATAATTATATGTTTAGTTGGCTTATGTGGCTAGTGACTGACTAAAACTAGGATTATATTATACATATAGAATTATATTTTTTTTTCATATAAACCAACACTCAGGGGATGCCCCCTGTATATGCAAAGCACTTGTTGTTTTGGAAAGGATTATAGGTAAGTGGATGGGAGGAAAGTGGAGTAGTGGCGGTGATCGTTTGCTTTGCATCCGCGAATATTGTAAAAACGTGGAAAAAACTTCCGCAGAAAGACTATTCCACCACCACGATGAACTACGGAAGAACGAATTCTCTCTGTTATGCGCGGAGCGTTGGAGCTTAGTCGAAACGTGGTATCGATGAACCCCGCTCGCCATTCGCGTGTTGCGAGAACACACGCGGGCAGCTGGGATAAGGTCTTTTAACTCAGTAGAGCATCTAGCGTTAAAGTAACGGTAGAAAAGGCTTAAACATTCCACGTTCCGACGGCACTCCAAGGAATCGATAGAGCTTGTTACCCTATCGTCTCATATTAGCTTATCGCGCAACGTCGGGTACGTTCAAGAAGCTCCAGTTGGATTAGTGAAGCTCAAAAGTGCGAATGGTACTCTATTTTGAGCCCAATATGGGAGGAGTAAAAGTGCATATATACTTTAAACTAATTTTTGAGTGTCTTTAAGCTGATTCCTATGCGTCGTAAATAATGTGGTTCGTCCACTTTTATATAAAATGTAGCCATCTGACGAAACTTGGACGCTGATCAAGCATTGATAATTTCGTTCTATATGGTCTTTATATCTCAATATACCTTGAATATTACTTGTCTATGGTAAAAGGTTAAACGAATAGCTCATTGCAAGTCTAGTATAAAACCCAACAGCAGCTTCCTGACGCGTGATTCTTTATCATTATACCCTACACCTATGGTAATAGGGTATAATAACTTTGTGCCAAAATTGTAACGCATTAAAGGAGCCTTCCTAGGTATAGACATAAGTATATAGAAATGATCAGAAACACTTTCTCTTTTCATTTCCGGTTGTCCGTCTGTCCGTCTGTCCGTCTGTCTGTCTGTCTGTCTGCGTGTATGCAAAAAAAAGAAAGAAGGAGTTGTCCGATTTGGACCAAATTTGGTACACAGTTACAGTGAACCTCGGGTTAGGTAAAGTGTTAAAATTATTCAAATTACCCGAAGGACACGCCCACAACGGGTCTGTAAGTCCCACTACCTCGGATTTTTTTCGGTAAAATGGCTATAATTTGTATAATTACTCATGGAAAAGAATAATACTTGGTATTCAAGTTAAGAGGTAGGTCTTCTATATCTCAGGAAAAAATGGGCGTGGTCCGCCCCCTATATAGCCGGCAAAATTTTTTCGGTAAAATGGCTCCCAATTGACTAGTTACGAATATAAATGAATGAAATTCGGTTCCCAAGTTGATATATAGGTCTTAGATGCCATGCAAGAAAATGGGCGTGGTCCGCCCACTATATAGGCGATAAACAAAAAATCCTCTTAACTTCCATAATATATACACCAGAGAGTCCAGATTTGGTTACTTCGTTCCTGGTAGGAATATCTTTTAATTCTCAAGAAATGGTCGTGGTCCGCCCACCATGGGGGCAGTAAAATAAATATGCCGATAACATCTGGTGTACACCTGTCAGAGCATCAATATTTGGCATATATAGTCCTATTAGGTATATCTTGTAGTCTGCCAAAAATGGGCGTGGTCCGCCCACTATGTAGGTTGTAAATCAAATGCACCCACAATTTCAGTGAATTATCACCCCACTAGGGAACATGGTGTAGGGTATTACTCTGTCGGTGAAACCCGACTGATACTTCCTTACTTGTTTTTGCCTGCAATTTGCTGAGGCACTACGCTGCTACTCGAGTGCAGCATTCCCTGTGCTGCTGCTTATAGCCTGGAGCTGTATTTTATGTGCGTCGTCACACGCACACACACACACACACACACATGCCGTTGATGTTATCGCTCAAGTCTGTTGATATTGTTTTTGCCTGCCTGGTTGCCTGGTTGCACTTCTTGCTTCGGTTGATAAAGTCTTTTCAGGAGATACATACATTCACTTGCATACATATGTACATACATACAACCTGCATGTATAGGTAGACACAAGTTCGTGTGAATAAGTGCGCTTCTGTGTGTGTGCATTGACAAATATTTGTAATTGCTGCATATACAAAGGCACCCAATCTAATTGGATTAAAAGTGAATCCATTAAAATTGCTTGCTTGTGTGTACGTACAAATGTGTGAAGAGTGAGTGAGTGTAGTTAGCATACCTTTCAATTGAAATTCCTCATCACCTGGACCATGGACAAATATGTTGATCTTTGTAATGTTTGCTTCATACTCACAGTACAGTAGATAAATGCTGGCCAGTGCTATTTAATTCAGACTTAGGCTAAAACTAGGCCATTTTCAGTCCCAAACCATTTAAATTCCCGAAATTCCGAACTACATCCAACTCTGTTTTTACACGGTAGATACATACATACGTTCCAGAAAAAATCGTGTAAAAAACACCTGAAGTGCATACATAGAAATAAGGGGGATTAGTTCCATATCCTTCAACCCTGTAAAAATGACTTAAAATTAATGATTCCCCTAACTCAATTTCTAAAAGATTACGGTTAATAAAAGTAGTTTTCTTTAAAATTTCAATCAAATAGCTTTATTAATCGTGCTAAATCGTATGAAATCATGTAAAACCGGAATCAATTTTTTTCTTAGACCGTGTTAAATCAAAACCGTCTAAAGTAAGGCCGCGTAAAAACAGAAATGGTTGTACATATATTGCATAATTTTACTATAGAAGTTTTCTCGATAATAGCAATAAACTTGATTATTAAAAGAAAATTTCAGGGCTTTTCAAAAAAAGGTAAGAATATTTTTTTGTGAAATAGATTTGTGAAAATCCTGCATACCAAAAACTCTTGTATTGAAAACTTGAATCCGCCGGATTAACAAAAACATTTCGGTATTGGCAGCTCTAGTCAAAACGAAATCACCTTTTTAATTACGACCACTTATATTTTCTACATTTGAACTTCCATTTTCTTTTATTTAATAAAATTTATCTAAGTTACGAAATTGTAGCGGTGTAATCTGTAGCAAGGTTATACATCATAGGAACGATTCCAGAATTCACATGCACTCAAATCAGCTCAACATTGAATGACTAAACATAAACCTGCTAACAGAACATTCACTTATAGGCTCACATGCGAGGTAAAGACGAAAAGCATAAAAATCTACAACAACTTCTGTAGAAGCTGCAGAGATGAAGCGGAAAAGGATACAATTCCTTGAATACTCTGTACATGTTCTGCACTGATCAGCAGAATGAAGGTGCGCCTTGATTGCAGACTGCAGCTTAGGAAATCTCGGGAACTGCACAATCTCTACCATATCCAGCATTCTTAGCTTCGATTACAGCTCCAACTGATTCAAAAAGCAGGGGAACAACCTGAATCGCTATGGCAAAAGGCGTCAAGTAGCTAAAGGCAGACCCACTCCATACCAAACTAGTACCATAGTTACTTTTTGAAAACGATAATGCAAAAATTTTCCATTTTAAAGCAATGATGTCGGACTTTGAGCCTCAGCCATTAAACATTTTCCGGATACGTTAAAATTCTGTTACAGAAGCGAATGTAATTCCGATCAGCTTGTGCTAGCATATATGTAGAACAAAGACACAGTGCGGCAATGCTTAAAGGGTCTCGCAATGAAATTCTATATGCTAAATGTATTGTATTACTTTGTGGTGAAAATGAAATGAAAAAGTAAAAGTAAATCAGTCAACGACCATGAGAAATGAGAATAAGCATGATGGATACACTAGTCGCGCCACTAGCGCTCGTCAGGGCCGTAGCCAGTTGCGGGGATTCGTGTAAGCCTAGACTCATGAGCAGTTTCATAAAAAGAACTATTTATTTTCAATTATAATAATATCAAAGCATTTTCCTTCTTTTATTAAAAACGTGCATATTTTCTACACTTACATTTTATTTGCCTTCTATTGTATACATGTGGGAATTCCTGTCGAGACTACTGACAAAATGCAAACCTGCGTGGACGACGTGATTTGACGAGACGCACACTGATAGTTAACGACACATTTGAATACTTAACGACATTAACGAACGCGTGAGTTTACGCCCGACCACTAACGAGGACAGTTGACACTCGACCATCGAACGCGACGCATCGCAGTATGCGTAGTATTATTTAATAAATCACATTATAACGTTATAGAAATAAAGTGAGAGTTTCAATAAAGTAGACAAAGCGGGGGGCCATCGAGAAAGCACTCCTACATACATGCATAAAAAGAATCCCTTGAACTGCTTGTGCATACAGCCCTGCTGCACATCAATACCAGCTCAACTACACAAACTCAACAGGAGCATTGCGTATAGCAAATGCAGATCACAAACAGATACCACTTTAAAAGTGTGCATATGCATGTGTGGGAGTGTGCGGGGGAACTGCCGCGTTAGTAGTGGGAGAACCGCTCTTTATAAAAGTATGAAGAAAATTATTTCAAAGCTTTGCTGTTCTTTTTAGGGAAAGTGTTACACCATGTAAGCCAGCAATAAGAGTGTCTAACAAATACAAGCAGTGTTGGGCCGAATTTTTTGCATATGTAGAACACACAATTTTATTGCACGTAGAAAATTGCAAGCAATAACTACATCAGGATAATGTAAAATATACAAACTAATGTCAAACTGTTGCAATTTTCGACAAAAAGGTGCCGATTTTAAGTGACGATCATCATACTATCATACTATTAAATAAAACGCTATTGCATACCTCCTCATTCCTCTTTAACCGTTACTCTGTTATTTCAACATTTTAATGTAGCAGAGCACAAGTTTTTGACAACGAACTTTCGGGAGAAGAGGAAAATTAACAGGTGCAATGTTTTTTAACATGCTCTTGCAATGTTGTCAATTTTGCCCGTGGGAAAAGGGTTATGAATAAAAAATTTTTTCCCAGGGACCTATCCCTTCTTAAAGTTTTGTATGAACTCAACTGCAGATGGAGAATTCCTAAAACTCGTATAGCTTTTTTCAACCAAATTCCTTCAATAAATTTTTATAATTTCAAAATTTGGGCATATAAAATCTTGATCGAAAAAGTATTATACAATTTTCAGAAACTTTCTATAAACTTTTGTAGTGCTGGAATTCGCTTTAAAATTACATTTCAGATAACTATTCCAAAAGCAAGAGAGTCACTGAAATGCGGCATATTGATATCTGGTATTTTACAACAAAGATGCTACAAAGCATAATATATGAAGTGAGAGTACTGCGAAATCTTGCAAATCTGGCAAGAAAGATGCAAACTTCAAGGTTTTATTTACAAAACTGTTTTATGTTACAACAATTTACAATGTTCTTGGTAGTCATAAAAAATAAAACTATTCTTTAATGCCGGCGTGATTTTCTACATTTCCTACCCTTTAACTACATTTTCTGAAAAATTTCTTGAATACATGAAATCTCTCAACTCCCTTCGAAACTACAACAACGAAAACTTAGCAACAGTCTGCCAGTTTGAAAGTACAGTGCTTTACATGTAATCGAGCGCTTAAATGCTATTAAAGAGAGCGGCTGCGGAGCAGCGGGGATGCAGAGGAGAAAGCATGAAAAGACGTTTTTGTGAGCAAGGGAAGAAGAATATACTATGGTCTGTTAATAGTTTTGACAGACAGACAGAAAGACATAGACATAATCGTACATAATAGCAAGATAGAAAACTAAATTAAGACTGGTTTTCTTTTTCATGAGCAATAAGGACTTCACGTTTGGTTTTGTAGAATATTTCAAGGTCGGCGGAACTTCAGAAGTTGAATGGTGGCCGATGATAAGGCAGCTGCTTTCTAAATCTTTTCAAAGATTCCTTTTTTATAAGCTTTATATTAACTTCACATCCGGTATGTTTGTATGTATGTAGTGGAATCTAGTAATCAATTTTTCACCCACTTCCCGACTACTTAGAGATCTGAAACTTTGCATACATGCGTAACCACCATGACAATGCATGAATCAATTTTATGGGCGTAGGATAAGGGGCGTGGCACTTTTTTATCAACTCTAGATTTGTGTATAACTTTAGAACTACACATCACACATCAATGAAACTCGGTAGGAACTTACTACATATCCATATCCTTCTACTGAGAAAATAAGGCGGGCACTGGATAAGGGGGCGTGGCACCCCCATACAAACAAAATTTTTGATCTCGATTAGCTTTGGAACTAAAGGTCGTGCAGCATTGAAATTTCGTATGCAATCGCCTCTTGGATGTGTCGTCCCATTGGTAAAATTTTATGGGCGTAGGATAAGGGGGCGTGGCACCCCCATACAAACAAAATTTTGATCTCGATTAGCTTTGGAACTTAAGGTCGTGCAGCATTGAAATTTCGTATGCAGTCGCCTCTTGGATGTGTCGTCCCACTGGTAAAATTTTATGGGCGTAGGACAAGGGGCGTGGCACTTTTCAAGCAACTACACACTTGGGCTTCAGTTTATAATTATAGGTACACCACACATGAATGAAAAACGATAGGAACTTACTTGCCGCGCCCTGCTGGCAAAATAGCAACAACTCACCGCGTCACAAATATGCCACGAATATTAGGGTCGATCACTGCCGTATTATTTGTTAAATTGAGGATATGACATATGACGATAGGAAACACTGTGAATACCCTAAATATTGTGTACTGCTCTGCAAGTTTTAAATTCTTTTTGCGAAAAATTTCAGAGCTCTAAAATTGAATTTATGGAAGACTAAAAAGTAGAAAATAAAATTATATAAAAAAAAACTTTTTAAAAATAAGCTGTAATGTACTAAAAAGTAGAAAATAAATTGTTTCCAAGTCACCAGTATCTTACTATCAATAAAAGCTTGTGCGCTCAATATCCATATTCAAAATATCTTTCATTACTAGAATCTATTTGCAAAAAATTATTTAAATAAAATATTGTGGTAACTGTTTGACAAATATTGAACACATGAGCGCCCCAAGCTTTTAGGGATAGTAAGATACAATTGACTTGGAAACAATTTATTTTCTACTTTTTAGTACATTAAAGCTTATTTTGAAAAAGTTTTTTTTTATATAATTTTATTTACTAAGCTGAGTTCAAAGAAACTGGGAAAAATAATGCGAATTCTGAAAGGGCTCAAATGGAAATAATATACTATCAATAAAGAGGATCAATGCAAGAAACAGAGCTAAATGATGAGCCCTGCTCTCGCTTGAACTAATAATTTTAATGACTGCCTTTGAGTTGTTTTTCGCTTTCTTCGCGTACTCGTATCTTTGGCTCGTACTTGGCAGCCGTGTTGTAAGTTGCAAGTGTTGCCCCAAAAGTTCGGAGAGAGTTCGTTTTTCAGACTTTACTCTGGCCGAGGTATTAAGTTCCACAGCGCACTTCCACTCTTAGCCCACACGCCACCTGCTGCCAACAGCGAAGTATGCTGCCAACTTTGCAACATGTCTGTCATACAAAAGTAAGTTCTATGTATGCGCAGCATATAAAAGGACGAACAACTATGCTTTACACTTTAGTGCCTCGAAGTGTGTAGCGCATTAAGGACCAACAAGTTTTGAGAAAAATACGTAGGATGGCTCTGCCATGCAGACAAGGAGCAAGCAACTTTGTATTAAAGGCAAATTTTGGAGTCTCTGAGCATGAGCATGCCATTCGTTTATCATCGCCATAATTTGCACATTAAAGTTGTTTAACGCTTCTAATGAGAGCACAGAACTATGGAAGGAGGTTTCACCATAGCAACAAGCGAGTGCCGCAACAACAACAATGATTGGAGTAATTTATACCGAAATTCAAGCCGGGCAGCTATGATGACGACGACATGTTGTGGCGTTTGTTAGATACAAAGGCAATAGAATGAACAAATTTGCGAAGTTAAATAGAGGACAGTCTGCCGTCATATAAACCGTTTGACCTTTAAGAGCGGATTCAGAATTGAAAGTTCAATTGTAGTCAGAAACTGACTGAAAGCTTATGTTGAGATCCAACAACCTTTATAAAGAAAACCAGAGTCCGAACATGAGCGTTCCCAGAAATTAATTATCGGAACGAGCTGATTTTGGCAAAGGCCGTAAAAATTATAATCAAATGGAAACACGGAACACAAAATTGGAGAGTGGGCAGGAGGAAAACAATTTTGGAAAGTCAAATAAAGTGTCTCCCTTATATGATTGCTCTGCATTGCACTGCGACCCCAAAAATGGAATATACTGAATACGCATATGTATTTAAAATGATTAGGTACAATTTTGAAATGGAATAATTTAAAATTAAAATAAAAAGCTTTATAAAAAACTACTCTAATTTTTAATAAAATAGGAGCACATATTCGACGTTCGCAATCAATCGAAACTCAAATATGTGCATTTTTGATTTTTATATGAGTGAAAAATTATTTTAATACGAAAATGTTTGAATTGCTTTCAAATAAAAAGGATTTATTTGTTCTATGCCTTTTTTGCCCCACTGTAACTTAAGTCGTTTGCTTTTATAAAGTTTATATTGTGACATTATCAAGTGGTGTTGAAATATTTGTTGTCCCAACAATTCTTAAATTTGCCCTCCGAACTCCTATTTTGATTTTATTCACTATTAAATATTTTTGGCTTGGGGGTTCCAGCTATCATTAAACAAATTAGATTATAAAAGGTGTATATTTATATATATATTAAGTTCAATTTCTATGTCGGCATAGCATTACAAGAGCAATGTAAGCTCTGGCAGTGAATATATCTTACGAGTATATCTACTACTATGAGAATTAGGTTAGGTTTGGTTAATCTGGCTGCCGAAGAAGAAGGCCATGCATAGACCCTGTTGGGTCCTTACCGATACCAGTTGGAGTTCCGTTTAGTAGTTGTCAAAGTAGTGATCTGTCAGAATTTGGGTGTTTTTCACAAATTTCCGAAGAGGCTTGATGCCCAGTTTCGAGATCTGTTCGAGCCCTGAGGAGAATGGTGCTCCTAAACAAGTCAGAGGAGTTCTAGCGATGGCGGCGCAGGAGCACAGTATGTGTTGTGGTTGTGAGGATTAGTTGCAGTGTCCGATTTTTTAGCCGAGCCCAAACCGAAGTTGGACAAGATTTCAAAAAGACAATTCCGTTTCAAATATCAGAAAAGAAAAGATAAATCCATTTCAAAATCAATTTCCTTCACGATTGAAATCGGTGAGAACAGGAACGATATTTATGTATAGCATTAATTCCAAATGGCTTTGAATGATTCTTGCTGTTTAAATGCCAGAATTTTATCACACATTCTAAATGAACTTTGTCTTTTCTTAGTTAAAAGATACTTGTTTTTTAACCGGTTCAAATGCTGAACAAGTCACAAGGACAAGATAAGATCAAAAGATCGGCGCGCTATTAGTCACGACATTAATATTGTATTTTAAGAAAAAGGACACACAGACTTTGAGATACCCCAAGAAAAATTTCAAGCTACCTAAAAGGTAAACAGATGGCAGTGAAGCCCAAAAACACGCGCACATTGACACATGCCTGTATCTGTGTGTGGCTCTGTGGATGCATACATATACATATATATACTATAATGAAAAAGAAGTGTGCAAAAGAAAAATAAGCGATTGTGAATTGTGTACACTTTCGCTTCCCTGGCAACTTTTTGCCGCCATGATGCATTCCTTTTTAGACCAGGAGCATGAGCAGGAGGTGAGCAGGAAGGGACCAGGTGCTCGCAGATGAAAAAGTCAAGTATTTGACTTGAGGACTGGCACAGCAACCGCGAATAAATCCTTCAAGTGGGCTCAACTTTGTTAAAAGGAACACACATATTTTAACGGAAGTGATGACGTCGATGTGAGTGTTGACGCACACATTAACCCAAGCAGGCCTGCTAAAGTGCGTCTCGTAAATAACACTTAAATTTTGTTTTTGAGTTCAGTGAATTTTTATGTGAATGTAGTCCCAAGTAGCTACGCACTTGAGGTCTCCCAGTTATTTTAGGATGGATTGTGATAAGCGTCTGGCACACTGCCTCACAAATCTCCTAAACAAACAGTTCTACACATGCATATACATATACACAGGACCGATCAAACTAATAGCAGGAAGGTTTTTACAATCACATTCACATTTAAAAATAGATTACTATGTATTTCATGCCTGTTTTGTTAAAATTTTGTTTGACTATCCATAGATTGCTCCTCCATTTTGCCCGCACCTCCATGTAAATACATACACATACACACTCCTATAATATGTAGCTACATAGCTGTATATGTTAAAGTGTATGCATGTGAAATTGTCGCTTTCATTCAGCAGTAAACATTTCTTGAAAAAATTGTTGCATGTTTAATACAACGACCCTCTCTCAGTTCTAGCATTTGCATTGGCTGGACACACACAAATTCAAATTTTAGTACTATATCTTAAGTGCAGATTCTGAAATAGTCACTCTGTACTCTGATATAACGGCCAACGAGAAAATATCTTTGAAATCAAAGAGGACTTTTAATTTTTTCAAGTAATTTGTAGTCCTTACGAAGCACTAAATGAATATCTTCTTTTAAACGCAAGCAATGATTTATCTTCAGAACATTTTTGAAGTTTGTATCTAGGTACTCAGTACACAGCAAAAATTGGTAAACTCATGTTCAGCGAATACATTCCAAATTATATTTCGCCGAATTCAACTCGAAAATATTAGTTATCACAAAAGTGTATGATATTTTCTAATTAACAGGAGTAATAAGAATGATATTTTGCTCAATTTCCTAACATTTTTTAATTGGTATTTTAAAGGACTTATCACAGTTTTTCGTATTAAAATATGCAATTATATACGTAGACTTTCATAATTATAAGATATTAAATACAATTTTGTTTACACTCGTTTCGAAAGCGAACCATTGGCCAAATTCATACAAGAGCACGTCTCATTTTCTCAAACAATTTAACTGTTTGGTTCTGGTATAGCTCAAGCACTGAATTTTGGAAGGCAGGCATTTGTATGCCACAGAAGCATCTCCTGAAGAAATGTATGGAGTAATAAAGAGTCACGCGGTGCCGCGGTGGCTCAGTGGGCTAAATGCTTGGTCGCTGACGCGGTGGACCTGGGTTCATCTCCCGGTCCGGTAACATCTTATACAAAGAAAATTTGTTTTCAAATTGTTTCTTTGCGCGGCGCCACTTCTCGCGGTGTATTGGTAATTCTCCGAGAATATTCTTTGCCATGAAAAGCTTCTCAAACCCGTTCGGATCCAGTAAAGTAAGTCCCGTTAATTTGTGAAAAATATGACAAGCACACACAAGTTAATGTGAGGAAGCTAGGCCTAAGCCCACGCGGACTGTTGCGCCAATCAATCAATTAATTCATTATTAATAAAAAGTCACACCCACCACTCACACTATGAGTACACCTTCCAGAGCTATAAAGCAGTAGCCGATATTTACAATAAGGCACTTTGCATTGGTATCCTGTTTCCGAGTGCTTACGCGGCAGAATGAGTAAATCCTTAACAATTTGGGAGTATGCTAATGTAATGTATTGAATGTTCCGTTTTCAAACGTGCTTCAGCATTTAATTTTTTTTACGGAAATATTTTCGTATTCGGAGTCCTATAAGTATATCCTGTAAGCTTATGCAATCAATCAAATGAATAAAAAAAATAATGAATTCTGCGGACCTACATAAGCATATGCTTAATGTGAACTTACTGTTTCCATTAAAATTTTCCTAATTCTTGTTGCCGATATCGTATTTGCCTAAGGAGAGCTCCGTAAAATGTGTATAATAAGAGATAATTATAATGTCACTATTTTTTAAAATACAATATTTTGCTAAAACTTGTTCAGAAAATATTCCTTTTATTACTATCTAGGACTCTTCTTCTGATTCACAAAGAGCGATCGGGAAATTATGGTAGGATTGTCCTTTTTGCGCTAGGTGCTCTATGCTTACACACCAGGCCATGCCTACACTGCATTTAACCTTTTCCACAGTTTACATTTCTATTTACTCTAAGCTGTTCACAAACTGCACACACACTCACACACACAAGCGTGCGTTTACTGTTGAAAGTGACGCGTTGCAACGAAATGACTGTTAGCCACATTCTTTTGTCCGGCTTCGTTATCTACCGTTGCCACAGAGACGAGATGATTATGTGGTGGTATCCTGACGGAAACAGCAACGCAGGTGAACAGGCGTGCATACACACATATATACATCCGCATACGCATATGAATATCGCTCCGAGAAGCTGCAGATTTAATACAAAAATTTGCGGTTAGAATATGTCGTCCTGCAGTGAATCGCAAGAGGGTTGGTGAGTGAGAGAAGCGGTAGCAGTTAAGAGGAAGAAGAAAAAACGCAATTAGCTGAGTTTGCCTGCGCCGCTTTAATATCTGTGGCTATGTAGTTGTGCTTTTGTATTGTTTACGTTGTCATTTCACTGCCTTCATTTCTGCTCTTATTTGTATGCTTATAGTGATTGTTGTTGTTGTTGTTGCACTCATTATTAAAAAGAGAAGATTTCTGAAACCAGTCTCCTTCGTTGCTGAGTCTCTTAATTAGCTTTTTTAATCATTGGTTTTTTTGATTTTGTGGCTTGTTTGGTGCTTTCTTTTTGGAAGAGGAAAGAGATGGAGAATTAAAAGCAACTAAGTTGCCTTTTGTTCGACTTATACTGTAAAATTAAATGTTAATGTGAAATTAAAATCAGATATTAAATTGGAAATTATTTTCCTTCTTCAATAAAAACGAACTTTATAATATAAGGATATGTTAAATTAAATGATTGATTTTTTTAAGAGTACTACTACGATGCAATGAACATACGCCGATTTGATATCAATGACAAAATTTATTTAATTTTTTTCTTTTTTTTTATCTACAGAACAAATTGCCCTCACTGACATAATATATGTACATTAAACTTATACTAAAATTCTGAACTTTAGATAACGTTTTATTTAACATTATTTAACATCATTCTGAGCATGATTAGTTCTATGGGGAAATATATAAAATAACGATCTTTCCCTAAGACCTCTTGTCGGTGCATATAGTGGGATAAGTTCCAACAATTCCGGACATTGGATCTTTCCGTCTAAAATGTGTTTGAAAAATGATATTGAAGAATTTTTTCTTCTCTGCTCCAGAGATTGGATTCCAAGCAGTTTGCAGCGAATATCATATGAAGGCATGTCCTGACATGAGCAAAAGTTACGCAAAGCGAAGCGAGAAAACCTTCTTTCTTTCTCTTTCTACTCTGTTAATATCTACCGCATAGGTAGGATTCCAAATGATGCAGTATTATTCCAGAATGGATCTGACCAAGCCCGTAAAAAGAGATTTCAGCGTATCCAACGTCAGAGAAGCGTATGACCAACGTCAGAGAACTCCTTAAAGGTATAACGCGGCACAAAATAAAAGGAATCGGAAATCTGAAGAGAAATAGAAGACAGCTTGATGGCTATGATATTGCTTGACTTCAATATTGTCATGATAAAAGTTACTCTAAAGATTTTTATGGATTTTCTTAGTAGTAATTTTTCCTACGAATATTTCACCGCCGTCCTTATTATTACATTTGTTTACACATCTCTTAGCTATCGAATGAGGTTGTAAGGATGTGGACGCTTATTCTGCTGCGCTGCTTTTCATATAAACTTCGTTGAGATGTTTATAATTGATTTTCATTTATTTAATAACAGCAATATTTTATTAAAAAAGTTACTCGTTTTGCGCCAAACTTGCTCGCATTTCCTCTTCGTTCGCACACAATATGCTTTAATTAAAAATGCATGAACTAAAATCATTTGCGAAATCACAGAGCAATTCAAAGTTGTTCTTCTACAAAACAACAAAAAACTGACAGCAAACAACTTGCATTGAAAATTAACCGAAAACTGCAAGTGCAAATGATTTTATGCGGGTCTAGGATTAAAGCTTCAAACTATTTTGCTATTGTGCCGTTTTAGTTGTTGGCAACAACAGTGGCAACTGCAAGCTGAAACGTGCTTCAAATGGTAACAACAACAACAACGCAAAAGCGGACTATAGAGGCATGAACATGGCAATAACAGAATTTCAACAACAACAAGGAAAGTGAATGAAAAAGGAAAGCCGGAAAATATGTAGAAGGACTCTAATGAAGGAGTTGAAACAAGTAAAAACCACCTGCAGCAGAGGCAATCAACAACGGAGCAGGAAGCAGCAGCGCCAGCAACAACAAATCGCCGACAAGGAAAGCGCATTTAAATTTGTAATTAAAAGTAGCTCATCCGCACGAGGAATCTAATGGCAACCACCTCCCCTCCTTCCCGCCCCCGCCCCCTTCCCACCTTTAGCAGTGTAACAAGCGCTGCACTTGCATGCAAAAGTGTGTGCGTGTGTGTGAGTGCTTATGCAAAAGTCCTGCATAATTGTGCATGCGAATGGAAATATGAGAAACTGTGATGTGTAAAATGCGCTCATTTATGGGGCGCTCACAGTGTGTGGCAAATTGATTGCGAGTGTGCCGCCTTCGTATAAAAGTTTTCAAGTTTTTTATATAGTACTTCAAGCTTGCCAGTTCAAGTGTTTGAAACTTGTTGAGCATTACTTTTAATGTAGTTGGAAAATGCAATGTAAATAATGACTGGAAAAAACGTACTTGAATTTTTGATACAGCGGAATAATCAACTCTAATATTTTTCGCAAAGAACTGAAGAGGCATTTGCAATTTGAAACCAATTTAAAAAAGCGCGCTCCGAATAATTAAAATACGACGTTCTAAAAGCAGGATTTTTCTAACTAAAGACCAAATTTTTTTAAATTATTTTTTTCAATATAATATAGCTGCAAAATATTGCTGAAAATTGGCAGGTTTACACGTGCAGAAAAAGGCAACAATGGTGTGGATATTAAAATAAGTATATCAAAAGCCGATACTTTTTTTCTAAAAGGCTACTATTGCTTATAGTTTCCTTATGCATTTCGATATACTGCTAAATTTCGTAGCTTATTCGGTCGCTTAAAATTCGGTACAAGCAATTACGAAATGTCTACGATGGAAAAACCAAGTGGAGGAGGCCCTGGCAAAGCTTGAAATTTCCAACTGGAGGAGGCGCGCGCGTAGCAGGGGCGCCTGAAGAGAGGCCGTACGGCAGATCGTAACCCGGTAGAGGGTTTTCCTGACCACCTAAATCAAAAAGTGAGTACATACAAGCAAGTACAGATGATCCATATGTACACCAAATTGTAAGGCTTCCAGAAATAAATCGACATTATTGTATGAATACTGAAAAAAATTTGATTGACAGAGCTGCGCACGTGCAAGCGAACAGGGGGGCAATTAAAAGATGATCCAACTATAACAAGCTACAAAGATTCATATAAATGTTTGGATATTGTGGGGAAAAAAACACACTTCTTCCAGCACGTTCTGCGAGAAATTGAGAGCGCATGTTAAGCGTTTTGTAAATCTAGGCATGAATATAACCCAGGCATTTTTTGGGGCAAGCTGCGGCTAGCTCAGCAGGTCTGCCAAAACGTTCCACACGCCAGCTTAAAACTACACACACACATGCGCACACACTCCAATCTCGCATGGCATAGCTAAGCAGCAGAGCAGCTGCAGTCCTACAACATGTCCGAACGCATATCAAGCATATCCCAGCAAATGTTTTACTAATTCTGGGAAAACAACGCCACTCAACAGTAGAACGCAAAACAAAGCAACACACGCACACACACACATACAGATGTGCAGAGCTGTTGCCTGGCAGGAAAATCCAGTATATCATTATCAAAACAAAAATTATTTCGGTATCACAAAAATCTATTTCTCATTATAAAAGAAATCACATATTTTCAACGAAATAATTCATATGAAAATCGAAATAAAAGTTTTTTTTTAAATATTACCCAAAAAGCATAAAAGAAATGCCTTGGTATATTTCAGCTGGCACATTTGGTTATTAAGCAGGAAAATCCTTTTTTAATGGGGCATTAAAAACACATTTTCAAGAAGTAATAAATGTGTTGAGGTTATGGGGAAAAAAATTTTTTTACGCAATTCGTTGTTGTTTTCATACTCATACCGAGAATGCATTGAGATACCCTCGTATCTAATAAATATTCCTTACAAATTTCAAATGACAAGGCAATCTCAATCCCGTATAATTCTCGGAATACTCCACTACGAATGCTGACCCAATTTAAAGAAATGCTAGAAACAAAAGTTCTCGCTGCAATTTTCTACTTAGTTAATCTTGCTCGTTTCTGATTGGTGCACTTGACATTACGTTTAGTCCTCACTCATAAACACTCCATAAAACGATCAGTTTGATTTTCCTGCCGGGAAGTGTCTAATGACAATGGCAGCCTTCAAGTGCAGCTGCTGGCGCAGTCATTTATCACTGTCAAAAAAATCAGTGCAAAATGCTCTTTCGTCAAAATAGAATGTACTCAATATATTGCGAATGTTTATAAGTATATATTTATGGAATCGTTGGCATGTAATGGCAGCATTAAATTTAATAAACTATCAATTGGATTAAGTTAAGCAACAATGTCTTGTCAAAACCTTTCAATCTTCAAATCGTTTTAACAAAAAATAGCACATTCTACATTTATATACAGTGGCAAGCAAAAATATATGCATGCAGTCATGTTATGATTTTTAATTGCAAGCAAACTAAAAAAGGCTATCGGAAAATACTTCGCTTACCCATTCCATAATATATATAGGGTGAACCATTTGTCGAATAATTTTGAGCTAGGGCTTATCTCAGGATTGGCAACACTTACATCAGTTCTGTTTTGACAAGAATTTAGTAGAGCTGCGGTGAACGAATATGGGCTTGAAAAACGTTGGGAAGCGCTCAAAATTTGTGTTCGAACAACATTTGTGCTCAAAAACAGTTCGAAAATCGCAAAAGCAGCCCTTTTGGTTATGTTAATTGGCCATCGCGAATCTGTGATTAAATTCCGTTGGATTTTTTTTTTGGGGACGCGTGAAAGACAAATGTGATATGTTATGCGGATGCCCCAGCGACGATTGAGCACTTGAAGAACAACATTCGTGCAGCCATTGGTTAGATAATGCCGCATACTTTGGAAAATGTACCGAAAAATTGGGTCGACAGAATCGGCTACGCCAAGCTCAGTCGTGATGCGCATATGAATAAGATTCATCATTAATTGGAAGGATAGTACTCTTAAATAAAAAAAGGCGTTCGGAAAAAGAACTCTGCGTTTTCATTTTTACCATCAATTTAAAAATTAACCGACAAATGGTTACTACTTACTACTACCTACTTTGTACGGTTCCTAGCCTGTTCATCTGTCCGTGACCCTAGGTGAGAAAGAACAAGTTATCAAATTTGATACACATTGGCTGTGAACTTTTTCCTAATTATAGTTTCAAGAATATTCACATCGGTTGAAGGACATGCCCACAACCATACATAAGCATATACATACCTCGCTCTTTTAGCGATTTAATGGCATTGCTTTGTCTAACAATCTAATACAAGATTTATTATACATATAGAAATTTGTTCGTAGGAAAATTCTTAAAACCATGAAGAGTAGACTATGTAGAAAATGCAAAATATACAAAATATTGCAATTTCCATACAAAAATTTTCGGGCCAGAAAGATGCAAAAAAGCGAATTGCTTGATGCAGCTAACCATTTCAAAAATATGACGCTAACACCATATACATACATTATGCTTTAAATGTTGATTAAATATTTCAAAACCATTAGAAAGAAACTAAACATCAACCAGAAGCATGGAAGCCTAAATTTCGATATGCGAACATCTGAGCTCTAAAAGAAATATTCTTGCCTTCAATCAAAACTTACAAAAATTGTATACTACTCTTAAAACGTCATCGAAGGTCTAAACTAATTTTAACAAGTCTCCACTGAAGTGTCTACATATTAAATTCGCAATGACAGGCTAATTTACAACGCCACAAAATGGCAAATTTTATTGATTTTGTATTCAAGAATAGATGCAAGAAATCTAAATTATTTAAAGGGCTCAATTTGCTTTGAAAATTGTATTTTAGTGTAGTCTATATCAAATGGAAATGGCAAAGAGGCCTGTCGCTCTGAATACTCTGAAATGTCTACAGTTTTCAGACTGTCTTACCTTACATTCTGTCTTACTTGCTCATTACTAAAGGTCATATCATTTTGCCACTTACTGAGTTTAATCTAAACTCAACTGTACAGCAATGAAGTCCAACAAATTAACTTTCACGTCAAGTGCTTATTTGCAAGCTTTATAGGAGTAGACAAATTAATGTAATAAGAAGAGAGAGAGAGAGAAAATGCAGAAGACGCTGTCAGCAAAAGTAAATACGGTAGCACAAATTATCTTGGCCAAATTTGAGAAAACACGAAAACAATCAGAAATCCCGTCTGACACTGAGACAACTGAAAGTAAATAACAAGAGACAGCTGAATTTTCAATTCCACAGGCTTTCATGCCGATATCCAAACAGAGACCATTAAAATTTAAGCACATTTTGAGGTAGGGCAGACAACGGTGCGTATGATGAAAGCGTATATGTATGAAGTTGAATAACAAGTACAAGTGTCCGAAATTTTAAGAGAGAGGTTTAAGGTTTTATGAAATTTGAAGCTTAATGCTGTCTAAAGAGGCATTTCTTTGAGAAAACGTAGCATAAATTTTATATTCTGAAAAACTTGGCTTTCAACTTGTAATATTCATTGAACATCTTTTGCTTCTCTACACCATTATCAATAAAAATGAGAAAAGCTTTAATCAAAATGACAAAATACAAGGACAAAATGAGAATAATTCTAAATGAGCAAAGCTAAATTGAAGAAAAAAGAATAGTTAGTTTGAAATGCAAAAAGCTTGAGAAATGAGAAAAGAGAAATTTAAAGTAACAAAATGTAAATTATAAATTGAGAAGAGGCTTATTGAATATGAGAATAGCAAAATGGAAATCAGAAGGCGAAAATTCACTATTCTTATATAATAATGATAATTGATTGGCACAACTGCGCATGTGGGCTCTCGCATTAACTTGTGTGTGCTTGTAATATTTTGCACAAGTTAACGGGACCTACATTAACCGAATCCAAACGGGATGAGAAGCTTCTCATGGCAAAGAATATTCTCGGAGAATTGCCAATTCAACGCGAGAAGTGGCGCCCCGCAAAAAAAAACCATTTGAAAACAAATTCTCTTTGTATTAGATGTTATGTGCCCCGGATGATAGTTCTGTGGTCAAAAGCAATAACGACTTAAGTCGACTTAAGACGAAATTGAGTTGACGTTGCCACTGTATTCCTGACGTTGATGCGCATATTTTGTTCAAACCCCGGTATCTGCACCCATTTCAGAAAAAAAGTTATTTAAAAAAAACACATGCACTTATGTACATGTACTTATGTGCATTTCAAATTTCGAATTGCATTTTCTCGAAACAGTTGTTTTCGACTTAAGTCGTTATTGCATATGACCACAGAGTTGAACCCAGGCTCGCACGCATCAGCGACCAAGCACTTAGTCCACTGAGCCACCGCGTCTTATAAGAAATACATTTTTATGATTTTATCTTTGCTTTTTCTCAAGTTTAACTTACCTTTTCTCATTCTCAATTTTCTTTCACATTTCTAATTTATTCTTTGGTATTTTAAGCTTGTTATTTTCCAATTTCCATAATGCCTCAGCGGGTAAGAGCTCAGTTCTTCATGTGTGAAGTTGCTGATTCCAGACCTATTTTATCAATTTCAATTAACCTTTGCTCATTTCAATTTACCTACTATTCCCATTTCCAATTAACCTTATTGCGTTTTAAATTGCCTATTCCTAATACCAATTTATCTTTTATCGTTTGTAATTTACTATTCTCATTATCAATTGAGATTTTCTCGCTTACAAGTCTATACAAAAGTATAAATCAATATATATTTTACCTTTTAAGAGTAAATATAATTTAGGAAAATATTGAGCACAATTACTTTTTTAATGACTACACATTATATATATATATATACAAGGCGATAATTTTGCCTCATTGTGGGCTCATATTTGGAGTTGGTTTAAAGAGAAATTCGTAAGTAGTAGCCTAGCCTTCGTATAAAGTAGCCTATATTGTGGAATAAAAATTAAAAGAAAGAAAAATGGCACTTACATTTTTCCATTTTTTAAGCTCTTGCTGCAGAAATTACTTTTAAGATAAAGCGTAGCTTATTAGCCACTTCATTTTTTGGCTTGAAAGAGATCGCAACAAATTGCCGCAGGCTGTATTTACGTTAAGCCGGGCTACCTGCACTTGGCATTTTAAGAGCCTGAAATGTGCCTGCAAGTGCTGCCTTCAATTGTAATAATTTGGCGCATTTTACAATTCCCTAATAAGCATTTAAATGGCAAACACATCACCTTTGGGACCAGCTAACGAAGTGAATTAATTTTGGCTTTGCTAAATTTTACTGCGGTGGCGTCTCCTACTGAAATGGCCGGGCAAGCTGGCAATTTTCTGTTTATACACAACGCCTACGCTATTGTTAACACACACACAGATGCACGCACACCAAAACACGCAGAGCGAAATTAGTCGAAATGGCATTTGCTATTGCTATCCACCTACACAGCAGCAGCTACGCCGCGGACAGACCAAGCTGCCGCCTACTACAGACCAAGGAGCAGTTCGCGCTTAAAACCTGGCCTTTTATCGATGCTCATTTCGGGTACATTCGCGCCCGCACCATTCCTTGCCACTCCCTCTCTCTCTCTCTCGCTTTCCTTTTTTGGAATGCCAACGCCACAAGTGTCGCTGTTGGCACCGTCGCCGCGCCTGCAACTGCTGCCGACTTCATTATCAAACTACCACTTCCGTTTATCAAATCGCATCCGACAGTTCGGTCCAATTCGTTTTGGCCCCCTTTCGTTGGCTTTTAGCGCAAGTGACTGAACTATTTCTGCCATTTCGCTATGCGCTATAT
The DNA here is from genome assembly GCA_963457695.1 of Neria commutata. NCBI lineage: Eukaryota > Metazoa > Arthropoda > Insecta > Diptera > Micropezidae > Neria > Neria commutata. The sequence continues at coordinate 19,906,892 of OY735247.1, read as the reverse complement.
TTGTATATGGTTGTTGTTGTTGTCGTTGTCATTTCATTTTTTGTGCCATCACATTTTTCTGTCATTGCGTTGTGAGCAGCAATAAGACCATTACGAGAAATAGCAACAACAATCGCAGGCGATAGCAATGAAACTAGTCGAAGTTGAAGTCATCAAATCGCTGTCGTTGCCTGCGCCTCACTCCGCTGGGCGTTGATTTTAAGCGTTGTCACTTTTATTACTATTGCCTTCTGTTGTGTTTCTATGGGCGCATGCGGAATTCCATTTTGAGAGGGAACAACCAATTATTTGCCTCGGAAGATTCAATTTATTACTCCGCAAAGTATCGAGAAAATGCAACTTTTGTTATTGCTTTTATTCTGGAACTAATTGTTACTACTAACTGATGCATATTATTTATTAATTGATTGGCGCAACAGCTCGTGTGGGCTTAGGCCCAGCTTTCTCGCATTAACCCTGTAATTCCCAGGTCTGCCTTTAGGCGGGCTTAACGAAAAGTTCCCTAAAAACAACATAAATAAAAAATTCAGAATAAGGGGATTCCCAAAACTTAAGTAATATATGCTAGCATGTGTTTGTTTGTAGCGCATGGGTATAGCTTATTTCGATTCGCAGAAGTCAAATTTGGCAGTGCTCGGACGCAAATAAATATATTCGTTCAAACAGTGATTTTCAAAAAAAGAAAAAATATAGTTAATTTCATCGTACAGATTTAAATAAAATACTGGTGAGTAGGAAATTTTAATATTTGTTAAGTGATGTAAGAATATACTGGCATTTAATGAATTAAATATATTAAAATCGCTCCGAAAGTGAAACCGCCCAAAGGCGGGACGGGGTATTCCGCTCAAAATTTTTGATCATTGTGTGCTTTTAAGTTTTTGTGTTTTTTCGCCGTTTTTTCGTTTTCCATAGAAATATCGCGTCGAAAAATTAAAAATCTGTCTGAGGAAGAGATTTTAGCAATGTTGAAAAAAATTCCAACTGATAACGAAGATATAGAAGGTGAACAAAAAAGTGATTCTGAAGATGACGATGAAGATCACAAAGATCAGCCTGGTTATGATCGATTATTCAAAGTGAGACCACTCATCACTGCCGAAGACATCCTATTTTCCAACTTATGATGTTCGCCACGATCAGTGTGTCTTTCAGCAACAAATGTCGACGACTGGGTTTGTAATTAACATTTAGATTTATTTTGAATATAAAGAAATATGTGAAAACTACAAATATTCGCCTATTGGCTTTAATTTAGCAAAAGCACATTGCTGTAAAAATGTGCTGTACACAGTGCTGAAAAATGATGTTAAAAATTTGTAGCTGCTCGCAGTCCGCACGCTGACAATACTTAGACACGACTGGCGGACCGACGCGGTGGGTATGTTCAGTTTAGGCTGTGTTGAGTTTTATGGCATGTTGAATCGACAGGGTATGTTAAATTGACATGGTGTGTTAAATCGAAATGGTACGTTAAACCGACATTCCACCCCCGGTGGATCCCTCGTCGGGATTCACAAATGTCAAAGCGGCTAGCTTACATGCCGGGCGCCGCAAAACGCCATGTTTGGTTTTAACTTCGGCTGTTCGAACTTGGCCGTCCTTCGCGGTGAACACTCTTATGATTCGCCCTTTCTCCCATTGGCTTCTTGGAAGACTGGAATCGCAGATTAATACCAACTGGTCCGGTTTGAGTGGGGGCACCTCGTCTCTCCACTTGCTGCGTTGCAATAGTTGAGGCAGGTACTCTACCGTCCACCTCTTCCACATCCTGTCCTTCAAATTTTGTGCTATTTTCCACTGCTTACGAAGACAAAGTTTTTCAGCTTCAGGACTGGGCGTCTGCGTCGAGTTCAGGCATCCATTCAAAAAATGGTTTGGCGTGAGTGGTTCATCATCTTCGTGAGTCAGCGGCAATTCGGTAAGCGGACGGCTATTGACAATGTTTTCCGCTTCTATTAAAACACTGCGAAAGGTCTCTAACCTGGGAGCCTCTTCCTGCAACACCTTTTGCAAAACACGCTTAACGCACATGACAAGGCGTTCCCAACAGCCTCCGGCGCTGGGGTTGGCAGGACAATTGAATAGCCATTCAATATTCTCCCTTGCCATTTCCTGCTCAATTCTATCAAAGTCGAATAGGCGGTCCTCTCTTTTCAACTCCTTTTGCGCTCCAATAAAATTCGTCCCATTGTCGCTTCTCATGCGAGTTGGAATGCCACGCCGATTCACGAAATTTCGAAAACATATAAGAAATGAATCGGTTGACAAATCCTCTGCCACCTCCAGATGAACTGCTCTTGTGGTCATACAGGTGAACAGCGCGACCCACCGCTTTTCTCTCCTGCGTCCAATAGCAACATTAAAAGGGCCGCAGTAATCGACGCCTGTGTAACTAAAGGCGCGTACATAGGGTGTTAGTCGATCAATGGGTAGTTGGCCCATGAGTGGCGCTATTGGTTGCGCTCTGGCCTGTATGCAGACAGGGCACGTTCGCTTAATGCTGTTCAATAAGGCGCGCGCACGTGGAATCCAAAATTCTTGGCGAACCTCATTGATAATGAGATTATCATTTTGATGGCGGCGTTTCTTATGGTAGTATTCCATAATCATTGCGGTTACTCGATGGTGTTGTGGCATAATAATCGGCCGACGAGCTGCGACGGGTAGACAATATGCCGCGTCAATACGTCCCTTGATCTTTAGCAGACCGTCAGTGTCAAGAAAGGGTGTAAGCGGATACAGACAGCTTGACTTATGTACGTTGCCATGTGCGCGCAGGGAAGAAACTTCTATGGAATACGCATCTTCCTGCACTTGACGACATATCAACTTTCCAGCGTCACAAATTTCCGCTCCTGTTAGCTCTCCCTTAACGCGCATGTCAGATCTTGCGTTCATTGTGAATCGCCGTACCCAGGCGATAATACGCAGCATCTTGAAATAGCAAGAATATTTAGTATAATTAACACAGAACCCACCTGGCTTGAGCAGTAACAGCGTTCGTTTTTCTTCGACTTCACAATGCTCCGAGAGAAACGGTGACGGCTCCTGTGGCCAATGCTCCTCATCTTGCCGGAGGAATTCGGGGCCTGCCAGCCAGCGTGAATTTGAGTCGACATCGCATTGTAATTTTGCTCTGGTAGCTTCATCAGCTACGTTTAATGATGTTGGCACCCAGCGCCATTGTACTGGGTCAGATGTGGCCAGAATCTCTGCGATTCGAAACGCCACAAATTGCTTGTATTCTCGCGTGGTCGATCGAATCCACAGTAGTACAGTTTTAGAATCGCTCCAGTAAATCGTGCTGCTTATCTGGAACTCATGACATTCTTCAATTGATGTTCGAAGTCGATTGCCCAATACTGCAGCTTGCAGCTCAAGCCTTGGAACTGTCATGCCCTTCGTCGGCGCGCATCTTGTTTTGGCCGTAACGAATACGACGTCAGCCTCGTTGCCTTTCCTTATACGTAGATATGCAACTGCTGCATATGCACTGGAGCTTGCGTCTACAAATATGTGCAGCTGCACGTCGTCAGCACTTGGTAACATCCTCGAATAGTAACGTGGAATAGCAATTTCTTTGACGGACTGGAATTCCCTCCACCATGCAAACCATTGGTTCTGCAGATGCTGAGGCAACGCCTCGTCCCACTGAACTTGGTGCTTCCATGTGGCTTGCACAAGTAACTTTGTGAATATGGTCACGTTGGCAAGAAACCCAAACGGATCATATATCGCCATAACGATACCCAGCATCTCTCTTTTTGTCGGCGGTCGCTTACTCTGCAGCACATCCTTGTCGATCTTGAAAAACTTAAATTGAAATTCAAATGTATCTGCTTTTGAGTTCCAATACAAGCCGAGCACTTTGTCCGTAGAAGGCTGATACTCCATGTTAACAGTATCGCCTTGCACATCGTTGTTTTCATTCAGCATCTGCTGTAATGCTTTACAATTAGACACAAAATTGCGTAGCGTGAATCCTGCTCCTGCGTTAATCTTGATTGCTTCATGTGCTACTGCTTCTGCTTCTTCGACGGTGTCGACGCTGAGCACCAAATCGTCCACATACATTTTTTCGACTACGGCTTTCGCCCCTCTCGGCATTGAAGAGACGTACTTAGATGCATTAAAATTCTTTATGTATTCCGCGCAGCACGGAGAACATGCCGCTCCAAACAGCATTGACGTCATGACATAACTTTGGATTGGTTCAGACGGATTTCCATTCCGCCACAAAAAACGCTGGGCTCTCTGGTCGTCGGCTCTTATTTTCACCTGCAGGAACATTTCTTTGATGTCACCTACAACGGCGATATGTCCTTGTCGAAACTTATGTAGTATAGCGAGCAACGGCTGTGCGTGGTCAGGGCCCTTCATCAGCACTGAATTCAACGACACACCGGATGCCGTTGCCGCAGCATCGAAAACAATGCGTAGCTTTTGAGGTTTGTGCGGATTGACCACACCAAAATGTGGAAGGTACCAGGTAGTTGGTCCCTCCATTTCTTGTTCATTTATTTCCAAGGGCCTTGCGTAGCCTTTTTCAATAAATTGCTCAATCTGAGCTCGATAAGCTATGGCAAATGTGGGGTTCTTTGTCATTTTGTTCTCCATGTTTAGCAGGCGCTGTTTAGCCATGGCATAGCTCGTGGGCAGCTCAACGTTATCCTCCCGCCACAACAAACCCACCTCATATCTACAACCAATATCCTTTACGGTTTCTGTGAGCAATTTTCTTGCCCGCTTGTCTACGTCCGATTCCAATATCACGTTTGTGCTACGTACACCGAAGTTTTCCACCGAGAAATAATCTTCGACGATCGCATTAAGTTGTTTCAGCGTCCTTGCTTCTTGTATATGCAGAACTCTTGGCTCGGCGGCGATTTCTTCGTGATGCGGTCCGTATACCACCCAGCCTAGCTTCGTCTTAGCAGCTATTGGCTTTTCGGTACCACATTGAACCACTTCAGACGTCGCGCTCAGGAAGGAATTGTCCAGCCCCAGTAATATAACTGGAGTCGCATTTGTATAGTCGGCAATGGGTAAACCCTTGAGGTGCTCGTGCTGATCCTTTTGAAGCGATTGTGATGGCAAGTTCAAACGCTCTACTGTGTATATGTTTTTTATGGCAAATTCGTTTGTGTCGCCGCAAATAGTAAGTGCAACTTTCCTGCAATTTTCGGTCGTCTTTTTCTCACCATACCATTGTAAAGTGAGTGGCATGGTGCTCCCTTTCAATCCTAGTTCTGTGGCAATGTTCGCATCCAACAGCGAAACTGACGACCCTTCGTCAAGCATGGCGTATGCAAACAAAACCCCGTTGGGTCCGCACAGCGTCACAGGCAAAATCTTAAAAAGATGTGACTGGTGCTGCTGGCGACAGCTGAACACGCGCTCAGTTTCATCCTTTGTCGTCGGTGAAGATTGCGATGATGGATTACGGTCTGCATGCAGCAATTCGTGGTGATACCGTCTGCACCCATGAATACCGCACTCTTTCTTGTCCGTGCACATCGTTAAGCTGTGGCCCTCCTTGAGGCATGCAAAACACAACCTGCGGCGTTTTATCAAGTCCCACTTGGCATTGGTCTTGAGCGATTGAAACTCACGGCAGGCGACCAAGTCATGACTTTGACCGCACTGTAAGCACGCGTTCTGCTTCCGTTGCGATTGCTGCCCCATAGGGGCTTCAGCGCTATGTAAAACTCTTCTCGATCCACTCGGTACTTGTGCGGTTTGTCGATTGGCATGGTGTTGTGGTGTTGGCTGCACCCTTACTTGTGTCGGTAAACTAGAGCGCCATGAAGTAGTTGCAACTGACGGCATTAGCGCAACCACCTTGGCAAGGTCACTAATCCAAGTGGCAAACGACTCCACCGTTGGATAAGGCAATATCGATGCAGCATGACGACTCCACTCATACTGCTTTGACGGTGGCAGCTTGGTGATGAGCTGCTCCAGCAAAATTGGATTAAGCAGATGATGCTCACATTTTGCGCTCTTAAAGAACGCAACTATATTGCGTACACGATTCGAGAAGTCCAGCACGTTTTCCAGTCGGTTCTCGAAAATACAGGGAAACTGCTGCACCTTCTGCAATTGTGATCTTATCAGTAGATCCGGACGTCCAAAATTAAACTCGAGTTCCTCCATTACTTGCGGCACGTCATCCGGGTATATCAGTAAAGAGGTTACAGCACGTTTGGCGTTACCATGGAGCGCCTTATGAAGGCGCATTAAGTTCTGCCTATTGTTGTAGCCGAATTCAGTTGTTGTGTCCCGAAAATTGGCTAAAAACAGTGGCCAATCCTCGGGATTTCCGTCAAAAGGGGGTAATGGGTACAATTTGGCAGTGGAATTGTCCACCAAGGACACAACTCCATTGTACGGCATTGTCGGTGGATTAGTCTGATACGGCAGCGGTGTTGACGTAAGTGGCGGCAGCATCGGCGGCTGGGAGTATGTGTGTAGCGGCGTTATCTGTCTTGGCAATTGAACAAACGCATGATGCGATGGCACCTGCAGCGGTGGTTGAGCAAACGTCTGTTGCGATGGCACTTGCAGCGGTAGTTGAATGGTTGAGGGCACCTGCAGCGGTGGTTGAACACTCGTCTGCTGCGGTGCTACTGTCGGTGGCGGCGAAGACTGACCATTGATGAATGTCTCAGTCGAAGTTACGTGAGCTCGGAGTTGTTGAATTTCCGCACTTGTTTCTTGGCGTAGCAATTCTACAGACTGTGCCAGCGTACCTATGCTTGCAAGAAGTGCGGCGAGCTGCTCCCCTGAAAGGTTGGCGGGCACCGTAGCAGCAACACCTGTTGCACTCTCCATGTTGTTTGTTTCAAGTATAGTTGTTTCCAGGCTATCTGAATCCGATTCGTCTTCCTGATTTTTTGCGTCTGCACTTTGTTTCTTCGACATGTTCCTTGTAATCATGTGAGAGAAATGTCAAAAATTGGTATCAGCTGATTGAAATGACAATGAGATATCCAGTGAATCTCAAACTACGAACAGTGTTGTCAACTTTATTTGACAATGTTGGCAAATATGGCAATTGTAGATTTGGCGATTAGCTCGTTGAATAAAGCTATCAAATTGGTCAATTATAATGACGGCGACTAATCCCGTGGCGTGACGTCGGCGTGCTCCAGTAGCAATATGACGAGAATGGCGATTAGTTCCGATGAGCGGCCTTCACAGGCGCGGCTGGCATACAAATATGCAGCGGCAATAACTGTTGAACCTCTGTCCAATACGACGTTGACTCTGGACTCTTATTCGACACGGCAATGGTCAATAATATCCAGGAACGTTCCTTGTGACTCCAATGGCACGGCAATGGCCAATGAGCTTAGCTCCGATAAACGACTTTTATAGGCGAGGCTGCATCCAAATATGCAGTGGCAATTACTATTGAACTTCAGTCCAATACGGCGTTGACTCTGGACTCTTATTCGACACGGCAATGGTCAATAAGCTCCAGGAATTTTCCTTGTCGCTCCAATGGCACGGCAGTGGCCAATGAGCTCCGATGAACGGCCTTCACAGCGAGGCCTTCAAATATGCGGCGGCGTTGAGTTAAGCTCCCAATTGACCCGACAGTGGGTAATGAGCTCCAGTATTTCGTCGTTCAATGACACGGCAATGGCCAAAGAACTCAAAATACGCGGCGTTGCGTATAGAATTTTCCAGAACGGCAGCGTAAGTTCCGCGAATTTCACAATGGCGGCGGAATACGAGAAGCAAATTTTTAAACTTGTGTCTTTCAGCAACAAATGTCGACGACTGGGTTTGTAATTAACATTTAGATTTATTTTGAATATAAAGAAATATGTGAAAACTACAAATATTCGCCTATTGGCTTTAATTTAGCAAAAGCACATTGCTGTAAAAATGTGCTGTACACAGTGCTGAAAAATGATGTTAAAAATTTGTAGCTGCTCGCAGTCCGCACGCTGACAATACTTAGACACGACTGGCGGACCGACGCGGTGGGTATGTTCAGTTTAGGCTGTGTTGAGTTTTATGGCATGTTGAATCGACAGGGTATGTTAAATTGACATGGTGTGTTAAATCGAAATGGTACGTTAAACCGACAATCAGATTGGTCTTTGGTGGACCGATATGGCAAAAAAACATGCAAAATGAGCGGATGCAAATCTGAAACTCGGCATTTTGTTCAAAATGTAACATTCATTTATGTCATTTAAGTACAAAAAGTTGTTTCTTAGAGTATCACAATCAAAAATAAAGAAGAAAATATGAATCAATATCCAAAACAAGAAATAATTCATTACAAAAAATTTAAGCGGGAATGCCCAATCCTGCCAAAAGGCGGGGTGGGTATTTTCACCTGTACCGTGTAAAGTAAGGGTCTAATTAAAAAACCGACTTCAAATTCGTTCATTTTGACCAAAAATTAGTTTAAAATGATTTTATGAGCTCAATAGAAAAATAAGGCATTTGAGGGTTAACTTGTGTGTGCTTGTGATATTTTTGCGCAAAATAACGGGATCTAGTACAAATAACCGTATCCGAACGGAATGAAAAGCTTTTTCATGGCAAAGAATACTCTCGGAGAATTGCCAGTTCAACGCGAGAAGTGGCGCCGCGCAAAGTAACAATTTGAAAAATAAAATTTCTCTTATTAGATGGTATGAGACCCGGCAGAGATTTAAGCCCATGCACTCCCGCATCAGCGATCAAGCACTTGTCCACGGAGCCACCGTGGCGCCAGGCCAATGCATATATTAAAGGCAATTCTCTCAAATTGTTGTTTGCGCGGTGTCATCTCCTCAGTAGAATATGCTAAGCTTCTCAATTCCGTTTGAACACGGATATGGATATGGAACAAATTAGAACGACCCATCAACTTGTGCTAAATTATGAATATAATGAACACTGAAGAAGGTTAATGGCGAGAAAGCCAGGCTTAGACATCGGTTGCATATTTTGTTTTGCCAATAATATTTTTATGTAATGTAAAATGTAAACGTTTTTAGAAAAGCAGTCAAAAATTTCCGATGTTTTTATTATTATTATTATTATTAAGAATTTATACAATAATACAATTATTATATAACTTAAGGATAGGAGCACTAGCTGCAGCGGCTTTCGGCTCTCCGGATACTTATGTATTAGGTGGAATAAATGTATGGGATTATATAAGGTTTAGTAAGTTTGCTGAGCGCAGAAAATTATAAATGAGTAAAATGTTTTCAGGCTTGGTGTCTTTAAGAGCATTTGTTAATTGGCTATTGCTTGTGTTATTTCTTTCGGTTGCAAAATGTGCACAACTGTTTAAAATATGTGCTATAGAACTAGGTGCATTGCCACAGAAGGTGCAAGAAGACGGTGCACTGGATCCGTTTAGTAGGTGCTGATGAGTTAATATGCAATGGCCCAGCCGGAGACGAATGTATGGGGTGAGCATCTTGGCGCTTAACTCTGTTGCGTAGAATGGCTTGACACCTTGAGGGTTGACTGATGTGTAGTGGTGTGTGTACTCCTTCCAAGAGTTGGCGGATGTTTGGGCGAAATGATTGGCGACAAGACCTACAAAATCGTTTTTTTCGAGAGTTTCAGCCAAATATGTCGGATGTGCCGATGTTTTTAATTTATATAAATTTGTGCCAATCTGAGTGTCAGAACAATGGAAATATATTGCAGTGTTCACGAGGTTGCTGATATATAATTTGTAGTAAAAAGAAATCCATTATTTTTGCATGACATTTAAGGCTTTATTGGGCCATGTTAGAATGATTCAATTGAGGTCCTGCTGGGCAATCGAAACAGTGCTTACGCTCGGACTGGACGATTTTCATGATTTTATCGACTTTTCGACAATTGGCCTTCCAGAGAGCGTGGTGCATCTTTGACATCAAAATAACCGGAACGGAATTGACGAAACCAAAATCGCGCATAATTTCCTGTTACAGTACGAGGACAATAAACGCTATTCACTTTTTCAGCGGCCTGGCTTGCATTTTCGCCTTTATCAAAGAGAAATTGTTAAATATGGCCTATTTTCTTTATGCTGGTGTCCATCTTTGACGCGCGCTCAACCAAAACTGAGTCAAGCAAGCACAAAACTGTTCGAAAAGTTTTTTTATAACGAAATCTTATGTTTCTAATGCCATCTAACGTAGTCCGGTCGCGCTTATACAACGCGAGATACAGATTACTAAAGCCATCTATTGAAAAAATAATGGTTTTCCTTTTACTACTCCTGATATACATATAAAAAAAGTGTACATTTTGTCAGTCATATTTTTGGAAGCTGCTTAGAAAAGGATTCAAAAATTTAATTTGAATTTTTTATTTATAACTTCAAATCTCTAGGAGGACGATGCAGCTTCCCTCTTCTGTACCTGGCTGTGTGTAAGCCCATGTGTGCCATTGGCATTCGTGCTACACTAGACGACCTGTGCATGTGGTTGTTTGCATCCTTTTCAAGTATTTGATACTCCACTTTTGGCCTGCTCCGTTATTGTTTTATTCCTAACCGACTTTTATTGCCTCGTGATTGCCGTAGCTTCAAAATTGATTGCTTTACCTTGTCTATTTTGGTTGAATGTGTAAAATGTGTCATTAAGTAGTTGTGTATAATTTAGTTTGTAGTACTTGTTACTTAAGTAATTTTCCTCGTAAATGCACAAAAAATCTAGCATGCAGCCACGGCAGGCATGGATTCCGAAAGTGCAAGGTAAAGTTTGTGATTGCTTTCGGTTTGGGGTTAGCCAGAGTGATGCTTGTGAATCCATTACCATGTTGCCATACAGCCTCCATGTGGCGCCTGCTGGGTGGCTGCATCACATCCGTCGGATAGTGAGCTAGTGTGTGCAGCGAGATTTCCCTTCGACAAGAAGCTTGGAATGTTGGAATTAAACTTAACCATTGAAATGGCAAAAAGCATTGGATGAAACCACCTCCGAAATTTCTTTATGCCTATTTTCCTTCAATGCTCTGGATTTCAGAGGCTTGTAAGTTGGCTTTTCACGTTTTCATACAAAAATGCATGCATGCATTCATTCATTTGCTCTTGACAATTTCGCGCTTGTCTGCACAAACGCCGAACTGAAAATTGCTGGCAACTCTGTGTGCTCTGCCTTTAAGAGGCTGCAATAAGAAATCCAGCATTAACCCAGGCAGGTCAGCATTCGCAGCTGACGGAAACAGCCAAAGTTGCTCAGATCCGTAGCGGCATGGTTCCAACGGCTGCTGGTCGCCTTGTATGTGCATGTGCTGTTCACCTCGTCCAAAATATTAGCTTGCCAGATTGAATAACAGCAATTCATTCCACATTCATACACACACACACACACACACACAAACACATTTTAAGCGTTGCAAAATTTTTACATTTTCCACAGATTTTCAGCTGTCGATTTGCTGCACGTGATCTGCATCCGTAACCAGTAAACGGCGGCGTGCCTTTACCAACACACACACACACAATCTCACAAACGCAAATAGTTTTCACACCACAGTCAAACATTGGCGCTCTTTGTATTTTGACGTTCACGTGGCGCGCTCGTTTCCTAGAAGCAATCTTTTTTTTTTGCCTGAACTGCTTGCCAGAAAACTGCAGCAAGGACAACGCGAAAAAATTATGTTGCTAAAGTATAAGCGTTTTCCACCTCTCAAGCCGCGCAGGACCGCAGTTCCAAAAGTCATTTTCGAAAGTGAGCGCGAAATTTTTAGACAGCCTTAAAGTATACATACGTTTTAGCAAATAATTTTAAGAGGATGTATCAGCTGTAAGCAATGAGAAAAAAGACACCCAAACTATCACAAGCAAACCAATATTTCCGCACACACCATTACATGCTTGTATGTGTAATATAAGGTTACAAATTCGATAAGGTTCCTTTCCTTTGAGCTGGAGATCGGGTCTTCTTCAGCGTCCCATAGAATGCGGGTTTAGCACAACAATTAACCATTTTTACTAACATTAATTAAAATATATGACCTGCTTATGTGAGCAATAATTCTAACTATTTGTTGTTGTACACTTAAAATCGCGTTCTCTTTGTCAAAACAGTCCGAATAAAACTATTAAATTTTTGAAATTTTGAAGACTTTAAAAGCAAAATTATCTTACAAATCTATTTATAAGTTCGCAGACTCTGAAGTTACAGTATGTGTTAGAAGAAAGAAAGCGCGCTTTTTGAAAAAGTGCAAGCAATATATCAGTTCTTTTTTACCATTTAAATTGATGGGTAAGATGTTCTCATGCAAAAACGAATCTTGATTAATAAGCCAAAAGCATCGCAGCAAACTCTGCAAGGCCTGTAAAGATGAAATTGGCATCACGGCGATGGACTGGCGCTCCCAATTACCAGATGCCAACCCCATCGAAAAATTGTGGGTGATTATGAAGAGCCGTCTTTCTGGAAAGTGTGTACACAACTTGAGGCAGCTGACACGTAGTCCCAGTTGGCGCTGCTTATACACAAATTACGCGCAAAAGCTGGACCAATGTAGGCTCAGAAGGTTCTAGCCTATACACTACAACGATGAAAATTACAAGGCATAAGAAGTGATTGAACTCTGTCTTATTTTTATTTTCTTCACAAAAATGGAAATATGAAATAACTTATGTAGTTTAAAAAAAATTAAGGTTGCTTCTTCTGACACAGACTGTAATAGGTACTTTCATAACTCTGGCTGAAGAATAAGAAGTTTTTGGCTTGTGGCTGTCAAAATTCAATTTAATATTTTTATTAAAAGATGATGTAAATTAACATTTCTCAGATGTAAGAATGAATTTCAGCAGTATTTCAAATCACTCGATTAAATTAAATAACAATCAAATGTAAAAGTACCATAATTTTTAAACATATTAAAATTCCCACAATTAAGCACTTGGGTTGCAAAGAATTCTAAACTTTGCTTATGAAATATGTGAATTATTTGCCAATTGTGTATTTAAAAGCTGCCTTTGACGAAAATTATAAAATTATTTTAATAACAATACGATTCTTAATTCTCCCTTCAGCTGTTAAATTTTCTTAAAGTACATTTCTATTCGAATTCCAAATAGCACGAACAATAATTTCAACGATTTCACTTCATCGTCGCAATTCGTATTTATGAATGTCCTTCTCTTCTTCTCTTCTGGCATTGCAGTTACAGCTGTAATGAACATATCCGCGCTGTAACACCCTTTCTGCTTTGATATACAATACTTTGAATCAACATGTTCCCAAATGCTACACAAATACATATATTGATGATTTTTATTGTGCAAGAGACAAATGTATGTAAAGTTCTTTAAATGTTCACAAAATATATCAAATGTCACATAAGGGTATCAATCCCAATGCCTAAGTTTAGCCTCGTTTATAACCATTTAATATCTTTTAATTCTTTATAGTATCTAGAATAGGTAACTAAAAGAATTTTTGTATTTTAGCTAATTCAAATAATGTAGCCGCTCCTAAACATCGGCTAAATAATTTGTTAAATCCATAAGAGCGGCTATTTTAAATGAGTTTTCTCAAAACCAAATTTGTCAAACTTGCAAAATTGCTCCAAGTTAGATTTCCAAAGATCAAGAAAACGAGAATCAAAATGTGTCTCATTTTTAACATCATTTTCATCTTTCTTATCTAAATCGAGCTACATTCTGCAACAAATTTCTTAATTTCTCAATTCTAATTTTTCAAAAGGTGGCAACTTTCTCTCTACAGACAAAAATCTATTTATAGAGCAGCCGTGCAAGGAAACAGGCCTTCAGAAAGTGCACCGTCACGGTTTTATGAAAAATCTAAGTTTTGAAATTTCACTTATAAAGAAATATTTAGTAAAATTTCCGAAGCTAAATATTTGTCGTTTCGTTCAAGAAAGAGTGATCAAAACTGAACTACCTTTTGGCAGTTTATAAAGGGACTTTCTATTCGGAACTTCGCACTTAACTACCCACTATAAATTTGAATGTAACAAGCTGTTACAGCTCATACTAACTTATTTTAGAAGATTATGATTTAAGCGTATGTGCATTATGTCAAATTTCATACGTCTTTATTACTCCACAAAGACAGAACTTCGATTTGCATGCGTGCGTGAAAATTCCTCTTCCCCTTTTAGTCTCAACGAATCTCCTAAGCTGTCTCTTCTGATAATTTTGCTCTTAATCTGCCGGCATTTGCTTTGGCAACAATTTCGGTGCTAGACACCGACTTCTCCCCGCTTCTTTCCATCACTTTGCGTCGCCATTCACAGTCGTTAAATTGAAAATGGTGAAAAGTAAAAAATTCTAATGGCAGTACTTGCCAGCATTTGGCTAGAAATGCCACAGATGGTGCTGCGAGCAAGTGCTGAGCAGGATTAGATGCTTGAGGTGGAGTAGGGCGGTGTGGCTGCCTTTGTGGCGGGCGCAGGCTGCCATGTGCTGCTTCTGCCGCCGCTCCCGCTTCCTCACGTGGCAATGCCAGCGGCAGATGTTCTGCCGTACAATTCCGAATGGCTTCCGAAAATATACAGATCACACAGGTAATGCCGGAATGGGCCTTCAGCAGCAGCAGCAGTGGCAAGCTCTCAAATTTTATTTCATTCGCGTAGATAAAAATTAAAATGAGAAAATAAATACGCGCCACAGCTGCTTTTAAAGAGCAGATAATCATGATTCTGGAAAGAAAGTGTGGCGAAAAATGAAATTTAATCTCGATAGAGGAAAATTTTATTTCAATATGTTACATTTCATAAAGTTTAAGAGTTTTATGCAATTTCTAAACATTTCGCTTTTTATGCATAAAGAAGCAAGTACAAAGTATAATACTTAGTGCTATCGACACATGCACACACACTTGCAATCATTACACATGCACACGCTCATTCGGAAAAGTTTTTCAATTACATTTCGATTTGGGCTGTCGCTTTTGCAGTTTACTGGACACACCGCAAAATGCCAACTTTTACACTCCATTTGAGCTCAACGTGCAGGAGCTGCAATGCTAAGGCTTCCAAACTACAGCAACAATAACAACAACAACATAAGTAGTGGCAACAACGAAGGCAGGCGCAATGGTTATTGTGGTACAGCCAGTGGCAACTTTGATGCACACATGCACAGCCAACAAGGCTCACACACTCACAATCAAAATTCACACTGCATCTTTAAGCCTGGCTGCAGGGCTAAAGTTTGTTTTAAAATTTAAATTTTCTCTCGAATATTTGAATTTGATTTATTTTATATTTAAATATTCTGCTACAAAAATTTTACATATAAAAATTGAAATGAATTCTTGTGAATATTTGCAACATAATTGGAAACTATGCACGAATGTGTATTAAGTTACTGTTAACACTACTACATACAACTGAAAGTAGACATTCATTTTTTTCGTATTAACTGAAAAGCCAAAAGTTGCGAAATTTAGATAAACAAACAAGCTACAAATTATTTTAATATAACAAGCCTTCATCATTTGATGTGCTCCTTTCATGAAAGCCAGAACATCTTCATTTCTTTTTCGTATATCGAAATATACCAGAAGCGACGTGTTGATGTGTGTTAGGGTGTGTCTCATTTTCAACTAGTGTTATTTCTTGGCTTCAACGCCTCGTCCATCCAATAATCCGCACCGTTGGACCAATGAACACAAAATTAAAATTTAAAGATCTTTGCTCAGCTATTTCTCTTGCCTGACTGTCTTCATTACGAGTATGCTATGAAAACTTACATAAAAATGCTTTGCAGAAAAATGAAAATGAGTTTGAAATACGTGGACTGCAGCTCCAAAGCCACTAAGGTTCTGATGGGGGGGATTCCCGAAAAAGTGCAAAACTTCTTTTTATACAAAAAATTTAAGTTATTTTTGTAAAGAATTGATATACAGTGAAGTGTAATAAAATAAAAATCCCATAATTTGTATTCGTGGCTCACTTAGTTTTTTGATTTTTCTATGTTACAAATTCTTCATGAGCACTCCTTACTAACGAAATATGTATATACAATTTGTAAGGACGTGAGAAATCCTTCTGTAAATCAAAAAAACATAAGCGATCGAACAAACTTGGTAGTGTCTTGCAACAAGCCGAAAGCTGATATACACAAGGAGCTACAGGAGTATCGAGATTGAAACTTTATCCTAGGCCTATATCTCACGTTAGTCATTTGAGCACGTTATATAAAATTGTTGCTGTTGTCCTTTGTGAAGTAGCTTGTTGAATATCAAAAGTGAAATGAATTAACTGAAAACGTTCACCAGTGCTGTCGAAAGGACTACAAACGAAAAATTTCATCAATATTTCGCCGATATTACTTCTATTGAAAACGTACTCTATTTTATATTTGATGAGCTAAAAGCAACAAAAATTTCCTTCCAACAACTCACTCAATAACAGTACACAATCCGATGCACTTCATTGGAATTCATTAACTCCGCCCACAATTTTGTTTCGAAAAAATTTAAACCAAAAGAAATATAAACCAATGAAAAAGTAAAATCTTATCAATGTAGCTTTGTAGTATATCCTTGGCAATTGTTGCTGTTGTAAAATGAACACGGACCAAATTACTTATCTTTTTATCTCCCCACGCTTTCCCGAACCCACCCTCAGACATGTTCACGTCGCGAATGCTTGGTAACGGCGAACAGCAATTTAGTCCTCTTGAGGTACTTCGATAACAACAACAAAGGACTTTGCTGTCAAGTAGAAAGTGTAACTGGAGAGCAAGACTTTGACAAAAGGTGTGAGGCGCAAATGAAAGTGCGAAGAAACGACATAAAAGCAATTTTATTGCAGTTGCATTCTGAAATGATGAACATCAATATCCTGTCAATTGCCAAATATATAAAAACAACAATAACAATAATCAATAAGAATAACAGCAATAATAGTAACAGCAGCAGCAAGTACAACGGCAGCAATGGCGAACAACAACAAACAACCACACAAATTATTTATATCTGACAAGCACACAGACACAGCATAAAATAGGCACACACACACATACATGCATACTAATACATACATATGTGCAGCCCAGTCATATTGGGTATATTATATGCATACCTACATAATATATATATTATATACTTTGTTGTTGTTGTTAGAAGGCCTTTGTTGCGCATCGCGACCGCCGAATGGATCTTTTGTGCTGGCCTGTATTTAGCCCAGTTGTGTTAGGCTCTTAATGAGAAGTGTCACTTTACTGCGTTTTACCTATATACATATATATGAATTTATTATATAATAATCAGGGCAACCAAAAATATGCATTTGCATGTTTTTTTTGTGACACATTAAGAACGAAATAAACATAATAACTTTCCGAATCAGGAAATTTCCTTAAAAATGTTGATTTGTTAGTGCATATTTTTGCATATTTTATCAAAAGTGAACTTGTGCCACTTTACATTAGCAACTACTCAATTTTGACCGATTTATGTGCACTTCGCCGGTCTGCAATTAAGTCACTTAGTGCCATTTAATTCTACTCATCTTCGGCTCTGCCTCAGCATGCCCCTTCAGGCTGTGCGGCATATTTATACTCTACTTGAGATAGACGCACCACAACAAATCAAAACTACATATATAAAGTTGTATTTGTGTCTGCGCACTCACTCTCAGCCACTCGTTCCGCCGTGCAGAGCGCCCAAAGTTGTCCTTCGTGTTTGCATATCATGTACAGAATCGACAAAAACAACAACAACAACAACACTTTGCAACATGAACCCACAACTTCATCAGAGCAACATGTCAGCACTTCAACCGCAGCCGGTCCAAACCAACTGCCTCTACCACTACCCTCATACCTACTGCCGCGCTCTTGCTGGTGGCCGTACGGCCGTACGCAGCTGGCGTGGGTTAATTTCCCAGGCAAAGTAAAAGTTTAAATTTACAATTTCGCAACTGTTGAACTGTCCGAAATGAGTTGCGAATTGTTTCATTTATTTCAGCTAGCACTGGAAATGGAAACATCAACAGGAAAGGACAAAGACAAGAAAAACTTTGAAATGGAAGTCGGGAATTAAATGTGAAGAATAAAATTTAAAAGTGCATCAACACAGAATAATCGAAGTTTGGACGAGGCAAATATATATCAGAGGGAATATATAATGAGAGAATTAAAGAAAAAATTAGAAAATATACATGTAAAATATCAAAAAAAGAAAATGAGTAAGAAAAAGATAAAACGGGAGGTGAGCGAAAACTAAGATGGCTAAAAGTGCGCAAATGAAATAGCAATATAATAAATTGGAATCGAAAATGGTAAATGAGCTTTCAAATCCTTAATTGTAGTCCCCATTTGTTTACAGATTCGCCCAGAAAAAGGTACATTATTTTTACCTACGACTAACCCCACTAGGGAGCTGAGATCAACCATGAAATTTGAATGAAGAACCCTCACTTCTCATTGAACATTTTAAAGATTTAAAAAAATTTTAACTATAATTTATGCTATAGTCAATCGTTCATCACTTAATTTAGTAATCCCTTTAATAGCAGATGAAAATCTCTTTAACTGAAGAAATAACAGAACAGTTTAAGATGCAGATTCATTTGAACCTATGAATTCACATTAAAAGTAAAGCTGATGCCTCAACGCGAGCTCGGTCGGCTTCGACTTTTCGAACTTGTTCAGCTTGGAAAACTTTAAAAGCTTGCTTGGCTCAATGGCAACTGCAACGCTTAAAGACAAAAATAAAATACTTTTCGGAACTGGTAGTTTATCAACATTATAAAAATATATTTAATTCAAAAGCAGTATATTTCTTCATATCGAAGTCAATGAGCAAAGTCTGCAGCAGCCATCGGCAATTGTCCAACAACCACCCGACGACGGCTCAAACAAGTCAGCACAAAGCTCTGAAAGAAGCTGTCAAAGTTGGTGAAGAGACAATCACTCTATTCTGAACTTAATGGATTCCGGTTACTTTGCATCAAGATAGCACTGGGCCTGGTGTCATACATTCTTATTCATTGCTCAAGAGATGGAATCAAAGCTCCCGTTGAGCCATCAGCTTCAATTAATAAATCTTAAAAAAATTAGAAGCAATTTCCGGTTAAATAAAGCTTATAATAAAATTATATAAAAAAAACTTTTTAAAAATAAGCTTTAATGTACTAAAAAGTAGAAAATAAGTTGTTTCCAAGTCACCTGTATCTTACTATCCCTAAAAGCTTGGGGCGCTCATGTGTTCAATATTTGTCAAACAGTTACCACAATATTTTATTTAAATAATTTTTTGCAAATAGATTCTAGTAATGAAAGATATTTTGAATATGGATATTGAGCGCACAAGCTTTTATTAATAGTAAGATACAGGTGACTTGGAAACAATTGATTTTCTACTTTTTAGTACATTAAAGCTTATTTTTAAAAAGTTTTTTTTATATAATTTTATTTTCTACTTTTTAGTCTTCCATAAATTCAATTTTAGAGCTCTGAAATTTTTCGCAAAAAGAATTTTAAACTTGCAGAGCAGTACACAATATTTAGGGTATTCACAGTATTTCCTATCGTCATATGTCATATCCTCAATTTAACAAATAATACGGCTGTGATCGACCCTAATATTCGTGGCATATTTGTGACGCGGTGAGTTGTTGCTATTTTGCCAGCAGGGCGCGGCAAGTAAGTTCCTATCGTTTTTCATTCATGTGTGGTGTACCTATAATTATAAACTGAAGCCCAAGTGTGTAGTTGCTTGAAAAGTGCCACGCCCCTTGTCCTACGCCCATAAAATTTTACCAGTGGGACGACACATCCAAGAGGCGACTGCATACGAAATTTCAATGCTGCACGACCTTTAGTTCCAAAGCTAATCGAGATCAAAAATTTTGTTTGTATGGGGGGTGCCACGCCCCCTTATCCAGTGCCCGCCTTATTTTCTCAGTAGAAGGATATGGACATGTAGTAAGTTCCTACCGAGTTTCATTGATGTGTGATGTGTAGTTCTAAAGTTATACACGAATCTAGAGTTGATAAAAAAGTGCCACGCCCCTTATCCTACGCCCATAAAATTTTACCAGTGGGACGACACATCCAAGAGGCGACTGCATACGAAATTTCAATGCTGCACGACCTTTAGTTCCAAAGCAAATCGAGATCAAAAATTTTGTTTGTATGGGGGGTGCCACGTCCCCTTATCCTACGCCCATAAAATTTTACCAATGGGACGACACATCCAAGAGGCGACTGCATACGAAATTTCAATGCTGCACGACCTTTAGTTCCAAAGCTAATCGAGATCAAAAATTTTGTTTGTATGGGGGTGCCACGCCCCCTTATCCAGTGCCCGCCTTATTTTCTCAGTAGAAGGATATGGATATGTAGTAAGTTCCTACCGAGTTTCATTGATGTGTGATGTGTAGTTCTAAAGTTATACACAAATCTAGAGTTGATAAAAAAGTGCCACGCCCCTTATCCTACGCCCATAAAATTTATTGATTCATGCATTGTCATGGTGGTTACGCATGTATGCAAAGTTTCAGATCTCTAAGTAGTCGGGAAGTGGGTGAAAAATTGATTACTAGATTCCACTACATACCGGATGTGAAGTTAATATAAAGCTTATAAAAAGGAACCACATCTTTAATGGACGTACTTCGAAAAGCAACAAATTTGGCTTATTTGCTATAACTGTTTATAATTTAACTATGCTATGACTGTTAGTTATAATTAAAATGCGTATGCATGCATTTCTCATAAAATAACTTGGCCCACACACGAATAGCTCCTGCAACAATTTCCTTATATGAGAAAACTGTTATGAATTTCCAAACGCAGCCCCAGGCGAAATATTGAAATTATGCCAACAACACAAAGTTCCATACTCAACCTCTCAGTTTTCATAGCTCCCACTTTAAAAATGCTCACTTTAATAATATAATTACTTGCTATTTCGTTTTTACCGGCATTCCCCCACCCCTTGCTCTCTCTAGCTCTCATACACTGACCCAGACAAATTTAATTTGTATGCACGCCTCACAGTTCCGTCCCCCTTCGTTTCTAGCCTTTTTGGCATTTTTACTTTTATTAAATAAAAATGCCACTTTTTGCCCCTTCATTTTGTTTAACGTTTTATTCTATTTTGAGTCGTTCTGATGCCTGCTTATATTGCGCTTTTGTGCTTTGTTGTTCCTTTTTTGTTGCTTTCAACGTTCCACCGAAAGCCATTAAAATTTTTATGACTCTGTTGTGACTACGCCCTTGCTAATAGCAAATCCTTGTTAACTTCAGCTTTTGTTTCTCAACTTGGCACTTGTATGGGTAATTTCCTCTGCCCACCAGCCCCACCCACTCCATTAACCCGCATTTCACATGTGTGTGTGTGTGTGTGTGTGTGTGTATTTTGGCACATGTGTGTTTATGCGTGCAAGTGTGTGTGCTGGAATTAATTTAACATATCCCCGCTTTGTCCTTGGAAACGTGGAAACGTCGTTGTTCCTGCTATTCTCGCTAAGCCCCTCAAGCGCTTTGCTTCTTTTCATGTTCTGAGCTGCCGCTGGCGCAGCGAAAAGAAGAAACTACGGAAATTATCACATTAACTTTATGCCCTGACGGCTTTGAGACAAATCCTTCTCGTGTGTTCGCATTTCCGCACGAGAATGCGCTCACTTAATTATTTCAACTGCTGCATTTAATTCGGCGGATAACTTTTTGCCCTTAATTAGGCAGACGCCAGCATTTAAGTCGGCGCTTCCCATATGCCCCAGATACATATATGGATATGTAGTGCCCTAAATATTAATGATGCGGACACGAGTTCTTTAAATGGCAAAACCTCAATTGCAGCACTTTAACCCCACCACACCCCACACATGAGATTTATCTTCCTTCTGAGAATAAGCAGAAAAGTGTTGGCAATTGTAAGATTTTTCAGCGACTTTCAAAGTTTCATTATGCCTATAAACTAGCGGCGTTCATAATGCTTAACTTGCTTTGGGTTGGGACTTTGTTAGGCTGCGAGGGTGCACTCACAATCCTTCGTAGCTAAATTTAAGCAGAACTGTCGGTTTGTATTGCACCAAGCGATTTTCTCCGAATCCAGAAAACTGAAAATAGTTGACACGAAGATGATCAGATCAAAGTTAATATTAATTTATGATTTAAAAGAGCGATATGATTTCTTATTAGGTTTGGGAAAAGTGGGTATTTGGAAAAAGTATCAATGCGTTAAATTCAAAACTACCGAATTCCTATTGCAACAAATTTTTTAACGTTTGCATGTGCTAAAAAGTCGATTTATTTAATATATTTATTACAAAAAGTAAACATAACATACTTTTTCAAAAACCGCCTAACAGTTTGAGGAGACACCTTAACAGTTTTGGCAATTTTTTAGTGACTCCATTTCGAATTTTTTTTAAATCCTTGATGCCTCGATGAAGGGAATTCCTGAAAAACTTCCTTATAAACCCAAAATTAAAACTTTTTTATCAAGAACTCATATAGAGTGAAATATAATAAAAACAATTCGCATAATTTGGATTCACGTCTTACCTAGTTTTTTGATTTCTCTATGGTACAATTTGTTTGTGCGCGTTCCTTACTTAAACTTAGCTGTAAACATATACATATGTATTAAACTTGTACATTACTTTAAAAAATTTCGAACCCTTAAGCCAACTTAATATTTTCGAACAAGGATCCCTTTCATTCCAGCACTGTACAAAGTGCATGAGAATTCTGGCATTTAATAAAACTGGATGAAGCAGTGGAAAAAGTTCAATTTTTATATTTTCAGTCGTGTTGATTAATCTTACTTTTATTGTGATTACCAGGCTGTTGCTTATGGCAAGCACACTACGCTTCCCCATGACAAAAGCTTACGAGGGCACAAACAAAAGTTCGCTTAGTTGGCTACAAAAAATACAGAAATAATTTTAATTTTATAACTTTTATTTACATTAATTTTACTTTTTCAACATTATTTCCATTATTTTTTTTATATTTTTAAAGGCGGTAGATCCACTTTCTAATACAGTCCTCAAAATCATCATCCACTGTTGCTTTATTTCTGGGTTGTACTTGTAGAACCAAGCTTCATCACCTGTTACAATTTCATTGAAGATGTTGGACCCGCGTTTTTTGGTATGAATAATGATTTTCATTATTTGTTCTCTAAAAGAAAGTGAGTGCTAATCGTGAATATGGAAGAGCAAAGCACTGTGGAATTCCAAAAAGGTAGGAACTTTGACTTTTCCAGCTATTCCTAGAGTAACTCTTAATCTACTTGCATACCGTGAAGATCATCAATTGCGACCACTGCTTGTAAATTTTTTTTAGCCGGCTGCCAAGCACAGAAATTGAAGTCACCGCACAGTGATTCATTACCATACAACGACGGCTCAAAATTACAATGAGTGCTCCGATTTTCAAATAGTTTCGGATGCTAATAAATTTTGAACCTAAATCTATAGCAGAAGAATGATTTAATTTTCAAGAAAATTTGTTATTGTTTTGTTGATATTTTCCGTGGTTATAGTTTTGCATTTAAAGTAATGTTTAAGAGCGTAATTAATACTTAGTCACCTTTTCTATAAGTAACTATTACCGATAAAAGTACGCAGAACTATATAAACCCTTTTAGTACCGGTGTCGCTTATTATCCTTTTTCGACCGTAAGAAATATGTCTGTATGTCCCTCATACTTCCGTCTTGCTTATCAGCAACTTTGGTTTTCAAAAAAAGTTATCTCTCTTTATGTTTAGCTTTGTTAGTATGAATTTTTCAATATTTTACGTATGATAAGAATTTCTGTGCACAGGGAATATCGCATTGAAATTCAAAATATATATATTGCATGTTAAAGTAGCAGCTCTGATTTATTGCTGTTGTAAGAGGAATTCAAGCAATTGCTAAGGAAGTTGCTTTAATTTAAGCATTTTCAATTTTGTATGCAATCGACCCAAGTTCTGCGAAAGTTGGGCCATGTTTTTGCAATAAATTTACGTGGCAAATACGTTTCTCCCCGTTGTCGCACCCACCCTTCTCACTCGGCGGGTGCATGCATTCGTCCTTTCAGTTTGCAGATGTTTCGCTCCATTTTATAAAAATAGCCGTTTTATTGCGAATATATGCATATTTAGTAAATTTATTTGGGAACTGCGAATGCGGGTCAGTTTGCCATTCCGGCGTGCGTTTAGCCGAGCTTTATTAGGTTCTGCCTGCAATATATAAATTTAAATTGTCGCATTCACACTGGCCGCCAGGGCCAGGGCCAGGGCAGGCAAAAAATGTATGAGGTCAACACTGCTTTTATACACACCACACACACACACACACTGACTCACTCAAATGCCCAACAATGTGCTCGTATGCATGTGTGAAGCGCTCTGAATGTACGTGTGTTTTATATAAAATACTGCCCTGTGTGTGTGTGTGTGTAAAGCACTGCTGATATGCTATAAATTTATGTATGCATATGTATGGTATATGTTTGTAGATAAGTGTGTGTGTGTGTATGACTGCGAAAAGGCGCATGAATGTTTATTTATGAGCTGGCAACATGTTGACTCTTAATATTTTGCCTCATTTATGGAAATTCAAATGGAGACATGCGATGCGGCGATGCCACCTCTGGCTTTGCCTGTGAGTGTATTTTCCGCCATACAAATATTGACACGCGTTGCTGTTAAACATTTAATAAATTTCATTGGCAACCTGACAGTGAAATGAAAATATGGCTACGAACAAGGATATCGCATTTCGTGGCTACGAACAAGGATATTGAGTTTTCTTTTCGTTGCTCTGCTGGTAAAATCTTTCGACCAACGTAATGAAAGAGCTAAAGTTGAATTTAAAATTTGTTAAATCAGTAATTGTATACAGAATAGTTTGGTGATGGAAGGGAAATGTAGCAGAGTATTCGAAAATTTTTACTACTAGCTTGCTTAATTTGTATTACTTACTTGGAAACTGGAAACTTTTCTTAGATGTTAAGGAGTTCACATAGTACCTTGCCACTGCCACTAAGACGCTCATCAGATTTCTTTCTAAATTATAAAATTTTATTAAATCAAATTATTGACAAGAAAGTGTTGCAATTTGGAATTATGGATTATGCAATTGAATTTTTCATCGTGTACAGCAATGAGCGTGGTCCTACCACTACAAGGATGCCTTTTACAACAACTACTTTATCTTTATGTGTTCCTTAGTCTATTGCCTGGCGTAATATAGTACTTATATTATCAGAAATAGATTCCAATATTGCTTTAAATCGTTCTTTTTTTTGCGAAATCACCCGTAAGTAAAAATTCGTTTGTCTTGAAATTTTTGGTGTCATTCATTGCAGAAATTTGAAAAAAGGAGAAACATCTATAAGCAGAAAATATGTGAAGATTTCTGTAATACATATGTACATATGTATGTCAATATCGTAGAGATAATCCAGCGACGGAATGCTGCGTAGTCTGCAACATTTCTGACTATCAGATATTGTACTCCTTTAGAATATGTACTTACTTACAAATAATAGGGGCTCTTTTAAATGCTCGATCGATTTGCTTTTGATAAAAAATTTCAAAACTTTAGGAAGCTTTAGACTTATTGCAAAATTCAACTTCTGTACATGTTGAACCTTAAAATAAATATTTTACAAATAAACCTATATTTCGGCCACTGTGCGATGGAATGACCAAATGAAGCAAGCACTGGCCACACTTGGTATCTTTAAGTGGAGAACATCAGAAGCACCTCGAGAGAAGGTCTGCAATCCGGTAACAGGTTGTCTTGACTAATTCTCGGAAATGGCTTTCCAATATGATAAGATGCGCTTTTAGTATGAGTGGTGGGCGTGGCTCTTATCTGATAACTCTTATTCCTTTATAAGGCCACCAGGCGCACACATGCCACCAGAAGGAATGTAAGCTTGTTTGAGTAAACGGGGTTTGCTAATGCTTCATTTTAGAACCATCCTGTAGTTGACTACCGGGAGTTTGATTTTTTTTTACACGTAATTTCATATATGTATATAGATAGAGTGCTCTAATTGTCATCTGAAAGCGGAAGTGCAAAACTCTAAGCCATCCAGGGCAGCAGAAAGTAGTAAACTCAAAAGGACGAAATGACATAGCACGAATTCGCAGAGGATGCGGATCGAGAAGGAGCAGAAAGCAAGCGACAAAGTGCCAACAAACTGCAAATGCCAAACTTAACTCCGCACAAGAGCCAAATAAGCAACGTCAACATAAAGTGGCAACAAATTTTCGCACACACACACACAAATACATACACAAATACACACTTAGAAGCGTTAGCAGCAGCAGCGTAGTAATGAATTTTTCACTTTGATTCCAAATAATCTCATGCGTGCAAGGCTCACAAACACACAAGCATATAAATACATATGTATAAACAAGCACACACACACACACACACACTCACTCACGCAGCAGCAGCAAGTTTTCTATTGCAATTAAATGCTGCTTTTATTTCTATTGATTTCGCCGGCTTGCGAGGATCTTGCTTGCCACTTCCAGCGGATATGAATCATATGCACACATGTGTGCGTGCCAACATGCTGCTTGTATATGTACGTGTGTATATATTTGCAACAGCTTGTTAATTTGGTAGTTGTTGCTGTTGTTGTTCTTGCTGCTGTTAATGAAATGAATTACAGCCAACATAAGACAAGGATCCAGGCAGAAGTTTGCATAAATGTGTGAATATAAATCAGCGTCAACGCGGCACTCGAGGCAATTTCAATGCATTCATCATTTCCGCATACGCATTCGCAACTTAATTAACCTTTTTACACAGCAGCCTTTAGAGATATTTTTAACGTATTTCTTCGAAGTAATTCATAATGTGCTGCTGTTTTAGGATAATTTGGTTACTACCCTGCATCATATAAAGTAAAATTGCAGTAATATATTCGTCCTGTCGGCGCTATAGGACAGCAAAATTGCTGAATTTAGCTGGGTACAAAGTTAAATTATGACAAGAGAATTCGTTCTTGGGTCGTAGGTACATCCCGGTTGTGAAATAGTCCTTCTGCACAAGTTTTATCATGTCACTCCAATATTCGCGCATTTAAGGCAAATGTCCACCGCTACATCTCCACTTTTCCCCCATCCACTAATCTATAATCCTTTTTAAGCCAACTAGAGCTATGCATAAAGAAGGGGCTTCTCCTGAGAGTTCTGAGAGTTGGTTTGTGTGGAAAAAATTACTATATAATATCGGTAACCACAATTCCTTGAAATAGTAAGAGTTTAAATCACTAGCTCTTTTGAGGACGAAGCATTTAAAAAGCTGTTGCATAGTTTCAGGCTTATAAGAATAATAATTGTCCGTGGGAGAGAAAGAAGCAATTGTCCGATTTAAACCGAATTTTGTACACAGTAACAGTGCAGCTAGAATTTGTCGAAGTTCCGAGATCATACAAATCGGTTGAAGAACACGCCGACAACGGTCCCATAGGTCCACCAACCCATGAATTTGTTCGTTTACATGGCGTAAATTTTTCTAATTATTTATTTAAATTTTAAAAGAATGATATTTGGTATTTAAATTAAGGTGTTGACCCTCTAGCTCATACGATGGGCGTGGTCCGCCTAATATATAGACGGCAAAAATGTTTTCGTATAATGAGTAATTATGCCAGTGAAAGCCGACTAATGCTTCCTTACTTGTTTCATATGCATTTAAACCTTTCCTCAACTTGTTTTAGTCGTGCTAGAGAAAAATACATTTTCTATGAATCTTTAGTACCAAAGACAAAAAAGTTGTTTAAGGTTTAGTTTAGTGGTTTCTAATCATCTAAAATGATTTCTTCATCTGGCCTTCTCTAAATATTGATAATCCATGAGAAACTCACTATACGTTATATGAGAAAGAAGTATTTACATAATTGAAACGGCCGGGATTAAGACATTAAAGCTTTTATTGGGAAAAGGCTTGTAAGCTACACACGTTTCGTGAATATTATACTTAACGCTTCATTATTGAAATTATGCTTCAAGTGTAAATGCATTTTGACTAATTATAATTATAATTGGAAATAGTAGAATGAATTTTAAATGTGGATATCGTTACATAAATACTTCAACTTTGTTGCTGAGAACCGTTTCAACGACAGGACGACTCTTTCTTAAAAATTGCAATTCTGCAAAAAACGTAAGCATTTATGCAAAAAATCAATGCCTTAAAAATCAATCCAAAAATTCCAGGATTTTGATATGCAATCCAAGCTGCGGCTTCGCTAGGCATTTTGATGGCGGCGAGGTTACGATTAAAAGCGAGTCCGCGGGTCACTTAAAGCAGCACCCAATAAACGCCGCTCAAAAGCCATGAAAGCGCTACACCCGATTCCACTTTGATTCAGCCAACTTGCACTGAATGTGGAATCGAGTGGGTGTGGGCGAAAGCGCAGGAAGCACGCTTGCGTTTAAAATCGCAGCCAGGCGGCGAGTTTTTCTACTCTTTTCTTTGGCTTAGTTTTAATGGGCCACTCGAACGCCTGCCGCCTGCATTCCGGAAAAGTTAGTCTTCTGCGCACTTTGCCAGTTTGTCATTCTTCTCTGTGGCGGGGCATGAAAGCCACGCGCATATAAAGCGAGAAGATGCACTGCAAAACTTTTAGTCGCATTTAAGCGTTTGTCTGCCGGCGCTCCTTGCACGCCCGCCACCGCAACGCACTTCATCTCACATCCCTCGGGTCAGTTTACTTTATTATCCCTTTTAAGCGGCAAGTGGCTGTTGCGTTCGCTTGCATTTTGCTGCACAATAGTCAAAGTTTTGCGGCAGATTTTTTTTGCCTGCTCATTTCGCTTTGGCGTCTTTATTTTGTTTTTGTTTTCGCATAGTTTATAACTTTTTATATTCACTTTTCATTGTGTTGAGCCATTGTCACTGTCACTGCTTCATTGTTGCCTCTTATTGTTGCACTTTCGGCGCTCTTCACTGACACTTTTAAGCCCTTAAACTTGGCCTTTTCGTCCTTCTTGAAGCGTTCTATTGCTCGGTCGGAAAATGTAATTAGCGCCTGGTAACTTACTTTCAAGTATTCAATCAGTATATTAAAATAGTATTCCATTGTCTATTCAAAATTACAGTTGATCAATTATTAAGTCCCTTTTTTATGTACATATACATACATATATAAACAAATGAATACAATAGAACCTTGCACTGATGAATTAAAATATAAGAAATTCTGATTCGTAGACTCCAGGCAAAAAGGACTGTTCTTTTGCATCTGGTTTTAGTTGGTAGCGGTAGAAACAAGGATCTATCGAGGTTTTTGATCATTTTCACTCATGACAACTCACACGAATGCCATAATATTTTACATATGGCACTCCATATAAGTATCTCCAATATTCGTGGTCATCGCGCTACTCCATGGACAAATGCTCGGACTCTGTTCACCCAGTCACCCAGTTCACCCTAAGTTTCATATTTGCTAAGCACATTTTTTCCTCAAATAATAAAACTTTGATTTTGATCTGTTCCTTGTGTGACGCAATGTCCAGCGAATAATTCGACATTTTCCGAGAGTATTGTTTGCCTTGATAAAGTTGCTCAACACGTTCAAAATTTTTATTTAGGTTTCCGTTCTCCTAAAGAGAAAACTGGAACACTTATAAGGTCGCTTTTGTTTGCGAAGGTGTGTACAAAAACAGACTTTTTTCAACGTAGAAATCTGAAATTCGGCTTGATATTATGTCTTCATAACGTTAACTTATTTTCACTATAAAAAGATGAGAAATATTTTAAGAAATATTTTTTTTAGTTTGTTAGTCAGTCCAAAAGAGAAAGGTAATCGTTTGAAAACGCTACTTTCAAGTGACTTGTTTAAACCGTTTTCGACTCCTTAGTCGAAAAGAAAACGCCCGGTTTATTTAGAATTTTGCGCGGAGTTGCGCGTTTAATTTAAAATGTATTTTGAAATAGAATTACAATATGTAGGTTGGGGGCTTGCCCTTTGCGCGACGTCTCGCGGTCACTTGTTGGAATCTGAGTGTTGATTATTAGTGAGTGCGCGAGAGCGAAGCAAAAGGGAAAGGTGACAGCTGGAATGGAGCGGGCTGGAAGTTAATTGCGAGAAGAATGGGAAGTGAAAAAGAAGAGGTTTATACGGGATGGGGAATGAGACAGTTAAAGAAATGGAAAAGGAGTAGCTGCTGCTCATCAGCGTTTAGCCATGACTAAAACTGGCCTGTCTCCCTATGGTTCCATTGACTCACTACATTGTTTATGCCAAACCCCTCGATGCATCACTGTCCTTACCCCGGAGGTCATTGGCAACCCAGGCCAGAATGGCAGCTTTTCTGTTCGTAGTGTACCTTCTGTACATTAGAACTGTCAACTGGCCTGGGGGCGTTTTTGTTGACATTGTGTGCGCGAATTTGAAATTGAGTGTTTTTTGTCGGGCTTTTTCTTTTGTTTAAATCGGGTTTGCGCCAAGTTTTGTTTCGTGGCCTCGCGAAGGTGACCCCCGGGAAGGACAGCGGTCATTCCAAGTGCGACTGCCAACAGGAACTTACCCGTCCTCGGAAATCCAGAAGCCAGCTCTAATTTCAACACATCACGAAAATTTGTAAGTGTACAATCGAAAAAAACCCCGAACAATGAACTCGCATTGGCATTGAATTGCATTCAAAAAATTGCGTTTTTTCTGCTCGTGCCCAATCGAGTACCTTATCACGATTTACCTACCGTTTACCAGACGAGTTCCTCCTAACCCTCACCGGCACCCCGACATAACCACATACTTGCTTGGTCACCCCGGACCACAGCCAACTTTGTGAGTTAACAACATTGCTCGAGCTAAAATGTTGATATAATCAGAGTTACTAGGTCACGCATTACAGGAATGCTGCATATTTTTTCGAAATATTGCATTTTCTAATTTTATTTATTTCAGATGGGTTTAGTCCCATTTTAGTACATTTTTCTCATAATTTTAGTTGAATTGGTTACAAATACAATATACATAGCTATAATGTAGACAAATTACCTCTCCACTCCAACCCCTTAGCCGTCCTAGGATTCTCGATTAGCTAGAGATCGTATATGACATAAACGATATGAGGGTATGACATATACTGTTCTCTATTTGTATGGTTGCTGCCTGGAACAAAGTTGACGGCTGACATCTAGCATAGTGTAATAATAAATATCAAGTGAACCAGATAGCAATGACATTCTATTCTCGTACCCTAGCTTGTCAGTTGCGTTGTCAAAAATATTAACCCGTTTTCAGTTTGTGTTTTGAGTTTGCGTTTGAAGAAAAAAGTAAAAAGAAAAAAATATCAATGCCGAACTCTTGCCATTTGTGCAAAAGCACTTACGATGCGGCGGTGCCGATGTTTTCGCTGCCAAAGGATGAAGATTTGCGACGAAAGTGGTTAAGAGTATGCAATACCACTTTTTCATCCTCAGCGCGTGTTTGCGCTAACCATTTTGAGGAGCAGGAGATCTTAGGCAGTAAGAAAAGGCGATTGGGACCATTTGCGGTTCCCTCAAAACAATTGCCTTCAAATCAAAACACCTGTGAAAAGTGAGTATGAACCTCAGCTCGTGGTGCATTTGCGGAAGATGCTTCACGGCTGCTCTCTTTGTGGGGTTTAAATAGTTCAAAATGAATAGCTTATTTGTATCGTTACGTGGATCTCAAGAATTAACATGCGGCGTAATTCAATGCTCGAGCGGTGGCAAAATATATTCTATGCGTTGTAAAAAATATAACACACGTGCTGGTTATTAATACTTTCATTCATTACTGAAAATAAAAATTGTTTGTTACGTAAAAATGTTGAGTAACTTTTTTGTACTAATGTCTCGGATGGGTTAAGACATATAACGAAGAAGGAGAAAAGAAAAATGAAAAAATTTTTTGACAAGCTAGGGTACTTCAAGCTATCTGGTTCACTTGATATTATTACACTATGACATCTAGCGCGTACTGGACGATGATTGTTTCAAAGACAGACAGGCAATGCGAAATTAAATTCGAACACTTAAGAGGGTAGTTCTGGTACGGAACCCTGTTTGTGCGAAACCGCCTCGCACTTGCCTGCTCTTTTTGACACACATTTCAAATGTTTCAGTAAATCGTTGTCAAATTAAATTTGGAAATTTTTGTTGGC
Organism: Neria commutata; assembly: GCA_963457695.1. Lineage (NCBI taxonomy): Eukaryota > Metazoa > Arthropoda > Insecta > Diptera > Micropezidae > Neria > Neria commutata. Next base: position 19,874,828 of record OY735247.1, on the reverse strand, counting down.
AGTGTTATTCAATCAATCAAAAATTCAATGACGACGCCTCTAAATCGCTTCATGCCTACGCCTCTGTATGCGGGCTTTAGCAAAAACATCACAAGTCGTGAAACTAAACCGTAAAAGTAAGAACACAAAATAACAAATACAACAACTATTTCCAAGTAATCTAAGTTTAAGCAGATAGAATTGCAAGCAGACGCACACACACACACACATGCACTTTTTTTGATGGTATGCATATTGTTTCTATGCAAAGCATTTTACAAATGGCAACTAAACTTGAAATGTCATTGGTGAATGCGAATTGAAACATTTGTGCATGAGTTTGAATGTGTGTGCCACCACTACCAATGCAACTTCCTGCTTGTGGCACACACACACAAATACGCTTAGCAATATTGCCTTGTTCCCTCCAGCGATGCCCCACTTGAGTATTATTTCTGCAGCTTTTATACGCTACGACTAAAGGAACGTATTACAAAACGTAAGCTCCAAATAATAAACAAGTTTTACATATACACATACACACACATACAAATACATACACCAACAAATGTGTATATGTCTCGTTAACAAATAATGCTGCAGGATATTGCATTGAATTTCAATATCGCGACATGCATATGCATATCTGTATATGTGTGCGTGTTTACATACATGCATACGAAATAGATTCGAAAAAGGAAAACCCGGCAAAGTATGCTACGGAAATATTTTATGACACTAAGCAAGCTGCTGTGGCGGTTGCTGCTGCGGCAAAGTGCTTTATAAGTAACTACTGCGGGGAGTGGTGCAGAAATAAATGGGGATTATGTGAAATTCGTTTCTACGTTTCTACGAGTGGGACTCCCAAAGGCATTATAAGATGTGCAAGGTACATACATATGTGTGTGTGCATGTGGCATAAGTGCCTGAAAAGTGAAATGAATATTGAATAAAGGCACTAAAGTTATTGATTTTGATTATGTGAATCGAAATTACTTGAAAGACATACATATACGCTTATTGCTTTCACAGTTTCCAAACGCTTTCAGAACTCAAGCAGGCACGAAGTGTGCTATCATAAAGTATGCTTTTAGGCGCTAACAAAATGAGCGAATAAAGTTTATGCATAGTAAAAATAATTTGACTCATTCGAAAACTTAGCCAAGTTTTATTTTTTGAGTGTGAGCGTTTCTAAAGAGAACTACAAATTTACAAATAAAAAATGCAAATGATAATTGTTAACTGAAAAACTTTCTTGTTTGTATAGCGGCATGTCCGGAAATAAGGAATAAACAAGTAAGATTAATAAGATGCAACTATGCTGTTGAAGGCGCTGTTCGGAGGTTATGCAGCGCCTAAGTTAGTGATGACGTATCGTATTTATTCGTAATTAATCGTAACGGCAAAATTTTAGTGATAAACGTAAAAAATCGTATTGCAGCTGTCAGACTTTCCTCCACTAGTGCAATCAGCCTTTCGGCGTCCATATTCCACTTTTGTTTACCTTTTTGTCAGTGTTGCTGTATAGTTTCGTGCACAAAGTAAGCACGCTGTTCATTTTGCTTTTGAGGTTAAATTTTACATTCTTTATAAAATCGATGGTATAAAATGGTCTTAATTTTTAAATATATTTATGATGGTTTAGTTTAATGAAATAATTTTAGCAATAATAACCCGGTTTTTGTGCTAAATTAAAATCGAAGAGCAGTGGCAGCACTGTTTTTAGTACAAAGCAATGTCATTCTCTCATCCTCACTGAGAGCAGATTCATATTGACGTAAATATCGGAGAGATTTTTATTATAATTACAATTTCTGCGTTACGATCCGAATAAATACGTCAAGAGGGAACGCATGTATAGAGCTCGGGTAAAGTAGGTTTTGTTTACGATACGAATCAGTCACCGCCTATCGTATTTAATCGTATCGTAAATGTCTGAGAGAGACCTATTTCTATGAGAATTTCTGCATTACGATCCGAATAAATACGACATAAGCGAACGCATGTATAGAGCTCGGGTAAAGTAGGTTTAGTTTACGATACGAATAAATACGATACGTCATCACTAACTGAGCCTTAAGCCGGTGGTCATAGCAAGCTACCCACAACAACACAAAACATGATTATTGAGATTCCAGGCCTAGCTTTCTCGAATTAACTTGTGTGTGCATATTATATTTTGCACAAATTAACGGGACCTACAAATAACCGTACCCATCCGAACGGATTGCGAATTTTGCTTACGTTTTTTCATGGCAAAGAATGCTCTCGGAGAATTGCCAATTCTAATTTGAATTACTATAGGTTATTTTAACTGTTTATATTACGCTTGATTACTTTTGCGGTTAATAAAAATCGGCATTACTTTAAATAAATAAATAATTTCAGTCGATCGACTAAACGTAAATCCAAAAATAATGCAATTTAAATTCACAGCTCCGCTCACACGAATTCTGGGCAAATCGCAAATCCCTTGCCTTTATCTCTCTGTACGACACAAAAATTTAAAATGTCAGCTTGACTCGGCTGCCACGACATGTCGGCAATTTAGTGTGGCTTCCGTTCCGTGACCTCTCGCCCGAGTTGGCCAATTGTTTTGGTTTCCGTTGCCCGAGCACTCTGACCGTCTGCATTGCCAGCTTCTGCTACGACATCCGTTCGCTGTCTGCCGCTGGCCGGTCCTTTGTCAGAATTTGCTACGTTCTCGTTCGTGATTTTCCGTACGGATCCTTCCAAGCTTGTTTGTTACATTGTGCGTAAAGGCCGCACATTTCCTGCACTCTTAACTGCTGCTCAATCTACTTGCTGCTTTTGTTGCAATTTTTTGCGGAGTGTGGGGCATTGTGCTTCACTTGAAAACTGTCACGTTCCGCAAACGAACCGAAACCAAAAAAGAAACCGTATTTCCGGCATTTAAAATGACACAAAATGATTTCCGTAATGCCCAGTCACGTGCTTGCAGTGCTCCCTCCCTCTCTCCCTGCTTTCCCCATTCCCTTATCCGCACGCTTTTGTTTGACTAGAAAGTAATTGGAAAAAATATTGAAAAAGTCATTTATATGCGCAAAATCTGATTGCTTGCGAATTAATGTCACTCATACGCACAGGCGGCCGAAATTGATTTTCTTACTTGGGCATTGAAAGAAGAAGCACAAACAGAAGCAAAAGAGAAATTATTTATTTTTTGAGTAGAACGAATTTCAAACTATTTTCTAGGGCTATCAGCATCCTCCAGCATGCTTTGCTTCACTGCATATGCCCAACAGTCCTTAAGCTCTTAAACAAGTATAGAAGTATCGAAAAAAGCCTAACTCCCAGCCAATAGCCAGTTGCCCCTGTGTTGTATTTGCCGTTATTAAACTTAACAATGTGTACACAGCGCGAGCGTAGTTCGTATCTTTCGCATTGCATTGCCTCGGGGAGCAGATAAATCCTGACCACACTTGCTTCACAGCGCAAGGAGATGTGATTTTGCTTCAATTTAGTTGCGGCTACAAATTGATTTCACTCTTGAAAAGCATTGCCGGAAGAATCGCAGCAACAGCAATATTTCTTTTGTAGCTGCTTGTGCGTGGTCAGAATAAATCGAAAAAAAAATGTTCAGCCTTAAAATTTTCTTGTTGAGCAAATATGAGAGCATTCAATTCTATGGAAGGCTGCAGGATAACGGCTTTAAGTCTAAAATATTTTTATATAAGTAATTATTTTGTAATGGCAACTAAATGTGTAAGTGCATACATCGAACTGACAGCTGAAGCCTTTGGGTAGAGGTCATTATATAGCCAGCAGTCGGCTACGGTATACAGATATGTATGCAGAAAGGACGAGCCATAACTCTTTAAGGTTTTCGGGTAGAATAGTAACAAAAATACTTTATATATTTGAAATATTGCATATATTAAATTCGATTTAGATCATCTCGAACTCTGAAAGAAGCGCAGATAAAAATTGTTCTCCTTTGCCCACAGACAAATCGATAGCGAGCAGATAAACATAGTACAGATAGATAAGGCAGCTAAATTTATGCAGCATCTTAAATTACATTGAAGTAGGTATTTTCTATTAGTTAAGTAGTTTCTTTTTTGCACAATTTAGTTTCTAGATATATGGCATTTTCAAGCAATAAACTGGAAGGTATTTTAGCACCCGAGTGCGAAAGGAGTAGCAAAAACAGCGCCGCATATTTTGCAATTTTATTGCTTTGCTTCCTGCAGGCTGCCCAGATTTGAAGATTTGTTCCCATTTTGCAAATTGCTGAACTTATTTGAGCCAAAAATTTTGATTTAAAAAATTCCATTTTAGAAACTGTGATTTTTTTGGTACTAGAAAAATATCAACATTTTGATCGAACTTTTATTTTGTATGGCTGAAAATACTGTCAACTTCCATAAGCACTTCTCCTCCTAAATGCACGCACATTTTTTTTATCAAGAGCACTTTTAAAGAGGTGAAGCCGGTTTCAATTGATTGTGTGAATCCTCAAGTTCCAAAATCTAAGTATGATAATCTAAGTAAGAGTGCAATAGCGAAGTTTATTGGATTCACGCATGAATTTTAAAAAGGCAACAAGCCGAATCGATATCGGACCCGTGGTATGTTTTAAGATGCACTCGAGGATCAACTTTTGATATAATCAGAACTAAGTGCAATGCTCTTTGAATTGCCCAAACCGATTTAGAAAAACTATTTTCAGCCATTTTGATGTTTGCTGTAAAAAAAACTTGTACGCACAAGAGAAATGATAAAATCTTTTATTTAAAGCCTTTTATACATCAAAATAAAAAAAGAATGAATGATTTAGAAAGAGATTACGAGGTTTAAGAGACTTCTTTGAAATTCTTTTAAACGTTTCATTTTGCTGCACATTGACTCATTTTGTTCGTTCAATTGACAAAAAAAATATCGTTTAAAACGAAATTTATTTTCGCCTAAATTTATTTCCTTCCTAGTTAGTCACTCTGAAATGAACTGTATTTGTCTGTGAGATATTGCATAGCCGGATGTTTTCACATAAAGAGGTAAATGTAATAAATATATAATGCTTCATTGTATCGGAGTAGTTTTTAGCACCTACTTGGATTTTGGGCACTTCTGAGGATTTCTGCAAACCGTTTAGGAGACCCATAGCTGAAAGTATCTAGCAGCTCTGATATTCGGTAATGTATGTAAGTGCCTTTACGATTCGCTTTCAAAAACCAATCCCCATAGGGATCTTTTCCTCCTCTTTTCCTTACTTCTGATAAATTTTACCTTACTGTCTTATTCAATTGTAATTTGACAGATCGCAGATCTGGATGAGAATGTTCAGCAATGGTGTTGTAATTTCACTGCTTCAGAAATGCAATTTTCGCCATTAGAGGCGCTGGAGGTCTTGGGATATATAGATCAAAGCGGTGCTTCGATTTCAAAATATGTCGTATAATGTTCAATTTCAATTTTTTTTACTAGAGCGGACAAAATTTATTTGTATGCATAGTTCCAAGCAGATTAAAAGCTTATTAGAGCAGTGATGCTGCCATGCTTAATGGCCTAAAATTTATAAATTTAGAGCCGATGATTGTACCGCACATATTCGACCTTGCTTCTTCTGTTTCCACTGATGATAGCAATAACTTTCACGATTCGCAATTCTTTGCTCTCGGTTGTTGTATTTGTGCACAGCACGCACTGTTACTTTCGCATTTTCTTTGAAGTGGACTCCAGTTGAACCTGGCTGAAAGAGAGAGAGAGAGAGAGAGAGAGAGAGATAGAGAAAGAGTGGGCGGCAATACGCAAGAGCTTCCCTCGATGAAAAGCAGATAAAATCATGGTTTATTGTACTTTGTGGAAAAGTCCAATTTGGGCCAAGTGCCAGAAGTTACATCATAGCTTAACTGATATACACCTCGACTACTGCCCCGGTCTGCCCTCCTGCGCTCCACGTCATCATAGCCATAGTCTACTTTCCCTTGCACTCCCTGTCTATTTTGCGCCCTTGCACGGCCTGTTCCTGTTTTCCCGCGGGAAAAGACCACGCACAACTTTTATGCTTTTCATTTTTTTCCTCCAAATTTAATTTTGTATTTGTGGCCTTTTCTCATTTCATTCACTTTATTCCATTGTGCACTTTTGTCCATCTCTCAAATTGGAAAATGTTGCTAGCAGAGGGAATAACTTTAACTTTTATTAAGCTTAAATTTGTAATTTTAAAATTGCTGGAAAATTGGTTTTAAAACAAAAGCATTTTATGCATAAGCTTTACCACTACAATGACAAAAATAACGCTTCGAGTGACGGAGATTTTTACCTTTCAAATACGAAGTGAAAAAACTTTTGATGAAATCAACCAAAGTGATTTAAAAATTTCTTGTTTTCATGCCTTTTAATGATATGTTAAAGAGGAAGTTAAAGAAGGAAGGAAAACATTCAAAGTTGGTACTAAGTTGGTTTATTGCATAAGGTCAGAACCCATTAATTGAATTTGAAGTGGATATTACAAATAGTATCCGGCGATGCGTTGTAGTCAAGCTCTTTTATATGATATATTGTATAATGCAGATAATTTGCTCTACTCAAGAGTTGCTAGAGCTCTATAGAAACTTTAAAGTTCATTGTTTTAATAATTCATATTTTCAAATATATCGATGTTTTCTAATTTGTATGTAACCGTGCCTCAAAAGATAAAAGGCGAAATTCATATGATAGACACTTGTGTTCTTACGTGTATCTGTAACGACTTTGGACATATTTCGACTATCAGGAATTATTAAATATGTATGTTCTTTAATATTCATTGGAGTAAATCGAGCCTCCCAGAAAAAATTGTATTGTGTTTGCGGGCGGTAAGGCTGTGTGCTTTCATAGGTATATATCGCTACTTAAAAGATTGTGGGACTCACAATCTAGAGCGCTAGTTGCTGCCAGCCAGAAACCCGAACAATTCTCTATCTACCAAAGGTCTCTCTATTGCGGTACAAAGAGCTCAAGCCAGAGGAAGCAACGCAAACAGTTCTCATTACATACACGCATAACAAATGCTTGCAGGTTTAAGAGGTGAAGCAAAGAGTATGTATATTATTATAATTATATTACCATACTCTTTGGGTGAAGTCATAAATTCGGCATTATGATAGAGAGGGTGGTTTGGTTTTTGACATAAACATATTTTCTAGAGTATCCTTTGTAGGCTTTTACTTCTAAGGACTGCAAAACAAAACCTTTCTTTTATAAGCTTTTTTCTAAGTTTAAGTTAATTAGCTATTAAGCTATAGTTCAAATGCTCGAAAAAAACCTTCTTCCTTTCTCTTGTAGGTTATCTAGCAAAAATTTCAATATAATCAGGCTTTGTAGCTATCGAGTCATATCGAAGAGGAAATTTTGAGCATTTTCCATAGTTTGATAGTTGCTCAATCATTTAATTTTGTTGGTATTAACTTAGCCGCTCTTCTATAAGAGACCGAGCACAAATCCACTTAGTCACTCTGTCGAACTCATACATGCCTACATACTTATTTAACATATACGTGTTAAATTAATGATGGCTAATATTATTAAAAACAAATTTGTTAGCTTTGTGCGTTCATCTTAACAGAAGAGAATTTCAGCGGGTTATAGTACATAATCTATTTAAAATTTGCTTTTAAATCTTACTATATTTTTCTAATACAATAAATTACAGAGAGATTAATGAAATCTCTTTAGATGTAACGGCAGAATTAGCCCTCTAGCCAGTAATGATGGACCATGGAATACGAAGCCATGCTCAATCCAGCTGCGTCCAGCAACTCGATACAAAGATAACTTCAAATAGACTGAAAAAAGCCCCTTGGACGAGACAAGTGTGCGATTATTTATGCTTCGCGCATATTCAAGCATTTAATTAGTAAGCATTTACAGCACATTAAGCACTGGGAAAGAGCCCTTTTAACTTTCCCCTGAGAGCTTAACATAAACCCATAGCAGTCTCATTTTAGCACATCATCGTCTGAGCTCTTTCAGCTCGTAATCAATTCATCTTGCAGCAGCTCCTCCTGCTCAATTTTCTCAATGATGATGAGCAATAATCACAATAACCAGCAAATATCCACAATGGCGCAGATACATCTCACCACATCAGGTCACGTTAGGACGACGCGATGATAGACACGTTCGATTTTAATTTCATCCGCAGCGAGTGACAGTTCAAAGCTTACTAGCTGCAAGCAGCGTTTTGGGAAGCGTGTTCATATCTTATGACGACTCTGGTAGGAGCATACGAGTGACATATATGTAGGTCAATGGCGAGATATTGTCACAGAAATGTCGCACATCGAGGTTGTGGAATAGTCTTCCTGCGGCAAACGTCCACCGCTGCTACTCCACTTTCCCCCCACTCACTAAGCTATGATCCTTTCAAAACCAACAAGTGCTTTGCATGTATAGGGGGCATCTCCTGAGAGTTGGTTTAAGCGTAAAAAAAAAGAAATGGCTGGTTCATAGTTTCTGTATTTCTAACAATGCATACCGGAAGCCGAAAGTGCTTAACATATAAATGCTGGAATGTTGAAGCAAGTGGGAAATACAATTAAAATTAAATTGCAGCTTTTGACCACTTTCGAAGAACAAGCCAACATAGCAACAGCGAAATCGAAATCGAAAGAAAAGACTTCCAACTTTAATACGATTTCGTTCACATGGCAAAAACGCGCTGCCATCATTTTTCATTTTTTTTTTTTTCATAAATCACGCTGTCAATTTTTTCTCGTTTCATTGTTAAATATCGTCAGCTGCTCTTCCAAATTGAATTGCTGCTGTCTGAATGGCTTCCTGCAGCAACACCCACTTTACACTTTCCGCACACTTCGTCGTTTGATGGCTTTTGTATTTGGCTTACGAGCGCGACAGTTAATGGACCGTACAGAATTGCATTAATTCGAACGCGTTGCTTCAATTTAGCAACGAGCAGAATTTATAGCCAATATTTGAATATTTATAAACATTTGAAAACGAAACTTGAAGAAGTTATTGATGCATGGTTTCACAAATTCGATTAATTAAGTTGTAAGAAGCTCCGTCGCATTTTGGGAGATCATGGTCATAAATACGAAAAAATACAAATGCAAATACATTAAATGCTTAAAGCTTTCGATAGGTAATTGTTGGAATATGAAAAACAAGTAATACAAGTATATAAAATCTCTAACGTTTAGTGTTGTAGTGAACTCAAAGTTGAGCTTCGAGGAGCAACAACGTTGTCATGGTATTTTTGGAGTTTATTTTTTTGTTTTGAAGTACTTGTCAATAAACTAATTGCTCTAACTAATTTTCTTATAACGCAATGCAGTTAAGTGATGTAACGATTAAAGGTGTATCTCTTTTATACCTTGCATGTAGACCATCAAGTAGCAATTTTTAAATTGAACTATGGTTAGGTTAGGTTAGTATAGGTTAGTTTAGAGGCCGAAGGTTCATTGTGATGCCTTGTATATAAAAGTAAATGGACAAAGCCCAAACCCTTAGGTGTGCGTGAACTATCCTGATATCCTAGCGAATCTGAAAATGTACTCTAGAGGCACACGTTCTACTTTTAACAAGCTATCGAAGAATCGTTTTCACATAAATCGTAGGCAACTTTCTTGTAGTACTGAACAGATATATAGAATATGCTCCATAGAGCGTTATAAAATGCAAAAAAGGTTGGAAATTTTGCGAACTTTAGCGATTAATTAAAGAAATATATGTATATGTAAATATAAGAACTTTTCTAATATTTTCAGGTATTATGTGGTGAAGTATGCTTTAACGAAAATCGAAGTCGGTGCCTGTATAATTTCGCAAATTTTTTTTAATAACTTTTTCCCTATTGAATGAGTAGTTATGTGGGAACAAAATAATTGAAATTCCGTTTGCAGTGCATTATCATGTACACCAAAGGAAAATTTTAATTTGGTGCATGATATTAAATGCTAAAGGGAAGGGGATATAGAAGGGGCTTTGGTTCCATTTTATTCTTTTGGGAGTTACACTTTTTGAAAACCACTTAAATTCTATTGTTGAATTGAAAAACTTTTTTCATGAAGATGGCAGCAGGTTTTTTTATTTTTCATGCATTCGTGTTTTACTAATTATCAAGTCGATCCTTCGTTAAAGCGCTGAAAATCATTTCTGCCTATTTAAAATGTTTGCTTTGTTTCAAACTTTAATAAATGCACGCATTTTTATCAGCAATGATAATTATTTTTATATTCTTTTAATGCATTTTAACAAAAACCACAAAATTAATTAATACCTTTTGCATAACATACAATAATTATGCATATGGAAATAAATGATTGCATAGTGTATAGAGAATCAGGTCAACCTCATACGCGAGCGAGGCAGAAGCGCGGCTAAAGCGAACTCACACTCAAATGCACAAAGCCTGGCGGCCACAAAGCACAGATTAACGGAAAAATTAAGTTGGTGTGTGAAATGGAATATTCTGCGGCATAATGTAATCGGCATATTAACACTCTCTTCAGTAAAATGTTTGCGTATAACCATAAATGTTATTATGCAACTAGAAAAGGGATTTTTTTGGTAATTTTACCTCGAACAAAAGTACGGCATTACGAAATGATGGCCGAACTCAATATTTGAGTTGAATGGCAGATAAATATCTGTGCTTTAAAGCTAAGTTAATGCAAAGCTAAGGAAGAGGTGGATGGAGTTAATGCATGCGTAAGAGAATTAAAACAAGAACAGTTTGAGAAGCTTTTCATGGCAAAGAATACACTCGGAGAATTGCCAATTCATCGCGAGGAGGCGCCTCTTAACAGTTTGAAAAATAAATTCTCTTTTTTTTGTGAAGTTATGAGGCCCGGCTGAGACTTGAACCCATGCACTCCCGCATCAGGCACTTGTCCACTGAGCCACCTCTAAGGTACTATTTTAAACAACAAACTATGTCAGAAGAGTGTTTTTTGATAGTTCTGGATTTTGGCGCTGCAGAGATCTAAGACAGAGAGAGAGAGAGAGAAAAATCTCAGATTTCTGGTATTTCTTAGCATAAATTTGAAACAACTAATTGTCAGAAGCAGAAAAATTTTTGCCAAAATCTGCGTACACCAGGATTCCTGCCTTGATCCTAATCCCACGACTTGGTTGGCGAAGATGCTAGCCAGTATACCATGGAGGGCTGTGCCCTTCACTGGTAAGTTTGCAGTTTCTTCACTCGCTCCTTTTCTCTAGATCATTCTCATAATGTTTTTTCATACACGTACATACATACATATGTACTATTGTTGTGTTTTCAATGGCACATATTTTTTGGTTTTAGTTATTCAATAAGAAAAATAAAACTATCAATTAAAATTGCACACGTTTGCATTTTTATAGAAATTTCAGATACTTACATACTTATTAGTTGGCATCCCAAAATTTTGGAACCCTACAAAACTTTACCATCTCAGAAGAAGACCTATACAGTACGGTGGAGCGATATCAACAACATCTTTTCGCTTATGTGCGGCAACTGCTCCTAAGAGATAGAATATAAAGCCTATAGAAAATCAAAATAGGTAGGCATTTTCAAGACAAATTTAATAGTGAAGGGTATCAAAAAGATTTTTGTCCTACATAAAATTTTCAAATTAAAATCGTTCTGTGTTTTCAACTTGAACAAATTTTGTCAGATTTTTAATTCAATATCTGTGCTTTGTACCAAATTTGGTCGGACAACTCCTTCATTCTCTCCTGCGCGCACAGACAGACGGACAAGGCGGACAGAAAGTGATTCTGGTCACTTCTATATACTTATGTCTATACCGTGGACGGCTCTTTTAATGCGTTACAATTTTTAACACTATACCTCATTACAAGAAATGTAGGGTACAAAAATTCAAGTCGCGCTTTAGCCAGAAGTCAGTTGCAATTTGCTATGCAAGTTGGTCGAAGTAAAAGTTGCTCATGTGTGTGCGCAGCCGTTGCTGCCATCTGTGCTACTACTTTATTTGCTGTTGGCAACAATGTTGTGTGAATGCCACATTTTGTTGCAGCTGCCAAACTAGACAACTTCTGTTGCAACCGCAGTTTTTTGGCTGTTGCAAAGTTGGCTTAATTTATGCATATGCTTTTATTTATGTATATCGCACACAAGTACACGCCAGATGCTGTGTTAGTGGTAGTGCATCATTAAAATTGTTTCGACTGCCTGCCACAGGACCGTCAGATAAATAGTTGGTTGTGCTTCAATTTGTTAACCTAAACTTGAGGGCAAGTTGTTGCACATACGACGTGGGTTCCAAAGGCACGGTTTTTCAATTATTGTTGCTCGGCTTAATTTAAATTATTATCCGCATGCTGGGTTGTAAACAACAATTAGACGCTAGCTAGCTTTAATAAGCTACTACATCAGTGGTTCCTAATTATAAACTGGCAGCGTTTTGGAGGTGTCCGAAGGAAATGCAGGGAGTGCTTGTTCTGTTCAATGGCTGCTTGAAATTAAAATAGTTACAATTAAATGTGTTGTTTCTTTGGAAACAAATTTAACCGCACATGGGATCATCTTGTCACTAATCAGGGTTGCATTTCATTTATAATTTTATTTCTTAATTAGGCCCCTTCTTGAAAAAATTTGTTTATGGTAAGCTAAAAATCTGAAAATTTGCGCATAAGCTAATGTAAAGTCTCTGAATCTGGGGAAAATATTTTTATACCCTACACCTATGGTAATAGGGTATAATAACTTTGTGCCAAAATTGTAACGCATTAAAGCAGCCTTCCTAGGTATAGACATAAGTATATAGAAATGATCAGAAACACTTTCTCTTTTCATTTCCGGTTGTCCGTCTGTCCGTCTGTCCGTCTGTCCGTCCGTCTGTCTGTCTGTCTGCGTGTACGCAAAAAAAAGAAAGAAGGAGTTGCCCGATTTGGACCAAATTTGGTACACAGTGACAGTGAACTTCGGGTTAGGTAAAGTGTTAAAATTATTCAAATCGGTCGAAGGATACGCCCCCAATGGACCTATAAGTCCCTCTACCTCGGGTTTTTTGCGATCAAATTGCTGTAATTTGTCTAATTAATCATTGAAAAGAATAATACTTGGTATTCAAGTTAAGGAGGCGGTCATATATGTCATACGAAAAAATGGGCGTGGTCCGCCCGCTATATAGGCGTCAAAATTTTTCCGGTAAAATGGCTCCGAATTGACTAGTTACGAATATAAATGAATGAAATTCGGTTCCCAAGTTGATATATAGGTCTTAGATGCCATAGAAGAAAATGGGCGTGGTCCGCCCACTATATAGGCGATAAACGAAAAATCCTTTTAACTTCCATAATATATACACCAGAGCGTCCAGATTTGGTTACTTCGTTCCTGTTTGGAATATTTTTTAATTCTCCAGAAATGGGCGTGGTCCGCCCACTATGTAGGTTGTAAATCAAATGCACCCACAATTTCAGTAAATTATCACCCCCCTTGGGAACATGGTGTAGGGTATTACTCTGTCGGTGAAACCCGACTGATACTTCCTTACTTGTTTTCATTGAAAATTTGTCATTTGGGTACTACGACTTGTCGAATATATCCGAACGGTTGCACAAACTTGTATAGTTATCATATAAAGAGGGGAAATAAAAGTTTCGATTAGTTCAAATTTTGATTTTATTTTCAAATGTTTTTGATGAAAAATAATAAACAAATATAACTTGGTCGATAAAGTAGATGTCGCACATGCTTTCGTTTTACATTCGAACAACTTGAGACCTTTTTATGAAAACATAGTCGGCTTTTCCTTATCCCAACTTTTAGCTTGGCCTTCTCCGCCAAGTCCAACAAATTTCCAACCAATGACTTCATCGTCATACCAACGATTTATTATTAAATTTCCATCGTAGCTTATACAATCGGCAGATTATGTGATGTTCATATGACAACGAGCTGCAGCGTTAATTGAAGTTTTTACTACCTCTGCCGGCAGCGTCGAATATATTCGACAGTTACAAATGAGTCATCAAATCCAACAATTGCCTAAACATTTACAATATTAACTTTTTTGTTGAACGTCTTATAAGAGGTCTAGAAAAGCTCCCGATTTTTTCACATGTGCTCCGATAACTATAAATTTATATATCTATGGTCATAAGTCATGGAAATGAGCAAGAAAGAAATACAAAACCTAAAAATCAAGCCAACCGTTAGACTGTCATATTCAAAGGATACATTCTTGAAATGTCAAATATAGTATTCGACAATTCGACGGAAAGGGTTAATAGTAAGCACCACACAGTGATTCGTTCAATGTAGAAAATTCAAATCGTTAAACAAAAAGTACTTAGTTTGAATGCATGAATTGCTTGAAATCGAAAAATTTTCCATGAAATCTTTTTATTGGGTTATTTCAGATTTTAAGTTCATTTGAGAAAAATTATCTGGAAAAAAATATTTGAGTTTTGTGCTCACAGTTTATCACTCGAATTTAATATTTTTGTTTATCAAGATTTGAAAAGATGAGAGCTCTGCATTGCCTCTAAGTTCAAATATGTGTGTCAAATTGTTCAACCAATCTTTGGAACCTTTGATTTTGGTTTTTTTTTCCATTTAAGAAGAAATATCTGAAAAATAGTATTTGAATTTCGTGTTCGGCGCGATAGTAATTACAATTTAAAGCGGTATTTCTTATTTGTTTCGACGTATTCTCTACTTAAGCTATGTATGTTCTGTTTCTAAAGCGCAATTTTTCTTTTGAACCGGAGGCTGCCACGCATCATTCAATTTCATCTCTATTCATCGAAAACGAACTCACATACACGCAGAAATATGCTTGCTACGGGAACGAAATTCCACTGAGCTGCCGTAAAATGTCAATCCTTGGTTACGCGTGGTTGCGTTCCATAAATCCATATACCGAAACACGTGCAGTCGGTCACTGAAGCAGTGGCAGCTAGTGCAGCCATCAGAACGGTTTGGCAGCTGCACATATGCCACACAAATGCAACAACAAGCGATTGTATGTCAAACAAACAGAAAGTGGAAAAAGTAATGCAACACAAACGGTAAAATTGGGACAGAAGCAGAGCGGCAAAAAAGCACTGGGGCAAGCGATGACACATGCCTGACAGACGGGATCAAGAGCATGGAAAGCGCACCGGGTTGTAGACAGCACAGACGCACAGGCCAGACACGTCGACTTTTTGCGTTTGCAATCACGCTGGTAGCCCACGTCGGCGGGGGTTCGATGGGATGCACAACATCGCATACCAATTCCGTGAATGGGCAAGTTTGATGCGGGCAATATGCATTTCACTTCCTGAGCTGCGTGATTTTCTTGGTTCATGGCTTCATGGAATGCGAAATTAATGAAGATGGTCAACAATTGACGCTGTTGAAAAACTGAACAAATATGGAAATAATATATGAAATGGACCTGAATATTTTGCATTGAAAAAATGCGAAGTGAAAGCTTTTGATAAAACTCAATAGCCCAATTCAAAATCTTGTGCATTTGAGATTGCAAATTTGTGCAAGAGCAAACATTTCCCTTCAATTGTGAGCAGTGTTTTTACGTTTAGCTTGCATCACTTTTTGCAAAACACGAAACTCACAGCTGATTGTCACAAAAACAGCTGATTCGCAAAACCTAAAATTATTTTCGACTGAAATTTTTCACTTCAATAAGCGTTATGCATAAAGCAAGTTTTAAAGAACAATTAGTGGACTCTTTGATAGACGAAGCTGCTGAAGAAATTTTATGCAACGAAGGTAAGAAAAATTTCTGTTCAAAATTTCATTCAATAACAATTTTATTCAACAACGTCATGCTCAGCCCACTTTTTGTTTGGCTGTTCTCGTTTTATGCGCCGCTTTATTCCTTTTGTTTCCTTTTTTGCTGATTTTGCTGTAATTTTTGTATTTTCTGTTGTTTTTTTTTTTGCAAAGATTTTGCAATTGCATCTCCTTATACTTTGTTAGTGTAGAGCAAAAATATGCTATAAAATTTGCAATCGCAAAAATACCAGACCATTTGCACAAGATTGTGAGTTGGGCTAATATGATTTTAGATATAGAACTAGACATGAAGTTAGTGAGGGAAGTCAGACTAAAAACACCCACTAACATAAGCAACAATCAATATGGACCGGCTTAATCATGCTTGACTAAACTTCCACACAGATGCTACCCGATTGAATCAGACTCACACTTATCTGCTTTCGCTTCTTCTGAGTTTTTATATACGCTAGGGTTTTAGTGATGTGCCGATGAACAGAAGATCTGAGGAATATGTAAAAATTATTCGACTGCTCAAATTTAATGAAGGTGGCTACGCTGCATGCATGAGGCAGGAGCCTTCAAATGCCTTGAAATTTCGCATGAATTTGTGGAATACGCATCCCCTTGAATCGTAATCTTAAGCAAACATAATTTTACAAGAGGCTTGATATTGATATTGAATTTAACCGCAAAATGGATCTATTGTGCTGGCCTGTATTTGATTCATCTGTGTTAGGCTTTTAATAAAATGTAGCACTTTACGGGGTTTGGTGTTCCATATTCTACGTGGGCCGAGTAGCCTCCTAGATGGATGCTTCTGAACCTGCTGATTGCGCGACAAGCGCCTTAGTGTCTTTTATGCAAGAATTCAAAAAGAAAGGGTTTCATAATTCATTCAATATTTTGCTTTCCTTTGCTTCTCGATTAGTAAATCATTTAAGGAGAGTTTCCTTTATCAATGGCTGAAAATTATGTTAGTTTTAGGCAGTGTTTTCTAGATCATAAGAAAGAATTTTAGACATTTGCAGTCTAATTCTTTGTTGGTAAATTGTGTCAGGGACTTTCTTTTAAATGGTATCAGTCAATGGATGACGACCTCGCTTTTCGCGGGTCTGCTTCGGTTGAATGGCCACACTTCAGACAGAATTCCGCCCCAAGAAAGAAAGCTATAACTCTTTGAAAATGCGCATGAAAGAATATGAAATTATAGCCCAAGCAAAAAAAACAGATAGCGTTGCTTTGAAAATTAAGATATATAAAAAATTCTAAGTTTTTTCTCGTTTGAGCTTCACCTTCTAGTTAACAGTATAAGCTTTCACTGTGAATTGATTTTATGCAATTCGATCGAATGTTTAGTTCTCGAAATTTCTTGCTAGAAAGTTTTTGGTTGCACATGCTTTTAAGTATAGTTTTTTTTTTAAATCGCAACTATGGATTTTTCGAATTTTCCAGCCTTTTTTCGTCAATTCGTTAACTGCTGATAAACAACAAAGTTCTGTTTGAGTGTTTCTAGCATTGCTCAGTTACATCTATTTCTGTAAGCAGGATATTAGAAAAATCTATCACTCCCATTTGGCATTATGTGCTGCATTTCAAGTTGCAGTTTAGCCCTTGACAGCTTCAGAAAATTCTCGAAATTACAATACGATGGCAGCAGATGCAACTGAAGGAAATGCACAAATGCGAAATGCTCTCAATTTAATATTTTCATTCTTCGTTTGCTGGCATGAAAGCGACAGACTGCAGCAAGGAAAGGGGTAAAAAGAGCAACAACAAAGCATTGGAAGCTAAAGAAGACAACACAAATATAGCGTAACCGGCGAAATGTCATTTATGAAGTGTCAGAAAATATTGCGAAAACTGACACTTGAATGCTCCAAAACAAAAACAAAATGAAATTTAGAGCAACTTCAGCTCAAAATCGAAGAGTTGCAATAAAACCATCTAACTGTGCTTAAGGAATAACATATAGGGGAGAGGGGGGTACCTTCGTCCTTGGGGCACATTCGTCAAAGGCGATTTCGGTATGAAGGAGTCACCGAACATCACTTTTTATTAGTAAAAACTAACCCATCACTAGCATAAATACCCCTCACAAAGTTTGCCATCTCTAACTGAACAGCTGACAAAGTTACGTTTGATTTTGTGTTTTCGCGCTTCGTTGCCGAATTTTCAGGTCGGTAACGTAAGAAGTTTGTGCCGTATTTATACCATTATTTCGAACAAAATTGTATTAGTATTACTTGAATACCAATTATTTTGTAAATAAAAGTGTTTTATGTGAAAATAAAGCACTGAAATTAGAAGTAAAAAAATAAAAAGAAAAAAAAGTGACACCAGGGTGGACTTGCCTTTTTTTCATGGGGCACATTCGTGAATATAACTTCACAGGTACTAAAAATCGAAATCGAGTTGAAGCTTCCAAGACCCTCGAACCTGGCTTAAACCTCCCATAACCACACAAAATTAATATTAGCGTCGATCTTAGCACTTTAAACATTATATATAACAAATAATTTATAAAAAAAATTTGACAATAAGTTCATTTTTTTTATGCTCTTAAACATGATTTTTTTTAAATTTTTTAATGCAAAAATAATAAAAACATGTTATGTAACCAAAAGCATGTCTTATCTAGTCTAAACAAGATTCTGTATTACCTTATGGTACCTTAAAGTGTGAATGCCGAAAGTGCCCCGCCAAATGCCGAAGCTACCCTGGCATGGGGGCACATTCAGCGAAATGACTTTTTTTACTAATCTTGAAAAAAATAATACAAACGGAACTTTTTAAAGAACTTTTAGTATAACATTTTATTGTTAAATAATGAGGTATTGTAACAGTCTAATCGGTTTTTAAATATTTTCATTACCTTCTGAAATATAGGCCTTCAAAAAAAAGTAGACGAAGGTACCCCCCTTTCCCCTACATACATACATATAAAACCATAAGGAGAGTAGCTTCATAATTTCAATATCGCAAATTTCTTATAAAGTCATTTTCGTCACTTTTATATCAGAATAATAGTTTCGAAAATAGTTGCAATAACCAACCCAAAAATTTTTTAGTGTGCTTTTCAAGGATTGCATTCCGAATGCCATGATTCGCCGCTGAGAAGAGCAACACACCTCAGCAAAACGCTGAGCAATGACTTCATTTGTTGAGGAATTGTTTATTGGATATTTACTCCCACCTCTTCCACTTAGCACTTTCAAACTGAGCAAGCAACAGCAACAACACTTTTTCTACTGCCGCCGTGCAGCGATTTAACACCATAGCTACAGAAAAAAGAAAGCTTTCGCCACTTTCCACTGCATGCCACAGAAGCAGCGAGTGAAGTTGTCACTTTGGCAAAATATGAAGGTAAAATTTATAACGAAAGTATGAAATTTAATTCAATCGACACATTTCAATTTCTATATTCAATATTCCATTGCATTCAGTTTCCAAGCTGCTATTAAAGCTGCTGTTATAGTTGAAGATTGGAACTATACAAAACTTCTCATTTATACAATATTATTTTTTATTGTACTGAAAGGAAAATCAATATTTTCATATAATGTATAGGTATAGGAAATATTGGCTATAAAACAAACTTTTGATATTTCCAATCTGTATCCAATATGTTTTTCTGATGTTCACATTTGGAACTAGTGCTAACTCCACTATTTAAAAAGAGAAATTCTTCTGTGTAAAATGAAAACAGATGGAAAAGTATCTGCGGCTTATCTTTTAACATCAGATAGGAGTAGGTATATGGAAGAAAATTGCGATGAGAGCACGTGTACTCGAGTGCTCCGAAAAGTTTTATTTCTTCTAGGGCTCAGCGTGTGCTTGAATCAACTCAATTTTTTTAACAGTAAATAATCATATACATACATGATGTAGATGATTTACGATTTTTAACGTTTCTGTTATTTTTTGAGTAAAATCTTTAGTCGAGTGTTCTTTATAGTAGTGGTGCTACCAGACCCATTTGAAGCACAACAAATGAATAGCAAGTGTATTAATTACATTATTGTAAAGTACAAGTATGAAACTTTGGAAGATATTTTTTTTTAAAATTAACTTTATACATATGTTCGTTAGGCGTGTCTTTTCTACGATCTTATTAAAATGTTCATCAAAGATTATTTATGGAAGAAAAGCATGTGCACACAATTGCTTCCCGATTTTACAACGGCAACAAATTTTGTACACGCTATCTATTAAAGTGGCACACTGTGCAACACCGCCCAACGAAAGCAGTGACATGAAACGAATTGCTCGACTGTTGTAAAAAAGGGCAGACAGCTCCTGAGAGAATTCAATAAATCTGCCACATTTCGGAAGCGAAGACGCGGAGTACAGAGAACAGCGAAGGAGGGAAAATTTTAAAAAATATTGACTTGGAAATAATAAAAAAAGCTATGCCAGTGTTGTCAGAGTATTGTCTCGAAAAACTCCACGTCGACAAAAACAACATAAAACGGAATATCCTCCAAAAAATGACAATTGAACTCGTTAAGAGCAATGTCCTTCACCTTAGGCCGAGGTTCCTTTGGATTAATATTTTAAGCTTAAATCAGCGAGACCAACAAATCTATTCTATAGCCTTGTCCGAAGGAAATTGAGAAGCTGCATCTCATGGCAAAGAATATTCTCAGAAAATTTCCGATTCTTCGCCAGAAACGGTACTGTTTGTTACCTTGTGCTAAAATGGAACGAGCACACAAGTTTATTGGAAAAATCTAGGACTAAGCCTTGGTTAGGAAAGCTGTTGGGCTGAATTCTAAATTAAATTAGCAATTTTGAGTTGCTTAGAAAATATTGTTAAGGATATTGTAATTTAATATGTTTAATGGTTACTTATGGAAATAGCCACCCCTTTATATTCCCCGATTCCAAATATATAAATTCTATTTAACCTTTTTTTGAGGTTTTTAAGTTTCTCTGTGTCTTGTTTTAATGCATTTATTATGCATTTTCATTTTAAAAAATTAAACTAATTCCTCTTGAAGAAGTGGGAGGTGCTGGTATTATATTCTCAACCCTACTTTCAGAAGATTTTGGATTATCTTAAGAGTACAAACCAAAAGCTTATCTATTTTGAATGGTTTAACTTGTACGAGTGGATATTTCCTTTTTTCTACAACTGTGTAGCCTGCAGGATCTTCTTCAAAGCATGCGCACACTAGTGCAAGCCTTGAAGATTGAGTAAAAAGAGCAGGAGCAATATAAATTAGTTAAAAGATGACAACATGCTACTATTAATCAATTTTTGACCAATCTCTTTTTCGCAATCTTCCAAGTATGCATGTATGTGTATGGAATATTTATAATTGCTGTATGATTTTTATGCAATTTGTTTGATTGCGATAATTTGTAGAAACTTTTATAGCATTTTATATAAATGGTTTTATCCTTTCCTTTCGTTCAAAAATAAAAGGAATTTGGGATACAAAACTTACTGTGGGAATTTGAGTGGGAAATTTAAACAGCCAATGTTCATAAATAGAATTTCTGTGAGAATAGCATTTGCCAACACTGGTATGCAGAATACACACACACACACATATGCAGACAGAGCAAGTCGCTGTTATTGCAGCATGTTCGAAACAGTTTTTTGCGAGTGACGAAGGTAAAAGGCAGCTTCTTCAGACACACCACCTCTGCTGCCGCTTTGTCTGCCTTTTGTCCGCTTCTACTTTCCAGCTGAATGTTGGCAGCGCAAGTTCAAAAGGAGATCATGTTTTATTAAGGGGTTAAGAAGTGTGTTTGACGGATTTCGTTACTTGTAGGCACTAACGAGCTTTATTGGCTACAATAACAATAACAACAACAACGTACGCAACAACAAGATGTTGTGTATGTGTGTGTGTGTGCTTATTGAAGCGTTGATGTAGAAAATACCTGCTTGTCTTGCTTGTGTGCCCCCACTGTCAGCATTTGCCCATCAATTTAATGTTGTGCACTTGAGCGTTTGGCTTTGTCAAAAGATTTTGCACGGCACACTCTTATAAATAAAATACAACAACGGCAGTTTCGCATTGTTTGGCACTGTCAATTCGATGTTTTGATGTATTTATTTTTGCTTTGTTACCAACTGGCAATTAGAGACCATTGAAATCACTTCGATATTGACTGATTGCATTCTCATATACGATTTCAGCGGAAAGCTTCAAAATTGAGCATGCCCTCTTTGAAGTATCTTGAATCATGATGCTTCAATATTTTTGCTTAAAGAATTAAGTTGATTGGCAGCCGCTCACTCCTATTATACGCAAGAAAGCGAATTCACAGCCAATGCTTGCAAAGCCAGCATTGAATGCCGGAAAGATGATTTTGTGTGTATGTTGGTATTAAAAAGATTCCGTTCACTATTTCTTGAATTCCAATCAGACGATTAATTCTGATCTGAGTTGTGAGATTTAAGTTTAAAGAGAGCAATCGAAAAAAGCGCTCGAAATCAATCAAAAGAAAAGCTGTTGTTGTACAGGACATCAAACCCATCTTTGCTGACTCGCAAATCATTGAGGGACTTTGTACAAGAAGTTTTGATGAATTCTCGATACAGCCCGAAACTTCCACCATTCGATCTTTGGGACCTAAAACACACATGTTTGCTAGCTCGCAAACTATTGAAATAATTTTGATTAGAAGATTCTCTATGCAAGCTTAACCTTTCATCATCCGATCTCTGGAACATTACGGATAAACCTTTCTTTCAATACAAGCATCTCTTTGAGAGGGGGTTTTTAGCAAACCGACTGATTATTTCGGCAAAATGTAACAACAACTTAAATACGTCCTTTTTAGATTCAAACCTTGTGAAATTTCGTTTATAATGAAAAATAATACAGTAAAGCCTCGCTTTGCGACGTTAATTGGTTCCCAAAAAATTCGTCGCAATTTGAATTACATGGAAGTGTGCTCAAATATTGAAAATGCATACGTCCCAATGCTAAATCCAAAGGTTATTTGAACAAAAACAAAGCAATTTCCAGTTTCTAATAAATTTATTTATTAATACAGAAAATTAACTTAAGAATTTTACGATGCGATGTGAAATAACGAAAATTTATTCGCCAATTTTTTTCGGCGCAATGTGAAATGTCGCTAACTGAAACGTCGCAAAGCGAGGCTTTACTGTATTTATATAAGGCATTCTAGAGATTCACCATCATTAGAAGAGTTGCAAAAACCTGCCACTTATAATGTTCGAGGACGCTAGTGTCATGCGTGAAGAAGAATAAGATTTCAAGCAGGCGTAGCCTTGTACACATTTGGCTTGTGTATATATGTAGATTTGTTGGAATATGAAAAGGCAGAGATCTTTCTCAAAGCGCGTACTTTATTCAACTGAACTTAATTTCCTAACTATAGTAACGAGAGGCTTATAATATGTTATCAGAGTTGCTTAATGTTAACAGAGTTGCATAATGTTGACAGAGTTGCATAATGTTAACAGAGTTGCATTAAGTGTAATGATAAATGAGCTTAATGTTTAATGAGGTTTTTATAAAGCTTTATGTTAAAGAGTAATGTTAGATGAACTATGTTAAATGATCTATGTTAAGTGAGTAGTGGTAGGCCTTCTATGACCATATTCACAAACTTAGCTCGCATCAACCTTAGCCTGTACCAAACTTCAGGTTCATATTTCTATTTTTACTATTTATGCCCAAATTTTAAAAAAATTTTATAAAACGTGCCCACTGTGTGAAGTGAATATTTAGTTTGGTATTTGTTGGTTGTTTCTTCTTTTGGGAAAATATTTTTGAATTACCCTCAAAAAAATTTTAAGTAAAATCGTGACGAAAACATTAAATTTTACGCACAATAAAGACGCGTTTCATGCCTTCTTGTAAAATGTTTCGGCGCCCTCCCCAATCACGATACTCATACGCCATGTTGAGCCGAATAAATATGCTTATGCCATCAACTTACTCACTTTCATTGCTTCTATAAAAAAAAATTTACTGCATTTTTATGTATATTAGCAGTAAAAAAGAAGCACTCTCAGTTCGCATTTCATAAGATTTTCGCCTTCTTTTTAATAAATTTATGATTTAATGTTCTTAATTAATTCGCCTCCGAATTAATGCTATAAACATGCGTTGCGCATGCATAATAATGCCGTTATGCTCCTGGCATGGCACGGCGGAGCGCCTTCTGCCGCGCTGGCGTTAATGGAGCACGTGTTGCCGATGTTTGTCATTGTTGCTGGGCTTTGCTGCCGCTTGGAGCTGCGCCTATAAATCAATTATTTCTTCTTCGTGTCGTGCATTTGTGATGTATTTAATTTAACATTAATAATTAAATAAATTTATGTTCGAGAAACGTGTTGACAATGCCGGAAGTTTTGACTTTAAATTAATTTAAAATGCGTGCAATTATCAAAATGGAAATTCAGTGCATTAAATGAAGCCGTGTATCGAGCCTGCTCGGAATTTGTACTCGCCGCACGAGCGCGTATTTAAATTGCTCATAAATAATGTGCAGAAAGTATAACGAGCAGGTTCACTCTTCACTTCAGATGAAGTCCTTTTGCAAGCAACACAAAAGCTGGTTTTCTACTGTTACGATTCCCGTTATGATTTTCAGGTATCCCAAAGATCTGGTTCAAAATTAAAGATACACATTGCTGGAAGAGAGCGGATAGTAATAAACAAGATGAAAGAGACTTCCAAGAAAAGAACAACGGAGCAAAGTGCATCGTAATGGTCCCGATATTCTTGAGCGGACAGTTAAGGTTAATGAAACGCATGTCTGCAGATAAAGCATACAATAGCGAGTAGAATCTGTAACAAAGATGAAGGAACAACAGAACTAATGCTGTGTAATTATGATGGGCCTTCGTTAACTAGATAATATATAGTATATCTACAATTACAGGATGTTCCGAACAGATGTGCGCATCAATGAGCATTTGACCTGCCAGAATGACCAGGAGTGACCAGAAGACTGCATCCATACTCCAAATACAATCTAAAAGCAATTTCTCTCATCTTTCTCTGTTAGATTCATATAATCCTTAAAATGCTTTAGCTTGTATGACCCTATGTTGGCCTATATTGCCTTAATGTGTTTTAGTCCTGCAGCTAAACTGAATTTTCATTCGGTTTCCATTTGACAAAACAAAATAAAATTAAATTTAGTTCCACTTCTGTAAAGTAAATGCTTAGAGTTTCAATCTCTCCCATTTACTTTTGCTGATACTTCGGGTAAACCCCTTTTTATATAGCTGCTCCAATCCAATCATGCGAGGAAATTCATTGAGAAAGTCACATCTAAACACAAATTTATTCTCCCTTCGATATTTTACAAATTTGCTATTATTTTATTTGATAATATAATATCATTTGTGCATCAGGGCAAAATGTGCATATAATATTATCAAGTATTAGGTATATTGCAAATATATTACTGCATAATTTATCTTACGACCAAACAGCAAGAACCAGTAATAAATTTACATTTAAATTACACAAATATTTTCATTTTAACTCCGTATAAGCATACAATTCCATTGTGGCCACAATCTAATTACCACGCAAGATGACCCTAATTCATGCCACTGCATAGCAACAAGCGCAAAAGTAGATGTTGTACATTCCTTCCAGTGGCTTCTGTATTTTGATTAAAGAAAAGCAGAAATCTCTTCAATTTTTCACTCACAATCAAAAGGAATTATACTTAACTTGCTGTCCTCCTTCTTTAAAGAAATGTAAAGAAATGCGGGAGCACCTTCCATTTCATCGCCATCATTATAACCTTTTTTGTTTGCTATTATCCTACTTTTATTTTCGTACAATCCTTGAGCATTATTATTTTGTTTAGCTTTCTTTCTTTTATCAGTTTTGATAGTTGGAAATCATTATTTGTAATATTGTTTTTACGACACAGTTTCATTGCATATTTTTAAGTGAAATGCATAAAGGACTATGTAGTTTGTTTGATTTGCTAGTGTCTCTATTGCAACGTTTAAAAAGGGCAATTATACTATTTATTTTACTCAGTGCTGTAATGACCCTTTCCTCGGGATCGGGTAGCCGGGGTATAACCTCAGTGGCTGTTCGGGTCCTATCTCAGGAAGAATAAGAAGATTGGTTTGTTTGGATGGTTTTATTTAGGAAATCAAAAGGTGATGACAATCACGACTATTTCCTACAGTCGGAGGAGTAAGACTTCTTCGACGACGTACATATATCTTAACTCACTTAGTGCCGGAGGAGTAAGACTTCCTCGACGGCATACATATATGTTAAGACTGAGCTAGTACGACCGAAGTAAAACGTTCGGCCGTGTATGTATATTACTTATTGTATAAAACTAGGCTGACGAAGTAAAACTTTCGTCCAGTGACTACAGTAGGGGCTACTATGCGAGAAATAAAACTTTCTCCACTACTTAGGATGACTTCTCTGCTCGGGAGCCAGTAAGGAAGTGTTTTCTCCTGGATGCTGCTGCTGCTGCTTATATTCAGCAATCATTGTTCTTCCTTCTTGCTTGCCTTCTGGTTATAAGCAGTGCTTCTTCTTCTTTGTCACCTGTTATTGTTACTGTTCTTGCTTGGTTGCGGTTCTTTCATCGCCTTGTCCGTCTGACCTTTGATGATGTTTCTCCTTGTCCGTCTGACCTTGGAAGCTATATTGACAAGTATTCAATGTGGTTTGATGTTAAATTCAATAGTATTAATATTATATATAATGTTGTATTCTGTGTATTTGTGAGGTCTAAATTAGGCGTTAACTTAGGTCCTTACAGTGCTTAGTTTACTTGGTGGGATTTTATAAGATATAACAGGTTTCGAGCTTCAGCCAATAGTTGTATTTTATAAGTAAGAATAAGTATTATTACGGGCCTCCACCCAAGATGTGCTCAACCTCTGCTGCAGAGCAGTGCCTTCGAAAGGAATATTGATATTGGCAAAAAATGTTTCACTTTAATTTTCATTGAAAATTTCCCAGTGGATTTCATTTTATCACACACATACACATGCCGGCTTATTTGCTACACAAACATGTACGCTTTTATGCCTCTAATGAATTGCTTGGCACTTCCGGTTTACTGATTTCTGACAATTCGCTCTAACGTCACACAGTACACTTGTATGTGTAGGTGTATATGTATATGCGTGCTCGGCACTCAAGTACAATATCAACGAAATTGCATACACCCATTCACACACACACACACCACTGACCTTACAAAAGCAATCAAAAGTTGTTGGACGGTTCAAATAATGGCAGCAACGGAAACGGAAGTGGTCATAGCCACTTTCTTCATTTAATACCGTTTAATGTTGATCTTTTTGTGACTGTCATGTGACGCACTTCGTGTTGTGAAAATAAACCCGGGCTATCAATTGTTTGTTGTTGTTTATTTGTTAGTTTGTTTGGGTAAGTTTTTATAGATATTTCTACAATATATTGCCTCTTGAATGAAGTGCAAAGCGTATCTCTTTGTGTCTGCTATAGAAATAGAAACAAAATTAGTAAAGTTTCGAAATAAAAGTATTAGAATTTACGGATCTTCTTCATTTCGGAGATCTCGCAATTGTGGTAATTCAAAATACGTAATTATATAATGAACAGTATTGATAGCAATAAATAACACTTAACCAACTCAAATTAAACGAATTCACATATTTAACTTAAGAATGATAATGTTATTTGAATCGACTAGCATCACGTACCTAAAAAGTATGTTCCTTAATAAATTATACAGTCGACGTCCAATAATACGAATGCTCGTTTGTACGAATGTCCAATAATATGAATGCAGTATTTTGTCACAGACGATTCTATAATACGAATTTCCCAAAATTTTGCCCTTCGATAATACGAAATTCGAATTTTTTGTTTTCTCTGGTAGTAGGCTTTGATTTATTTTTCACTCTTTTCATTCAAAGTGCGAAATATATTTATGTCGCTGGCTTCGTTTTCGACTTGTGCTGTGTAAAGCACAGAATAGCCAACAGAAGTGTAACTGAATCATCTGATCGAAAATATTGCACTTTTTTTGCCTCACACGTACACTGTCCGTGGGGGCAAAGGTCCAGCTGTTTGATGTTAAAAGTGAATTGTGTTAGTGCTATAATTTGTGACAGTATTGGTTAGATACACTTCTGGTCTCTTCTGTGGTGTAAAGTGAATTTTGTTCTTGTTTTCAGTTATGCTTTGTACTTGATATTCGAATGAGTAAATTAAATGAATTTTTACGTACTTCCACTTCTTTCCTATGCCTAAATTTGAAATAAAAAGGGGGTAAATCGTTACGATAGTACGAATTTTTCGATTATACGAATTGCTCTGACAATATATAATTCGCATTATTGGACGTCGACTGTATATGATCAATATACATATTACGAAATATATATCTCAAAGAAATTATTTAATAATATGTAAGAAAGAAGTTAAATTTACATATCGATTGCATCAAAACATCAAGTATTAAAAGATTTGCTGTTGAAGATTTTGAAAAAATCGCACTTATATACATATACATATATTAGTCGATTTGACTGT
Source organism: Neria commutata (assembly GCA_963457695.1). Lineage (NCBI taxonomy): Eukaryota > Metazoa > Arthropoda > Insecta > Diptera > Micropezidae > Neria > Neria commutata. The sequence continues at coordinate 19,846,625 of OY735247.1, read as the reverse complement.
TGATAAGCGTACATATGTGTATAAAAAAATTAGATTAGTGTTCCCGGGTTAAAATGCATGCATATATAACTGTACTTTCTTTTCAAAGCCCTCAGAGAAAAAAAATGTGTTAACTACTTTATAGTTATATAGGGATTTTGATTGTCACTGTTACTTATAGTCATTCAAGATTGAGACAAGATGCTTGAAACGACTCTTGTGATTATAGATTATTTTGGTATTCTGAAACGAACAGTCACAAAATACTTTACTACAATGCATTGTAAGTTATGTTTTTCTTTAATCTGGTAAAGAATTTTTAATATTTTTGATAAAAATATGGCAAAAACTATAATGTAATTCTCAAGAGAGGAATTGCACGAGAGTGCAATATGCGATCTCTGCCCGAAATAACTTGCATTGCATTGAATATCATTGTGAGATAATGCCAAATTTTTTGGAATATTGTACAATTCTTAAATATCTCCAAAAACCGCAAACTATTTCATCAACTAACTCATTTTCATTGCTATGAATTTCAATTTTGATCGATATTAAATTGTGGTTTAAGGGAAAATAAACAGAAATAAAGAGCAACTACGCTTTTATGCATTTCCCCCTCGCCATCAAATTTTTTTTCCAGTAGAAAATTAAGCAAATTTTAAATTTAAAAGCTTTCATCATGAAAATTCGAAAATCCAAATTTTGTGCATTGCTGCTGCCGTCACATGCTCTCCCTCGACATTCCTTTACAAATACAATGCTTAAAAGGGAAGGCCATACAACCTTTTTTGTTAATCATTGTCAGCACTATCGAAATACATGGCATATGCTTGAGTCAACAGGTTTTGCACTCCATTTAACCCAAGAAAGCCGCCCAAAAGGCAAAAATGCCTAGCGCAAACATTGGCAACGGAAGAGGAAAAGGAAGAGGAAGCCGACGAAGCAGGGTTGCTGTATTAAAAAAGCATTTAATTGTATCTTAAGCCAAATTCTGAGCATGTCCTTTCCTGAACAAAATTTTAAATTTAACAACGGATTTGCTGCTTTCCATTTGCCTTTTATTTTCCTGTTTTCTTTTCTGCTCTGCCATCGAGCTTAACTCTGCTTTTCCCGACGAACGCACACACAAGTGAAGCAGCACTCACGGAGGAGATTTCAGTGTACGGCCGACTGCAAAAAAAGGGAAAACGTAGCAAAATGTGAAATCATTCATACTTCCGTGGTTACGAAAGCAGCCTCCGAAAATACGGCATCCATTTCCCATTTCCCGTTTTATTTCCGGCAATTAGTACTTAGCATGAAGTGCAGCTGGCCAGCGGCGTAATGGCAGTGCCCAAGGATGCCGAACTACTGCTGCAGCAGTCGAATGAAAAGATGAGTGAATGACTGAATGAGAGTACGTTGAGTGAATTGAGTCAAGTGGAAATTGAATGAAAAGGATGTTTCGAAAGCAGCGCAGTAAATAAAATGAATAAATTTTTGAAGACCACTCTCCACCGCTCGTGCGCTCGGCCAAAAGTGTTACATAAGCGCAAGCGCTCGCGTACATTTCAAATTGCCACTTGAGTTTTGTGCGAATGCATCGATGGCTCTAAGATGTAAGCTCATTAAAAAGATTAAGATCAGATTTATAAATAGTCAACAAGAAAGGAAGCATCAGTTGGATTAGGCCGACAGAGAAAGACTCTACACAAAGTAACCGAATGGGGCGATAAACCATTAAAAAATAAACCGTGGATGTATTCAATTTACCATCTACTTAGTGGACGGCCGCGCCCATTTTTGACAAACTACAAGATTTTCCTAAAAGAATAATAAATATTATATGTGCCAATTATTGGGGCTATGGCAGGTTTAAAACACAAATGGTCGGTATATTCCATTAAGCGCCTGCATTGTGGGCGGACCATGTCAAATTTTAGAAAATCTAAAGTTATTCTTACCAGCAATGAAGTTACCAAATATGGGCGCCTGGCATAACTCTCGGTTACACGGATTGTTGCGTTAAATATATACATCATAGCCCAATTCACAATCTTGTGCATTTAAGATTGCAAATATTTGCGATCAATTGTGACTGGTTTTTCTGTTTAGTTTGCAATTTATTTTTGCAAAACACGAAACTCGCAGCTGATTGCTCAAAAGGAAAATGGTTTTCCGCAGGAAATTTTTCTAAAGTCAATTCGAACGAAGCTTTAAAAACAATTAGTGGACTCTTAAATAGAAGAAGCTGCAATGCTTGCTCTTTCTCATGCTTTCTTTTTCCTTTTTTAATCGAAATTAAAACATTTCGGTTCACATTCCTTCTACTTCTTTTCCTCTCTCTCTCGCTCTGAGAGCCATTTGCAATTTAGTATTGCATTCGCATAGTTTAAGTGTTGTATTTTGGCAAAAGTTTTGCAATTGTATTTCCGTATATTTCGTTAGTGTAGAGTAAAAATATACTCCAAAATTTGCAATTGCAAAAATACAAGACCATTTGCACAAGATTGTGAATTGGGCTAATAATTTTTGTGCGTATAATTTAATATATGAGATCGTTTCAGCGGTAAAACCAAACTTTTGATTCTATTTGGTACTGTGTCCCTGTATATCTGAACTTTACGCATTCCTTTAAACTAAAATTTCCATGATTTTTCGCTCATTTCCGCGTATGAGTAACATTTTCCGTATGCTGCTAGCTTCGCCCATGCCAACTCCGACTGCACTCCGAAACACTAACAATTGCATTCGAGTGCCTAGACTGGTTGTAAACAATTTGCAGGCAATGTTGAGCGGGTCGAAAGCCAGCGGCTTTGAATAAAATGCAACCGCGCATTACGAAATTAAACCGACGCATTTTCGAATGCACAAATAAATTGGACTTTCGCCTGGCTTCGATCGGTTTCGCCAGAGGCCTGAGGCAGCAACCACAAAACTCTGAGCCGAGAACGCAATATGCAATTAACTAAATGCAATTTTTCCTCGCTGTTGCCGACTAATTGCATTTTTCAAACAAATTTGGTTTGTATGCACTTTACTCAATTAGTCATTAGCGAAATGCTAATTTCAAATTGCAGTTAATTCATATCGGAAAAAGGAGGTGCTCCTCCTACAGGGCCATGAAGCTACAAATTAAACTTTTATGCTAAATTATTTTCAGTTACTATAGTTGCATTCAAAATGGAATCTAACCGAATCCGTTTCCGATCTATTTGACCGATGTGCAAATTGCCACCAAAATTGTGAGCAATTCTTAAAGTGGTATTGTAAACGATATGCAGATATTGATTCGATATCCTCAAGATATTGAAAAAATAAGCAAATAAACTCATTGTATTTGCTCTTTGAAAGTTGGATGTAGCTGTTTTAGCCTGAACATATCCGCATAAAAGATAGAGGTCGAAAATTTTTTATTCAAGTAAGCTAAAAACTAACTGTACTATATATACTTAATACTGAAACGATATTCTCTCGGATATCATTATTGATAACATGTTCTTCGTGTTACCTCGATGTAAAACCCACAAAATATGTATATAACTGATGGAAGATTACACTGACATTTTTTTTAATTTCTGGAGCTTTGACGTCGTTTACTTTTTTCCAAAATCTAAGACAACTTCTTTTTCTTCTGTAAATTAGTTAATTGTATTTGAAGCAGGTCACAGTTCACCAACAATAACAAAAATACTAACGATTGCATATGATTATTTTCATTTTATTTTATTTAAGTAGGAAATTAGTATCAGCTGTCACACACACACACACTAACACGCAGTTGCGCATTTTCCTGTTTAGCAATTATAAGTGAAATTGTGATACAAACGCACGCCACACACACACTAACACGAATGCAAGTGCTACTATTTACAAATGCGAAAACACATGCCAACAAAAAACGACAGTCAGACAGTAAGAAAGGCAAGGCGACAGGCAAAGCGGCAAAGGCATTCTCACAGCGCATTAACACAATGCGGCATGCTTAATCGTGTGTGTGTGTGTATGTGTGTGTGTGTGTGTGTGTGTGTGTAAGTGTGGGTGTGTGTGCGCCGACAACAAAAGCCCTAGGCTTAATGCACTGTCACGTAGTTTATTTCGCATTTCGTGGTGTTAGCTCATTTAACATTAGACACGCACACACACACACACACACTACCATGCATTGACTCCCAAGCCGCGGCAGCCTTTTGTGTCTTCGCATTTAAAATTGCCAAAATGCCCAACAGCGTGTGTTAGTATGCGTGACTGTGTCGGTCTGCCTGTGTAATACACTTTTAATTTTCGTATCTTCTTTACGTTGACCCACGTTCCTCTTCGGAAAACAAACATTTAGCGGGGGAGGTTGCCGTAGCTTAGCCATGCCGCGCACCTGCATAGAGTAAACACACACACTAAATGCATACATGTATTCACCTGTGAGCCATGCTGGAAGAGCAATTAGTGTTCATCAAGGTGATACACGTCATAAATTGCCGCAAAACCGACCGACGTGATCGTGACTGGAAGGCGGCTCATCATTGTATTAGTGAGCAGCAAGTTCAGTTGGAAATAGAATCATGATTTTGAAGTAGGATCATGCTTCTTCTTATATCATAAATATATATTTATCAGATGTAGTAAAAGAAGATGCATTATTATTTCAATGGATGGCTTTAGTAATCTGTATCTCGCGTTGTATAATTGCGATCGGTTTACGTTATATGACGTTAAAAAGATAGGATTTCGTTCAAAAAAAACCTCTCAGATACTCGTTCTGATTGATGGACAAAGTTTTGTTTGAGCGCGCGTCAAATATGGACATCAGCAAGGAGAAAATAGACCAACATTTTTAGCTTTTCTGCGAAACTAGCGAAAACGCAAGCAGGCGGCTGAAATGTGAATAGTGTTTATGGCCCTGATACTGGAACAGGCAATCACGCGCAATATTGGTTTCGTAAATTCCGTTCCAGTAATTTTGATGTCAAAGTTGCACCACGCTCTGGAAGACCAATTGTCGCAAATGTCCTTAAAATCATGGAAATCGTCGAGTCCGACCGTCATGTAAGCACTGTTTCGATGGCCCAGCAGGACCTAAATCGAATCATTCTAACTATGCTAAATTAAGCTCCCAATTTATCCATTTGGATAAAGGATAATCCTTATATTTATAACATAAATACCTAAATTATAAATGAATGTGTCCCACTTACAGAACATTCGTCTATTTATATCCCAGTAGAAAGCAGTATAGGCCTCCTAATAATCTCTGAGCCGTCTGTTCTGCTGAATGGAGAAGTCTCTATTTCTCCGTAGCACTTGTATTGTATACTCTATACTCTATACCAAAATTTAAAAGCAAAACTTTTGCCATTGATTCATTTCCAACTGGGTACAACTACAGGTATGACTACAGCTTCCACTACACCTACAACAACAAGCGACATCCGCCATCCTGTCAACTTGCATTATATCTCAAGGGCGTCACATAAACGCCTTGGTATGCGACAACGCGTACAACCACGCATACAAGCACACATAAAAGCGGCTGCTTGTCAGTGTATAGCAAATTCTACATGTGTGTGTGTGTGTGTGCGCATGTGGACACGCTTCATCTCGCAGGCAGTTGAGCTTGAAAATGTCGCGCCGCTTAATTTCATGGCTTCATATAAGCCAGACACTTAGGAGCGCGAGTATAGAATGGAAGCAGTTGACCCAAATTTAGGGCCCGACAATGAAAAGCATGTGTTCCTTTTCGCCTCTATGTTTTTCCATCATTATCTGACTCTAAATCAGCTCCATGCCAAGCGAACAATCTGAAGGGCAAACAGTGCTGCTACAGGGGCAGCCAGAAAGAAAGTTTGTGTCGAATAAATTCGAAATGTACCTTGGCACATATACTGTGTTCCTGCCCCGCCATCGCTAGAACTCGTCTGACTTGTTTAGGGGCGCCATTCTTTTCAGGGCTCGAACAGATCTCGGAACTAGAGGTCTGCATGAATGCATTTGGTTTGCCTGTGCACTACGGATACCCATTTCATTGCACTCGGCGCACGAGTGAAACATTTGAATGGGTGAAACACTCACAAAACCTCTCAATACCAAAACAAATACCCACTCGTGCCATTATTTTCAAAGAGAGTAAGAGTAGCATTTGTTATCTTGCTCTATTTGCTACAATCGTAACAAACAAAACGAATGTAACAAAGTATCGGTATAGTATAGTGAGTGAAGTGGGTAAAGTGGGTGCAGTGAATGGTAAGCTGGAGAATTTTGGCGAAGCCGCTGCTGCGCGCCGGTTAGTAATGCATCGTCCGAAAGTCTTTTCTTCGGCAAATAATTTTTAAAAAGACCACAATGTGCATAGAAATTATAATTAATACACTAAAACGTCTTTCCATCAGAAATTCTTTAAAAATAAGCTCAGCCTCTTAATTGCGTATAGCCCCTTAAATACTCGGTGCACCCACTGCATTGCACTCTGTTTACCAAAACATTTGAATAGTGGGTACACTGCTTGTGAGTAGTGTGCTTGCGCTTACAATTTACTCAATTGTTTTGCTATCTCATTCACTCTTAAGGCATATGTGCTTATTCAACACGTGTTTGGAAATAAGTGCACATGCGAGCGAAAGATTCAAACCCGAATGAATGTCTTGGTCGCTCTTTCAAATGCATTCATGCAGACCTCTACTCGGAACTAGGCATTAAACCTCTTTGGAAATTTGTGAAAAACACCCAAATTCTGACAGATCACTACTTTGACAACTCCTAAACGGAACTGGTATCGCTAAGGACCCAACAGGGTCTATGCGTGGCCTTCTTAGGCAGCCAGATTAACCTAACCTAAATTCGAAATGTAGTGCCGATCTTTTTAACGTGTCAAGTATGAAATTAATTGTATAGTAACATGTATTTTTTTGAATACTCATTTTTGATACGTACCTATGTACTTTTTCGCCTTGCTTCATATCTTCTGAAGCTATGCTTCTATGAGAAGCTAGAAATACATGGGGAACTATTACAATAGACCCTTCAGGCCAAAAGGACTAGGAGCCGGAATGCCTACTCCAAATGCAATCTATCTATTGAAGGGTCTAAGTAAGTCGTGCTCAGCTACTGCCAACTCTCTTGTACCAATTAACCCATTCTTAATCGCGAGAATAAAGTAAACCATCCACCGTCGTATACTTCACTTTCTCCCATCCCACTGCCTCCTTCCGTTTCAAATCAACAAGTGCTTTACATGTATAGGAGGCATCCCGTGAGTGTTTTTTTTTTTTTTTTTTGTCGGAATATGAAAAACCTACCAGCACGCAGACAAGTATTTGTCCATTATACTTGTAAGCTAATTCCTTTTACTGAAATCTTCCTGAGCTTTTAATAAAGCGGAGGATTTTCGATGGTGGCAAGGAACTTAGTTGATCGGTTCTCACCACATCTGACTCCAGCAGCTGCAATCGCGACCTGGAAAAGGCCCGTGAGTGTTAGTTAAAATTTAAAAAAAATCTACTCTAGTCTATGTGGTTATTCCCCGAAGTCTAGTTTATTGATATTATATATTATTCTTCACTAGCTTTATTTTTTTGCAAAGGTCCATATAATACCAGATTTATATCCTCTCTTTATTTTGCTTATTTTTTTCAATCAAAAGCACGGCAGCCGTACAGAAATTAAGAGAGATGTTAAACTAAATACAAACCTTTATATAAATTGTATTTGTTTACGACTCTCTGGTTTTTTGGTTAGGATAAACAATTTTAATTCTTTGCACCTCTTTCTTTTGGCCTCAGAATTTAAGTCTGCTTATTTCTATTAAAGTGACTGAACCATGGAAAAACTTTGTCAACAAATTTCTTCGGCTATGTCGATTTTTGCAGACAAGCAAAATTTCTCAATGGCATATAATTGCGAGCCTCCTGAAGTTTTAACACTCTACAGCAACTGCATTTCGCATGCGACACCATTTCCGACAGACTCCCTCCGTAATTTACGACATTGAGGTAAATGCGACAAATTCGACAAATGAGAATGCCAGACCGAAACAAATTGCAAATCGAAACTAAATGCTTAATTTAATTGCATCGGAAATGCGTTCACTTACACATACATACATAAATGCACAATTGCAGACCACACACACAAGTGTTTCAGTGAAATGTCCGATGCGAGGTAAGCGCGCAATTTGTCACCTGCAAATTTATTGGGCCTATGTCACCAAATTGGCGCTTGTAGCTGTGGCATGCAACTGTAGTGGCCCTCTGTTACATGATGGCCGTCATATTTAACTCAATGCAACTTTAAATAAAATTATATAAAAAAAAACTTTTTAAAAATAAGCTTTAATTTATTTAATGTACTAAAAAGTAGAAAATAAATTGTTTCCAAGTCACCTGTACCTTACTATTAATAAAAGCTTGGGGCGCTCATGTGTTCAATATTTGTCAACCAGTTACCACAATATTTTATTTAAATAATTTTTTGCAAATAGATTCTAGTAATGAAAGATATTTTGAATATGGATATTTGAATATTTTTATTGATAGTAAGATACTGGTGACTTGGAAACAATTTATTTTCTACTTTTTAGTACATTACAGCTTATTTTTAAAAAGTTTTTTTTTATATAATTTTATTTTCTACTTTTTAGTCTTCCATAAATTCAATTTTAGTGCTCTGAAATTGTTCGCAAAAAGAATTTAAAACTTGCAGAGCAGTACACAATATTTAGGGTATTCACAGTGTTTCCTATCGTCATATGTCATATCCTCAATTTAACATATAATACGGCTGTGATCGACCCTAATATTCGTGGCATATTTGTGGCGCTATGAGTTGTTGTTGTTTTGCCTGCAAGGCGCGGCGAGTAAGTTCCTATCGTTTTTCATTGATGTGTGGTTAACCTATAGTTATAAACTGAAGCCCAAGTGTGTAGTTGCTTGAAAAGTGCCACGCCCCTTATCCTACGCCCATAAAATTTTAACAGTGGTACGACACATCCAAGAGGCGACTTCATACGAAATTTCAATGCTGCACGACCTTTAGTTCCAAAGCTAATCGAGATCAAAAATTTGGTTTGTATTGGGGGTGCCACGCCCCCTTATCCTACGCCCATAAAATTTTACCAGTGGGACGACACATCCAAGAGGCGACTGCATGCGAAATTTCAATGCTGCACGACCTTTAGTTCCAAAGCTAATCGAGATCAAAAATTTTGTTTGTATGGGCGGTGTCACGCCCACTTGTCCACCGCCCGTCTTATTTTCCCAGTAGAAGGATATGGATATGTAGTGAGTTCCTACCGAGTTTCATTGATGTGTGATGTGTAGTTCTAAAGTTATACACAAATCTGGAGTTGCTTGAAAAGTGCCACGCCCCCTGTCCTACGCCCATAAAATTTTACCAGTGGGACGAAGCATCCAAGAGGGGCCTGCATGCGAAATTTCAATGCTGCACGACCTTAAGTTCCAAAGCAAATCGAGATCAAAAATTTGGTTTGTATTGGGGGTGCCACGCCCCCTTATCCTACGCCCATAAAATTTTACCAGTGGGACGACACATCCAAGAGGCGACTGCATGCGAAATTTCAATGCTGCACGACCTTTAGTTCCAAAGCAAATCGAGATCAAAAATTTTGTTTGTATGGGCGGTGTCACGCCCACTTGTCCACCGCCCGTCTTATTTTCCCAGTAGAAGGATATGGATATGTAGTGAGTTCCTACCGAGTTTCATTGATGTGTGATGTGTAGTTCTAAAGTTATACACAAATCTGGAGTTGATAAAAAGGTGCCACGCCCCTTATCCTACGCCCATAAAATTTTAACAGTGGTACGACACATCCAAGAGGCGACTTCATACGAAATTTCAATGCTGCACGACCTTTAGTTCCAAAGCTAATCGAGATCAAAAATTTTGTTTGTATGGGCGGTGTCACGCCCACTTGTCCACCGCCCGTCTTATTTTCCCAGTAGAAGGATATGGATATGTAGTGAGTTCCTACCGAGTTTCATTGATGTGTGATGTGTAGTTCTAAAGTTATACACAAATCTGGAGTTGCTTGAAAAGTGCCACGCCCCCTGTCCTACGCCCATAAAATTTTACCAGTGGGACGAAGCATCCAAGAGGGGCCTGCATGCGAAATTTCAATGCTGCACGACCTTAAGTTCCAAAGCAAATCGAGATCAAAAATTTGGTTTGTATTGGGGGTGCCACGCCCCTTATCCTACGCCCATAAAATTTTAACAGTGGTACGACACATCCAAGAGGCGACTTCATACGAAATTTCAATGCTGCACGACCTTTAGTTCCAAAGCAAATCGAGATCAAAAATTTTGTTTGTATGGGCGGTGTCACGCCCACTTGTCCACCGCCCGTCTTATTTTCCCAGTAGAAGGATATGGATATGTAGTGAGTTCCTACCGAGTTTCATTGATGTGTGATGTGTAGTTCTAAAGTTATACACAAATCTGGAGTTGCTTGAAAAGTGCCACGCCCCCTGTCCTACGCCCATAAAATTTTACCAGTGGGACGAAGCATCCAAGAGGGGCCTGCATGCGAAATTTCAATGCTGCACGACCTTTAGTTCCAAAGCTAATCAAGATGTGTGATGTGTAGTTCTAAAGTTATACACAAATCTGGAGTTTATAAAAAAGTGCCACGCCCCTTATCCTACGCCCATAAAATTTATTGATTCATGTATTGGGCTCTAGATTAGGCATGTATGCAAAGTTTCAGATCTCTAAGTAGTCGGGAAGTGGGTGAAAAATTGATTACTAGATTTGACGACATACCGCTGACATACCGGATGTGAAGTTAATATAAAGCTTATAAAAAATAAAAAAAAAAGTGACACCAGGGTGGACTCGTCTTTTTTTCATGGGGCACATTCGTGAATATAACTTCACAGGTACTAAAAATCGAAATCGAGTTGAAGCTTCCAAGACCCTCGAACCTGGCTTAAACATTCCGTAACCACACAAAATTAATATTAGGGTCGATCTCAGCACTTTGTACATTATATATAACACACAATTTATTTAAGCTTTTAAACATGATTTTTTTAATTTTTTAATGAAAAATATAATAAATACGTGTTGTGTAACCAAAAACATGTCTTATTTAGTCTAAACAAGATTTTGTATCACCTTATGGTACTTTAAAGTGTGAATGCTGAAAGTGCCCCGCCAAATGCCGAAGCTACCCTGGCATGGGGGCACATTCAGCGAAATGGATTTTTTTTACTAATCATGAAAAAAATAATACAAACGGAACTTTTAAAAGAACTTTTAGTTTAACATTTTATTGTTAAATAATGAGGTATTGTAACAGTCTAATCGGTTTTTAAATATATTGATTACCTTCTGAAATATAAGCCTTCAAAAAAAGGGACGAAGGTACCCCCTCTCCCCTACTCGAATATTTCGGCTATTATTCGGAATACTTATTTTATTTAAAATTTCTTATAATAAAGATTTTAAATAAATAAATTATTAAGTTGTCTATACACTTGATCCTCTTTTTACACGGGTTTTTTTTAAATCAATATTTTTTACACGGTGTTTTTTTACATCCCCCAGTTACTTTTTATGCACGGTTTTATTTTTTTTGCACGACTTTTTCGTACCCTTTTTCTTCGTTTTAATTAGATTTACTACATGTAACACAACCATGCATTAGAAAGCAACTCTGTTGTCAATATAAAACAAACTAATAAAACGAAATATCAAAATAAGTGGTCGCAATGGCGCCAAAACGTGTTAAAATAAATTTGCCCAAAAAATTCAAATTTGCGACAGTTCCAAAAAGAAAAACGAAGTAACTGTTCGCACAATAAAAAGAAATGAAAATATGGTGGTGCAAACGGAGCGCGCACTTGTATGGTGTAGTGTATATTTTTAATGGAACGAGTTAGGACACATGCATACAAAAACGTGTTTTTATTGCACGATTATATTTATTTGCACGGTTTTCGTTCGAAATTGGAACGATTAGGCACTTTTATAGGAAAATTTATCTTTGTTTACACGGTTTTCTTTTGCACGAAATTTTCTTGGCCCGACCAACCGTGTAAAAAGAGGATCAAGTGTATATTGTTTCCATTGTTAATTTTACAACAACGTTCAACAATTCCACTTGTTTAATAATGCGCAATAGCAACTTATTTCTTTCTGTTCAATGAAATGAATATATTCGAAATATTCAAACAGTGTGCAGGTATTCGAGAACTTTTGTTCCCGCTTTCCCGCTTCGACCGAATATGAATAAACAGTGTACGTCTACTCTCTTCTCTTCGAAACTTCTTGTACTCTAAGAGAGCAGTGCTCGTATTTATTCGGACCGGTTTGCAAAGAGGAAGTGAAGTAATCTATTCAAAAGCATGTGAATGTTTTCGAATAGCAAAAACGCATGCGTCTCACGCGAGCTAGATGGTAACTCTCCGAGTATTCTTTGCCATGCAAAATTCCATTCGGATACGGTTATAGAATAATTGTGTTGGTCCCGTTGTCATGATACAAGATGCGCTTGTACTATGAACTCGTAAAACCTTATTAATTCATATCATTTTCAAAATCTGAGCGTTTCTTAAATTTTAAACGTGTTCACTTAAGTGGATCAGGCTTGCTGCTTTCAGATGTGAATATTTTTAGCTATAGATATGTCTGTCATCCAAAATTTTTTCCATGTCAAAATATAACTATTGTCTGGCAATAAATTGTGACTGGCACGCCAGAATTGGACTGTAAGTGAAATAAAAATTTGCTTCCATTTCCAGTGTTTATTTCCCTTTATTTACATGAAACACATTTGCACTTTTGTCTGTGAACAGAGTACCATACAAATTATTTTTAAAGTGTCAATATAATTGTATATTTAGAAGTAAACATTGGGCTGCTTCTTTTGCAAAGAGCACACCAAAACGAATGTGCCTTCTGCAGCTGGAGGAAAACCACAAATGAAAGTCACAGTTTTATTTTGCTAGTTGCAAAAATACACAAAGTAGACAAAATTCAATAACAAGTGTTTTTTTCCTCTTTTGCTTTTTGGCATTTTTTTGGTTTTTTTTTTTTTTTTTTTTGGTATTGATGCTAGTTGCATTTCTTATTTGTTGTTTTGCTTTAATATCTTAAAGTACATCACAAGTATAATAATAAATACTTTTTGAAAGGAAGAAAGAAAAAAGGACATTGCGTATTACAATAAACTGGAAATGTAAAAAACTAAGCAATGTAGATTTGTGCTGTTTCCTTCATGGAATACATTTCGTGCTTGCACTATTTGATGACATAAACGGGAAGAAGAAATGTGCATACATATGTATGCGTCAAATTCAAATTAAATAAAGTTAAGTAAGCTTTGCTTAATTTTAGGTTTTAGGCTATGAATTAAGCATTGAACTTTTGTGCGAGCATATGTTGACAATTTGAAAGTGGCATGTTTAGACAAAAAGATGAAATGTAATAATGACATGTCTACTTAAAACTACAGCAATAACCCTTTCAAATTGTCGCAAAAAGAACACTGCCAACTCTATGAATACACGAGCACCCTCATTCTGCTGTCGCCAGCGAACCTCCTTAAAGCGAACACTTTCTGTTGTGTATTGCTGTTTATTGCGCTTGATAGCCGGGGTTGTATGGCGATTGTTTCTCATATGACGCCATGGCGGGGCCACCGCCGACTGCCATGTCATAGCTTGGCGGATTCATGTTTCCGGCAGGCGCTGGCGGATAGGGAGCCATATATGCTGGCATGCTGTAGTGGACAAGCGAAGAAAGAAGTGTGTAAGTTAAAGAAATCTGTGTTGCGTTTAAATGTAAATGCAGGTACTTACCCAGCTGGAGGAGGCTGTGCGCCTTGCATTTGCATAGGCATGGGCATGGGCATCTGCATTGTAGCTGGACTGCAACAACAAAGAGCATTTACAAATTAATCAGTTATCGTGTAGGAATATCAATCAATATTATTGCATATATACATATGTATATGCTTACACTGTATGTGTGGGATAGGGCGTCGCGTAAACGTTCGTTTGATAGCCGCCCGGCGGTGGCAGCTGTGTGACTGGATAACCACCGGGAGCGGTATGTGTAGCTGAAGTGACCACAACGGGCGCTGAAATAAATATGACAACAATTCAGATATTTGTAATGTAATTTGAAAAGAATATCATATGCTTAGTTTCAGAATAGTGCAAAATATGTACTTGGTGCCTCCCTGCTACAGACTGCTTTATTTTTTGCTTTCTTGCTGCTACTAATTTGCTATGAATCAGCGAGTTTATTTTCGAATTTATCAGCTCTCATAGGCAATCAAGCAGATTGCATTACTTTGCCAATTCGATAATACGCAAAAACTAAACGTGGCAATGAGCGAAGAAACCGCTGAAAATTCTGCATTTCTGTACAAAACAGGAGTGTGCCAAATTTCATCATCGGCAACTCTTCCCAAATGTAGCAACGAGACTAGGGAGAGATGAGACTAGGCTTGGATTTTGTTATTAACATATATGAACTGCTTCAAAGAGTAGATGGACGAGATAAACTGACAACAACCTTGAAATGTGAGTCGGAAATGCGGGAGCATTAAAAGAACTATTGCAAAGATTTAGGATTATACCTTTGTATATTCAAGCTTCCACTTTTTAGTTATCTAGAAAATAAAAATTCATATTAGAGAAAACATATTGACGATGCATGGGCTCTAGCCCAGGACACACCAAACGCTGTACTGCAAGCTCTGTGGTGCACCACAAAGAAACTTTGAAATGCAGTGTTTAACTTGACATGTGACTCCGGAACATTCGACCTTTTTGGGATAAAATTGTTTAGTGTGAAATTTATTTTGGAATGGCCTATTTGCATCGTGCATACATACTGTAGATAGTTTCTAGATGTCGATATAGAAACATATTCTCACCTCGACTGTCCGCCGTGCGCTTTTCACTTCGAAACAAAAGGCAAATGATTGTAACGATGAAAATTGTTACACAAATCGTGTAGGTCAGTACGTAATATAACATTTTGTGAATGGCAATAATGCACACAAAAAATAAGGCCAGCAATCAGTAAGAATAAATGAATTTTCGTGTGCACCGTGCGCAACCGAAAGTCGTACTGCTTTCTTCAACAACAAAGTACTTTCAGTGAAATAGCAAATATATTATTTGTGATTAGAATATAGAGGAAATGTTGATAAGCGTGTGAGATAAAAATTAGATGGTAAAAAATATTGCATATACACATTTCAAATTTTCGTTTGGCGCAACATATAAAAACTGCAATGGCGAATTCACAAATCTGACAACATTCGGCATGTGAGAAAACGCTGCCACCTATATTGACCCCTTCCGCATAGTACAAATTCCACAGTATATATACCGCTCCAAGCGAAAAAACCTACGCATTTGAAAATGTGGAAATAGAATTTTCCAAAAAACGCACATAAACTGCAAAAAAGAGCGACTCTCCGTTTTATTGCTCTTCAGAATAGAGCTGCATAGTTTTAATAAATTTTGTTTCCGTAGTTCGGTAAGCTTCGATTTTCACACAGTGACGCACATAAAAAATTCGAATTGATTTCCAAAGAAATGGCTCCATATAAGTACTTAATTTAAATTTTTTTAAATACTTTTTAAATGCACATGTTTATCGAGGTCTTATATTCAATACCCTCTACTGCAAAAATGAAATTTTTAGAAGCGAAAAACAATTAAAGTTGCTATTTCTAAAAGCACTATTTCAATCTAAATACTGCAATATTTATTACAAAAGAGCATAATAAGCAACAGTTAGAAGACATAGGTACGGCGCGGGAGGAGGTCGTTCTTTCAATGAAAATACCAAGTTGAAGAGGCACTGGCAACGTTTAGAATTTCCCACTGGACAAGGCGCGCACGTTGCTGAGATGCCTGGTGAAAAGCCCCACGTCAGGCCATAAATTATTTACCAATTATGACTGAATAAGAAGCGATTAATTCCAATGCACTTAATATCATAGATAACAGTTACTTCAGTGAGGGGTTTGTCATAAATTGAATATAAGCCCTCGTTAGACATTATATTTTTGATACGATACTATCGATTGATTTTTCCCAACTATCGATGATCTGACTATCGATCGTAATTCAGCTCTACTTTGCAGTTACTCACTTTAATCGTATTGTTACTTATTCGAGATGAAACAATAGTGGTCTCACCTCCACGATCCTAAGCCTTGCGCTCACTTTTCACAAACAGAAAAATTACTATTATTACAATAATCAGCATCAAAAAATTCAAAGATATCACAGTGATTATCATTTTCCAGAGGAGAAAGTAAATAATACAAAAAATATACACAAACAATTTCCCGATGCGCACCAAAAGCAAGCGAAAATCGTACTGCGTGCGGATTTGTAAATAAATATATTATAAAGACACGTATTGTACTTATCATATTTGCGATTAGATGACGAGAGAGCGTATACAAATTGATAAGCTAAAATTAGCGCTGTGATAAAATGAAATGAAATTGGGATTAAAAACATTAGCTTTTTCGATCCGATCAGGACAATGCAATCCAACCATTTTCGCTGGTAATATTTGCTAAAGACTATGCAGGAAAATTTTGTTGTCTTTTAATAAAAATACCTATACTATTGAATCGAACAGTTGACAGTAGTCGTTGTTTGTGATCGGTGAATGATTAGCAATTTTTTTCGATTATGAGCACTGCTGGGACATTATATGCCAACTTTAAACACTAGAAAAACAGCGATTGGAATTATATATTCCAAGTACCATCCTCCGGAGTCTCTGACTGCGAATATTTTCATTCTGTGAACGTCAAGAACTGTATTTTAAGGCGTTCAAGTTTTACCTGGTACAAATATCGTATCTGCAACAGTTTTTCGGGATCGTAAGGGTTAGAAATAGTGCAAAAGTGCGCGTTGTCAAACACGAAGAAATTCTAAATACATAGTTTTTTTTAGAATACAAACTAACCTCGACGATCCTGCGTCTTGCGCTCCCTTTTAATCAAAATAAAAACAAAGACAGCCATAAAAATGGACACACAAGCGCCATAAAACACATACAACCACATTTTCGATGACAAATTTAAACACGAGTTATTATACAAAGATTAATTTTCAGCCACACAAAAAATTGTCACTGTAACAGATACATCCGACTTGCAGATGAAACTGTGCACACCAAAAGCAACCAAAAATCGCACTGTGCGAAAAATTTTATGTAAAAGGGTTATAACGTTTGCGATTGTTGTCGAAGCGATACTGATAATATACAAAATACATATCGATGTCGAGATAAAATCCACAGAAACGGCAAATAAGAAAAAGGATGACACGGATAATTGCATAAATACATAGTATGTACATATATGAAACTTTTTTGTCTGTTTTGGGCACATAAAACGCACGAGCATGATCGAATTCACTACGCACCATTTAGAATACGCCCTCTGTTTTGTTTCTTCTTACGCCCACGTGTAACGAACACGGTAATCGAAGTCGCAAAGAACACGAAGAAGCAAAAACTCAGAGCGATTACTAGACCCAGATCCATATTGGCAGCAGTGTCGCCCAACGAAGACCAAAATCGAGAGATCGAATAAGGGAGTGGACGGCCTGTCGACAAGCGCAGCGCACGAAAACTAACCGACTTGGAAATTTTCGCAACGCCTTCAAAGAAACAATAGGCACAATCCGTGTGTATGTGTGTTGTGTAGAAGAATTGATAGCACCGGCTGATATTGTTCAGATAAGAAGGCAGAGTCACAACAGATAAAGCCGTTCGCTCACAGCTCAAATACTGGAGTTATGCATTACAGCAAAGAGAGAGCAGACACGAACTGAAGCAGAAGAGCACACCAAGATTCAAGAAAAAAAACTTTACCAACAAACTGACAACAGAAAGTTGCGGAAGTCGCACGACTCAAAATTATAAGCCTGAAGAAAACGGTTGCATATATCGGGCTCATACTCAAAGTACAAAGCTATCACTATGCAACAGTTCTTTAAATTATTTTTTCTAAAAACCGTAAAACATTCCCGACTCACATGCCAAAGAAATTATAATTTTTAATACCTCACATGCTGTTTCCTGTCGTACGATTTCGACTTTCCGGAAAGAAAAATGTACCTCTACTGACATTCTATATTTAAATCAAGCGCCTTAAGGAATTCTTATATAAACATTATATTCCACACAACAAATCATAATGCTATAGTTCCTTTAAATAGGAGTCTAAAATAATATAATTTCGCATGTGACCAGGTGGGGTTAGAATTCGAAGATAGTAAGATAAATCTAATAAAAATAAGTGATATAGTTTATGCTCTTAGTTTTAAGAAATATTCATTCAGTAATGTATTACTTCTTATTTTTCAGCTAATGGGAAAAGTATACTAAAGTTTAGTGGCAGCTTTACATTGGCAGAACAATCTTACTTCAGCTTAGGAATTCGGTAAGCTCGTACGATTAAATTTGAAATAATTTTTACACTTTTTTGAAATATAACTTGACTTTGGATAAAAATCATTAGTGACATAGTCGATATAAATTTCGTAACTAGTTACGTTCGCCTAACAAACAGCGTTATTATCGGCAACCACTTCTCTCGATCTAAATTTACACCAGAAATAAAAAGCCACTAGTATGATCATTACAAGCGTCAAAATGCTCATGAGTAGTTCCTTAATTGGCACGAGATGATAATGGTCATCGTATACTTCGTCCACCTGCGCAGGAGACCAGTCATAGGACGCATCTACTACCATCTTTAAAGACAAATTTCCAATTTGAAATTTAAAACGTATGTATGTATCTAAATAAATTTTCGAGAACAGCAAAACTAGAACTGACTCGATTGTTGGCGTTGTCTGGAGGCGTAGCCACCAACATTCGAGCCAATAATTGAATGCGCACGCGATCTTAATATATCCATCAAACGAAATGAAGCCATTTTATTGTAACTAACCGTAATTTGATTAAATGCATAAAACGCATCTATATAATGATCACTGTATACCCTCTATCTACAATTTTCAGGAAAATTAGTTTTTTGATGGGTGCTCTTCACTGGCGATAACAGTTATCTCTGATATTAATTTTGAATGAAAAAGTCGCTTCATAATCATCCATTTTTATTTATATTGTAGTACTTCGAATAATTGATACTTTCAGTATAGCAACTGAAACGAAGAAACTCAATAATTGTGTTTTTGCAGATTGAGAGAATCAAATATAAGCTCTCGGATATTTATATGTACGTTTTTAATTGTGACATCGGATATCGGTTAAAGAGAAGCATCAAAAATAGCCAAACTACAAGGGGTGATTCTTTGACAGATTGGAATGAAAAGATTTCTTATGTGAGCATTTCTTATTTCACAACTCCGCTGAGTTATTAAGAATTAAAGCTTTCGGAGACCTGGATAGTTTTTTAGCATTGCTTTATAATGCAAGCTGTCAAGTGGTTCTGCCTTAATGTTTGAACTTTTCACAACTACAACTTTTCCATTTTAAAGTTGGATTTGAATTTTTGGATTTTGAAAGTATTAAATGTTTTGCTTAATTTTCTTTTAAGATGAAATTACAATTTTTTCGAAAAAAAAACGTGATTAGGGCTAGAGTGCTACCCCGGTTAAGGTAACTAATAGATCAATCAAGTCACAAAGAGTTGCGTTAAGCGAGATAGCACTGTATTTTGAATAATACCCTTTTGATTGAATGAATGTGTCTTTTGATTTTTTGAACTTTTATAATTGTGCATTATTGCAAATTTTAGAAATAGATTTTCAATGCGATTTCGATTTGAAATCATGTTTTTTGGCTTGGTTTTTACAATATGAATTCTTGAAGTTGCTCTATAGGACGGACGAATGAGTTTTAAAGAAATATGTTAAAAAATTCTAGTTTTAGTAACCAATACATATATGCTAAGCGTACATACATATGTATACATAAGATATGACTGCATAAGCGTAACCAAAAACTTACGGCTAGCCACAATATCAATAGTTTTGCGTCTCTTCAATCTCCACCAGCCGTAAACACCCGCAATCACCAAACAGAGAACGTAGATGCAAATTTTCAAAATGAAATATATAATTTCCATATTATCTTCGTGGCGGTAAAGTAGAACCATTTTAGCTAACAACAAACACTTCCGCAAAAAAAATTGTTTTCTTGAGTTTTATTGCCAAAATATGTGTGAATATCGAAGGATATCACCAGTTTCAATCAATAGTCGAGAAGAAACTTTATATTCTAGGTCACCTGCACCTTAGAATAATTTATTCAACACTAACGGCCATATTGCAAACACAATTGATTCTTACTTCAAAAAGTATTTTTGTTATAGAAAAAAATATCATCAATTAATATGAAATATTGAATTGTGACTCTCACCAGAAAAAGGTTGTCAAAGTACTAATGCAAACATATGCATAGGCATAAAGTAGTATTCAATATTAGTGATGATAATTACCATTACGTGTTCAATATAATAGAAAGCAAGTAGCTTTGGCTGGCATTCCTCAATTTTCAATACCCTACACGAATCTGTCAGGACATTTACATTTCATGCAGTTATTATTGGGTTGGCCGTTGCAAACAATATTAGGCCACGTTCGCACTAGCGACGAAACGATAATTGTTTTTGTTCTCCCTTATAAGGCGAAAATAAAAACGTTCGCTCTGAGTGATTCAGTGAAGCTCATGCGAATACAAATTTGAAGACAAAACGGCATGATCAACCACTCGAAG
Source organism: Neria commutata (assembly GCA_963457695.1). NCBI lineage: Eukaryota > Metazoa > Arthropoda > Insecta > Diptera > Micropezidae > Neria > Neria commutata. The sequence continues at coordinate 19,825,917 of OY735247.1, read as the reverse complement.
TGGATTGCAATGTACTAGCAAAAATATGGTAATTTTGCCGTTGTATTCACATAGCTAAATCGCTTTTTTTTTCAATTAATTGACAGCACTTGTCGAAAAACAGAATATATTGTTGGCATATTTATTATAATCCGTTGTTTATCGTTTGGCGGTTTTGACTATAGAAGGAAAACGCACATAGTAAGTAAGTGTGAGCTTTGGGTCAAATGAGAATCAAAGAGCCTTACTGATTCATATTTCATTCAGGCCTATACTCTTATCTAAATCTCATTGAAGAGGTTATAAATTTAGGAAAAGTACATTTTGATAGCTAATATATTTTGCAAATAGATTTGAAGGCGAAACATAAATTGTGGAACCGTGAGCAGAAAGAAGGAAATCAAAATCAGATTGTTCAAATGAATTGCTTGATTGATTTTTATGATAAAAATCTGTCAATAACAATAAATTTGTATAGCTTTTTTTGCATTTAAAATAAAATTACGCAAAATTATGAACTACCCCATAAATATCACATTCATACATTGAAAAGCATATTACAATAACTTTTCAAGTGTTATCTTTAAGCTGCAAGATAAAAAAAAATATTTTGAATCCCCACGTTTTATATTTAACTAATTCACAAAAAAAACTCAAAAAATTGTCGAAAATGTAAACTTACGATTTGTTGCTCCTTCTGAGAGTACACACCTGCGACAGCAAATGCAAATAGATAGCATAAGAAACGTTATAAAGAAAATTAAAACTACGACAATACACACTGAGAATATGGGATACATTATGCGTGCTAATATAACTGGGAATATGAGAAGTATGGATTTCCACAAACACGTCTGCTACGCGTCAAGCCAATACCCCAAATGATCTGGTCTACACGGATAAACGTATAATTAAAGAATGGAAACTGTTCTTTGATTAGATAAAAGTAATCGACAACAGTAGTCAACATTAATCTACGAGAATGCAAAGGTGAGTCAGTAGCAATCAAGTGCCTTTGAACATAGGATTTTTATAGCTATCAGCAAACAATGGCTAGTTAGAAAAAACCCACAATGATGGTGTTTTTTGCTGTAACACATGCAAATAGTTTATTTATTTCGACTGAAAATAACTTTTTAAATAAAATTCAGCTGGCTTACTCAAAAACGACCGGCAAAAATTCGAATTTTTTATGAAATCTTAAAGAAAACGAAGTGGTCTACCTCCCCCTGGTTATGCAAAAATTGTAAAAATAAAAAAATAGTGTAGCCAGATAACCAAATTTTTGGGATTATAACTTTTGAAAAGCCAAGTCTCCGAAAAAGTTGTGGGTATGAATCGAATTTAAAAAAATAATTGGCGCAACCCCATGAACGAGACTTGGGCCTGGCTTTCTCGCACTAACTTGTGTGTGCCCATTCTCTTTTAGCACCAATTAACGGGACCTACAAATTATTCTATAGCCTTATCCGAACGTGATTGAGAGGCTTTATTTTCATGACAAAGAATACAATCGAAGAGTTGCCAATTCTTCGCGAGAAATGCCACCCCGCCAATTTGAAAAACAAATTATCTTTTTACAGATGGCATGAGTCTGACGGGGATGGAACCAGCCACCTCTCACATCAGAGAGCGAGCAGTTATCCACGGCGTCACTGCGGCGCTCTTTATTTTGCGTTTATTAATTTTGCAAAAGCTGCTCAAGCTGTTTTCTTGTCTTTATACTAGTCCAGTGTGCACGCATATACAAAATTAGTGAAATGGGCAGCCTGGCAAAAACTTGTATGGGGTATACCATACACCACAACGGCAAACAAAATGACTTAACAGTTCAACAACGAAGCTATAACAGAGTGCAACTGCACCGAGTGCAGCTGCAAGTTATATGATAAGATAGGGACGGGCATTATAATGATTTAGTGTTAATTATGATGGTCGAGACGATGGGCGGGAATGCTGGGATATAATGTCTCCCTCTGGGAGTGAAAGGATTACAGATTTAAATTGTTCATCTTCGTTTTTTGTACCGAATCTTCGGTGAAGGGAGCAAGTATAAGTTTGGATCCAGTAGTTGGAGAAAGCGCGCGTAAAAGGGAGCGCCTAGAGAGAGCTAGTACGTTAGGCGGAGACCTGCAGCAGGTTGTTAGCACATAAAAAGATTTTATATTTATTAGTTCAACGCGGGACTTTATGTCCCGCTGATATTGGAAAGTTTCTGGCAGAAAAAGTTATTTGTTTATAAAAATGTATCTATTATTCACGACATTTTGTGCACTAGCTGTCTAACTTTTGGCGAACCAATAAGTTATTATAATCCACTCTTAAGTTTGCATGACCAAATTATTTCTGTTAGAGGTATTAAAAAACTGAATGATCTAAAATTTCGGACAATCTTCATTCAACGTCTGTGATTCATCCCTCTTTTAGTTACCCATGAAAAGTAACAATTGTTTGTATACTAACCGCTGTCAAGTTGCACTTGATTATGATAATTCTTCCGTCGAAGTATTCCACAACAAATTAAGCTACAGAAAATTAGCAGAAATATTGAACCCATTACAGATCCCACAATAATTGGCACAGTTTCATGAGACATTTTAAACAATTTTTCCCAAATACAATACAACAAATGATACTAATCAAAATGGCCAATCAAATAACTGCCATATAATACGAATCCAGTCTTAACACTTCCAGCAGTTAATACTAAATGGGACATCAAGACTGCAACACCGCAGCAATCGAAATTGTTTGCCAAAAGAGAAATGATAAGATATGATTGTAGCAAAATACACACATACGTAGACATTTTCACTTGTATGAGCTAACTATACACAATGACTAATTTGCCATTTAGTAATGAATATAAGGCTGCATGTAAATAAAAGTTATAGGCCAAGAAGTTATATTTTTCGAACAATATATTCTTAAGCTCGGGAATCTTGATTGAGCAACACGACCACAAGTTGGGTTTTTGTGCTGGTCTCTGGTCTGTAGTTAACCCAGTGGTTGTTGTCGCTTTTTGAGTTGCGGCACTATTCGCTTCCGTGCTCCACATTTTGTGAGGGGCACTGAGCGGGAGTGATTGCGGGACAATAACATAAGATGTCAGCAGACACTACATATGTTCTTATAAGCCTTTCTTCATTAGTTGGTACCTAGGACAGCAGTGCCCCATGAGATAAACTGCGAGGATGCGGAGGTGCTTTCTGTTGAACTTTTTGAGCATTTGTGATATGACTCTTGTTGAGGTTAGAAATCTCTTTGCTTGCCTTTGTCTTTTACTGTTGATATTAATAGAGAATGATTATGAGCACGAATGTTTTATATGGAATTGAAACCATACAAATGGACGAAGAGACGGTAAATCTGAAGAGCACAAAAAAATGATTAGATTTATAAATTTAATATGTGCTCCAACATGTGAATATGTACTCGTTATTATGAACACTCAGAAAGTGAACAACTAAATCCTTTAAAATTTAAATATTTTCTGTCTGCTATCGCTGTCGATCCCAGTATATATTTCTATGTTTTGATTAAATATTTCTTACGAAATCCTATACGAATAGTTTAAGCCATAATTTAGTGTATGTTTAAGATGGCGTCTGCTATGATAGATTAAAAATGTAACAATTTTTTTTCATTTTTGCCTAAAAATTATGCCAGAAAAAGCAAAAAATAACCGACCGTCACCCAATTATTGCCTTGTCTCTTTGTTATTCATTTAAATTTACACTAGCATTTATACAAAGTTTTTAATATATTTTAAATTTCCTAGGCAATACTAACCTAAGCCGACTTGAACGTTACGATACTTCCTGTGTCGACGAAATACAAAAACAAATATGGAACAAGACACGGCCAGGAAGATCAAACTCATAATGGTGCCCATAACAATAGGCACTACCATGCTGCACATTTTAACGATTTTTAAGCCACACAAACACGATTAAAACTTAAACGAAAACACTCTTAACACTACCGACGGTTAACTAAAAACGAATGGTACGGGTATCGATGGTAACAAAAATGGCTGCGCGAAATGCGTACAAAGACTCAAAAGATAAGAAATATAGACATATACGCATACCTACACTGAGCTAAAACCCTTGATTGACTAAAATACTTTTGTACTAAAAAAATATGTATATTTCCATTGCATTTTAATTTCCGGCCACTAAAGAGTCGGTGATTGGCATAAGGGAGATTGAAAGAGAGAGATTGAAAGCCCTCGCATAAAGGTTTCCCTTCAGAGAGCGGTTCCCTTGGAGGTAGACTTGGTGAATGCTGAATTCCATTGTACCAAAAGCCACTGCTGCCACTCCCAATACGTAAAAAAAAGTATTTAATTACAGCTGGTCTTCCTGTTAGGTTGCCAGTCCTGATAACGTGAATGTATTAAAAATTTATAAATATTCAATGATGGATACAAATGAAAAATTATATCAAATTGTTTAAAAAAATATGAGCGTTGATTTTTAGAGTTTTCCTTAGAAAACATTTTGATATTGATTCCCAGCAATAATGCTTACTAGCTAGTAATTCTAGCGCCAAACATATATTGAAACTATTACGTATTCGTTTTTCGAATTTTCGTATACGATTTATTTTTAAACACGCGCGTATTTGATTTTCACTATTTAGTGAATACAAACTTTACATTACTGTTTTTCTTTGAATGGAAGACGTTTTCGTTTGATTTTACTGTTATTTTTCGTCAGTGTATGTAGGTACCTACTACGTAGTAATTTATGACCAATTAGCGAGAGCATTAATCACGAACAATTGTGAAATATGGTTGTACCTGAATTGGAATATGAGACTAAGTACAGCGATGTTCGAAATAATAAGAAGACTTTTGAAAACTTGTGGTTTCTAAATATGAATGTAATGCTAAATTTTCTTTAAAATTTCAGCATGGTTCAAATTTTGTAATTTAAAACAATACATAGATGTAAGCAATTGATTCCAAAATGTATCTCTTAGTTCGAACATCACTATATGCAAACTTCAAAAGATATTCGAAAAAAAGTTTGTGCATGACTTTTAATATTGTTAAAACGAGATAAGATTTGTAATTTGATCGTTCATAGTTCAGCGACAATACTAACGATCTGCAATTCGCACTTTGTTGTTGTGATCATCACTAATAAATGCAAGACGAAAAATTACACATAATACCAATGCGATCCAGCAGAATATGCCAGCTATAACGGAAAGCCATACAATGGAAGAAGTAGTATCATCGTAAGACATGTTGTAAAATGTTTTATTAAATTGTCGTGAAACGGTAATTGCAGTGAACTGTATGAACAACACAAGCCCGTTCTAAAACCAACTAAAAGTACATTTTCAAAAACTCTGCATGAGAGAGCAGTATTAAACTATGCGATCACATTTAATCTTATCATTTGAATGCTTACGTATTTGTGAGAAGTTCAGAAATGGCACAGCCCACACATAAAATTAGCGCTAGAGACTGTATTGATAATAGATGGTTATATAATTTGACTGCAATGATGGAAGTTATAAGCGTAAAAGTCATGAAGAACGTGAAAAACGTGCGTACATTTTGGCGCTGGTTTTAATTGAATTATAGCAAATATTCGTAACATAATAGCCCAATTCACAATCTTGTGCATTTGAGATTGAGAATTTGTGCAATAGTAAACATTTGCCGTCAATTGTGAGCGGGTTTTTCGGTATAGTTTGTATCATTTTTCGCAAAACACGAAACTCACAGCTGATTGCTCAAAAAGAAAATTGTTTTCTGCAGGAAATTTTTCTGAAGTCAACTTCAGTACAAATTCGAAGCCGAACGAAGCTTTAAAAACAATTAGTGGACTCTTTAATAGAAGAAGCTGCAATATGGCGACGCGGTGGCTCAGTGGACAAGTGCTTGGTCGCTGATGCGAGGAAGCCTGGGTTCAAGACCGGTCTCAGACCATCTTATAAAAAGATAATATGTTTTTCAAATTGTATATTGGCGCGGAGCCACGTTTCGCGATGAATTGGAAATTCTCCGAGAGTATTCTTTGCCCTGGAAAGCTTCTCAACCCGTTCGGATTCGGATATAAGTAAGTAGGTTCCGTTAATTTGTGCAAAATATAACAAGCACACACAAGCTAATGCGAGAAAGCTAGACCTAAGCCCACAGGAGACATTAACGGTTGAGCACAACAGAAGATCGGAAAAATTTCCCACCAATGTGGGCAGTTTAAAAAAGCCCTTAGTTTTACGACGTGTATTCATGGGAGAGGTACCGAAATCATTTCAACTTAGTGTGTTTATCATCAGAAATCTCATTTGGCACTGTCGCCGATCAACATTTTCCGAAGGAAGAGTGATCGTAAGTTTGCTATGTACGAAATTTCGGGAAACTGCACTTAAACGGCTAACTTTGCCCCGACTGGAGCTTTGTGCAGCCGTGTAAGGTGCACTGATTTTACACTCAGAATGATTGATGCTACTATCTGATTACCGAATATACGTTCGCAGCCATTCGAGTTCAATGATGGCACTTTAGAGCTGCTACGAAAATCGAACCCACGATGGATTCAGTGATGGAGTGGGTGATAGGGGTGAACCTTCTATGCATAAAATATTTCGAAGCAATATTTATGACAGTTTAACAATTCATCAGACAAATGCCTTTTCAAAATAATTTTAATTCTTTTGGGTTTTTTGGGATGAACACAACCGATTCCGCGAGGATTTTACAAAAAGTATACGTTTCAAATATGTACTTTGCGATAAAAATAAAGATTATGCATTTCAACCGGTTTGCAGAAACCTTAAAGAAAAAATTGTAATAGTTTAGATAGATTTCTTTGAACCTATTTGAAAATTTCCAAGAACATTTTTATACGGTAACGTGCGATCTTGAAAAAATTGGAACGAATTTGTTTACATTTGTATGCCCTTAATTTAACTCAAACAATTCAAACCAAATTGCTTCAAAAGCTGTTAATAAACATGTGATTCTTGACGACACTCGTTGGCTTGCCCAAGAGATTTTTCATTTCTTATTTGTTTTTCAACCGGTCAGACCGATGATGCAATTTTAACCACTAATTCATTTTTGATTTGCCAATAATTTTATACGAAAATGGGGAAGCTCTAAGTACAATGTGATGCTTGTAGACGAACCTTCATCAAAGAGAGTTCTGCGATCCTTTTTCTTTTTGCGGATGCAAACACTGACTAAGTAAACCGTAAACAGAATGAAGACTGTAAGAAAAAGTGCGATCAAAACGATTGTCATGTGCACGTTGTCAACGTCGGTTGCTTCATGCGGCATTTTGTTTGGTATGTTTTCAATTAGAAACTTATTTAGAAAAAGAGTTAAACATTTGAGAAAAATTCGAAAAGTGAAAGGCGAATTAAAAACTGTATGACGTTTGAACTTGTCGCGCTTAAAATGCAAACTGAATTACAAACAATCGAAAAGAATTCCATAACATTTGCTTAAACTTTATTTTGTTTTTGTTGTAGTCAAATGTATTATTTTCAATTTGTGAAGCGGACGCGATAAGATAAAAATTTATAAACGGTGAGCTAGAAAGCTTACCGTGACGTGTTTCGGTGCAAAGATTACACACAACCTGCGATTACCGCCCCCAAACAGAAGCCGCTTAATCTAAATGTACTCCAACACTTGCTTGGGACCACGACATTATGGCATGCAAATAACAAAATTTTATTTTATTTCTTGCACTATATAGATTTTCTAATTGACTGTGAAATTGGCATTTCTATTAGATTGAAGTCGAAATGCAGGGAAGGATTTATAATTAGGGACGAACAAAAATAGTAATAGAGGAAATTGATCCTTAGAAATTTGGTTCTATGCTTTGGGGTCCTGAGAAGATTTGCTCGAGTGAAAGGACCCCTTCAACCAATATTATCATGTGAACCTTTAAAAAAATCATCAAAACGAACCTTTGGGTTTTTAAGCATAGCTCTCCTGATATGTGAGTCGGCAATGCTAGAGCTTCTTTCCCCAAAACTCTTTTAGCAAGAGTATTTTAACAACTGTTGCATACTTTCAGGCTGTTACTTTGAGTAAAAGTATTAGCGTGAAACTATGCAACAGTTTATTAGATTCATACTTTCGAGTTTTAGGCTTTTATCGTTTTTTTTTTACAGGTGTATACTTCAGAGTCGTATGCTTTCACAAAATTCCTCATAGCAAAGCTACATATGCTTAATTTCTTTTTTATGAAAATATGTTTGTTTGAATAACTTGACTTTTTTTTAATCACTGTTTTTAGGAACACAAACTTTTGTATTTTTGTTCTTTTTATATCAATGAATATAAATATTTCTACCTTGTTTTTAATAAGCTATTTCCGAACACTTATTCGAAATTGCATACGAGGGGCAGACTTTTAATAATTTCTCTAGAAAATCTAAATATATTAACAAGTTCTAAGTACTCGTTAAATTTTAATAAGCATTATAGAATTGGTTTATTAATAGCCGCCCTATGCCGCAGTGGCTCAGTGTTCAGTCTCTGATGCCAGAGACCCCTGGTTTAATCCCCAGCAGACTCATACCATCTAGAAGAAAGTTGATTTACTTTTAAATTGTTTCTTTGCGCGGTGCTATTTCACGCGGAGTATGCAACTGAAAATAAAACTTTTCTCGGTCCCATTCGGATACAGCTATGGAATAATTTGTAGGTCCCGTAAACTTGTGCTAAAGCAGAAAAAACACACTTAACTACACTTAAACTTAACGCGAGAAAACTAGGCCTCGTATAAAATAGCCGTCCGGCCCTTTGTCATAACAATCGAATCCGCCACACTCAACACACCTAAACTTAAACAATGAAACAATAATTACAACGGAAATTGCTGCGAAATTCGTCGAATGATGACGTCAATACCTAAAACCAAATACGTCATCAGCTTTCGTACATTTTTCACCTTTACAACAAAGTTTTATATTCGTCCATAACTAAATTTATGAGGTAAGAATAGGAGGCAACTAAAAAAAATGGTTTCAGTTTAGTTTTGCCGACAGAAAAATACCCTGCACTAAGTATTCAGGTTTAGCTGAATTCGAATAAGTGGATCTTAATGTACAGGGTTTAAATTTTGGACCGCTGAACTTAGATCGGTTTTAATTAAGTTGTTTTTGTTTTGCCACAAACAAGGCTTAAATTTTAAATTTATACCATATTTACCAAGCTAGAAGAAGAAAGGTCTAAAAGTAATAAAAATCATAAGATTATTCACTCTTGTTCAATTTCCTGCATGTCTGCCTTCGTTTAAGGCAGGGTCGGCCAACCCAAATGATCTCGCGGCCCGCACATATGGAAAATTAGAGGAAATGACGGGAAGATTGGACTGAAAAAATGTTCAAGGCGGGCCGCGGGTTGGCCACTCCTGGTTTAGGGTGAAAATGTGTTAAAACCCATTTTTTTATGAAATTATTTTCTGAGATCGGAAATTGTTTTTGCATATTCTGATAAAAAAAACAAGTAAGGAAGCAATCAGTCGGGTTTCACCGACAGAGTAATACCCTACACCATGTTCCCAAGTGGGGTGATAATTCACTGAAATTGTGGGCGTATTTGATTTACAACCTACATAGTGGGCGGACCACGCCCATTTTTGGCAGACTACAAGATATACCTAATAGGACTATACATGCCAAATATTGATGCTCTGACAGGTGTACACCAGATGTTATCGGCATATTTATTTTACTGCCCCCATGGTGGGCGGACCACGCCCATTTCTGGAGAATTAAAAGATATTCCTACCAGGAACGAAGTAACCAAATCTGGACTCTCTGGTGTATATATTATGGAAGTTAAGAGGATTTTTTTGTTTATCGCCTATATAGTGGGCGGACCACGCCCATTTTCTTGTATGGCATCTAAGACCTATATATCAACTTGGGAACCGAATTTCATTCATTTATATTCGTAACTAGTCAATTGGGAGCCATTTTACCGAAAAAATTTTGCCGGCTATACAGTGGGCGGACCACGCCCATTTTTTCCTGAGATATAGAAGACCTACCTCTTAACTTGAATACCAAGTATTATTCTTTTCCATGAGTAATTACACAAATTATAGCCATTTTACCGAAAAAAATCCGAGGTAGTGGGACTTAAAGACCCGTTGTGGGCGTGTCCTTCGGGTAATTTGAATAATTTTAACACTTTACCTAACCCGAGGTTCACTGTAACTGTGTACCAAATTTGGTCCAAATCGGACAACTCCTTCTTTCTTTTTTTTGCATACACGCAGACAGACGGACAGACGGACAGACGGACAACCGGAAATGAAAAGAGAAAGTGTTTCTGATCATTTCTATATACTTATGTCTATACCTAGGAAGGCTCCTTTAATGCGTTACAATTTTGGCACAAAGTTATTATACCCTATTACCATAGGTGTAGGGTATAAAAAAGGGTTTTACTAATATTTAAAAAAAAATTAAGGAGCATACATGTGGGATCGGACGAGAACAGGACAACACGGAGTAGACGAAACTACGGACGAAATGCATAACTGCATAGACGGGCATTCAACGAGACGACTGACAACACGCTTAAATAATTGACGAAACTAACGAACGCGTACAGTTCACGTTTGACCACCTACCGACAAACATCGTATTGAATTTTAATAAACATTTTTATAACGAGAATTGGAACTGTGTTTTAACTCAAGTTGGAACGGAAACGGGCACTAACCCGAAGATTTCCTACATACATATCCACATATTTTCTATTATTTTCTGATACAATCTTTTAATATCCATATTTCTTAATGTGAACAAATAAGGAAGTATCAGTCGGGTTTCACCGACAGAGTAATACCCTACACCATGTTCCCAAGTAGGGTGATGATTCACTGAAATTGTGGGTGCATTTGATTTACAACCTACATAGTGGGTGGACCACGCCCATTTTTGGCAGACTATAATATATAACTAATAGGACTATATATGCCAAATATTGATGTTCTGACAGGTGTACAACAGATGTTATCGGCATATTTATTTTACTGCCCCCATGGTGGGCGGACCATGCCCATTTTTGGAGAATTAAAAGATATTCTTACCAGGAACGAAGCAACCAAATCTAGACGCTCTGGTGTATATATTATGGAAGTTAAGAGGATTTTTCGTTTATCGCCTATATAGTGGGCGGACCACGCCCATTTTCTTGTATGGCATCTAAGACCTATATATCAACTTGGAAACCGAATTTCATTCATTTATATTCGTAACTAGTCAATTGGGAGCCATTTTACCGGAAAAATTTTGCCGCTTATATAGTGGGCGGACCACGCCCATTTTTTCGTATGACATAGATGACCGCCCCCTTAACTTGAATACCAAGTATTAATCTTTTCAATGAGTAATTAGACAAATTACAGCAATTTGATCGCAAAAAACCCGAGGTAGAGGGACTTATAGGTCGATTGGGGGTGTATCCTTCGACCGATTTGAATAATTTTAACACTTTACCTAACACGAGGTTCACTGTGACTGTGTACCAAATTTGATCCAAATCGGACAACTCCTTCTTTCTTTTTTTTGCGTACAAGCAGACAGACAGACAGACAGACAGACAGACAGACAGACAGACGGACAACCGGAAATCAACACAGAAAGTGATTCTAAGCATTTCTATATACTTATGTCTATACCTAGGATGGCTCCTTTAATGCGTTACAATTTTCGCACAAAGCTATTATACCCTATTACCATAGGTGTAGGGTATAAAAATACTGAAATTTAGAAACAATGCAGAATTGTTAGCTTAACAAATCTTGATTAAAAGAATATATATAAAAAATAAAAAGAACTAGTTTTTGCCAAAAATTTATATGTTCTCGATATTTTTGTATTCCATGGACGAAACCCAAATCGCATGCTCCAGCATTTTTTGAATCACTTTTCGACTTTGGGTAGCTCTTGTACCCAGACTTTAAATATTTTAGCCAAGATTTTAGGACTTTCTCTGTTGGGGTGTTACCTTTAAAATTACAGCAAATGTCTTGTTTTTGACACTATTAATTATTAAAATTTCGTCTGTGGGACAAATCAATTCACCTTAATATACCTCTTGATATTAGGTGTGTAGGGTATAAAAATGCGTTTTAAAATATGTCCAATAACAATATGTAATCTGAACGTTTATCTGCAATTTGACTCATATCGAGCACGATGACAGGCGCATTTTTAATTCGAGCACGAACGAAGGAAGCATCAAATTTATAATCAACGTCTGCAATCGGCGGCCAGAGCAAGTGCGAAACACTCCAACGCACACTTGCTTTAATTAAATTAATTGTGAAAAGATTGCCACACAAGAAGTGATTTAAAGAATTGATTGCCTGAATTTCAGGCTTCGTTCACATTCGAAATGGAAATGTCCATTTTGGACTATATCACGTCAAAGTCTATAGAAATATGTACCTTTCAAGCGCACAAGAACGAAATGAACACATGGTGGCATGTATATCGCGGGAAGGCGTATAAGTTCTATTTCTCTGCTAAGTGCCGGCGCCTGAAAGTATATGCGAATTATTCGAATGTAAAAGAGGACTCAAAGTACTTTCTTTTGTAGTACACATACCAGCAGTGGCCACTGTAACCATAATCTCATCACGCTTCTGTTGCAAACGCTGACGGCGGCGACGCCGATATATGAAGACGGCGATGAAGATCAAGAGCAGCACAAAAATTAATATTACCAGACAGAGTAGAATCACTTCGACGGCAGGACCCATTAGAAATAGCAGTAGCAGGGATGACTCAGCACGTCGCAGACACCTTCTGCCACAGGTTCACGACATTAACAACAACAGCGGTAAAAGCACAACAGCTTAATGAAATTCAAATGGTGAAATTTCAAGTTTTGCACCGAACCGAGCGGACTTGCGTACACTCGCTCGATATGCTGGAATAGAGAATTAATGCACAACGCACACAGCGCATTTTCGAAAAGGGATCAGAAATGATAAATGGTATTGATAAGAATTGTGCTTCCCGTAGCACTTCACTTCGAGATTATACGGCGCATAGTTTTTATAAATTATCATAGAAATAATATGCCAACAGGGGTTGAGTATTTACACAGCAATCAATTTAAATGCATTTTTAGCGGGTAACGAACGGAATCAATACTTCTATAAAAAAAGAAAGGAACCACATTGTTTTGTCTACTAGGAATTGAAAAAATTATATTTTGAATTAGCGACATGACAGCTGAGAGACGCTTGAAAACAGTTGTTTTGTTACCTTAATTTCAAAAGTATGCTAATAGGACTTGTTTTAGGAAAAGTAATAGGAACCGTTCTCGAAAAATCAATGGTCCTAAAAGAACTCAAATATTGAGGTCGGAAAAATATTCGTGTCGTAAAAGTTCTGTATCCAGCCAGTTAGTTTAGATTGATGACATAAAGGGTCCAAATAAAAGCTAATGGTACCGAAGTTGAGGAGTTTTGAGGAAAAATACAATACAGTTATTTTGGGTCACTGCTTGAGATGATAATGTAATGAAAAATCAAAATACGTAATCAATGCTATAATTGGAAACGAATACCACTGGAAAGACAGCACTGTCTGATACCGATTTTGGCGCAGAATTTCATATTCATATTTTATATTCGTTTTGCTAAATTAGCTCTTGTTTTGTTTAGATAAGCTTTACAAAGGACTTTCAAAAACGTAAATTGTTTACGTCTTTTGAGCTAACTTCCGGCTCTAAAACTCTTGTATGTGCCTTTGCCAAATGCTGCTGCTTATCTTATTAATCTGAAAATGACAATTTTTTCCGATTCTAAAACGCAATTCAACATCGCATCTAATTTGTAAGTGAGTAATTTATGCCTGAAAGCATGCTGTTCAAATTGAACTTCTCATATAACTTGATATGATATAAGGCTTAAGTTCGAATGCTTGATATAAAAACCGTGCGCACTTTTGCGCTTAAATGATTTACTCAAAAACCAGGTATACTTTACAAACGCTTACCAGAACCAGATTTTGACTGTTGACAAAGGATATAACACTTTCAAGATAGAGACAAAAGTTTGAGATTTCATAGCCAGTATTAAAAATTTGTTTGGCGCGTGGCATTTGTTTACTATGACTGTTTGAAAAATGTCGAAAATATACATTTTTTTACTTCAATTACATTTTTAAAAAAACAAAAAAACAATGCAACTCCAAATTTTTTTAGCTCTCGTTTTGCAATCAGAATTTGTACCAAAACGGAATTTAAATCGAACCGATTTGTCTGAACTGCTCGAAGCGGAGTTGATATTTTCGATATTGGCTCAGCATTCTGTTTCGATTTGCAAGCATTACAAAAATAACACTACGTGGTATTATTACCACAGTATATACCACAAATCTGTGAACAGATTTATACGAAAAACAAAGAAAAATACATTCGATAATGAAATAGCTAAGCCGTTGAACCTGTGCCTGGATGGACTTGTGAAGTATGTTTAATTTTAAATTAATACATCCAGCTACCAGTACAATGGACAAATACTTGTCTGCGTGCTGGTAGGTTTTTCATATTCCGACAAAAAAAAAAAAAAAAAAAAAATACATCCTTCAACATACCACAGTCTGATGAGCTTGCGCGATTGGCTGACTCAGCCTCAAGCTCCTCGCGTGCACGTCTGCGTCTGCGTATTAGTAAATGCAGGAAAACCATGTCCCAAAAGGTTAGCTACTGAAGAATCGGAATTATATGAATTGAATTTAAATCACTGCACACTGGGATCGTTAAGACACCAAAAGGAAAGGCGTTCGAAATAAAACTGAATTCGCGTATCGCAACTTGCCACAAAAGGAAATAATTTAAAAAAATGTATATCAGCATGCGCAACAAGCCCTTATATCGCACTTCAAAGAGGATAACAAATGATTTATTATATTACTTTGTGTCTACAAAAAACGCCAAAGATAATAACTTCATTAAACCGGAAAAATAAGTTAATGAGTATTCTACAGTAGAGCATTTAAAAAAAATTTTATTTGAATTTAGCCGGAAAATACTTTGACATTAGTTTGCATTTTTAACCTTGAGTAAAACTTGTTTCCGTTCGATAGTTGTAAGCCACATTCATATGCAAATTACAAATGACAGAATATATCTTTAACTTAAGATTAGATGTTCGAGATTATATTACAGACAACAAAGTAAATAGTACGCTTACTAGCTGCGGCCATCATCATCATGCGCCTGCGTCGTATACACAAACACAAACCGATCAAGCAGAGTAAAATGAATATAACCAGCACAATAGGGCCCCAGACGTAAAAGTAAACGTAATACATTTTGCTGTCTGGTCTTGTCGTTCTCGAGTGTGGTTCGCTTTAAATGGTGCCGAAAACTGAAAACGTAACTGAGCCAAATTCAATCGCAAACTTGGCGAGCCTTTTCGGTTTGTTTGATTAAATTAATTTTTGGGGAAAACAATGAGTGGACAGAAAAGTGTGTATGTACCTATGCATATATCCATCAATTGATATTGTGTCATGAGTAGGTGCATAGATGGTGGATTTCGACGGCGTCACCTGCGCTTCGACAAGAAGAGATAGCAAATTAAGCCGCTGATAAGATAAATATGAATATTTTGCTATGGAATTGTGAAGAGCGGCTGCATACATACCAATTTATACTATAATTAATATCAATAACTGAATTAAATGCCTTCTTCACTATGTGTTGAAAACTCACAAGTGATTAATATGGTAGGGCGACTATGTGAAACCGGCACAAGAAACGTTCCGAATTAATTAGCTAAAAGATTTCACGCCATGTGGATTTGAAATTGGCAATTTTGAGTGCATGTACACCCAGTCTTCGATTTTTACAGATAAATAACAATAAACGAATCTAAGATATATTACTTTTGCAGAATTTTAAAAGTGGCCAAACAGGGTGTCCGACTTTCAGATAAGCCTATCGGCAGCGTACTGATGCAGAGGCATCAGCGTTCTACAGTCAACTATAGGAATGCATGCAAGGAAAAACGAGGGCCAGGTGGAATAACCTAAGCACAAATGCGACCCTGTGTGTTAAAGTCCTGTGACGAAAAGTATACTAATTTTATACTGATTCTCCCAAGATAGAATGTAGAGCTATCAAATGTGCACTAACGGGACACTGCCTTGTAGCAGCGCATGCACATAGGATGGGTATAACGAACGACGACAGCTGCAGGAAATGCAAAGAAGCGGGTAGCAGGGACACTTTGGAACAGATACTGTAATCCGCCATCGCTTGAACTCGTCTGACTTCTTTAGGACCGCCTGTCTTTTCATGGCTCCAACAGATCTCTTAACTAGGTATCAAGCCTCTTTGGAAATTTGTAAAACACACTTAAATTCTGACAGATCATTACTTTGACCACTTCTAAACGGACCTCTAACAGGCATCGATAAGGACCCAACAGGGTCATACATACATATGTCGATACATATGCGTGGCGATTTTAGGCAGCTAGCTCAACCTAACCTAACCTAAAAGTGAAATTTTCGAGATATTTGCGATTCATAAATCATATATTTTTCTTTTGTAAGTTTATTTTGTTAAGGAATAACTCTGAAGTATGCATTTTTTTTAGAATAAGTAAAATATGATAAAAATCCGATGAGTTTATCGAAACATATTAGTATTTGAAGATGTAAACATCGAACATTTATCCTTGCATACAGGCTAATATCAAAAGATTTACCATATCCATCAACGCTTGTCATCTCTACTAATGTACCAAATATCATTGAGATCGGGTAGGCGTCGTTCAGACCTTTGTTTCGATTTCTCATCAAAACATTTCCTGTTGCTAAAGCAGCAATTATTTGGAAATCCATGCTACAAGAAACTTAAGAGCTTCAGCGCGCTACGTTCAAATGAGATACTTCTACTCAGTTTCTAAAAAAAGCAGAATTAAGCCTCGTTCACATTCGACTTTCCTCGCTTTGCTTGACAGTTCGAGATTCAACAACAAAGCGTGAAAAGTAGAAGGCTTGCTACAATGAACGCTTTAACTTTGGATTTTACTGATATAATTGCAGTAGTAGTAGTTATGCTACTAAAGTTTTAAATTCGCGAGTGTCTTAATTGAAAACGCAAACGCACGAGAAAATGAAACCAACTGGAAGCGCACGAGAAAATGAAAAATATCACAAAAAATTTCAACAACTGATTGTCAAAGCGCAAAAAAGTTGAGAGTTGCCCAACATTTTGCTTCGCATTGCTTCGCTTCGCTTTTCTCGCGTTCTATTTAGCAAGCCTCATATAAAAGCATGTATTGAACTTATCTGTCAACGCGAAATTCTGAAGCAAAGCGAAGCAAAAGTCGAATGTGAACGAGGCTTTAGTGCATTCAACGAATACTTCAACTTTTTCACCCGAAAAGATGGCAGCATCTTCTTCCATCAAAATACTTTTGTTATTTTATAGTATAAAATTTATACATACCTATTGTAATATGTACTGGCTTATTTCTCTTTTTTTTCATACAGATTTAAATGTTACGAAAATTATCATGTTTTTTCTGCCAATGCAAAATTGCAGACCTCAATAAACAATAAAATAACCTCCTAGTGATAGAGACAGCATGGTGTATGTATATTCGAAATGTTTCTGCATAAATAGTTCGCCGCTTGCGATAGTAATCTAATCAAACCAGCACTAGTCCTGCTATATCTTACATTTATTATAAATGAAATGATTGTGAAATTCAAAAACCCGCTAAAAGTGTATACTACACAAACTTATTTACATTTATATATGTATGTATGTATGTACATATGTATATAAAGTAAGAATGTTTGCTTATACAAAAATGCTGAATTGACGGAATTGCTTAAAATCAACAACAATAATGCAACGCTCACAGCTGCTCGTAGGGTATATGGCCAGTCAGAGCTCTTGCTAATGGGCGACTACAAGACGTACAGTATATAATCAATAAGTATGTAAAATAAACAAACAAGACCACGGCGGAAGCAGCAAAATGGCAGTGCACGACAAACATTTTCTTTTCAATTCGAAGCCGCTGTTACTTTGCTTTGAGGTGTAGAGTTGGAAGAAAAGAAGGTGTATATGCTTATCGTCTACGGCGGCATAGACACCAAAAAATACAAAAAATTGCATTTGCAGTTGCAATTGTAATTCAAAACTCATTTGTCAGCTCAAATTGCATTAATGAAATTCAAGGCATGGCATCCACACTTACTTGACAACACGACGCCGCGTCTCTTGGAAGTACAGCAGTAGCCGCAGCAACTCATGATAAGGAACACAATTAAGCAGAACATGAATACACCCCAGAAATCCATGATGTCGTCGTCCTCGTATATATCGTCGAAATCCAGTGTGAAACTGCAAAATGATAAATGCAAATGAGCTCGACGGTTTCACAGGCACCACCAACTTACAATTACAGATGAAATTCACTCGATCAATCCACTTGTTGCTGACCTGTTCGGTTAGTTGGGAAGTCCCCACGCTGCGTCACACGATTTCTTTGCTAATTAGAATTCTGGTTTTTTTCAAGTCGTCGATTCTTTGGCCCGCAAATATTGGGTCTTACTGAAATCTGCTTCTTTGTTCACGTTAACGCCGACACACAAAGCACGCTCTTATCTCGGCTTTTGCTTTATTCAAGTGGTTTACGAAATAATCAACGAATGTTCTAACCAACGCGGTTAATTTCCATTTATTTATCCGTATTTCTTTGCCCAGTACAGCCTCTTGTCATTTACAGATGCTTTTGTCGCATGGTTGCATTTACACGATTTGGTACAGTGTTGCATTCACGTAAGCTTTTGATGCAATATTCAAAAATTGTTTTGTTTGATTTTACACGAGTCAAATCATCGCTGCGACATGCAAAAATGTAGGAAAGAGAGGAGAAACGACAAGAGAACAGGCAAAATCGCTCGGGCAGCATTGTGGTGCGATTTTTTGACGTTCCCCTTTATTCGCTCTCGCGCTTTCGCGCTGTCGTCTGTCAATTGAGACTTGACATCAATTGAATATTCCATACAAGTGGGGCCACCTGTCGTGTGTGCCTGTATACACGACAGCTAGTAAAACAATTAGCAACAATAAAAGGCAAAGCAAAGTAAAAAATAAAAAAGCTTATAAAAAAAGATAAAAAAGAAAAATTTTAAAACCTGCGGAGCTGGGATTCGAACCCATGACATTTTTTTTTCCGCTTAAACCAACACTCAGGGGATGCCCCCTATACATGCAAAGCACTTGTTGGTTTTGAAAGGATCATAGGTTAGTGGGTGGAGGGAAAGTGGAGTAGTAGCGGTGGACGTTTGCCTTGAATTCATGAATGTTGCAATGACGTGGGAAAACTTCCGCAGGAAGACTATTCCACAACCTCGATGTGCGACCGAAGAACGAATTCTCCCTGTAATGCGTTGTGCGTTGGAGCTTTGTCGAAACGTGGTAAGGATGGACCCCGCTCGCCATACGTGTGTTGCGAGAAAACACGCGGGCAACTGGGATAAGATCTCTTATCTCAGCAGAGCATCTACCGTTAAAATAACGATAGAAAAGGCTTAAACATCCCACGTTCCGACGGTGCTCCAAGGAATCGATAGAGCTGGCGACCCTATCATTTCCTATTAGCTTTATCGCGCGACGTCAGTCTTTTTAGTCAGTCTGCGTTTTATATATAAGATAAAGTGAAAATTTACATAATTTCATTATTAAACTTTTCGCACTAAAGAAAATATAAAGAAAAAATTAGCAGAGTGGAATAAAGATCTTGTGATGAAATTAATTTTGTTTTGTTTTGTTGTTTGCAAACTCTAATTTCAAAATGTGGTGTGGCGCGAGTTGATTCGTGTGAAAGCCATGAGCGACTTCAAAGCGGAATGTCAAAAAGTTGAAAGCGACAGTTTGACCCGTGTAAAAGCTGCCTTAGTAAATTACTACAAAATATCCGAAATTACATAGCAAAAATAATTCCATGTATGCATTTGGGAAAACGGATTGGAAATTTTACAAATTTTATGAAGTATAACAATTGCAACAGTTGCTATTACCAGCTCTCCACGTGCAAGTTTTTTTTTCATGATAAATCAATCTTATAAAGTGAGTTCGATGTATTTTCTTATGAGATAAATTTTATTAGATTGATAAAAGCGGCCTCCACATGCAATAAGCAGTATTGCCATGAATTTCGTGCTTTTTACTATTTCATTAGATGACTTGAGGGAAGTTACCTTGTGTTTCCACCTGCAACACGCGATTTCACGAAAGCACTACATTTTTCATCTCATATTAAATGTAGAACCTAAATTTTTTAAATTATCTGTACTTATTACTGGTATTTTGTTCATGAAATGAAAAATTGCATATGTAGACTCAAGTCATTGTTGACTCTGAATTACCAAAAAGAAAAGTAAGTAATTTCACTCGTAACCGTTTTTGAACAAAATTTTCAAAATTCTAAATTTTTAGTTTTCCAGCACTTTAACTTTTCCGCCATAGTTTTTTCATTTCCTTTCTTTTGTCGTTTTCTGCCATAGCGTTTATTAACACTAGCAATTAAATCGTTCATTGGTAACCTGGAAAGGCAGTAAAATTGTAATAGGAAATTTGTCGCGTGTGCGTGTGTGTGCAATCAAATATTGAAAATAAATTGTAAATCGAATTTCTCAACGCCGAAAATTACTGGCAAGTTTTTTGGAATTTCATGCTACCCCAACACTGGCTTGGCATTGCTGCCAACGTTTTGCATAGAGAATCAATCAGCTGATTAATTTTTGTGGGAAGAGAAAAACACACCTGCGTTGTTTCCAAATTACAGCAAAACAAATAAAATAACGAAAACGGACAGGATAAACAACCCCAAAAAGAATAAGCCGGAAAATGCGTTCGAAGAACAAAAACAGAGGGACACCTAAAACGCGACGAAAGAATTCTTCATTTCGTAGGCGTTATTTGGCCGATATCTCAATCCTCAAATCATCGAATGGTCACAGGGAGCAGGGAGCAGACGTAGCTGTAAATGGTGCACGAGCCGAAATAAATAGCCGTAGTAATAGCAGACCGTCAAAACGGAAAATCAGCAACGGAATGCTAATTCAAAAGCAAAGGAGCGCACGGAAAAAGCACAGTCGAGAAAAGAAGGACAATTCAGCCACCACTAGTGCTGATATTACGGTAGTACCAAGAACCAGGGTAAGAGTAGTTGAAGTCTCTTAGGACTCAAGTTAATCTTTTGTCTGTTGTGTTCCAAGAGCATTCCACAGATTGTTTATATTTTAACATTTGGTGGAGCGCAAGTGGCGCATGCGTTTTTTGCGTGTGCTTGTCCCACTGCTGTCCGGGCCACCCCTAATTGTAACAGGCTTGCCATAACCTCCGTATAAGTTTTCATATTTGGGTTGCTTTCAAAGATCTCTTCAAATTGCATAATAAACAATTCATCGAAATTTGCATTTGCTGATTTATGGGGAATTAAAGTTCTAATTAGAAAGCTATTTGTAGTTCGTTTTTTAGGCTAAGTATTGCAGTAAATTGGCAAGCTTGCCTCTTTGTGGTTGGAAGAGCTCGTTGCAAGAGCGCCACCCCATTACGCCAAGCCCCATTTGCCACATCAGCTCCCATAAAGTGTCAAAAATTAACTCGGCTTATATTAACGCATTGACTCTACGCGACTACAGCTGAGCGTTTTTCTTTGACAAGGAATTATTCAAATATCGCGTAACAAAAAGTGCAGTTAATAAACATAAAAAACTGGGCTTTGCCGAGCAAGCCAAAAGTGTACAAAATAATAAATTCCACAAAAAAGAACGAAAGCCAAGCAAACACAAACACGAAAAATACCACCTCTAAATAGTAAGCACTAAGAAATTCAACACTGAACATCAATGGAAGGTATATGGTCTAAAGCTTGCCAACATTATGATGTTACCGAGGTTGTGGCCAAAACGTGGTACGCTCGCATACAGCAGCGTCTCAGCGAAGCCGAGCCCTCACGCTGCTACCACAACTGGAATGAGATGCTGCTACCCAAGCGGGAACATCTGCTCAACGTCAAGCCCTGCCTGGTCTTGGCTGCCTTCTTTCAGTACTACCATTTTGAGGGCAATAGTAGTTGTGTTCATAAGAATTGTTTGGTTTTCGAAGAATTTTGTAAGGATGCATTGTTAGAGGATGTAAGTATCCACACAAAAGTCAATGCAAAGTGCTCTCATTTAACACAATCTGGTCTTTTTTTTGTAGGAGACATCAAAGTGCCTAATATTGAAATTGCTAGGTGATAAATCAATCGAAAGCGAACTCACAACTGAATGCTTTGAGGATGATGCGAATTTACTACAAGACTTGGATTTGGTGGTATTGGCGTGAGTCATACTATCTTGCCGGCGCCTCTTTTATTGCTATAACTAACTCTCTTTTTATTGACGCGGTCTCGGAAAAGCAGTGCAACACCGGAAGACTATAAAAAGTATACACAATTATTGCGTCGCGAATATACCGGCATGAGCGATGAGCATTATAACTTGATGCGTCTAAAGGTTTGAACTATTTTTCTTCTCTTGTGTTTGTTAGTAACACAATCTGATACTCTTCCACTTACAGGTGCTGGAAACCTTACTAACGATCCCGAAAATATTTTTAACGCCACAATTTCAAGCAAAATACGAGGAAGCAGCGCGCCAAAATATACGTGCCGAAGTTAAAGAATTAAAAGGCTGTGCTTAGACAATAATTTAGTTAGCAATTTTAAATGCATTATTCGATTTTCTTATGTGTTTTGCTTTGGTACTAGCGTTAAGTTGTTAACTTGCTTTAAGCGTGAACTTAAACAATCAGCCCAATCGGCAATTCCGGGGGAAAATTTTTTCCAAGGAAATATTTCTCTTCCCACGAAGGGAATCCTACTATCGTGAATTTCCATCGAAAAGTATTTCCACTCGAAAAAGTGCTGCCAATTCCATTTCATTTTCGAAGCCAACACTCAATGAAAATAGAACAAATAATGCGGCCATAATTCTGCAGTACGTTTTCCAGAACAGTTAGGTATATAACTCCATGTGCTGTCGGTTTCGACCGCCCCCTGTGCCACTTCTGACTCTCGTGCAGCAGCACAAACAATTTATTGGAGTGTTATAATTTTAAGCATATTCTAGAAAATATGCAGTGTAAAAACACATTTCCATCAAATATGATTAAAGAAAGGTTTGCAGAACAAATTTATTGAAAATTTTGTTACAAATATAATTTACATTTCAAATTACTGATCTTTTCCTCTTCAAATTTATTTATTTATTTATTTAAAAGAGAGTTACAATTATAAATAATTGTAAAACTACGGGAGCAGCACTAGCTACAGGGGCTTTCGGCTTACATTTAAGTGTTAATTTTTATCTGAGGGATTCATAAAGCTACTTGTGTAATATTTACATCGATTATAAAACATTATATTACATTTTTAAGTTTACATTGGTATACGAATTTGTACATGTTCTGTATATTTGAGTTGCTTATTGTGATTAATGAATCTGTTGGTGTTGTATTTCCAAAAATATTTGTTCTTGCGTTGGCAAATGATGGACAGTCATTTAGTATGTGGCTTATGGTCATTGTATGAAAGTTGCAGAATTGACAACCGCTGGCGCCGTTTCCAGTTAGCAGATGTTCGTGGGTGAGTTTTGTGTGTCCTAGGCGAAGTCTTGTAAATGTTTTAATTTCCCAGCAGGCATTGGAGGTAGGGTAAATAGCTTTGCTTTTGTCGGGGTTGATGGATTTGTAGTGGTGTTGGTATTGTTGCCATTCTTCGCTAAGTTGCTGCTTATGATATTTGTTTAAGGTTCGTAAAATATCGTGTTTTTCAAATATTGGCGAGAATAATGCTGGGGAGTTGATTGTGGCTTTGGCAACTGTATCGGCGTGTTCATTTCCTGTAATGCCACAATGACTTGGTACCCACATCAGTTTTATTTTATTAGTGTGTTGGATGAGTTTGTTTTTTATGGTTTTGACGAGTTGGGAGTTGTTTGAGAGGTGTTGCACAGCAGTGATTGTTGATTTACTGTCGGTGCATACGACAAATTTGCCTTTGGATGTTGCGGCAAAGTTGACGGCGATATGAACAGCGAATAGTTCGGCAGTAAAAATAGAGCAGTGTGGGAGCAGTAGCCCATTTTGTATTGTGGAGAAGTTGTCGGTGACGACAGCGTAAGATGTATTGTGTTGGTTTTGCGATCCGTCCGTGTAGATGAAATTCCACCTAGTGTGGGTTAATTGGTTTTTCAGTTCGGAGAATAATGCCTTGTATTTTATTGCGCTTGTTTTGGATTTGGGGTAGTTGTAGAGTTCGGTGATTATTGATGAGTTTGGTAACAGCCACGGGGCGCTGGATATAGGGCAGGTAAGTGTGGTTTTGATCGGGATATCGGTGCTGTTGGCTAGCTCCACTATTCTGCAGATTACTGAAGGACGTTTAAGCTTATGCTTACGTTTGATTGTGTTGTTGACGTCAGAGAGAAGTATTTTGTTGTTCGAGATGTATAGTTTTGGTATAAGGCGGAGGCAGCATTGTTGTAGACGGTCTTTTATCTCTGGGAGGCCGGATTCAGCAAGCATGGATTTAACTGGCGATGTGGGGAAAGCACGAAGACTCCTCCGAACTGCGTTGTGGTAGGGCGCAAACAGTTGTCTAATTGTGCTCTTAGCACAGTGACCATAAACCGGCAGGCCGTAGTCGATCTCCGACTAGCATTCGCGCCGATCAGATCACTTCTCGCTGTGCCTATCGTAGTCTTTTCTCTGTGCTAACTCTCACTGTGCTTTTTCGCGCTTCGCTCATTGCAACCTTTTGCTTCGCGCTCACACAACACCCAATTTTTTGGCAAACTTAGTGAAA
This sequence comes from Neria commutata, assembly GCA_963457695.1. NCBI lineage: Eukaryota > Metazoa > Arthropoda > Insecta > Diptera > Micropezidae > Neria > Neria commutata. The sequence continues at coordinate 19,801,036 of OY735247.1, read as the reverse complement.
TAAAATGGCCCCAGGGCCACCCAATATTGGGACCAATCGGTTTGCCCTGCTAGCCGAAAACCCTCCTAAAAAACGGAAAACTCCGGCAAGTAGACTCTGCAACATATTTCCCGACCTACCCCCTACTAAAAAATCTGACCCCAAATTCATAACTCTCTCGTCGTGCAACGAAAACAAGCCTCTGTCTCACTATTCGTGTTTCTCAGTGCAAAAATCACTTAATTTAATCAGCAAAGACATATTATCCATCTCTGAATTACGTGACGGCAATATTCTCTTATTAGCCAAAGATAAACGCACTGCAGAAAAATTTATAGCTGCTAAAGAGCTCGTCGGCATTTGCGCCATACAATCGAAGTACCACGATAACCTGAATCACACAAAAGGTACTGTTTATGCCCCATGTCTAAACAATGTGTCAGACAGCGAAATAGTTCAGGAACTAAGTTCACAAGGTGTCGTCTCGATATACAAATTTCAAAAAAACTTCAATGGCATTATGAAACCAAGTGGCGTGGTTTTGTTAACGTTTGATTTGTATCATCTTCCCGAAAAGGTTGATATTGCTTGGCACACTGTTCGGGTTAGGGAGTACATTCCTAATCCAATGCGCTGCAAAAACTGCCAGCTCTTTGGACACACAGCAAAATATTGCAAACGTGCTCCCTCATGCGAACAATGCAACTTGCCACCTCACACCCCTGTCGGATGTTCCCGCACATATTGCGCTAATTGCCACGACGAACACTCCTCTTCGTCTAGAGATTGTCCAAAATACCAACAAGCGCGAGAGATCCTAAAAATAAAAATCAGCAATAAATGCTCAATGAGCGAAGCAACGAAAAAGTACACAGCACAAATCCCCACTCGAACCGACTCTTCCCCCTCTTACTCATCAATACTCACAACAAGTAACAATGTCCCACAACCCAACAATAAAACTCCACCAAAAACTCTCATGTCAAACACAAACCCAGCAGAACAGCAAGCAATATCAATAGTAAACAGCCAAACCACCAACTCAACCTCTACTCTAAATACTCAAACACACAATTCGACACTGAATCCAAACAATATTACTTCCAACAACAATCACTCATTAAACAACATAACCATCTCTCCCAATACTCTCTCCCCCACCAAACCGCTAGAATCAAATAACAACAACAACTCAACTACTGCCGCACTCTCCACTCCCTACACCGACATTATATCCGATGATGACTCTTAAAAAAAAAAAAACAACTCTCTTACCTCACATACACTCAACTCTCTTCCTATCTCCTCTCTCTTATGATCTCTTTACTACAATGGAACGTTAACGGCTACTGGAATAATTACCACGAAATTGAAATTCTGATTAAAAAACATAAACCATCTATAATATCGCTACAAGAAACACACATTGCTTTCAATAAAACTACTTTTACACCCAAAAACTATTCGGGATATTTTCACAATCTCCCACAGAATACAACAAACAAGCAGGGCATCTGCGTTTTAATTAAAAAAGAAATCCCACACAAAATATTACCATTAATTTCAAACATCTCCACACTCGCCATAGAAATAAACATAGGCATTACAATAACAATAATCTCGGTGTACATCCCACCAAACCAGAACTTCAACCCAACAGACATATTTTCCCTACTCCAAACTATCTCCACTCCATACATACTGTTAGGCGACTTTAATTCATGGAGTACCCTCTGGGGCTCCAACACCACCAACGCAAGGGGCAAAGTTATCGAAGACGTCATACTTAGCTCTAACATGATCATACTAAACGACGGCTCCCCTACCCACTTTTCCACCCACCAAACCTTTTCCCATGTCGATCTCACACTCAGTTCCGCCAATCTTGCTCCAAAATGCTCAACATCAACCCTTCCCGACTTAAATGGAAGTGACCACTCTCACAATACCGACCCCTACAAAACGGCATCCCCCAGGGATCACCAATATCTGTGATAATCTTCGTCATCGCATTTGACGAAATAAGCCACATCATCGATAAGTACAATGTTAAGTACTCTTTATACGCAGATGATGTCATAATTTTCTCTAAAACTCACGCTCAAGCCGCGGTAATGAAGATATTCACAGATATTCTCAACGACATATCAGAATGGTCACTTGACTCTGGTGCAAGTATATCGTTTCAGAAGTGTAACTCTTTACACATATGTCGAAAAAAGAATTGCAACGGCTTCAACTTAGTTTATAATAACATTAACATACAAGATGTAGAATTCCTTAAAATTCTAGGTATAACATTTGATAAAAACTTAAGTTTTAAGCAACATTGTATTAGCCTTAAGACAAAATTGAATTCAAGACTAAATATCATCAAATACCTGTCTTCGAAGCATAGCTATGTACATACTTCATCTCTTATTAACGCTACCAAATCCTTGCCTCTTCAAATTATTGATGGAATTCAAAGCGAAAAAAAGTTTGAATTTTTCCATCGGAATTACATTCACGATAGCAAGTTTTCCTTGGGAATTTTTCGAACATGCTTCACGACTTCACGATACCAAATTTCGGAGGAAGGGAAAAATTCCACGACGAAACCACTTTGATTATAAAATCTTATGCTATTTGTTCTTCAACTTATGTAAGTCTGAATAAATTTAGCTTTGTTTGAATGTGCGGTGCTTTCTTCGCGTCTTATTTGAAGTTCGGCCCATCTTAAAACCTTAAAGCTTATCAAATGTTGTTTTACTGTTGTAAACTATTGTAACTGTGCTTATAATCAAATATACTACAAATCAAAATACCAATATTTAAAACGTGTTTTAATACAACAAAAAAGTAAATCCAATGTCAGGTAAGTATGTTGGGTGGAGCATAAACTGAAATTGATTTGGAAATCATTTGAAGCCGCAATACACTATAATTATACCAAATAGCACCAATGCCAATAATGATTTTGTCTAAAGAACGAACAATATTGTTTTTATCTGTTCAAAGCTGCCGACTTTGATGTGACTTCACATATTTTTAACACGAATCCAGTTCTGAAAAAATTGCATTTGACAATTAAAGCATTTCCGGTGCACCCTTCTTGACTAACTATTATGAAAGCTATCTTCATATTTGCAAGAATTTGAAAAAACAACAAATAATTTTTTAACCTTGAACGCAGACATATGCGTAACTAGCAAATATTGCGACAATATATTGCCCATTTGGAGTGTTTAAAAAATATTTCCAAAAAGGCTGCAATGTGATTTGTTGCTATTGTTTTGAATATTTATATTTTAAGAAAGAAGGAAATGCTAAAATGCTTTAAAAATATATTTTTTTTTAATCTGTGCCGTGTTGCAAAAACTATGTGACTGAAAATATACATCTTGCGATAGCAATTGTCGCACATTTAGAAATATATATAAACATGAAATAAATGGTTAAATATTGTTTAATAGCGTGCTCTGTTTTGTTCGATCACTTCGAACTTTATTCCATGTCAGATTTGACACTTAATTTCATACGTAAATTATTCGAAATATATCATAAATTATTCTTTAGCTTGATACCCATAATGCTATACTGCGATAGGTGAAAGAATTTGTACGTAGAATTTTACGAGTTAGTTATCCTTTCTGTGAATTGATGCTAAAAGTTTCGTTAAAGTTTTAGTTAAAAGAAACTCAGTACACAATATGGTTGGTTGATGTCTAGGAAATTTTTTAACCGCATCGATTTCGTTCTATCTGGGAAAGCTGGTTCTAGGAAATTATCAATTTGCACCTATAATTGTTTCCTAAGATATGATCAATTTGGTCCTATAATTGTTTTTATCGATTTGATCCATCCAATTTAAAAATAAAATTTAACATTTGCACACGCAAAAAATTAAATCGAAATATTTTAATGAAGTTTTTTTATGTTCACGAACGAAGATGCAGGAAAGTAATATAATCATTTATATGAATCTTAAGCAGTACTTATTTGAACCATACTTTCATGTCTATATTAAGTTCTCCAAAAGTCGATTTTCGCATGTTGCAATCAGCAGACCCGAATTGTGTGAGAACAAGTAATAAATTGCCACTTTTCGCATCTGGTATCACTTAGGACCCATTACGGTCTATGCGTGGCATTTTTGCCAACCAATATAACCTGACCTAACTTCCTTTTCGCGTTTAAATTTCTTTTCAAAATTTTTGAAAATGATTTCAGTTTGCTTCCCCCGCAGGTAAGTATTTTTTTTAGTTGTAGCATATTAATTATAGTTTAAACATTGTTGGCAATAACATTTTTAAATTTTATTCACTGTTATTCACGTTTTTTTATTGTTGTTGGTGCAATGCAGAACATCGCAGATGATACACCCACTACTAGTGCAGCGGCCAGCAGTCCACCATTAAAAAAATTTCGCGATAATTCGGTAAGTTCTGCAACGCCGACATACACAAGTTAACACTCCTCACCTCCCGTTATATCTTTATAAGAAACAGCCCAAACGCGTACGCAACCACGCACGCAGACGCATACCTTTGAATAGCACAAGTAAGCCATCGAGCAGCACGAAACTTATCACGCGCAAGCTACTGCGTTCCATTAAACGGCGCGAGTTGCAGCAGAATGTGCCGCCGGCGAAGCGCGCTGGCCTCAAGCGGCGCCTGAACTTCGCTGGCGATGGCAGCATACGCCGCAGAACGAACAGGCTGCAGCGCGGCCGCAATGTCACACTGGAGGAGGGCGAAATAGTGTCAGATAGTGAACCCGAAAATGCGGCGGCAACAATACGCACGCTGCATGAAGATGGCGATGATGACGACTGCATTTGTATTGAGCCGAAAATCGAGCAAGTCATCTTGGACGACGACACGCCCTGCAGCACGCTTGCCGCTGCTGCACCGACCTCTACTAGAACTGCCGCCACCGCCGTTGCGCCGAAAAGCTTTATCGGCAATGCGCTGACGTCTACGCCTTGTCCAAAGTCCAAAGATGCTGCTGTGAGCGATACGACGACGGCGTCAAGCGACGCACTAGCAGTTCCTTTATTCTTTAAAGATGTCTCACAAACGGCCTGGTTTGAGACTATTACGTCCGAAGACACTTTTGCCAACTACACCAAATTGTCTACGCTGAGGGGAGAGAGCAGTCTATACAAACGCAGATCCTATCGTTCAAAGCAGCAACCCTTCGCTCTCTACAGAGATATCGTTGTGCTGGACGAAGACTCCATGGACGATGTCACACTGAAGCCCGCAGCGAAAAAACGCAAAAGCTCCAAAACAAGCGATGACTCTGTGATATTTGTGAGCGAGTCAAATCCCAATATCCTGCCAAGCTTCATACCACTCATTGACGCTATTGTGCCCAATGTATTTGTCTATTCAACGCACTTAACCACTGTGATTCTATGCGTTTCTCTTGTTTGCAGCCCATGCACATATCCTACACGCCGAAGAAGCAAGTCAGGCAAGCGAACGACCTATTCACGAAGAGCGAGCAGAAACAGCTAACTGCATACAATGACAACGCCTACAATCCGAGTGCAGGCCTGGAGCTACGCACACAGAAGCGCATGGTCATCGTTGATGGCAGCAATGTTGCCTTCAAGTGAGTTTCACATGTTTTTCAACTGTTCGATTTTCTAATTATTTGTCGTTTTAATTGTTCTTTACTAGTCATGGCCTTAACCAACAGTTCTCCACAAGAGGCCTGCAAATCTGCATTGACTACTTTGAGAAGATGGGGCATGAGGTGAAGGTTGTTTTGCCACAATACCGTCTGGGAAAAAACAAATCAACAGACTCGGAGATGCTGGAAAGGCTGCACAAGGCCGGAAAAATTGTCCTCACTCCTTGCAAAAATTTGCCCGGCAAATCGAGCATTAGCTACGATGATCGGTAAATATGGAAATCAAATTACTAGTATGGTTACAACATGTATTATTTTTTTGTATTCATTGCAGCTTTGTTTTGCAATTGGCCTGTGAGCTAGATGCAGCTGTTGTTTCCAATGACAACTACCGGGATTTGATCAACGAAAACGCCGCATTTAAGAAACTCATAGAGCATCGTGTGGTCGGCTATACCTGGTGTAACGATATTTTTATTTTGCCAAAAGATCCTTATGGCAAATGGGGGCCCACCTTGCATACAATTCTTAATCGTATGTGAAGGTTGTTGTGAATATGTATATTTTTTTGTATATTCCATTTACTGGGCAAAGGAGTTAGTTATATGATTGAATTTGTGTTTAATTTCTTTTGTAATTGTAGCGTTTTTCTTTCAACCAAAAAATACAGAACACTATTTATGTAAACTTAAAAATGCAATGGATAATGATCCATTACATAATATAGTATAACAACATTTTCTAAGGAAGCTGTGTATCTATGAATAAAAATACAGTTTTGTAATTTGTGGAAATGGCGTCGCAAGAGTTCGTTTCGTTTCTTATAAACATGATAAAAGGTTTTTCTTGAAGTCTTTTTTTTATTATGTTCAGACGATATACTAACCAGAGCTTTGCGCCGCGGCAGAAAGTCACCCTGAGTTTAAAGCAACCCACAATTATTATACATAACTAATTATGCATTTTGAAGTGAAGCCCTTAAAAATTGTTGACGAAATTCAAGCGCTTGAAAATCCTTCGAATTTAAATTTTTTGCGGATTTTTAGAATGTAAATATAAGAAATAATTAATTAACTAAAACTAATTGCTGTACCCTGTGGACTTCTAATTTTGGAGCAAGTGGCAAAAGGCAGAGGACGGTTGGACATAGGCGTAAGGGAGGGAGTATTGAGAGTGAGTGCATAGCACACTTTTACAGATCGGATGTCCTCGGTATTCGGGTAGAAAAATCTCGGCCACGAGCAGGCTAACCCAACGCGGCGACAAGCAGCCACCTTTTAAGTAGTGGCAGCGCGTCAACTCGACGGTTTGCTAAAGTAGCCCTCGTAGGGAATTGTAGCATAAAACCCGAGATTTCATTTCCTAGTGTAAACGTTACTAGCAACCTGGCAACTTGCTACAAATCCTAACTCTATGGTTACACGCGAAAAATTTTGCAGAGAAATTCATCTCAAAAAAAGCAGTCAAGTGCGAGTTGGGCTCGCTCACTGAGGGTTCCGTACCAGAAATACCGTTTTTAGCGTTCGAATTTAGTTTCTCCTTGCCCTTCGACATTTTGGCCTTCATCTTCGAAACCAATTCACCTAAAAGTATAAAAAAAAATTTTTGGAATCCATGGACGTGGCGTTTTCTAACGATACCCCACAATATGTAAACAACAAAAATTTTTCGCTGAGGAAATTTTTAACTATGGTAATCTTAAATAAAATTTTAAAAAACAGAAAAACAAATGAATCGAAAAAAGCTGCAGTTTTCCAGTAATCTATGACTAAAGACCTACTTACTCTGATTTTATCAAAATTTTAGCTTAGGAAATGTAGAAAGGCAAGGGGGGTATGGTCATTTTTTCGACATTTTGTGCTATATCTAGAAACCACTTCACCGAAAATTATAAAAAAAATATGTTTGGAATCCATGCACGTAGCCCTTTCTAATGATACCCCACTCGATATAAACAACAAAATTTTTTTTCTGAGGAGGTCATCTTAAAATAAAAAAAAATTTAAAAATTAAAAATTTTAAAAAACCGGCAGCCACTCAGTCATGCGTGATCAAATACCTAGTAAGCCTGATTTTATCAAAATTTTCGGTTCAGAAATGATGTGTGCAGATGGGATCATGTGGGGACAGGTCTGTTTTTATCACATTTTTAACTATATCTTTCTAACCCGTTTACATAAAATAAAAATAAAATACATTTTATAATCTATGGACATATCCCTTTCTAACGATACCCCACACGATACGTTTTAAAAATATTTTTATTTTTTTTTGTCGACCCGAAAACCTTTAAAAATTATAAACAAATATTTCTAAAAATATTTCTTAACTTTTTATAGTGAAAATGTATTTAGGTTATTAAGACCTAACATCGTGCCAAATTTCAGGTTTCTACGATTAAAAAAAGGTCGTTTTATATACACACTCCCAAAACAAAAGTGACCTTACAAGTGTTCCCGTTTTTTCCCTTTTAGGGGAACGGAACCCTAAAAATTGGGGGTCCATGAGGAGTGAAGGGGGTCTTAACTTTAATTTTGGCCTTCCACCAAGGAGTAATCTACATATATAGATAGTTCTGTAAGGACCTACATTTATGACTTCCCCGATTTAAACAACACTTCACAAGCAAATAGAAAATACCTATGCAAGGTCACTCAATATATCTAATACCTTAAAACCACACTGACAATACACCCTTCACCATACCACTAAAAATAATGTGGTCTTTTATAACATTTTTAAATTCCAATTTAGTTGTTATTCCCCGTATGATTTGGCACTCGGGCAAAGCCGGGTAAATCCGCTAGTAAGTATATAGAAATGATCAGAATAACTTTCCGTGTTGATTTCCGGTTGTCCGTGTGTCTGTCCGCGCAGGAGAGAAAGAAGGTGTTGTCCGATTTGGACCGAATTTGGTACACAGTTACAGTGAACCTTAACTTAGTTGAAGTTCCGAGATGAGTACACGGTTCTGAGGACACGGCCACAATGGGCCTGTAAATCCCACTACCTCAGATTTTTTTTGGTAAAATGGCTAAAATTTGTCTAATTACTCATTGAGAAGAATAATTCTTGGTATTTGAGTTAAAGGGACGGTCTTCTATGTCATACGAAGAAATGGGCGTGTTAAGCCCACTATATAGGGGCTAAACGAGAAATCTTCATATCTTCATAATATTTGGACAAGAGAGTACAAATTCGGTCACTTCATTGCTGCTACGAACACCTTTAAATTTTCCGAAATTTTCCAATTTTTTGTAAGGTGGTGTATTTTAATATAGGCTACCAGAAACTGTAAAAAACGTGTTTCGTATAAAATGTTGGTTAGGGCCGTTGTACATTTTGACAGCAATATATGTATATTTACATACATATGTATGTTTGTAACCGTCGAAGTTGTGATATGTATTATCACAGTCAAAGATTTGGCCTTGTAATCTGGAATTTTTATAAGCTTTATATTAGGTTCACATCCGGTATGTATGTCGTCAAATCTAGTAATCAATTTTTCACCCACTTCCCGACTACTTAGAGATCTGAAACTTTGCATACATGCCTAATCTAGAGCCCAATACATGAATCAATAAATTTTATGGGCGTAGGATAAGGGGCGTGGCACTTTTTTATAAACTCCAGATTTGTGTATAACTTAAGAACTACACATCACACATCAATGAAACTCGGTAGGAACTTACTACATATCCCTATCCTTCTACTGAGAAAATAAGGGGAGCACTGGATAAGGGGGCGTGGCACCCCCCATACAAACAAAATTTTTGATCTCGATTAGCTTTGGAACTAAAGGTCGTGCAGCATTGAAATTTCGTATGCAGTCGCCTCTTGGATGTGTTGTCCCACTGGTAAAATTGTATGGGCGTAGGATGAAAGGGCGTGGCACCCCCCATACAAACAAAATTTTTGATCTCGATTAGCTTTGGAACTAAAGGTCGTGCAGCATTGAAATTTCGTATGCAGTCGCCTCTTGGATGTGTTGTCCCACTGGTAAAATTTTATGGGCGTAGGATGAGGGGGCGTGGCACCCCCCATACAAACAAAATTTTTGATCTCGATTAGCTTTGGAACTAAAGGTCGTGCAGCATTGAAATTTCGTATGCAGTCGCCTCTTGGATGTGTTGTCCCACTGGTAAAATTTTATGGGCGTAGGATGAGGGGGCGTGGCACCCTCCATACAAACAAAATTTTTGATCTCGATTAGCTTTGGAACTAAAGGTCGTGCAGTATTGAAATTTCGTATGCAGTCGCCTCTTGGATGTGTTGTCCCACTGGTAAAATTGTATGGGCGTAGGATAAGGGGGCGTGGCACCCCCCATACAAACAAAATTTTTGATCTCGATTAGCTTTGGAACTAAAGGTCGTGCAGCATTGAAATTTCGTATGCAGTCGCCTCTTGGATGTGTCGTCCCACTGGTAAAATTTTATGGGCGTAGGATAAGGGGCGTGTGTATAACTTTAGAACTACAAATCACACATCAATGAAACTCGGTAGGAACTTACTACATATCCATATCCTTCTACTGAGAAAATAAGGCGGGCACTGGATAATGGGGCGTGGCACCGCCCATACAAACAAAATCGTTTATATAGAATAGCTTTGGAACTAAAGGTCGTGCAGCATTGAAATTTCGTATGCAGTCGCCTCTTGGATGTGTCGTTCCACTGGAAAAATTTATGGGCGTAGGACAAGGGGCGTGGCACTTTTCAAGCAACTACACACTTGGGCTTCAGTTTATAATTATAGGTACACCACACATCAATGAAAAACGATAGGAACTTACTTGCCGCGCCCTGCTGGCAAAATAGCAACAACTCACCGCGTCACAAATATGCCACGAATATTAGGGTCGATCACAGCCGTATTATTTGTTAAATTGAGGATATGACGATAGGAGACACTGTGAATACCCTAAATATTGTGTACTGCTCTGCAAGTTTTAAATTCTTTTTGTGAAAAATTTCAGAGCTCTAAAATTGAATTTATGGAAGACTAAAAAGTAGAAAATAAAATTATATAAAAAAAAACTTTTTAAAAATAAGCTTTAATTTATTTAATGTACTAAAAAGTAGAAAATAAATGGTTTTTAAGTCACCTGTATCTTACTATCAATAAAAGCTTGTGCGCTCAATATCCATATTCAAAATATCTTTCATTACTAGAATCTATTTGCAAAAAATTATTTAAATAAAATATTGTGGTAACTGTTTGACAAATATTGAACACATGAACGCCCCAAGCTTTTATGGATAGTAAGATACAGGTGACTTAAAAACCATTTATTTTCTACTTTTTAGTACATTAAATAAATTAAAGCTTATTTTTAAAAAGTTTTTTTTTATATAATTTTATTTATCACATTGGTTATACTGCGCTATGATGAAGGTCTCTAATGCAACGTTTGTCAAGTGAAACACAGTTTTCGTATACTTTTGAAAATTTAATAAGTAAGCAATTTGTGTGAGTTGAAGCCACAGGCTTTAAGCGCATAGAATCAGCACAGAACGGCCTCTACTTAACACTCATGGCCAGAATGCGCAAGGAACGACGTGAGCATTTGTCGCCGCCACCTTTCAGCGATGTGGACTTGGACTTTAGCGGTTGGGCCTTGAACTTTGCTCCACCCCGTGCCTTTTGCTTTTTCTCCGGACCGACGACGGCAAATTTCCCATTTGCTGCCTGCTTTTCCTGCTCCTCAAGCAATTCGATCATTTCTACATCCGGCTCGACTAACATGCAATCGCCTTCGACTTTTGCAGCTTGCTTGTCTCCGTCCACGTCGCAATTGCGTCACCGATCCACTTTAATGTGTTCCATTTTCTTTTCAGTTTTGCTAGCCTTCTTCTGCGCATCGGTCAATTTGTAATCCCGCGAACGAGAGATTTTCTTATAGATGTTACCAATTTTTTAATTTTATGTGTTTTCCTTTTAGGTTTAAGTATAATATTCGAAAATCTAAGAGGCTAAATTCTTTTTATTGGTTGCGTGGCTCACAGGAGCTTGTCGAATAAAAAGCTTGAATTGGTTTTTTTTTATATTGTATTTGACATAAATTGGAACAGTAAGTTCATTTTCCAGTGAAACAGTACAGTGTATTTTAATAAATGTTTTCCGCTTTGAGCCGCGTTAAACCTTACCATTGCCGTTGCTGTTAGCTTCATTGTTGTTGGCGCTGCTCTCGTAGGCATACGGTGGTAGCAAGGTCGGTGTTATCATCCCCACCGCACTGATGTCTGCCGCACTGCCGTCCATGTCCACATTCGTCTCCATGGTTGAGGTGGATATGGCGCTTGTCATGCCGCCCACTGCGCCTTCTTCGGCTGCCTGCAACTCCAGCTTGGCATTCACAATCTGTATGACGTCATCATAGGCCGGTGGCAAGTCGGTGACGTCCTCCAAGACCGTCGTTGCATTGTTGTTGATTTCTGTCATGTTTACTGCTGCATTGCTATTGCCGGCGTTGTAGACATTTGTTGTCACATTTTGACGTGCTGTGTAATAAACGTACATAAGTAGAATGAAGAGAAATGCTCGAGTTTCATAAATATATGCAAGTTTTCACAAAAGGAAAAAATTCGTATAATGTTAGTTCAGTAAGATGCCTATTTGAAACCTTAATTTAACCACCCTCCTACGAATTCCTCAATCAACCACCCGGACCCCTCTCAAAGGACTCATAATCTCTCAAAATAATACAACATGCATTAAATGAGCAAATTGTTTTATTTATCTGGAAGGCACATTTGAAACTTGTATAATATAAATCAATCAATATATTTATTAAACATAACCCAAAATTTATTTTTCTATAGTTTTTTTTTTGAGATCACAAAAGCCCATTCTCTATTTTTAAGTTTTTTCTGAGTATCGTGGATTAATAAGACAATATGGCTTTTTTCAAGATTTTACAACACCCGGATGGGCTTTCCTTTTTTGACGACCCTTAGTGAAGTCACGAACATATTCGTGGTACACTTTAAGCTTTAAAACGCCCGTTTAAGTGGCCTTTTTTAGCAGTTCCTAAAAGAGAGACGAAAATGACACATCTAAATGAGAGATAGAATTAAAATGTTCCAAGTATAAATTCTACGTAAATGCCTGCTATAGAGTTATAGACGTCCAAACACAAAATTATTTGGCGCAATAATCAACCACAAAAATGTGTTGGTCGGTGCTATTAACTGATTATGCGTTTCTGCCCGCCATATCCTGAAATTAAACCCAACAACCTTCAAACAAATCTATTATTTTCTAATATAAACAGGATTCATTAAGTTTTAAACTGTGTAATTTGGCCACAAAATTAAAAATTTAATTAATTTTAGCTTAAGTCGAGTCGAAAGCTCTGGCCACTTATACTCGTTTCTTTTACTTGATTTATAATCATTAACTCTTGTTATTAACGATAGTAAATAAATAACTGGTTCTAACTTGCGTATTCTTGGCATATTTATGATGCGGAGATGGTGAAAAGTCGGCAAATTTTTAAACTGTAGAATTTCGCTTCCAATATTGGTAAGTTCAGTAACAGTCATTTGTGGGGTTGTTCTTGCTTTAGTTTATGAAGTACATATGTATATGTACACTAAGCAAATTGGTAGTGGCGGAAGGGTCATGAGACCAAGATTAGAAGGTCCGGTCAAAAATAATAAATTAGCATTTATGTACCGAATAATAATGCAAGATAAGGTTTGCAGTCGGGTTGATTCTTGGGCTTCTGTTGCTCTGCCTCAAGCTTGTACTGGGCTTTGGCCCATATGTATACATATATATGACGCGCACAGAGCAAAAACGCTTCGAGTGTCAATTTTCGCCTCATTGCGCACATGCTCTGTGCAGGTATAAAAGTCGTTTTTGCTCTGGGCGCGTCATATGTATTACTTACATTTGAACTCAACTCTCAAGACAGCGAATCCAACTAAGCTTGCATTGGCAGTCTAAGCCCAGTTTAAAAAGTTTAATTCAGGAGCGAAATAAAAATGTAACAGCTATTTTGTTTTTAAAACCAAAACAACGAATACTGTAAGAACTGATACACCTGTTGAACGAGTGACAGCTGACAGCAACACGAGCCAGGGCTGGCAAATGGGAAATGATGAATGACAAAAAACAGCTACTGCGAAAAAAATCCACTATGAATACCGCAACGCGTGTATGGAGCGTTCAGTCATCGCCGCTGCTTGTTGAACGGACGTCGCAGCGCAGACTATAGTTTGTAACTACAGTTCGCCGTATAAAAAAAAAGTTTTATCGCGAAGTCTGGCGCGCTGTGGAAGTCATGCCGCTGCCGTCTTCATAGCGAGTCTTCCCAGCTGTACCGCACAACAACAACAACAATATCTTATACTTGGCCCCGCATTTAGTGTGGTAGTTTGGAATCAGCTGAGCGCTCAAAATTGTCTGGCACTGGACACGCTGTAGTAGCACTCCCCCAAAAGGTAGAAAAGTTGAACGAATTTTTGTAAGTGAAAATCGCACATCGACAGCGAAGCGTGAGCAAATATAAACGAAATTGCTCATTGTTTATGTAATCCACGTCACAACAATGCAGCGGTAGGGGAAAGCAGTGAGGTGAAAGTGTTCAAAAATCAACAACAAATGGGCTGCTGTGCTGCCGCAGCTCGGAGCTCGGCAGACAATTGCAACAACAACACCTAACTGCAGCTTGCAGTTAAAAGTCTATTTATTGTTGTTATTTTTGTAAAGGTCAAGACCTTGCGCGTTATGCGTGTGTGTGCTGCGATGTGCATAATGACATAAAAACCCAGTGATTTCCCTTTGACACCAAGTGCCGTTTTGTTGTTGCAGTAGCCTCAGCAGCCATGCCTTATCTGATTTTTTACCGCAGTTTTAAAGAAACCAAAGTCTACACGTTGAGTAACATGATAAATTATGCTTATGATAATGATGATGCAAGCCGGTGAAATGTGGTGCAACGCGAAAAGACCCACAAATTCACACAATTTTTTATAATCCAAAACTATACTGAAAACATAACAGCCACTAATAAAAAAATTGGCTAATGAATTCAAATTCACATATTATTTAAAATCAGTTTAAATACGACAGGTAGCAGGTTCGCATAAAGATGACGGCGGCACGGGCCCCCAAACTAAAATGAAGACCGTTTTATTTTTAGCACCTTAATTTCAACCGAAAGGAAAGATGTAGCTTCAGAAATGTTCCTTTAGCTGAGCGAAATTTATAAAACAATTTGATTTATGCAACCATTTTATAAGCTGAGTTTGAATTACGTTGCTTAGAATTTAAAAAAACGCAAATGTTACTGATGCAATTTCTAAGTGCAATAAAATTGCTAATACTTGTCCTTTAACAAAAATACTTCCTGAGGTCCGGTTAGCCAAGACTTAGTCGTAGCTTAACTTATCTTGAGTCGACCTGCTATATAAAAAAAACTCTGTATATGTGATTATTTAAGACGACGTAAGTTAACTTGAGAGCATTTTGTTTTAGATTTCTAAGTTTCGGTTTTACGGAAAATAAGTTAAGTTAAATTCGGAGCTTTACCTTACACTTAACAACTTGGATTGAATGATCGTTTTCTACACTACAAATTTTTAAATCATATGTTAGTCGACTATTTCCAAAAATATATTAATATCGGTAATCTGACGGTGACTACTGTATCTAGTTACAAATATTTTAGACTGGGTGCCGTGCCATGAGGAACTAAAGAGAAACATATAAAGTTATTAAGTAACAATAATTTCACAAGAAATAAGTTACACCAAGTTTGAAAAGCAAACTTGTTTTTTTTTTGTCATGGGTCTTCAGAATTTCAATAAAGAAAATGTGGCCGGCTTAAGCTCGGCTGATATAACAGAGATCTGTTAGTAGTCATTAGACGCTGAAAAGTCTTCAGAATCCAAAACTATCTCAGGTACGAGTTCATCACTGCCTAGTACCTAATTGCCATTCGATACGAATGACAGAATCCCTTTCCTCTATTTCCTAGCTTCATTATACTTCCATTATATTTCATAGAGGCACATACTTGTACATAAGCCTCAACAGCTCAAAATCCACTCCGTCGAAATGAGAACCATGAATAAATGTTAATCCTAAAGTACTTTTAATTTATAATACATACTTGAATTTTTGCATTTCCGTAATTTTTGTATGAAAGTGTTCGATAAGAAGATGAGTGCTTCCGAATTGTGGAAGGGAATATGTGAATATGTGTTTGAAGGCAATCGCTTGTGACATGGGCTGTCAGAATAAATTTACGCACTTATTTGCGCGTCGCCCACCTCTTCTTCACCCAGCGGAAGGCGAGGTATTTACAAGCAACTAACTAACTAATTCTCATCTCTGATTACAGTTTCCCCTGCATCTGCGTCAACTGAACGTGCCATAAATGTTCCGGCGGGTGCTTACGTACAGCTTGCTGGGTGCTGGCGTTGTCAGTACCGCACTCAGCCTGCACACGAACGATTACAACCTCGATTCGCTGGGCATTGTGCGTTTGGGGCGCTCTGCCGCAACGGTCTTTGACGTGGCACTGACGTACAAACGTGAGCTCTACTACCGCGAATGGGACAAGACGACGCCGGAGTACAAGGCAGAAGAGAGTCGCGTGCACAGCATCGCTGCGAAAAAACTGCTTGAGCTGATATGCACCAATAAGGGTGTCTACATCAAGGTGGGCCAACATATTGGCGGCCTGGAGTACTTGCTGCCCAAGGAGTTTGTGCAAACGATGAAAGTATTGCATTCAGATGCGCCACAGAACCCTATCGAAGATCTGTTCAAAGTAATACGCCAGGATTTGAAACGCGATCCCGAGGATATATTCACGAGCTTTGATCGGGAACCACTTGGAACAGCCTCGCTGGCGCAGGTGCACAAGGCCACGTTGAAGACGGGTGAAGTAGTGGCCGTCAAGGTGCAGCATCCTTATGTAAAGGGCAACTCCCGCGTAGATATGAAGACCATGGAGATCTTGGTGAAAATAATGTCACGTATTTTTCCCGATTTCAAGATCCAGTGGCTGGTTGATGAGTCTAAGAAGAATTTGCCCATCGAATTGGACTTTCTGAATGAGGGCAAAAATGCGGAAAAAGTAGCCGCACAATTCAAAAAGTATTCGTGGCTGAGGGTGCCAAAAATCTATTTTGAACTGAGTACGTCACGTGTTCTAGTCATGGAGTATTTAGAGGGTGGCCAAGTTACGGACCTCAATTATATACACAAGCACAAAATAGACCCCTTCTCAGTGGCGAACAAAATCGGACAACTCTATTCTGAGATGATATTCTGCACGGGGTTCGTGCACAGCGATCCACATCCCGGCAACATTATGGTGCGCAAGGGTGCCAGGGGGAATGTGGAGTTAGTGCTGTTGGATCACGGCTTGTACGCCGAGCTGACGGACAAGTTCCGCTACGAATACTCGAAATTGTGGCTGAGCATACTGAACGTGGATCGCAAAGCGATGCGAGAGCACAGCAAAAATTTGGGCATTAAGGGCGACTTATACGGCTTATTCGCTTGCATGGTCACTGGTCGTCCCTGGGAGACACTTATGCAGGGTATCAGCAAAGTCAAGTACTCCAAAGAGGAGGTGAGTTTCAGCAATACCAAAATATTTTTGATATCTGATTGAAATTGTTCACTTTCTTGTTGCTCAACAGAAAAACACATTGCAGAGCAATACGTCACTGGTGCTGCCACAAATTTCGGATGTGCTCGAGCAGGTCGACCGCCAAATGTTGCTCATACTCAAGACGAATGATTTGATACGCGGCATCGAGGCTACATTGCACACACAGAACCGCATGACCGCCTTTTGGATTATGTCCAAGTGCTGTGTGCACTCCTCGTTCGGCGAGGAGAAGGCACTGCATGACACACGCACCGCCCGCATGGGCCTACTTCTGCGTGAAAGGTGGGAAATATTCAAGCTGAACGTTTACTACCTGTATCTGGGCCTGATCAATTTCGGTTTCATCGAGGCGGTGAAACAGATGTTATAGAACAATTTAGTGCGAACTTCTTTAGCTAGCTATCTATAAAATATACCTAAAATAATTGCCTATCTTTCTAATTAGCTACCTGTGTGTGTGAGTGACAGATATTATTAATTTTTATTTATGTCTAAAAAGTTATATGTGTGTATATCGGTGATGCAAACGTAATGTACAAATGATGAAATTAAAATTGGACTTGAACTGTTCTGCTTTGGATTGGTTAAGAAGTTCGGTCTGCTAGTTAAATCAAATGAATTTTGTGAAATCAAAGTGCTGCCGAGCAAAAAGCAGTAAAGGGTTTAAGCATAACATTTCCCTGGAAGCGGAAATGATTCAATTCATGCGGATACCGAGTGTGGACTTTGTTAGATACTAGTTGCAAATGCGCAGTGGGAGCTGCAAATGCTCTCCTTAGTTTTCAGGAAATACGCTAAACCCGTTTTCGGTATCATAAAGGGCGTACACATGACTTTAGAGAGTCTTGTTGACAGAACATCTACGAGTATGCTATAGACAGCCACCCTAACCTAACTTGAACATATTTTAATTTTCGGTTTTTGCGATTTCGTTAAATATATTTTTTTCCTAGTCAACTTTATTCTATAATACCAAGTGCTATGTCTTTTACCTGATAGAGCTGCCGCTTGCCTTGCCATTGCCCGGCGACGTTGTTGGGCCAGCTTGAAAGCAAATCTCATAATTTAGTATTTGCGACCACACCAAAAAAGTGGATATATAATAATATTACCTTCGCTACGAGCATGCACATAGAAATCAGAAATAATATGGTTAGAAAAGAATAGAACCACCAGACATAGTAATAGTAGTAATCGGAGCCAACGACAATGGTGGGCGGCGTGACAGTCTGCGGCACTGTCACAGTTTGAATGATCCAATTGAATCTGCCAGTGGTGGTGGTGTTCCCAGTAACATTGGTAATGGTTGTGACCACTGTTGTTGTTAGGGCATCGTTATCGCTTGTACTGAATTGATCCTGATCCTTCGCGCTGCTAAAGACGCTAGCCCCCGTGCTAGTGCTGGCGTCCATAACAAACGGAGTACTGTTATTTAACGATATAACGGCTAATGAACGGTAACACACTCTCTCTGTGCCTATTCGCTTCTCTCGCTCTCTCTCCCTTGATCAATACTACGCAATTGAACGGAAACGGAAGTCTTTCGATTTGTATTGTTTTAGTGTTGGCGCGCACAGTTTTCAAGAACGCGTATCACATCCGACCAAAGTACTTGTGTAACTGTTGTGCCCTCGCATTTGCCAATTTGAACTGGTGAGTATATATTCAATTTTGGGCCATCATTCTTGATTCATAATAGTTGCTTTTTTGTTGTCTCCACTCGAGCGATAAAAGTTAAGCCTGCATTTTGTGACTAGTGCGTGCAAATTTTATCTATTTTTTTGAAAAGGCCTGCCGTGCATTCTGCTCCGAAGAAGAAATGACAAATGACCATGCCCGACACGATAAGATATAACTATGTATTGTACAATATATGTATGTACATTGAATTAAGCGACTTTGTATGTACATATTTATGTTAATACTTCGGCCATATTAATTACGAATTTTCTATAATTCCGGACAATGAACGCTAACAGCTGACTTACACAGCATTTTGTAGCAAAGAAAGAAATATGCTTTCGGTTTATATACATATGTATGTTATCACTGAGGAAATAATTTTATAAATTCCTAAGAACGAGTTAAATGAAGTTTTTTGTTGGTGACTTCAATGGTAAGAATGGTTTCCATAATAAAGTATGATTTAATCCTCTTTCAGCTCAAATGAGGAGAATCATACAGCACATATTTTATTATTATTATTAGCTTTATATTAGGTTCAAATCAGGTATGTATGTATGTTTGTATGTCGTCAAATTTAGTAATCAATTTTTCACCCACTTCCCGACTACTTAGAGATCTGAAACTTTGCATACATGCCTAATCTAGAGCCCAATACATGAATCAATAAATTTTATGGGTGTAGGATAAGGGGCGTGACACTTTTTATAAACTACAGATTTGTGTATAACTTTAGAACTACACATCACAACTTTAGAACTACACATCACACATCAATGAAACTCGGTTGGAACTTACTACATATCCATATCCTTCTACTGAGAAAATAAGGGGGGCACTGGATAAGGGGGCGTGGCACCCCCCATACAAACAAAATTTTTGATCTCGATTAGTTTTGGAACTAAAGGTCGTACAGCATTGAAATTTCGTATGCAATCGCCTCTTGGATGTGTCGTCCCACTGGTAAAATTTTATGGGCGTAGGATAAGGGGGCGTGGCACCCCCCATACAAACCAAATTTTTTATCTCGATTAGCTTTGGAACTAAAGCTCGTGCAGCATTGAAATTTCGTATGCAGTCGCCTGTTTGATGCGTCGTCCCACTGGTAAAATTTTATGGGCGTAGGATAAGGGGCGTGGCACTTTTCAAGCAACTACACACTTGGGCTTCAGTTTATAATTATAGGTACACCACACATCAATGAAAAACGATAGGAACTTACTTGCCGCGCCCTGCAGGCAAAATAGCAACAACTCAACGCGCCAAAGCAACGGGGGTTTTGTGTATGGGCCGAGCTCGCCGCGCCTTGCAAGCAAAACAACAACAACTCATCGCACCACAAGTATGCCACGAATATTAGGGTCGATCACTGCCGTATTATTTGTTAAATTGAGGATATGACATTTGACGATAGGAAACACTGTGAATACCCTAAATATTGTGTACTGCTCTGCAAGTTTTAAATTCTTTTTGCGAAAAATTTCAGAGCTCTAAAATAGAATTTATGGAAGACTAAAAACTAGAAAATAAAATTATATAAAAAAAAACTTTTTAAAAATAAGCTTTAATTCATTTAATGTACTAAAAAGTAGAAAATAAATTGTTTCCAAGTCACCTGTATTTTACTATTAATAAAAGCTTGTGCGCTCAAAACCTATATTCACACTTATCTTTCATTACTAGAATCTATTTACAAGAAATAAATTAAATTAAATATTGTATCAATTGGTTGACAAATGTTGAACAAATGAGCGCCCCAAGCTTTTATTAATAGTAAGATACAGGTGACTTGGAAACAATTTATTTTCCACTTTTTAGTACATTAAATAAATTAAAGCTTATTTTTAAAAAGTTTTTTTTTTATATAATTTTATTTTTATTTTATAACAATTTTCAGAAGTTGGTTAATTTATGCGGGCCATTCGCAGTTTAAATGTCTTAATAAACGCCGCGGCGGTCGAAGAAAGCTATGGTGAAAATAGTAACCAAGTAATATGAATATTGAAAAATTTGCTCAAAAATTGTTACGAAACTTTGTGGTTGGTCCACTTTTGCACAAGGCGACACGTCGCATGGGACATGGGATTTTGAATTAAAAATTTTTTTTTAATGTTCAGTTGATTTTGAATTTTCAATTGAAGACGACTGCGAGCAAAGCGAAACGTCAAAGTGTCGCACCAAAATTGCTGCCCGAGCGAGTTTGCCTATCCCCCTGTCGTTTCTTCCACCATTTTTGACTGCCGCATGCGATGTGTCGCATCGAAATGAAAGAAAAGAAATACTACAGAGCACTGTAACACAGCTGTTGTTTTGCATCAGCTGTTCAAGGTGGCGCCAAGTCAGAACAAAATAAAATGGGCTTTGAAATTGGTGACGGTTTAAAAATAGTGTGGCAGGTAAATAAATAGTAAGAATAAACGTTGCAATGTTTTTGTTAAATCTTAAGAATCTCAATCTTAGGAGCTAATGCGCCAAATCGAGCTCGATGACAACCGAAATCGATATGATTTTATGGAACTACTGCGATCAAGGAGTGCAGTTGAGAAGGTTTGTTGAATAATCGAAATTGCACATATTTACAGAATAAATCGTGGTAAATTGCAGTATTTGTTGGCAAAACAGTTTTGCAAGACATCATGGAACATTGGCAGTTTGAAAGTTTTGGGCATTCTGCAGGAGCTGCGCATACTAACGGCAAGGGAATTCGTATTGAGGTGTGTGAAATTGGTTAGAATTTTATTACAGTAGAAGGAATATGCCAGACGAAGGCAACTATAGACTCCTATCAACGTATTTCCCAACCAACTGAAAACGAATCCTTCAGTCATGTTCCACATTTCCCTTTCGATATGGAAACATTATGTCTACTTTGTTGACGATTTTAACCAGGTGCTGCCCCGTGTAAACGTATGCACTTTAAGTTCTCGATTTGTCTACAATTCCGCTTCTATTAACAATAAATTAGAAGGATTGTGATGGGAATAGAATACATACGCACTCCCATCAACTTCGACCGAATGTGAAGTGTGTAACATGGCTGTATATAAACATGTCGGTAAAATAAGTTTTTTTTCAGTTTACAGGATGCCGAGCAAACGCAATTGATTCTCAATGATTTTTTTGAAGGAGAATATGAACTTCTGGCGAATCTGTTTACTGCAGTGTATTATGGTACATATAGCATTTCCTTATAGCCATGTTAATTGTTTTGTTTAACTGTAGACTCCCTGAATACCATCAAACTCAGCACCATTTTGGATGAGTGCCTGCGGCGTTTCTTTGCGGATCTGGTGCAAAATCCAAATTTAAACGAAATGCAGTATTTAAAAACAGTCAAAGCTACACTTCCAAGTATGCTTTTTTAACTACCAACAAATGATTTACATAATAACTTTTCTAATTTCTTACATGAAAGACGATTTGCTACTAAAATTAAGCCAGAAACATGTGAGCATCGTGCTGGAACTGCACAGCAGCAATTTCAAGGCGGCTTTCCAGAACTTCAGTACTTGGATCAACGAGGGCGTGGATCATATCAGATTCACCAAGCATCTATATGAAACGGTAATGTTCCACGCTAAAAAATGGTACAATAACTAAAACGTTAAAGTTAAATATGCTCTCAGATTTTTTGCCACACTGCTCAAGACACGCTCTCATACCTTTTGAAACTGTCAACCATGGAACACTTTAAAGAGTGGAAATTTTATTTGATTTTATTGCAAACAATCGCTAGCAATTGTGCGCCGGAATGTGGCGCGTTCATGCGAAGTAGCTCAGTTAATGTTTGTTGCTTTGAAATAAAAATTAATCCTTAAACTTACAGAATATTTGAAAACACGCTTGCGCCAAATAGCGGCGTTGCCATGCAAAACGGCAATGTTGCATTTGCTGCTGACAACACGTGCTGCCACTGCCACCACCATGGACATTGAGAAGAACATCGACGCCTATGCTAGTTGGTACAAACAAAATATTGGCGAAATGAAATTCGTGCTAAAAGCTGAAGAGTTTCAGAATATCGTAACGCTTCTGGTGCAGTGTGTAGAGTATGAGTTTGAAGAAGATTATTTGGAGGTAATGTGTTTGGCTATTCCACAAATCCAAATGGCAATTTTCACTGCAAATTTTGTTTCCAGGTACACAGTGCCATTTCAATTTCACCACCAGTGCTTTGCGGAAAAATGGTACAGGGCTACAAAAGTAAATGCAAAACGCGTCTATCTCATTTAAAGAGGAAACCGAAAGCAAGCACACCCGTGCAGTTAGACGAGAGCATACTCATTGAAGATAGTGACTAGTTCTAAGCTGTAAAATAAAATAACTCAAAATTGCCAAAAACACATTACATTTTATTACTTAAACCAAAAGTTGCCACTAACATGAATAAGTGCTCACATATTGTTGCCCTTTACATAAATACACAAATTATATGTTTAAAGTTTCTGTACGCGACTGCCACCCGCTAGCGGTTTGTTACGTTCGTCCCAGAGCGTTACACCATCACATGCGCAGATCTTTTTAAAGTTTTGTAAAATTCCAGCGGAACGAGCTATGATGCCGCAAGCCAATCTGTAATGAAAGACGTATACATACACTAATTTGCAACTTTAAAGTATATTCGCGCTTTACCTTCGACCAGAATTGCCATCGATGCGACTTTGTTCACTCTGCCCGCGTCCCAGATCATCCTCATTTTCGGTCACAACGACCGAACGGCCAATAATGTTCCAAACCTCCAGCGCGGGATCTACAAATCGGAACGTAGCACGCCCACTGTCATCGGCTCGTATGTTTCCCAGGTCGCCAGCATGTCGCTGCATTGGTTCATCTTCAATTGCACCGTGTGGCGAGCCTCGAGGATTGTAGTGATCACCCACAGACGCGCAGCCTTGCGACAAATCTCCGCATTCATGCACATGCAAACCATGCAGGCCGGGCGCAAGACCATCGACTACGCCGTCCACCACTACACCTGCCTGTGCCTGTGCGATGGCGCTGAAACGCACTACTCCCTGTATTTGTCCAACGCTGACGTCGCTGCCGGTATTTATCATGGCTACAGCGGACTGACCACCGAAACCCACGAGCACAGCGCGCCGTCCCGTGCTTTCGATCTTGTCCTGCAGCTCCGACCAAGGCTCTTTAGAGAACACCACAACACGTCCTTCCACCGTGTCTATTTGTACTTCACCCAAGCCAGCTAACGCCTGCCGCACTTTGTCCCCATTTATCTCATCTCTCAGGTCTACAGCGAACTCCACCTGAAATAGTTCGATTTAGATTTCAGCACAATTTATATTTAAAATTAACTACTTTAATGTGGCTCATTTTGAACGGCAAGTCACAGAATTACTAGAAACTTCGTAAATCTAAGCTGATGGCCAAAGAATCAACAACCCGCTGGACCAGCTGATTTTTAGTAAAATGTCAAATATGTTGCAAAGACAAGCCGCAAAGTTTGGAGAGTTGTTCGAAAGGCGCGTAGATACATGCTGCTGACAACATGTATCAGCAGCACCGTGGCGTCATTCGATGCACAGAGTCCCGTAGGCAAACTATTGTGGATTTTCAAAGCGTCAATTCGACTACTGAGAAACTTTGAAAATCATAGAATTGATTTACTTGAGTTAATTCAACGCCATTGTTGCTTTATTTACCTTACAGATGCAGATGAAATTAGTTCTTTCGAAAAAAATACCATGCAAAAGAAATTAAATTTTTTAAGAAACATTTTATAAAGTTCTGGGCAGAAAGTTGTAAGATTTAAAAATTTTAATCAAACCGTATTATTAAAGTTTTATAATCGACTTTGTTAGACAGTAAAGGATGTCAATCTTAAATTTTTTACTTTTTGCTTAGTAGTTTTCTACATTGTCTACATGGTTTTATAAATATGCTTCACTTATTGCCCGTTTACTACATTTTCTTACTACTTATGTATGTATGTAGAAAAGTGCCTAACTCTCCAAAGTAGACGTCTGCTCTATTCTAATGAATTTTTTAAAAAAAATTTTGGTGCTAAAAATGGATTCATGTTTCAAAATCTGATTCTACTTTATCTGCTGGCATGAGCGTACCCAGAAGGGAAATTAAGAAAATCTCGAAGTTCCAACTTACCTTCTTTATTTGCTTCAGGCGCAGTACTCAACTCAACGATCGGCACATTTTTTTAGAAATCAACATAGAAACGTGAGATTCTGATCACATATAATGATTATGTTGTCACGAACCGATTGAAGTTCATATCAAAACACGTATCAACCCCGAAATTATAATATTTATAAACCCCAAATAGTTTTTTGAAATGCAACATAACTGGAATAATTTAATTTAACGGTTTCTTTAAACTGACATCTGAATCAAGTAAAACTGATTGTTTGCCCTTAAATTCCTGATGTGAACTAAAAATAATCGGTGGAAAAATAATTTGTGAGATCTTATCCCTGAAAAGCGAATCCTATTTTGGGGATCCCATACATAGACACGCCAATGTCTGCTGATATCAACGTTTGAGAATTGAGGGAAAAAAGTATGTTGGAAATAATACATCCTTTAAAATATTTTTCTCCAAATAATGCAAATGACATTTACATTTGATTTTACTCTACTCATAAATCACTTAAACTATAAATTTTATTAATACATATACATAAAAAATACAGGCCTATCAAACAATTCACCTAAAAAACACACACATACATAGAAAAATATATATACAATGGTCGAAATAAATATAATCCAAAATATAATCACACTTTTATACAAAAATTCATAATAAAAAGAAAAAGTTAGAAAAGTTGAAGTTGAATGTCTCATTGAACAACTTAAAAATGCATAGAAGAAGGCGTGTGGGAGTACAAGAGTCACTGGCGCAAATCTGGCGCAGTCAATATCGCAAGGCACGGGCTGGCTGTTTTATTGTGTGTGTGTGTGTGAGGCAGGCTCAGAGACACAAACAAACGAATGCCAACAATAAAAGCGGACCACAAAACGTCGTCTTCTCTGTCACACAATCGTGGCGGAGGTGGAGTTCATGATCGGCACAATTGTCACGGTGGTGGACGAGGCGGCGGCGGAGGCAGCGCGCGATGTTGACGGTGCGGCGCCCGTCGATGTGGCTGCTGGAGCTGGGTCAGTCGTACTCATTACGCTGCGTGGATCGACTTCCGAGTATGGCGGAACTTCCGGCGGCAAATCAGAACTGACAGTGGTCGTGTTGGTGGCTATGGACGTTGTGGACACACCCGGCCCAATGCCTGCTGTGGGCGCGGCCAGATTATTCATGCCCATAACGTCCTCGTACGATGGCAAGTCTTTCTCATCCTTCTCCAGTTGGGCACGTATACGTGCTGCATCATCAGCGCTCGGTTCCAGGTAGAAGAAATCGGCATAGTGATTGGCTCCAGCATTCATTGACGCATCATCCGAAATGGTGAATATATTACCCTGGCGATCTGTGGGGGAAAGAAAAAAAGAAAAGTTTTAATTTGAGATTTAAAGAAATTAGACGAAATTTCTCGATTCCCAAAAAAACTTCCCTATACGACACAATAATAGTCGGCCAGTTGCAGCTATATAAACGCGTACATATATGTATCTAGATGTTGCAATTCATGGCGCAAATTCCAACTGGCAGAAAATTTTTCGATATGTTCTGTGACAAAATTGAGAAGAACGAAACCCGACGCACTATCCGCCGATATCACCGCATCAGACTTTGAATATTGCAATGAGGCACATCGTCACAGTTAAAGATATTTTTAAATAGATTTTGATGTAATACTCATATAGGCAATATTGTTAGTGTCAGAAACACATTTTGTTTACGCACAGTCTGTGTCAGAAGAAAGAAACCACGTCCTTTCAAAAAGTACACATTAATATTATTGCATTTTTTACCATGGGTGACTCTGTTTTATGGTTTCCGCCAGAAGCGGAAATAGCTATCTAGCTGTGCCCATGTGAAGAAATAATTCCAATTATAGTTTTTGTGCACTTTATAACTTTGTTTGATACAGTTAAAAACAGCGGTTCCAATGAATTCTTCTAACGAAATTTATTATTTAAACTTCTGCAAAATCCGTGGACAGGGATTGCCAAATTATCCGAACAGCGCGTGTCAACTTGTAGACAAGCTTTGCTGCGAGATGGGTTTTCAGCTTCCAGGCACATTTTGACGAACACAGACCCAGAAAGTCGCTTCACCAGTTAACAGACGAACCAACTTTTCGGCTGCCCAGGCCGGCTTTTATGAATTATTTTTCCCTCTGATCTCATTACTCAACTTTTATCAGATTAACATTTTTCGAAACATTTGCAAGTAACGTTAAAGATGGTTGACCCTATATATGGAGGCTGTATTTCCTCCATTCCGAATAGAAGGAGGAGAATTCCAGCGAGATATTCCAGAAGGCAATGAATAAAGAAAGAAGAATGGCTTATGAAAATATCGAAAGTTAAACAAATTGTGAATTCCGTTTTTGACGTGAAACAATCGAGAAGTCAATAGCATGCGATACAAACGAAAGGCTCAAATTGGCCTCCGCGTGTCCATGCTTTAAGAAAGTAGCCTGCTAGGTCGGACCTGACTATAGCATAAGATACGAAATATACTTTTCAAAGTACTTGTCCCTCTTTTTCTTGTTTTCTCTATTTTGCTTTACAGCTGTTCATATAGTGTCGATCCGTTTGAATATAAGCAAAATAAACCAAAAGAAAAACGTCGAAAGTTTGAAAAGAGTACAAATGGAATTTTTAGGCGAAGCAGACATTAGACTCATGGAAAATAGCATTGAAACGGCATTTAAAGAAGGACGAAAGCGGAAAAACTATCAAAGCTTTATTACATAGCTTATGAGATGGCTTTTCCATTTGCCGAAACAATTATATGCACTTACGAGTATACATATGTATGTACATATATATATAGATACATATATATAATTTTTCAGACAGTTTTACGACACAATTTTTTTAAGTAATTTTCAATTCCACCTTCTAGAGTGGAATGTTAAGATTGCGTTCATATTGTTCCGGATTAAATAGAGATACACAAATAAAGTATCATATGGAATATTTTGAGTAGATAAAGAAAGAAAAATGTGTGTATGTGCATTGCGGAAGTTCCGAAGAAATACAGAAGCACATTCAGAGTATGCTCGCCAATAACGCCATTGCCCATAACAGTTCCTTCTCGCGGAGCACTCAATTTTCTGGCAAGGCTAATGACAAGCTACAAACGAGATAGAAAAAAAAGAGAGCACAGCCATAAAAAATCGCCAATATAATTTTTTCGAAAATTCTACTTTTTTCCAATTACAAGTAAACAGTGAAACACGGCATAGAATGTGGCAATGCCTATGAAGCAAACAATCAAATTACTCTCCAGCGACATGTTGCCCGGGCTTTAAACCAAAGGAGTACGGATTTCACAACTGAAACACTGCGAACGAATCGAAAGGTTTGAAAGTGCGAAAAACAAAATTAAAATAAGCTATCGGTTTTTTGTGCTGATATTTGATTTGTATTGATTATGGGAATGGTGTGGCTAAGATTGCATATCACACACACATGCAAACACACACACGATGACAGACAAAAGACTTCAACTGATTGCAAGCAGCACGATAAAGCCGTACGATAAGATACGCTCCATGGCTTAGCTCTGGCACTTTGTGAGCGCGCAGCTGAGCATGTGATGCCCCTTGTGCCCCTCGTCCACAAGCAACCAGAGTTGGGAAAATTCGCCTATTTTAGCACTTTTCTACAAATTCGTGTAACAAATGTAGAATATCGTTACCTTTATGTAGAAAGGCCCTAACTAGTTTTTGTTACTTTGTGGAAAACTCGTAATACAAATTTGCCTAGCGTTCAAAACAGTCTCTGTTCAAATAAATTGTTTAGAAGCCCTTTTAGGGAGGTGTATTTGGGACAGAATCTGCTTGATATTTAAAATGAAGTTTATTTGGGGTCTTTCTATATGAAGGTGAATAAAACCATGTAAGTAATGTAGTAGAATACGTAGAAAACGATGTCAAAAATTTAAAATGAAAGTTTCTATTCTATTTCAGAGCGTCAGAGCAGTCATCTTCGTGGCTTAGTGCATAAGTGATCCATCCCTGATGCGTAAAGTCTCTGGTTGAAAGTTCCAGCCGACTCATATCATTTAATGACTAAGAAAATTGTGTAATAGCTATGTATATAAACATGGCCATAACAAATATTTTTTGTTTGATATTTTTTCGATCAAAAGTAAAACCGTTATTTTCGTAAAAAGATTTATATTGAACAAAAAAAAGGCATTTCATATTTTTGATAAAACCAATGAAGAATTGCTATGACATGGGCCTCTGCAACAACAGAGTTACAACAGTCTACAACAGTGCTCGTAATATAAAATCGGTAATTTTTCTATAAAAATTTTAACAATTTCGTCAAAACTTTAAGTTTTCTACATATTTTAGATGGCAGCAGGAGCTTTCTACAGGCAATTTTCTACTTGAAAGAAAATTTCTAGAAAATTTGGCACAACACTATAAGTTACCCACACCAATGCAGCCGAACGCTATGCACCTCTTTCATTCCGCTCCCAGACGTGCGTCACTGCAGCATGGCGTGCCGCCCGCGCCTGCTCCGCGATGCAGTGTCGGCAGCGGTAGTCCTCGCACTGACAGCCGCGCCGCGGCGGACAGAATTTGGCCAGTGTCTCGCTGCGTATGCGCACGAAGAAGCAGATGAACGGCATGATGAGGAAGATGAACAGGAAGGACGGTATGGAGATGGCCAGGTAACTCATTTCGGTAGTTTACGTCTTGCTTCGTTTCGTTTCCTTCCGCCTCGTTTTGTGGTTGATGTTGTTGTTGTTGTAAGCACTTTCACTCGAATCTTATATATGTATGCAGTTCGTTGCTTTTCAACTCGAGCACTACATACTTTTGGCATGCGGGCAGCTAAACCGACTGAACGCTGCTGCTTCTGACAGCGGAAACAAAAATAGTATTGTAGCTGAACAAGCACACGCTTCCCGTTCGGTGTTCTCTTTTGCGCGTTCCTTTTTCGTCCACGTTATTCGAGTTTTTGCACGTCTGCTTTTCCGGTAATTGTTATTTTACTGAGGCTTGCCTGCGCTGCTTAAATTTTTGATTTGTATTTGTGTTGTTGTGTTAGTATCTAGATTTCTAGTTTTGTTGTTGTTGTTTTTTCTGCCTCTTCGGAATTTTGCTCTATCGATGTTTTTGTTTGAGAGATAAGATTAGGCACTTACGCGTACCTTTTTTTGCTGGAAATCGCATGCGCCAGCCGAAACATTTTATAAGTTTTACTAACAAGTTTTTAGAGTGTGCCACGAAACGGGTCACTTGTACATACATACATATACCCTGAATGAATTCCACTACACTACAATTACATTTCCAACTCAGAGAAATTTTAACTTCCTTAAAAGAGTGCTATATCCTTTACAAGGAATAGTAGCAGTGAAACCACATTTTCAATTCATTGGTAAATGAACTGAAAAAATGCTTGTTTCCTTAAAAGAATTGAAAGGTGGAAAATATGTTTGAAGTGGTCATTAGTGGAATTATATTTTAAGTTGATTAATAGTTTAAAAAAATGCATAATTTGAATTGGCATCAAATACTTAAAGAGAAATTATTCCAACCATACTCGAATTTAAGTCCACATTCTCAAATAATGATTACCTTTTCAATTCTATTAAGAAATTGGAAGTCTTATATTTTGATGGAATCGAACAATTTATTGAGACTCATTACCGAGTAATTACAAAGAATAATTCTGGATGGCTGTTCTTTGTAATGCAATCGAATTTCATAAAACTATTATAATTCCTTTTCTTAATAATTGGAAAAATATTAATTGTGTGTCTCACAGTTTTTCTAGATCAATTCGTTTACTCGTTTACTGAAATGCAACTTACTCTTTAATAAAAGTTACTCATACTACCCGTATTCTATATGAAGCATTTATATATTTTAGTATTGCTTGCTATATTCGACGGCGGATCAATTAAAATTAAGAAATAGGCAATTGTTTGTCTTTTCTCACCGGCAATAAGTCAAATCAACTGTCGAAACGCCCTTCAATGACCTGGTTGCCTCCCAACGTGGTATTAGATGGGCAGCTCTGGCTCATGCTTCCAACCTTCATCAAACTACAATTGAAATAGCAATCAATTGTGACTGGATCGCCAGAAAAGTATTGAATGAATACCTCGATGTATAAAATTGAGTTTTTAAGATTTGATTTTAGATATCTTCCTTATTCGTCAAAGCATGCAAATTTATTCGATATGTAGGCTATTTGAAACTTATTTGCCTATTAGAAAATCGATTTTTAATTGAATCCAGGCACTTGTTAAAAATATTTTATACTAAATTCGCAGATCTCTCAATAATGGCATAGCTGAAATTTGTTCAGTTATCTGAACTCTGTCCAAATAAAATATTTTTGACTGTCCGAAATTGGCTTAAGTCGAAAATTGTTCATTTTATCGAACATAGCTTTAATTTTTATACAATTTCCCTTTTTAGCTATGAATTTGCTTCTTTCCATGTATTATTATCAATAATATTTAATTGACATATCAGTTAATGACTGCACTTACATATTATATGTATACACATACATACGTCATGCTGAGCGTACTGTCTTATCTCTGCTAGTTTTATAAATAAGTATTTTCGCTAACATCAGAATTGTTCAATTTTTCAGCTCACTTGTTGGTGACTATGTTTTGGGCATTTCTTAAGATTAACCCA
Source organism: Neria commutata (assembly GCA_963457695.1). Classification (NCBI taxonomy): domain Eukaryota; kingdom Metazoa; phylum Arthropoda; class Insecta; order Diptera; family Micropezidae; genus Neria; species Neria commutata. Next base: position 19,769,334 of record OY735247.1, on the reverse strand, counting down.
AAGCGAAGTGATAAGTATGTAAGCAATTTGTTTCACTCAAAAAAATTACGTTATTTATTACATCATTTTTCTATAACAAGCATTTTAGACATTCCACACACATTTGTCTCTTGTCAAGGAATTTTCTAATCTTGCAGATGTACATATTAATGTATCTACAATTTTCGAAGGTTACTGTTTTTTTCAACAAAAAATCCTTCAGAGAACTAGAGATTTCTTCTTCTTACAATTTTTAAAATCATGGCTTATGTTAGCCGATTTCAGTCGTACTGGTGAAGTTATCAATATTGCGGTAAAGACTTCTCGATCGCCTCATAAAATTAGACTCAATCATTCTAGCAACAACATATTGTTCCTGTGGTGCTTTGATATAGCATATTAATCGCTCACTAAAACACTAAAAAGAACTATCTAAGTAGAAAGTGCAACATTTTTAAACCCACCTATGATAATAGGATATAATAACTTTTAGCAGAAATTGTAACGCATTGAAGGGGCCGTCGTAGGTATAGACATAAGTATGTACATAGTATATAAAAATGATCAGAATCACTTTCTGTCCGTCTGCCGTCTGTGGTCGCAGGAACGAAAGAAGGAGTGGTTCGATTTGTACCAAATTCCAGAAATAGTGACAGTGAACCATAACATAGTCTAAGTTCCAAGGTGATCCAAATCGGTTGAAGGACACGCCCACATTTGGCCTGCAAGTCCCACTACCTCGGTTTTTTTCGGTAAAATGGCTATAATTTTTCTAATTACTGATTGAAGAGTATAACACTTGGAATTCAAGTTAAGGGATCGGAATTCTTTGCCATATAAAAAAATTCATATGTATACATATTCATAATATATGTCGCAGCGAGAGCGTTCATACTTGGTCACTTCATTTCTGGTATGAATACTTTTAAATTCTCTAAAAATGGGCATGGTGCTTCCAGCACGAAGACGGAAAATTGATAATCCTTTGCTTCAGTGGACCCACTGCCTTACGCCTTCCTAGGTGTAGGGTACAATTCTGTCGGATTAAACCGACCGATGCTTCCTTACTTGTTTATGTTGACTTAGTTGGAGAGCAATAACCGCTTGCAACTGATTAAAAGCGGACAACTTTTAGCGTTTTAATTCAATTGCTTGAGTTTTTTGTTCTCGAATTAAAACGCGCACCGTCAGTAAAAGTGCAAGTACAAATACAGATCGAGAACATACCATAAAAGAGTGTAGTGTGCGCTGATTGTTGATTGTGGGAACGATTGCGATTGCGATTAGGGTTGCTGCGATGCCGCTGATGCGGATCGTTGTGGCCATTATCGGTACTGCTGTGCGTGCCACCGCAGCCGCAACGTTCCATAATGAGCCAAAGTATAAACTAAATTGCACGAAAGCGTGAGAGATAAGAGTAAAAGCATTGGTAAAAAGTATGCACAATTGTGAGATGTTACCCGCAGAAAGAAATAGGTTACCGGCATCACCAGGAAAACGGTAAAGAACACGGCGATATATATCGCGAAGATATCCATTGTTGTGCAGCGAAGGAGCAGCAGCGCATCAAAACGGGCCAAAACCAAAATCCTCAATTTACGTGCGAGTTACTCTGAGTTTTAATGCGTTTAAATTGTTTATACAAGCGAAAAACTTTCTGCTGTTACTTCTGCTGGCTTGGCTTTGTGTTTGTAGCAAGCTCTTGAAGTTCTTGGATGCATACTTAGCAGTGGCAGAACGCGTCGTGACTGGGAAGTACTGAACGATCGCAGCCCATGAGTGGCGCTTTTCGCCGTTAAATTGTTGCTCTTGGTTTTTCGCTCGTTCGCCAACATATTCTGAAGTGTTTTTATTGGTTTTTCATTTATTTATTTTTTAATTTTGCCCTCCTCCCCACACCGCCCCTTCCCAACCGCATTGAACATTCTTGTTGATATTGCCAACTGCCTGGTTTAACCGCAGACTTTGCTGTTGCTCGTAAATGTCAATCGGCCTTAAAGAGACGTTTTCAAAGGCTAACAAATGAGCGAAAAGTCGCTAGAGCGAAAGAGGTGTCAAGTAATTGAGGTAAATGCGTTTTTAGCGTTGTGACGTCTTGACACGATTATGATAACACACACATGCATGCGAAAATGGTGCAAATATATACACACACACACACACACACACTCTTCTATAAATTAAGTACATATTAAGCTATAAATGTGTCGATAAACATTCCTATTTACAACAGCGCAGCGGTACTAAGCGGATGAAGTGCGTGTTTTATGGCAATAATTTGAAAAAGAAATTCTCATGAAATTGTAAAACAATTTTTGAAAAAGCTATTATTTTTATAATTCCAGAATGAAACAGCAAGGTTCTAAATTGGTTATGGAAAAACCCTCCGAACTCAAGACTCAACAAGTGCCCTTCACAAAGTGATTAAAGATGAGTGTTACTTGTATTGATGACAACTCATGACAATTGAAACAAGCAAGGAAGCATCAGTCGTGTTTCACCGACAGAGTAATACCCTACACCAAGTAACCGAGTGTGGCGTTAACTCATTGGAAGACTTTTAATTGTGGGTGCACTAAATTTACCGCCTACATAGTGGCAAACTACAAGATATTCCTAATAAGACTATACATATATGCCAAATACTGATACACTGTCGGACTTACGACAGTAACTATTGGTATATTTAATTTACCACCTCCATGGTGGGCGCACCATGCCCATTTTAGGAAAATTTAAAGGTATTCGTAACCGAAATGAAGTGACCAAATATGGACGCTCTTGTATATATATTATGGAAGTTATGAAGATTTTCCGTTTACCGCCTATATAGTAGGCAGACTATGCCCAGTTTTTCATAGAGCATGTAGAGCCGATATCTGAGCTTGAGCACCAAATTTAATTCGTTTAAAATTTGCCTACATACGACAAAATAGGGTCTGAATATCTCGAAAACGGTAGTAGATATAAGTAATCTGAGAACGCCAATCAATTTAGCTCGATTTGGAACCGCCCATGCCATCCTTAACTCAAAATGAGAAAAAGTAGACATATGACAAGTATTGAATCAAGCGGCGACTTATTAATCATTGACCAGAAAAAACTGCCGAAGGAAGGTCTGCGACTGAATATTAAAAAGTCGGCCATTTTGGAATTCAATTAGTTTTCACTAATTTTGAGCGAAATTTTAAATTTCTTTTGAATAAACACTGTGGTTTCTTTTTAAATTTTGCTTCAATAGCTACATATTTTCATATAAGTGTCTAGATGATAGTAGTCATACGTATAAGTATGTATGTATTGTGTTGTATTTAGAGTACTAAAGAATCTTCTCTGTATAGTTCCCATTTTAGTACATGTTCTGCCTTTCAGGCCGTGATGGCTAGGAGACTAGATCCGTACTCCAAATACAATCTACTGTAAAGAGTGGCTAGATGAAAGTAACATTTGAAGGAAAATACTTTCAAGAAAGTTCCAGTATTACCCACTGTTAATTCTGTGATTGATATTAAAATAATGTTGGAAATAAAACCGCTTATAATTAATTTTCAACTCTTGTATCTCCTGCCCACCAACGTCAATGGCTCCCCATGGCTATAATTTGCTCTGACAATACAAACAATCTCTCTCTACGTCTAAACATTAAACACACACGTCAGTTTCCTCTCCCTCTTCGTTGCCAGTTTCTCCCTCTTACTGCCTCATTAGGTGCAGAAAAATTTAACCGCCAACACACATTAAGCTTTAACGGTGGCTAAGCTTTTTGAATATGACAAGCGATTCGGGTAGAAGTGTCATTAACATGAAAGCTCTGCCCTGAAGCAATTTACGGGTTGTTGTTTGCATGGCAAAAGCTGTGAGGATAGACAGAAGGAAGATAAGCAATTGTGACAGGAAATCAACAGAAATCATAGAAACGTTTTGCTGTTTCTTTTTGAAATTTCACCAAAATTGTTTTTGTAATCTGGAATTTGATTTGATAGCTATTATTATAGCTTTACCCAATTTAAAGGAGATAATAATGTAAAGACTAGGGCTGCAAGCCTATGAACAAAATGGGGGTGATTCTATTTATTTGCTTACGAGTTTGGTTAATTGATAATACCAGAAGTTCTGCCCTACTGGTTCATTTAAGAAGCGGTTCAATGGATTATTGGGCCGCTGGGACATACCTCCGATGGAAAGACACAGAAGGCGAGGAACTGGCAACGACTGGAATTTCCAACTGGGGAAGGCGCGCGAGTGGCAAGGTGCGCCTGGAGAGAAGCCCTACGTCAAGTCGTAACCCGGTAACGGGTTGCTCTGGCCTATCAAGTAGAGCAGGAGATGTTGCTGTTCGATTCAGCAAACAGCCTAAGTTACTGATTTGGGTTAAAAATGGTTCATCCGGATTAAATAAATTGTTAAAAAATATGTATATAAAGGATGAAAGAAATTGTTGTACAAAATGAGAATATTGTGCATATTCCTTTCTGAGCAGTCTTGTAAAATGGTTTTATGTAGTAGGCAACTCATATTAAATAATTTGGACACTCGGATTCATAGTAAAAAACGTTGATCGGAGAGTTTCCAATTCATCGCAAAAGATGGCGCAACATAAAAATAGAGTTTGAAACAAAATCTCTTTTTTAGATAGCTTGAACCTGATGGGATTGAACCCGTGACTCACCAGCGCTGTATTTGTTTACATTCGTTTGTGAAGCACATTGTTGTTCTTTAGAAACAGTTTAAGAAAACGGTTCGGTTCAACAGGAAAATATGAAGCTTGCTAAATTTGCGGATGGTTGGGATCGAAGGTAGTCCGGCTTGCAGCCCTTGCGAAAACATTTATATCATTTTAATTATTATTATTTTTGTGATGTGGATATGTCTAGCCTATGATTTTGTTTATCTTGCTACTTGAAGTTGTTCCAATCGATACACTGCCTATAAGCCTTTTGTTATTGTGTCTGCCGAGCAGACAGATACTGAAAAGACGGATGCACTTCTTTATTTTAACATAAACAGTTTGTTGTTGTACAATTAATCTTTGTTTCATACGAGAATAGACAGTTGTTATCTTTTTGTAGCAGTAAGGCCAAATAAATTCTGCTAACTATTTCAATCAAATCACTAGCGCAATATACAAAATCTGGAAGGGAATTGGGGAAGCGGCAGTTCCAATATAAACAATTTTGTTGTTTTGGACTTTCATGGAATTCAAAGAAAAGTATTTCTGAAAGTTAATTCCAAACCTCGAGGGTACAAAGCTATCAAGGTCCGGGTCCGAAGTTTCCTTCGACTTTTTCGATGTTGCAAAAATGAACAGCCCTAGTATATGTATATGTATGTGGGAATATGTTCATATATGTATATGTTATTGTGTGAAACCATTTTTTTTGATCGGGTTGGTGGAGGTGCTGGGGCTGGGCCACCACCGAATCGACCTGCCATTAATACACATATATTACAAATAACAAATACAAAATATCTCGAAGTAAATTCTCTCTCCTCCTCCCAACCATCTTTCGATCAGGCTCAATATTCCAAGTATGCATTGTATATCCCCGGCCAACATTGGAAACATACCACAGTGCACGCGTGGTGCATTGGTCCTGCCGCCGGCGCCGCGTCTTTCCGCGTTCACCTTATTATATTCCATGTAAAACCAAATGGTCACTCGCAGACAGAAGCACACAACAGCGCACGATAAGAAGACCAAGAAGAAGGCGGACATGTACAGCAGCACGTCGTGCATGTTGTTCGACAGCTGCAAATGCGTTTTTGTAATACTTTGTTTTTTTTTAAATCTGAAAAGCTCTTTTCGCTTCACTTTTAAGCCACCGTAGACCGTTCGGGAATTGATTAATGCGGGCAGTGAGAATATCAACAACTTTCCAGAACTTTTTTCTTTGACTTCTTTGATATTTTATTATGCGCCGACGAAAGCAATGACTAAAATTTAATTTTAAACTCTGCCGCTTCACTTGGAGTAAAATTTGCGTGTTGCTTGGCACTCACTCAGTGCAGTTCCAACTTATCTGAGACTGTTCGCCCACAGCGCTCAGTACATCGGAACCCTAAGCACTGCGTCCCATCGTAGCGTTGGCCTTGCTACTCTCATTACCACCCACCACCACCACCCACCTGCCCTTACCACGTCGCCCTGTGATAGGTGATAAGATTGTTCGTCGCTGATGACGGTAGATGTGAGCAGTTAAGCTTTTTTCATTTGAAGCGGCACTTGTAGACTGGTTGGTAGTAGCCGCTGTTGTTGTTTTGGTTATTCTTTTCATTTGGCTTAAATTTCGAAGCTTTATCATTTGTTTATGGATATGGCAAATCTCTATATTACGCGTTATGTTTTCTGTGATTTTTGGGTCGGTTGCAGGGGCGCCGAAAACCGCCGAAAGCGGGTCCTGTTTTGCCTTCGAAGCTACACACAGTGATTCGATGCCATGCAACGACTGCACAAATTAGAAAAGTTTCTCTGATTTTGAGAAAAACTTGTATGCGTATGAAGTTTTTTTCGAAATTAGAAGATCTTAAGAATCACAGTTAGAAGCGACAAAATTCGTTTTTCTTTAATGCTGTTGTTATGAGCTGAGAAGTTGGCTCACCATTCTCCCCCGCCATAGCACAATGGACAGAAAAATGTCGCATTAAGCTAAATAATAGCAAAACTGTTCACGTAAATTTTACAAATAAGAAAATTAACTATTACCCCCTAACACTAGACGGCGAGCGAATAGCTTATGCAAACACAGCAAATTCTCCCTCAAATTCGTTCCGGAACTGCTAGGTCGCTCTCTTTGGAAGATGGGCAAGAGATAGCTAAGAAAGCGCAGCTGACTCTGAAAAGCTTCTGGAGGAGATTATTATGCGCAAATTTTTGTGTCAGCGAAACTGAAGTCACCTGAACAATTATGTAAATGTCATATTTTTTCTGACTCGCCAACTAGGATTTATTTCGCCTGATAAGATAGTAAACGAGATTGAGAAACTCTGTTAAAGCAGATAATACTCTCGGAGAATTATAATTTTTTCCGAATTAACATTGGAACATATATAAAATGCAGTGGGTAATATTTTATTTTCATATCGACTTTTTTCAAAATCTTAATTAATCCTTCGTCAGATGGCCATAAAACACATTTGACAACAAAAGGCGATTGATTATTCTTTCCCGGCATAAAGCCTCAAATAGGCAATTTATTGCCGATTTACAAACATTTGTAGCTCATATCAAAGCAATTAACTCGCCACGCACTCAAATCATTCAAATACGTTGGCAATTTTATACCACCAAATTGGCTTCGTGCACAGTGGGTTTGGTTGTAGAAATAACAACTCTAATTAATATCATATTAAGCATTTTGGGTGCGGCTCAAATAAATTTATTATGTGCAGACTAACTCAGATAGCTCAATTTAAAATATTAGCTTTTAAATGTCATGTCAGCAGCAGACCAAAATTCAAGTCTTATTCTGAGGCGGCAGCCAATGATTTTCTCACACGCTTCGCTACGAAGTGCGGAACTACTATTCCATATGGCTTACGAAATTAATGCAGATCACTTCTGTTTCAGAGTTAATGTTATTGCTGTGGCCGGTCAGTTAAAGCAAGATGAAACGAAAAAAGCAACAACAAAGCACAAGCGCCAAATAAGTGTAAATTGGATAAGTTATGTTCAGCGTATTTTCATTGTTTCGAAGTAAATAATTCGCAACGCTTTGCTTTTGGGGGTCAATTTGCCGCATTGCCTTTGTGTTGTTGCTATGGTTTCGATTGCTGTTTATAAATTATTTTTGTTAAAGAATTTTCTAACAAAATCATCAAAGCTGAGCAAGTTTTCAAGGACGTTTGGCCAAAGTAGTTAAAAGACTTTATGAGAAAGAGGAAATTTGGCGTATAAATGTGTATGTATGTGTCTATGCTCACAACAACACAAGTAATGAAGCAGCTCGCGTTCGTGAATTCGAATATAGAATTCTTTAACATGAATTCTTTTTTTGAAATAAATCTCAAATTAATCAAATTAAGTGAAAGTCGCCAAGATAATTAATGACCAAGCGAGTATGAATCCATAAATTCGCAACGTATCGGAACATCAATTGAAAAAAGCACATGGCGCAGCTTCACTACACATTATTTAATTACTACTCTTATAAAGATAATTTATGCATAAGTTAAATGCAATATTGCTTTTGCTTCAGTCAACATTTAAGTTAAGTTTGCCCGCACAACAACAGGCCATTGCCCATTGTACTTAGAAGCGCACTGCCGACAGAAAACCTTCCACAAAGTTTTAAAAGATGAGAACAAAATGTTTACATTTCTGTTAAAAATTTCTTCTAATGTTCTGTAATATGCTTTTCAATTCGTCTATAGATCAGGAGTTGACATCGAATCCTTCAGCAAGCTTTTATTATTTTTGTTTGCAGTAATATGATATTTCACACAATAAGTTCCATTACATGTGAGTCGGGAACGCTTTTAGATTTTAAGGGAAAATAGTCAAAGAGCAGAGCATGTTTCAGGCTCGTAATTCTGAATCGTTTTTTCTTTAAGTTTATACTTTTGAGGCGTATGTCATTTTTGATAGATTATAGTCAGTGTGTATTCAAGCATTTGATGAAAATTTACAAATTTTGCTGCAAATCAGATGACGTTATACTATTTAATAGTTGCTTAACCTCCTTAACCTACTCTAACTCGTACAAAATGATACTGATGCACACAAGCAAAAGAGATAATAATAATGAAACAATAACTAAACACATCCACTAAAAAAATATGTTGATAAGCCAGTAAGTGCTTTTGGTAGTTCCCTGCAATATTGGTGATATAATCAACAATATAACAAGATGAACGGCAGAAATTAAATGAAGATAAGCACGTTATTTATGAATCACGACAGTTGCTCAATTCTTTCATTGATGACATTTTACAAATCTAGTAACGGAAATTTGTATTTAGGGCATTTCCAATGAAAAAATTTGCAAATAATTTAAAACGCTGTCGTACTGTTTTATGATAGTAACAAATTCTTGTGTGACAGCTTGACTTTAAAAAGGAATTTCACCATATACAGAGCAGTGCGCAGCGCACAGTGGCTGCAAATTCCTATGAACTGGTTAAAACTAAATAATTTAGGATTTTTAAGTATAATTTACACTAGTATCACTGATTAAGTTAGAGCGATTCGTGATAATTAGTGGTTACAACTCAAAACAGCTCAAAGGCGATTATCGCCTTCTATCGCGCCGCCCGTAATGCCAAAAACACTCTCCATTCAAAAGCGCCTAAAATTAACTAATCGAACGATTTCAATTTATAAACAAGAATGTAACTTTGTGGAGCCAAGCAAATGTGATCGTGTTGTCGTTAATTTAAAGAATTCGCGCTCTTACTTATAAACAAATCACAGATTGTGAAGATAGAAAAAATGTATTGAAAAGATGTTTCACTTACAGAAAAAGTTCATTTCAAAAACTTTTGTAAGTTTTTAGTGTTGGAAATCATTTTTTATCAATTACATAGTGGAAAAAGCTACACGGAGCAGCGTTTTTATCGACGATCTATTTACAGTTTTTAGGTTTTGAATTTAGCGATGTTAAATTAACAGTTCTTTTTTAAGATTTGCAAGTCATTAATTTTATTTTATTAAATTTATTCATTAATTAAAGTCAGACATTTTAGTTCAAATTAGCCATTTTTACCGTCATTTTACATTTTTGAGTTCTGATCTCAAATTTTCAGTCAGCAACTCTTTAACCCGCTTACTAAGAAGTTTATGTTAATCTGATGAATTCTTATCAAGCTGGATTTCAAAGTTTGACCCCGAATTCGTATCATTTGCTTCAAAACAAGAATAAATTTGTATGTCAAGCCATTTTTATAGACAAATTTTCCACAGCGTTTTGGATTTTGGCGCCACTGTGCGCCGGTATAAAATAATACTAGGTCTTGCAATCCGAGAGCTCACCTATATTGGCCGCAGCCGATCCGGGTGGATCTATGCGTATGCGTTGAATAACGCGACGTCGTGTTGGCGGCGGCGGCGGATCGGCCAACTTGCGGCACGTGACGGTGCAGAGCACCTACAACAAAGCAATAAATGATATCGGCCAGATATATGTATGTATGTGTGTGGAAATAACTAAGAAGCGCTTCGACTTACGCGTATCACGACGAAAATTAAAATTATGAGCAACACCCAAAAAACATAAGCCGTGGTCTCATCCATTTGGACGGAGTTGTGCTATGAGATGCTGGTTGGAATATCGGGTTCTCCGAAGTACAGTCCAGAGCACTACACAAAAACGACTACGGCTACGACCACGACCACGACCACGACGGACACTTTGGATGTGAACCAAGCGCTTCAGCACTAATGCGCAGCTAAGGCAATACAATTTATTGACATTCCGATTTGTTTAAATTTACGAAAGGCACTGATAATATGGAGAGTTCAGCAGGCGGCTGGTATCGTAGCGCGGGCGCTCTTATCTAGGCTTGCAAATAATGATTATATTTGGTATATGGTTTGGTGTATGGCAAGACATAAAACATTTATCAAGATACGAAAATAGTGCAAAGCGGAATAAAATGAATCGAAGTGTACTAAAATTGGGCAATGACAACGGCGATGACAATGCTCGAAGAACAGGCAGCATTGATAGTGCAGGCATTCTTGTATTGGATGGAAGCTATTTCTTATTGAACACGCCAATGCAGGCGTATCCGAAAATTTTATCGGATTAAAACCATTCTCTGTGCTATTATGGCGCTCCCTTGCACATAAACTAAATCTTTGGCTAAACAGAAATTTATTGTATCTGTACCCTTTTAAAACTAAAATCTTCGTTAGTTTTATAATGATTTGCAAAATATTTCGGCTCTAGCGATAAACACCCGTTTTGGAATAATCTCTTAAAACCGGGTCAGAAATGCAAATTTTTTATTCGTATTCTATTATTAAAAATAAAATAAACAATTGGGACAAAAGTCCATGTGGGCTTAGGCCTAGCTTTCTCGCATTAACTTGTGTGTGCTTCTTATATTTTGCACAAATAAACGGGACCTACAAAGAACCGTATCCGAACGGGTTGAGAAGCTTTTAATGGCAAATAATACTAGCGAAGAGTTGCGAGAAGTGGCGCCGCTCAAAAACATTTTGAAAAACCAATTCCCTTTTTATTAGATGTTATGAAGCCTGGCTGAGATTTGAGCTCAGACCTTTTACATCAACGACCAAGCACTTGTTCAAAGAGTCAAGAGGCGTGGGCAAATTAACTTTCTAATCTAATTTGAAACTTTTCGGTTTGTTCTTTTTCCTTCATCAGCTGTCAGTTTGCAATTCAGTATTGCATTCGCATAGTAAATATATACTATGGGCTTTAGGTGTTGCATTTTAACAAAAGCGCCGCGCTGGCTCAGCTGATGCGTGGAGTTGATGCATCAAATCTCAGCTTATAACATCTAATAAAAATAAGTAACTTCGTTGCTTTGCACGCGGCGCCGTCTCTCGCGAGCTAGTTGGCAACTCTTCGAGAGTATACCTTGCCATGTAAATAAAAAATTCCCGTTCAGACACGGCTACAGCCTTGTCTCGCTCTGCTTCCGTTATTAATTTTACAAGCAAACACACTAACCTCCACATTGAAGTCGGTGACGACGCGATTGTTCGGGTCCATCGAAATAGAAATGGCAGGCCTCCTCCAAACAGAACACTCTGATGGACCACTAAGTGGGATGAAATCTCTTTTGAACTTAAATATATACAGCAAATTGTCACTGAAGTTAGTGTCACTTACGCGCAGCAGCAGCATTAGAAGCAGCCCAAAGACCATGTACGCCCAAAAATTGGACCCTTCCATTACCGACGATGCCTTCTTATAATGCTTTAGCACGATATTGGAATGCTGGCTATTTATTATGAATTTTTTCGATAAACAAAATTTCGTATTCGGCATTGATTTGATTTCACAATGATTTTGGGCGAATGCTTTAATAATTTTCGTTTTGACAATTTTGAAGTGTTTATTCGTTCAGGGTTTCCCAATTGTTTGCTTTTGGCGGTATGCTTTTGTTTGATCGCTTTTACTGCTGATATTTTACGAAATTGAAATGTATCTAACTTGGAGTGAAGAGCTTATCGCAGCGCTTAATTAGCTTTGATTTTATTAGTGCAACAGATAAGCATTTTGTGGCAGAAAATTATTTTGGTCATATCTTAATGCATCATGGGCAATATAAAATTGTATACAGGGGTGTGCCGCCAAGCCCTCAGCTCAATTTGGCGGTTTGGGCTTTCATTTGTTCCAGCTTCTGGTTCAAGCGGTTGTTTAGAGTTAAGTGGGCACTCGAGAACTTGTTAAGTAGACAATGCTTATATTTACAGATACTTAAAAGGCAACTGTAACTTAAACACGTTGGATTCATTGTTTACTCAATTCGATGTCAGATGCTTCAAAAATACTACAACTTGAACATTTATACTTGACTACTTGAGAGGTATACATATACTCGTAGTTTTAAATTTAATGAAACGGCTAATTCTTTGGATATATGAAATCTTAAAAGGTTTGTATATGTTATATATATTAACTAACAGGAAGTATTTGTTTAGAATTATGGAATATGCTGCATAATTTTCGAGTGAACAAAAGAAATGTTTGTGGAAAAAAGTGTAGACTATGTATGCAAATTTTATTACTTCGTGAAATCGAAAGGCATCGGAAAATATTTTTGGATTTTTCTATAAGGAATATTTATACACATCTAATATGAACTCACGTAGTACATAAAAACAGTACCGCCAACAAATTTTCAGTTTCTGTTGCGCTTTCCGAGATGTTTTTAACATATTTTCAAGAGCTGAGTCAAAGCTTTAATAGCATTTAAAAAAAGTTGCACAATTCTCATCAATATGTAAATTAATCTCATCAGATATGGCATGTAAATTTTCTTACAAATACATTTCATGAACGGAAAAAGTGTCTTCGATTTTTCAAAATTTTGTGGCAACTATTTCTGGACCGGATGGTAACAATTTCTAGCGATAATGAGATAGCTCATAAAAATATATATGTAAATACAAGTATTTAGAAGAACTTTTTAAGTAATGCGGGTAAGCTAAAAGTTTTGTTTGCTTAAACAAAGGAAACTAAAAGGTATTAGTTTGGAATGCTATAAAATATCAATACTAAATAGAGGGAGGCTCGAGCCCCCTTTCTTCGAGTCTACGACTATTCTTTAGCATTGAACATTTAAGCAGATTGTTCTTTGTGGTGAAACCGTTCGTCTCACTTCAAACTGATGAAAGGATCTAAATTCATCGCACGATGTCTGCGCTTGCATCAGAAGCTACCAAGGACACTCAATACATGGACAGAGAACAACAATAAAATGGCGCGCATTGACATACTCACTCGTGCCAAATTTCACATTGTACTACGCTAATAAAACAATTGTAAAAGATTAACTTATCTACAAGTAATATGGGTGTTCAAAGTACAATTTGAGCTGCCATGCGAAATATTTGTTTTTCAGTATTTTGGTATAATAGTTTGGTCTTGTATTTTTTTTCAAAACTATTTAAGCGCAATTCTGCGAGAGTCAAAAAGAATTTCGTATGTATCTATTGATGCTTTTTCCTATATGTAGAACACTAATATTTGAAATGTCTGACAATTGTGACTACAACGTCGGACTAGATCTGTAAGGCTTCACACAGATAGTCGCACTTCAACGTATGAACTGACCTGCATAGCTTCTGGTGTCATCTGTGCAAAATGATTCCTGATAAGCTGTTTCATCTTCACGGGATCTCACCTTGTAAATGATCTACAATTTGGGTAGGTATGAGAATGCAATTACAATTTCCGTGCTTCTTTTCTGTTCGCATTGCCACAAAAACACTTACGATAAAGAGCAGCAGCAGTATAAAGACTATATAAATCAAATCGCTGATGTACATGTCTCGCGCAACGAGTATCTACGGCTCAACGCACTTGTGTGGGCATTAAATTAACATTGCTGCGAGTCTTATCGCTGGCGAACGACTTGCTAAACGACGCAAATGTGCGCACCACATGTCACCCAACACATGCCGCCCATCGCATTCGCCCAGCGATATTGGCCAGATCTTATCTTATCGCCCTACCGCTGCGCCGCAAAAGCTCGCTATAGTATTTGGCAAGCTTTTGTTTAGTTTTGTTGGCATGGCTCATAGCTGAGAGATTATGGCCAAAAGTTGTGCGAAGCTGTTAGCTAAAGCTGTGCCATTGTGCGGCAATTTCAACGAAACAAATGACAGCCTAATTTCAGTCTGGTCAGAAAAATCAGCTCAAATTCTATTGCAATCTAATCTTTAAATTTGCTAACATGCTCAGCGCCATCGGTCGACATAGCCTCGAATTTGGCTAATGGTTGCTGTGGTTGTTGTTGTTGTGTTTGCTATCGGTATCGCATGTGGCTGCATGGAAGGGGCAGCCACCCACCCAGAATGTCGACGTGTACATTTTTGCAAAGATCCGCACGCTCTGGCACTCACCTTCAACGATGTAACTGCGTGGCCGCTCATTGTTGCTTCTGTGTCGTCGCTCACGCTTCCAGCCGAGCGCCTTGACCAGCAACTGTAAATGAACGTTTTCGTATACATATTTCAAGTTTCCACAGCACTTGGAAAAAGAACGCTGAAATCTGTTTGTGCAGCTCTTTCAATGCTCACCCTCAGCAGCAATATTAGCGACAGCAGCAGGAACAGATAGTAGAACCAATCCGCGAAGGACATTCTGTGTGTTGCGCTCTGCGATCAACTCAAAATTCAATAAAAACAAACCAACAATAAGCCCAGCGAAACATCACTGACGAATATCAAAAATGAAGTAGCCACACACACATACACTTTGAAATGGGCTTCCTATGGGGTTTTCGCCTTTATACTCGGACCTGCTAGTGTGCGCGGGTTTTCTGTAGATGTGACTCTGTGTGTGTGTGTTTTTGTGAGTTAAATCGTGCGAAAATAATCTTATCAATTTTAATGGCCTGCAAGTGTGCGAGTGTGTGTGAAGACAGCCAAAAAGCTTTATGCAAGAAATCAGTTTTTAATGGTCACAGTCGCCGTCGTCGTTGTTGTTGTTGTCGCTTTTAAAGGCGCAGCGCACCCAATATGCTAGATTTTAGTTTGGCCCTTCCTTGTAACTTTCTTTGTAACGTGTACAAATTTGAAATTAATTTTTAAAAGAAGTTAGAAACTTCTCATATCAAAGGATGCCCTTCCACAAAATTTGCTGCTTGCGCCACTGCCAGCGTGTAATCTATTTTATACAAAATATTGTAATATTTATTGATTTGGTCAAGCAGACGACAACACTAACGGTAGCTGCAATACTCAACGAGCGAAAAGAATACACTAGCTGTAGATAGTGCCCCTGTTAAACTGTGCAACAACAAAATTTCTCTCTTCCCCCTCACCGCCCCTCCCCGGCTCTCCTTAAATGTTAAATATTTACGGGCTTACTTTTGCATTACCGCGCACATATATATATACATATGTATAAACATATACATATATGTATGTAGAGCTCGTAAATTGCAAAAATGACACTACGAGCTGCATGTAAAGATAAGCGGCTAATTGCAGCAAGAACACGTAATACAGTCTATTACCCCGTTTATACGACACTTCAAGTCGCTATGAGTCAATACGCATCGACTCAATACAGTAGTATAAACACGATTTCAAATCGCCTTGAAAAAGCACTTTTCATATGTGTTCTTAACTCATCAAGGCGATTCGAAAATGCCTACAAACTGTGCATTTTTAAGTAAAAAGAAATCCGATATTTATTAGACACCAACAATGTCGTATTAAAAAAGAAAGTTTCAGAAGATTTATAGAAGATGTAAAAATATCTGAACATATTTTTCGAAAATTTAATTGTCGGAGAGTTGCCAAAAAGTTCGAAAGAGACGGCGTCGCATGTAAAGAAACGAAATTTCTTTTTTTATTTGATGAATCGGCTGGGATTTGAACCAATGATTCCACGCAGCCGAGATCGCGCACTTATTCACTGCACTATGGCAGTTTAAATATATTTTCCTTAAAAATCAGAGAGCTGGTTTCGAAGTTTTCTCTTTTTCATAATTTCTGCACTTCAAGTGATTTCGAAATACATAGTTTTAGCGATACTAGAAATTTGAACAGTTTTAGGAAAAATACTGCTTATTTTGATCGAGACCGAGCACAATTTTCTCGGTGTTTTGGGAGGGTAGAAGACGGCATATCTGGCAAAGTGTTGAAGTTGTGAAATTCAAATTAATTTGTTTACAATATCGCACCATCTGATATACTACCAAAATGTATGCTGATCTTATTTTAGATCTTCCTTTAATACAAAAAAGGCAAGAACTAAAATATGTTTACATTTTTTTCGCCATACTAGCAATCGCCTTTGTATAAGATATTCGCGTTTGTCGTCTAGACTCTAGAGCATTATTAGCAGCTGCTACGACGATATCTTTTTGGTAACTTAGAAGTAATTCAGGATGCAAACACACCAGCCAGATCGAGTGCGTTCAATAAAGGTTATGTTAGGTTGATCTGGCTGCCTAAGAAAGGCCACGCATAGACCCTGTTGGGTCCTTCGCGATACCAGTTAGGGTTCCATTTTACGAGTTCTCAAAGTAGTGATCTGTCAGAATTTGGGTGCGTTTCACAAATTTCCAAAGAGGCTTGATACCTAATTTCGAGATCTGTTGGAGCCCTGAAAAGACAGGCGCTCCTAAACAAGTCGGACGAATTATAGCGATGGCGGGGCAGGAGCACAATATGTGTTTTAAGGTCTCCCTACTACCCGCTTCTTTGCATTTCCTACAGCTTTCGTCATTCGTTATACCGATCCTATGTGCGTGCGCTGGTACAAGGCAGTGTCCTGTTAGTGCACCTGTGATAGCTCTACATTCTATTCTTGGGAGAGTCAGTATAAACCTAGTATACTTTTCGTCATTGGACTTTAGCATGATTTTGGAAGTCGCAAAGGTGCTTAGGTTACTCCACCTGGCCCTCGTCGTTCAATATATATCACGTAACTTTACATTTATGTAAATCTTTTCTTTCTCTTTCTAAGTTCAAGAGCTTCTGCTCAACAATGACAACAAAAGTCGTCCGTCACATTGCAAAATCATAACAAAAGCCGCCCATAAACCAAACAATCGCAATATAGTAGTAGTGGAAAAGTTCCTCACGACAAACGGTAAAGTGACCCAATTTTGTTCGACTTAGACAATTACCATTATACGCACATTAAATACATGTAATTAAAACGTTAGCACACGATAGTAGCAACAACAACAACAATTACGACGTCGACCACGCTGAATGAAACTGTTGAAAAGAAGTAATTAACAAGTACAAAACGTGTTGAACTTGTCCAAAAGACAAACGAGCGAGCTGCAGTGCCAAAGCACAAAATGTGCATGAGACGGGAAGGCGAGAAGAGGGGGCTCGGGACCAAGGGTTTCAGCTTCAGACTTGGCTCAAGCCGGCAATAAAACATGACATTAAAGTGCGCCACGCCATGCACGCAAAAAAAAGGCAAATGAATACGAAAATGGAAATGGAAAGGAAACCAAAACAGTAGAAATTGAAATCATAGAAACAATAGTGATCACGGAGCGCCTACAGTGATTCCCACATGCACACACACACACACACACATGCATACATACATACGTAAGTACGTTCGGGCTGAAGTTAAAGTTTACGCAAAAGCCTTGAAATGAAATTAATGAGCCACGCCGCGCATTCACGTTGTCCGCTGTGGCCTAGCCATGCTGCTGTTCCCCGCGGAACGGTAACAATTGCCAATCGGCCACACAAGAAACATGGCAGAGCAGGTAAGATCTCAACTGTGGAACGTTAGATGGCCTGCGGCATTCCAAGGCATGCCTACGAGCTGACACGGCAGGTGGTCTCGGGAATTTGGGGCACAAGCCATTGGATACATGCGAGCATTGGTGACCATTGGTTACACACAGTAAAACAGCTGAGGGAAATATACATACCTGCAAATATGCTCAATTGTGCTCCTCCCAGAGCTTCTTCTCTACTCTCCAACGTTATATGTATTTATGCAGCGATAATAGACGAGGAACACACCCTAGCACCAGAATGGCGCTCAAGCGGAACCGACATGGTACACGAATATGTGGTCGCTCCACTAGCACCTGGAGGCAGTTATTAACGCAATAACTAACGCACTGCAATCTCATGTGAAAAGAAATATTGCATCTAGCCCAACACCGAGTGCGATGGAGACTTCAAACTGAATGCTCGCAAGCGAACTGAGAAGAAAAATAAGATTGCCAAAAATATCTGCGGTAGTGTATTAGAGACGAAAAATTCGCTTACGAGAGCGAAAATTATCATATATAACTATAAACAAATTGCGAATGAGACTTTCGGTTTCGAGCTCGTAAATGACGTAGCGATACGAGCTGACTTTTCAAAAAAGACACATTAATTTTATCGTAGGAATTATCAAAAGCGACTTATTCAGCTCGGAGCTGGATGTTCGCATATGGAAAACGTTCTCGGCAGTTCTAGTGAAGGAATCTACTTAACTTTTCTATAACGTTCTGTTGACTTCTTTTATGCAAAGTAAAAAATATACACACATTCAATTTATGCAACTAAATTTAGTAAGAGCATATTTAGCTTTACAAATTTTATCAAGAATTTGCTTCAAACTTTAAAACGTGTTTGCTCGAAATAGAAATTTTAGACTTAAGCGGTTATTGCTTTTAACCATCGGTTTTTATACCAATATCTCAATAATACTAAGCACAAGATATGTTGCTATTCCATTTCTACACATAATTATTCCAACAAAATAAAAGAAGATCTCTGAAATGGTGACAACTGCGGTAGAGATAGGCAAGTCCCCATACAGAATATTTCTACGCAGCTCTCTTCAGACCTTTCAATAGGATTAAAAGAATATATTTTGTTCAGTACTGTTCTGAAAAAATGTATAAGTTTTTTCATGAGACCGTTTTAGATCTTCAAATGGTATTCGAAGAATCGTACAATTGAGATCTGGATGCATATGCCTAGCGGGTATCAAAATCTTTCCGACAGCATTCAAGAAATTTTTATAGCTCTTTTATATACTGGATTTGAATTATATTATACGGAAATACTACTACTATATTGGATGTATATAGGATTTGAAATTGAGCAATTGCTTGTAAAGTCTTGTTATATTACTAGGTCTTACTGATGTCGATAATACACGATCTTCATTTACATTTTAAGTAACTATAACTCGTCCAAAACCACGTAGGACTTAAATGTATATTATAAACCGTTGCATAATCTTAGGCTTAAACTTATATTCGTAGTACTAAATATTGCTTGCCTAGTTACTTTAGTATCTAGTCCGAAACTATGAAGCAATTTTTTAAGGATATTAACGAAAAACCTCTAACCGTCCCGACTCACTTGGCAGGTGTATTATTATGTTAACTTTGTCTAATGCAGCTGTCCAACACCGTGGATAGATAAAATAGTTAAATTGAACACGTACAGTTTTCGACGTTTCAGATTTCATATGTCCAAATGCCATGTAATTCTAGATTATACTATATGAAAGTTTTTACTCTTTGAAAAATTTAACGAAGCGATCTGCATTACTTTTGACTGAAATTTCGAATTTATTTGTCTCAAACTCTTTTTTTTTGTGTGTTGTTTGCATTTACGAGCATTTTGATTATAAATATCTTTTATTTCCGCTTTGCTGCTTTATATATACGATCTACGTATCGTAGTGTCATTTGTGGAACTGTGGCTGATGTTTTTACAAACTTTTTATTTAAAGAAATTCAAAAGGAAAAAAAATCAAAACTGCCGCAGTAGCACGTTGCATTTATCTTACTAATTTGAACATAATTTTTAATAATCTTAAAATTGATTTTAATTACAGTTTCGTGAGCACAATCAGCAAGCAAATTTGGCAAATGATAATTAGTAAAAATTACATTAAAAGATAACGAAATCACTTATAATAAATCTTGTGCGCAACGTCTTTTTCGGCCCGAACAATTGATATGGCCAGTTGTGACATAAGTGCGCAGGTGTAGCACAGCTAATCCAGCTCATGGATTGGGTGTGAACACTACACTGCACACCTATACACACACGCATACATGAACACAAAGCAAAATAGATACGCGCACGGACGGACGCGCATGCTCCGCACCAATTAGACTTAATGCTCTAATTAAGCCCGCATAAATATTATAAATAAAATTTTGCGTTTGCGCCATTTTCTGGGAATTCCGAATTTTCGGAACTTTCAAAAATCTTAAGGTGCAACTTTTTTCTGAGATGTTACCGTCATGAGTGGCCATACAAGCAGAATCTTTGTGCTCAACCGTGGCAAAAAAAGGGAAAGGAAAGTTGCTTGTTTTGGTATGAAGACACGAAACATGAAAATTGCACTCTCATGATTGCATGAAATGCTCAACTTCATCCATTCTAATTCATCCGCGTTGTAGTAAGTTCAAGGTTACACGGTATCGTCGAAGCCGTCGAGTCCGAGTCCGAACACGATTCCGCATTCCGCGACGTGTTTACGTGCCTTTAATGGCGCAATTTGTGAGTGAGTTTGGGTTTGGCTAATTGGCTTCCGAATAAACTGTGGTTGTGCCCAATACCGAATTGTGGCATGTGGTATATGTGGTATATTGCACTAATTTCGGACCGTTGCCCGTTGAAGTAATAAACTTGTTGTTGTTTGTGCCTTTTGCTATGGCACCACAAAATTAATTTTCCATTTTTCAAAAGACAAAGAGTGTAGATTTTTATAAAGTTAATAGCAACACCTTAATTAAAAGCCTTATAAATGTAGCTCAAATGATTTATTTGCAAGGAATTATAAACACACTGAAAATTTGCTATTCTGAAATTTAATAGCCTTATTCACAGAACTTATAATATGCTTGAAATTCTTTTTGAAGCTAACTTCCAAAGGCTGTCGCTTTTAATGCCTCTTTAATATAATTTTTATGAGAGTGTAAACAACCGGACGCAATTCAAAATTGGAGTATTTGTTTTGTATCTTGAATTACTTGTTTACTTATTTGTAATATATTAAACGTTAATTGCTGGCAGGCCCGTTCCAACGACAACACGGCAGAATCAGCGCCCCTATTCAAAATTTATAAGCATTTGTTGTAATATGCCATAAGCGGTGTTAAGATTTCACGACCTTCGTTTAGTTTCGGTTTTTTCAATAATGTTTTTAAACATTTCCTTCGTTTTTCGGCAGTTTAATGACAAATTAAACGAAAGCGGTGACCATCTTGTACCTATAGTGACAGCAATTGCCAACTAGCATAATCGTATTTAATATTCCATTTTATTCGCTGAATTGTAAATTTAACTTTCTGTCTTCAACACTTTTCTAATACTTTTAGATGATTTCTATAAATTTTTTTTACACTATAACTTGCTTAAGTCTTAATTACTCACTGAAGAAAAACTCAAACCGCAAAAAAATGTTTTCAGTCCTACAAATTAAGCTTCCAGCAAGTATCACTCTGGACTAGAAGCCACCCTGGGCAATTGCCTTCCCCTCTCTTGGACCGAGCCTGGTTGCGGGTAATAAATGCATTTTGTTGTGATTAACTCTTTGCTGTTTCATTCTAAAAATGTCTGTATCTTAATTTGTCCAATTAACTTTACAATCTTTATAAATTTTGTTTGTGTTTGGGGCTACGAAACGTAATTGAGTTTCATAATAAACCTTATTGCCCACTAAAAGTATACAAATTGCTTTTGGTAATGCTGAAAATACTCAATGTGTTAACAAATCTATATCTTCTAATGAACACATAATAAAAGAAATATTTCCAATTCCTGTCGGTTCACGCGTTTCTGATGATAACAAAAGAAATAGTTTCGATATTTCCATCTTATTAGATTCCTTCAACGACGTCATACAAGCATTTATCAGCTTGTAATGCAGTACATTATTTGAGAAGATGTGATTGGGAAAGTGTCTTTCCAACACCTGCTAGAATTAGCAAAAGACATCTAGGTCAAAGAGGAAATCTGAAGTTGCCTTGGAACGTCTAGCTAACAGGTCCTACGGAGGAGACGAAAAGAGACTCACAATTAAAGTGATATCATTTGGTATATTCAAATAGAACATGGCTTTAGTCGGTAAGAATCTGATATGCTATAGAATATAGAACAGCAGCGTCTTTATACATAGTTTTATCGTTACAAGATTATCAAGTTCCAATACTATTCTGTCCCATTTAATCTGATTTAATTTTTATCTATCATATCCTTATATGAGAAGGATATCTCATCCAATCTTTTTCCATAACAACCTGTCTTTGCAATACATTCAATAATTCAGTTACATTGAGATATTTTCTACGCTCTCTGATACATTTTCCGTTTTCGCTTCACTTTGAAGATCATACGTAATTTTTTTTTACAAATATGAATTACATTCTTAGGTTCGGAGAAAACAATTTATCTTAAAATTGCTAAATATAGTATTTTTTGCGCACTTTTCCAAGAAGTTTGTAATATATTTTCAAGAGTTACGTGAAAAAATCAGTTGTGTCCTTTAGAAATGAAGTATAACATTTCATATCAATATGCAAATGATTCATGATTCAATATTCTTTTCATTAACCCGTTTTCATTAACATTTTTTACTTCATTATAAAGAATATGCATGTGTATTGGTGCAGCTTTCAACAATTTTTGAATACCTTTTGGAAATAAAGTTTGCAAGAGGTTTCGTATTTTTAGACTGGTGTTGAATTTGGGCCAGAACCCATTTGGTGTTATGTCAGAACAGAAATGGAAACATGGCGTTATAACACAATTTGTAGGTTTTAATAAGAGCATTGATATATAGGAAATATACATTACCAAGTACATTTTATCAGTTATATTTTTCCTGTTATATTTTTCCTGTTATATTTTTCCTGTTATATTTATGATATAGGAGCTCAATGGAGGGCAGCTGTAATGTTCGCAGTGGAACCTGGATCATATTAAAGTAGTTTTTCTGGTGCATTACACATCTATAAAGCATTCCAAAATAGTTATTACGATAACTGTAAGATATAGCCATTCATTCAAATGCTTGTATTCTATATGTAAAATTATAAGGTTTCTACGTTATGCCTAGTGAATAAATAGTATTTTAGCGCTTCATATACAAGGTCCAGTCGACTACCATAAGCTTCAGACCACTGCCAGATATTTAAATTATCAAGTGGTTTTTAAAGAGCGAAATGCAAGGTGCTTTGAGTGGAATTTCTCTTTCAAGTTGCCAATTACCACCATTTGTGAATTACTCTGACAAATAATAAGTCTATTTCAAATACCAAAACTGTCGTTTTCACTGCCCACGCACAGGAAGTCTCTAATGTTTCAGAGATTTGCATAAATACCGAAGCCGGCGCTGGTCGCTCTAATGTGCCATTAGCCACTGCCGCATTCATTGTAGTATCTTATTCTAATGCGACGGCCTTCCTTCGAGCATAGTCATGCTTACAAATGGCTCCGGAAACATTTCGAGCTATTAAAAAATATGATTTTGACCTTTGCGTCTGTAAACTGAATTATGTGAGGCAAGATAAAGTAAGTGAAAATGTACAAACTGCCTTATTCAGATACAATTCCAGAGCTTTAAGAAAATGTTCAAGTTCTTTTCATCTTTAGATGCCATACACAAATTAACTTGCAAATGCGCTCGATATTAAGTCTACCAGTTGATTTGAAGCAGGGTAACCGGAAACCGGAAACAGAATCAGAATCAAAAATTAGAGTCAATTAGAAGCGGAGCTGGCATCAAAATTGTTAGTTTAAAAACTCCAGAAACAGCCTCAAAATTTGTAGCAATGTTTTATGTACCCAAATCACAGCCGACATTATTCAGCATAAAAAATTTTCCGGTCGTAGTCGGTACGAAAAAAACTTAACTTTTCTCCGGTTACTTACTTATTTACATACATATGTACATATATGGCCATTACAACCTACAGCCGGCTTCGGCCTCACGTATCAGCTCTCTCAAGCGCCAATCAGAGACAGCGTATCGTATTTAATCGTATCGCAGGCAAAACCTGTTTTACCCGAGCTCTATACATGCGTTCGGTCATGACGTATTTATTCGGATCGTAACGCAGAAATTCTCATAGAAATAGGTCTCTCTGAGACATTTACGATACGATTAAATACGATACGCGGTGACTGATTGGCGCTTCAGACGCCCAAAGCTGAGCCAGGGTTTCTTCCACATAATCTCTACACCCAATGTTGCCAGATTTTTTTTTAACTGTAAATTCCCAAAATAAAAACTGTATTTTCACTAAAAAAAACTGCAACTTTCAAAAACGAAAAGAATTTTGTGAAATTACGGTCATAAATGACAAGCAAATTGCCGTATTGAAGCAGGGCTGCAATGCAATCACAGGGTTACCGTGAGATTTTTTTTAAAGCTGGAAAAAAGTTAACTTTTACTGTAATTAAAAAAAACCGAAAATCTAAAATTTGAAAAAACTGTAGGTAATTTGAACTAGGAGGTAATTTTAAAAACTGTAAGCTTATCTAAAAAACTATAATTTACAGTAAAAACTGTGAATATGGTAACATTGCCTACACCGGAGGTTAGGTCTCACTCTTCTGCAGTGGCACTCAATCCTCGCATCAAACTCCTCCTTTCCCAGAAAACCATTAGGTAATAGCATATATTTTAACTCCGTATTTATAACAAATTTATATATATAAATTTTTCTATTTCAGATCGAACTTAACGAGTATGCATTTAGATGCTAGATCCTTCAAATAGCTATTTCCTTAGATAGTTCTATTTGAGTTGAGTAGATAAATTAAATAGATTCGCAATTGTGTCTTTTCAAGTGGTTCTATGTATTGAATATGCTCTTCTTTTATAAAACTGCTAACGGAAAATATAACGGAATTTCTTTAACTTTTTCTGATTGACAGTTGCAGCAACGTTTCTAACCTCAAAATGCATTTCCTCTATGGCAATGCGGAGACGCGTCGGCCCGCCAAAAAGGCGCTTGCAGTGAATGCCTGGAATACGTAATTTACAAAAACATTCATACAATATTTTATAATTAACAACTTGAAAGTGCAACTCTTTCTCTTGCCCGCCACCTTCGTTTTTGTTATGCTTGGTGTAATAATCATTTTGCAACAACAACGAACAAGACGACAGCCGTTATTACTACAGCTGCCACAGTGACAATAACTAAAACAATATGACAGAAGCGACGACAAAGACAACAGCAGCAACAACAACAGTGATAATGTTCATTTATGACGTTTTTTCTTCCGATTTGGCAGGGTCGCTTTGACCACTCTGCATAATCAGCACTTGCAGGCGCAATCAAACAAAAGAAGTAGGGTGGAAAGGGGAGCGGCTGCGGGTGCGGGTGTGGTGAGTTGTGTTGGTTAATACTTATGGGTATTGCTGGCTGTTGGTTGCTACTGTCGCCGCTCAAGCTCAGGTCGCTGCTGCAAACTTTATGAATGTAACGGATTATGGCAACAGTTAAGTCAAGTGCCAGCCACACCAACAACAACAACAACAAAAACAAACCAAAACGTTAATCATACATATTTGTGAATGGCCGGGCAGCGTTTTGTGTGCGAGCGGCACAGGGTGTGCGCGAGCCCACTCTAAACAAAGCGAGCAATTTGTCGTGGGGCAAACAAGGGGCGGGAGGTCGATTGAAATCCAGCGCGAAATTTATTATTCAAATTCAAATTGCATGCAAGCAGCTGCCAGCCGGTAATTAAATATGAGCGTTGGCTATGAGTAATTTCGTCGGCAAGACAAGATTTGCACTGAGAGATTCGGTTTTCCCAGGCTTTGGCGGCAGCGCTGCCTTTGAGAACTTACACTTGGAAATAAGAAGCTTCTAGCTAGTTAAATATGGCAATTAATCATGCACGAAATTATGAATGTATTGGTAAATAGGAAGCACTTGCGCTGTAGAATGCATTGATTCTAATTTATCGATTTAGTTAGCGAATCAATTTGAAGATATTGATCATGCAATTATAGACCGGTTGTAAGCGAAATGCAATTCAGAAATGTTATAAATAAATTCTATGATTTTTGGCAGCGAAAAGGAAATCAAAAGCTTAACTATTAAAGAGATAATAAGAGGCAAAGTGAAATTATATTTTTGTCTTTATGAATTATGCTTAATAAAGGGTGTTTTTTTCGTTCACGTTGTTCAGGAATTATGAAATGGCATGGCGAAAAAAGTATTGCTTGATTGAAAACCACACGTCTAAAAAAATCATAAGTATTAGGTGTAGTAAAAAGAAATCCATTAGTTTTGCATGAAATTTAAGGCTTTATTTAACATATTTAGAATGATTCGATTTAGGCCCTCTTGGGCAACCGAAACATTGCTTGATGGTCGGACTCGATGACTCGATGCATCTTTGATATCAAAATTACCGGAGCGGAATCGACAAAACCAAAATGGCGCGTAATTACCTGTTACAGTAGCAGGACCATAAACCCTATTCACATTTTCAGCCAACTGGCTTGTGTTTTTACCTTTTTCGACGAAAACCTACAAAATATGGTGTATATTCTGTTTGCTGATGTCCATCTTTGACGTGCGCACAGTGTTTCGAGTAGAACAAGCTATGTGGACAAAAGTCATTCTCTCAAATTTCAAAAACAACAACACAATTTTTTAAACAAATGACTAGATAGAGGAAAATAATAAATTTTAGTTGAAACATAACGGTAAGTTTTGAGTAATGAGGTATCAAAAAGAGAAGTTGTGTACAAGTGTTATTTACATTTGGAATTTGAGTTGAGCACGTGTAAGTTAAATTCGTGTACAATCGTGAAATAATTAATAAATAATTTAAAAAGTGCAAATGGATTTCGCAGTTGAAAGTCAAAACTTTTTGAGTTCAGCAAAAATTCCAAATATACTTATACGTTTTGTTATTATAGTCTCGACCAATGTATTGAAGTACAAACATGTACTCAGCTCCCTACTGTATGTAGACCAATATTTACATGTCTTGACCCATGAATCGACTCATGTATCGACCAATGCCTAGACCAATGTATCGACCAATGTCTCGACCAATGTATCGACCAATGTCTCGATCCATGTCTCGACCCATGAATCGACCAATGTCTCGACCCATGCATCGACCAATGTCTCGACCAATGTCTCGATTCGTTAAAAAAAAGGTAAACAATTTTTCGATTTGCTTTGTTACTGCATTTGTTAGACACTCAGAAGTGCATGAAATACAAACATTTCTATTGGATGGGCGAATACATGAACTTTATTTTTCCGTCTAAAGCACATATATCCCAAGTTTATATTATTTTGAAGAGTGCAATCAATACAAAGTGTTTTACATATTTGAAACTGATAAAAACATAACATTTTAGTTCAGAATCATAAAATAAAGACTTCGAGGCTCTAAAACTTTTGTTCTAGAAAATATTGCATTACGTTTCATATAGCGTTCGAAAGCTGCTTCTGTCCTCTGTAAAACATAACTTTTTTCATATTAATACCACTTCAATTGAAAAAGTTATTGGCTCTTATATGAAAAAAGTGTAAAAATGACTTTAACCCTTCACAGCTTGGAAACCGCTAATTTCCGACTCCCCCTTTAGAACGATTTTATTTATATTTCAATCTTATCTATTCCTTTCCAGTGTAAAATAATTTTGTCCAGCTAGCTTATTCTACTCGAAACATTGTGGTGCGCCCCAAAAAAACTGACTCAAGCAATCATGAAACTGAGATATTTTTATTAAAGAAATCTTGTCTTTCTAACGCCATCTAATGTAATCCGATCTCTCGTACACAACGCGAGGTACAGATTACTAAAGCCATATATTGGAAAAATAATGGAATTAAAAAGCAAAGACTTAGAGGAGATAATTTCGAGTGGCAATCAATTCGATTCTCGAATTGTTTATTGTTAATATATGTATGTAGTAAATTACAATGAATAATTATTTGAGTAAAGTGAATAGTAACAATGTGTGATTCACGGTTAACAATTCAATTGAATGCCAGATCGAATGAAATCGAACTAAAAGAGTATGTATATATGTACATTTAAACACGTGAAAGATGTGCACAGATGAAAGTGTCGCTAATGAATGATTCGCTGTTTCAGGGCGCAGCTTGAACGAAGCCAATATTCGATGGGAATATGGCGTGTTGATTAATTTGCTGGACACGCAAGTCTTAGGCCCTCGGGTGTGTAGTGTTGTTCCGATACCGCCTAGTACTCGATTCCAGTACTCAAAAAAAGTATCGTTAAAAAGTATCGATGCCAAGAAAATATCGAGCTCAAGTACTCGATACTTACTCGTATCGTACTCTTTAAAACATATGGAATTTTATTGAACAGAACAATTTATTTACTTTTTTTATATATCAATAAATACAAAGGTACATGTAATATAGAAACAGCAGAGCCTCAAATTGAAAAATTCACATTCATAAATACCACTCAAGAAGAGAAGTTTGTCGATATGAGCCGGTGAAAGACGATTTTTCTTTAGAAAACAACCGCTCGCAGAGCACAGACGATGCCACGACGCAAAAGTAGCTTCGAACAAGTTCCAACATATAACAAGTAGAATTCCGACGCGTTCTTACGTCTAGCATAAGGTTTTTTGTCGCACACTCGCTAGGGTTTCAACCAACTGAGCCACGGCGGCGCCGTGCATGCTAAAAATAATGAAAATGCCTAACAATCACAAATATGTGCATGATTGGCAACATTGCACAATTTTTCTGTAATAGATAAGAGTTGCCAAACCCAATTTTTTAGTAATAAATGGAAGGTAAGGTAAAAAATATTTTTGCCAAGGCAACATTGTAACGCTTTTGCAACAAAGTTTTGTCAACGCATACTCCGATCCGATGCCAATCTAAAGAACTCGATACCCGTACTCGTACTTGAATAAAAGCATCGAGTACAAAAAGTACTCAAGTATCGAGAGGAGTACTCGAGTACTCACTCATACGCATTAGTATCGGAACAACACTACGGGTGTGGTGTATGCGACTAAACACAATTTATTTTGACGCTATATAGCAACGCTGATCAAGGTCAGCTGACTTAACACTCTCAGAGCTAACGTTCACTTTCTCATCTTTTTTGCTTATGGGAAGAAGAAAAACAACAAGATTCCTAATATATGCACTGTAAACATGGCTTTACAATTTTGTAAAATCTGACGCAACAAACTCGTGCGAACCGACATTAGTCTACCAATATCTTGGAAGCATGCATTGAAGGCATTACCGATATGCTATCTGAATTTATTGAACAGCTCAAGCTTAATTATATCATCTAATAAATGATTCTTTAATATCTATGAACAACGAAAGCAATTCGAACGGGCGCCGCCGCAGTCATCGAAAGTGAGTTAACACTTGAATGAAAACGACGAAACACTTTCTTCGCGTTACGCTCGTTGGCGCTGCTTCTGCTGTGCTGCTGCAGAAATGCGCTTTGCATGTGGCAGCTTCGTAACAGCGGTCAGTGCTCGCTCGCCTTGCAGCGCCAGTGTGCAACATGCGGCATGCAACAAGCGGCGGACAGCATCAGCGGCCGTCGAGAAACGAAAACGAAGTGCAGCGCGGCGGTTAACATGCTTCAATGCTGCCCGAAATGAAAACGAAATTTGTTGCATATGCAACGAGCGAGGCGTGTGTGAAGCGTAACCGAAAAACGCAAAAGTTCAACATGCAAATAAAACGCAACACTTGCCAAACACGAAAGGCGCCCAAACAAATGAAAAGAGTGCAAACGAAAACGACGAAATGACAGTAGCAATTAAAAGCGGCAGAAAAAATGTCTTCTACACCTTATTCTAAGACGTAGATCACTCGAGCGAATATCATATATTGCTGTCAGTAGCCACAGGCTGCCCCGCACCTCCCTCCTTGCCTTCACTCAGTCCCTGCTTTGCTACTTTGCTGTGTTGTGGGAGCATCTTTTCTCGTCTCGTCTTGTCTCGTTTTGCCAGAGCAGCAGCGACTGCTTCAATGCAAATGCGGTTTTACAACAATTTCAGTACATAAAAACAACAACAAAAACACACACAAAATAAAGAAAATAAAATTAAAAATATGCTAGAGAAATAACAGTCGAAGGCTGAGAAAATCAGCGAGCAAAATAATTTTCTTTTGTTTTGTGTTTTGTATTTGAGCTCATGACACAAGCGGCAGCAACAGCAGCAGTAGCAACAACTTTGGCCAACAGCATTTCCCACTCGTTTACAACCGCAACACACCACAAAAGCAGCAGAAACAGCAGCAGCATTTTGTATATGAATTGCATTGAATCGGCGTCAGTTCAAGATTTGAAAATGTGCTCGTACTCTCGTATTATGATAAACGTTGCTTTTGCTAGCTCCAAAATGAAATATGCGCGCTTCAAATGGGCTAAAACTAATTAGCTAATATGCCGATGTAGCCGCACAAATGTGCTTATTTGTATGCAATTGAAGTAAGTTCGCCGCTTAAGTCTTTTGTTTTAGCTGGCGCGTCAATTGACAAGGCAATTCATTATGTGTAATTTTAATTGAAGAGTAGTTGTAGCAAAATACAGTTAAATAGTTGTGGCCCATACCCCTGCTCTCCTCTCCCTGCTGTTTCGCTGTATTAAACAATATTTTCATGTATTTTCGTTTGCTTATAGAAGCTACTAGTATACAGAAAAGCCTCGCTTTGTGACGTTTCAGTTAGCGACTTTTCGCATTACTCCGAAAAAAATTGGCGAATAAATTTTCGTCATTTCACATCGCATCGTAAAATTCTTAAGTTTTAATTTTCTGTATTAATAAATAAATTTATTAGAAACTGGAAATTGCTTTGTTTTTGATCAAATAACCTTTGGATTTAGCATTCTTCAATATTTTAGCACACTTCCATGTAATTCAAATTGCGACGAATTTTTTGGTAACCAATTAACGTCGCAAAGCGAGGCTTTACTGTATATGTATAACTATTTAATTGTAAATATTTGTCATTTTAAAACAGCGGCCGTGGCGGCTCAGTGAACAAGTGCTAGGTCGCTGATGCGGGAGGGCCTGGGTTCAACTCTCAGTCCGCCAGATAACATCAAATACAAAGAGAATTTGTTTACAAATTGTTTCTTTGCGCGGCGCCACATCTCGCGATGAATTGGCATTTCTTTGGGAACATTCCATGCCATGAAAAGCTTGTCAACCCGTTCGGATTCGGTAAAGTAGGTCCCGTTAATTTGTGTAAAATATGACAAGCACACACAAGTGGTAATGCGAGAAAGCTAGGCCAAAGCTCACACGACCTGTCGCGCCAATCAATTATTAATTACTAGCATTTAAGATTTTGATTAAAATAAATTATTTCAACAATTACAGCTTTGAGGGCATACATTATTCATAAAGGTTTCAAACTAGAATTTTCATAAATGATAATAATGATAAGCTTCTCTATGTACAAAAATACCTTTAACTCGCACAAGCACCATTTTCTTATCATATGATATGGAATTTATTGAGGCAGGCCAGGATGGCTGCCAAAATGCACTTGCTCGTAGATAATGCACGCTGGCAGCGAAATGTGCTACATTGTGACTCGTTCATGTTTGAGCCATATGAATCGAAACTTAGAACTTATTCATACTAGGAATCAAATGATTAGAGTTCCTTTATTTTGTATTTTATTAAGAGCGAGCATTAATTTTAATTTTACAATGGAAAATAAAAACACAGAATCATCATTTGAGCGCCGCCTCAATGGTGAGAGTATGCAAAGAGCAAAAGACGAGCTTGAGAGCAAAAAAGAGTGACATCTGCAAAGCCGCACTCAAAGCGATTCGCTCAAACACTCAACAGCGCTGAGTGCGCTGGTCTAATAAATTGCTCCCGCAGGCGTTTGCACTCAAGAAAATCCACACAACTAACAGCAACAACAACAACAACAGCAGCAGCAAATTTCGAGTGACTGTTGTGTGTGCCTTAAGCCGTGGCTTATGCTGCCAGCCCAGCCCAGCTCAGCTCGGCCACAGCTCGTACTCAAATTGTTGGCGGTTTCGGGCTGCTGTTGCTGAGCCGCCTCGCCGTATGCCATATAAAACATAAAAGTTTCAAAGAAAGTCATTCATTCCGTCAGTTGAGCTCGCGCGTTGAAAACAAAAGTGCACATCCGCCAAAAACAAAACAATCGCAGTTTTAACGCAAAAACGAAATCGAAGCGAAATCGTGAAATTTTTCTCAACATATTTTTCTAAAGTTATAAATAAATGCAAACAAAATAAATACAAGCAAATGTGTTATATCGAACTGAACTGCATTGCAAAGCGACAAAAGTGATTTTATTTGTAAATTTTTTTAAAGCAATAAATTGCAAACTTTAAGGATATCTTCTGCAAGTGGATTTCTGCGCCGCTGCAAAGGCTTCATTAGTGGATATAAACAACGCAAGAATAACAATGCGGTAAGTCGGTCTAGACTCTAGAGCATGCTGTTTAGCCAGGGGGGGAGAGAGGAAGGCAGCTCCTTGAGCGCTGCCGTAAGCCTGCGGCGTCTGTGGGCATGTGGGCATTGTGTTCTGTTTCTGTGAGTCATGGTCTGCCCAAGAGGCTACGTCGATAATTAACGGCGCCATTGTTCAGCGCGGCTGCAGCCCTGCGCCAGATTGCTCGTCGCTGCTGTTGTTGCCAGTGGCGCTGCAAGGCATCAAGAATCGTTGCTGCTGCAGCTATTAGTCACTGCCCTGCAGCCTAGAGCCGCGCTCAGGCGTAGCAACTCATAGCTTCCATTCAAGGCAGCTCGTGGGAGTTTCATTTGCTCCAAACAATCGCCTTTTGGTCGCTCTTTTTAGCATTTGCTGTCGTTGTCAATGCACACAAATAAGTTGCTTGATGTTGCTGTACATATTCTTTTTTTTTTGCTTCATTTGTTTGACTATTATTGTCTATTTTCTATTTATATTTTGATAAAAGGTTTTACTTCATTGTATGTCACTGTTTTATGTGGTTTGATTTTTTAGTGATTTACATACTTTGTTTCATACAAGGATACGTCAATCAATGGTAAACGATTTGTGCGTGTGTGGGCAGTTGTAGTTTGTGTCTTAAGTCTGTTGTTGTAAAGCGCTGTAATGGAAATTTCCAGTAATGCTTTGTTATACGCTGCAAGTCTGCATGGTAAAGTGGTTTTAGCAAAAAAAATTCCTTTAATGCGATTTCATATAAAACCAAAAATTAAAGTTTTTCAATTTAGGTGTGAAAATTTTGTTGGTGGATAATCGGCTTTAAATTGACAAAAATGTTGCTTTTGGCAAAGACTTGAGTTAAAATATAGGTCGGAAGTTAATGCTGATTTTTAAATATATACTTTGTTAAAGTTACTATAATTTGACACAACATGTCTTAAGAGAAGTTTCCATTGTAATTGGCTGAGAAGTAGGTAAGTTTATAGCATCTTCTTTTGATCAAAATAACGAATATAAGCTTTGTACTTTACAAAAATTATCTCTTTATTTTTGATTTAAATCCTGAAAATAATAAGGCGTTCACTTTCTGCTAGCCTCTTTCCTTGCACGGCCGTTTACCAAACGGGATTCCAACTGAAGAAAGGAACTTTCAAACTGTTTTAAAATTTACCATGAAAGCATGTGAAATTTATTGGAGCCCGCATTTCAAGTTAGCTAGTTTTTAGCTTTTTTTCAATTACGAGCTGCATCGACATTTTTTCAAATCTTTCATTATCATTCGAGGTTCATTCTGCTATAAGAAGTGGTAGAATTAGCAATGGATTAGCTTTATTTTACGTTGATGATGAAGTTTGTAAACCATGCTCTTGGAAA
The DNA here is from genome assembly GCA_963457695.1 of Neria commutata. Lineage (NCBI taxonomy): Eukaryota > Metazoa > Arthropoda > Insecta > Diptera > Micropezidae > Neria > Neria commutata. Next base: position 19,735,428 of record OY735247.1, on the reverse strand, counting down.
AACTCATTTAAAAAAGTCGTGGCTATGAATTTTACGTCTATTTCAATATCTATATTTAACCAGTGCACGGTTGCACTGATCAGTTGCTTTATCTTATGAATCAGTTCCATTCTCGCAATATGCCTTCAGCCACCTATTCAAGACAGTACAATGAATTAAAAATATTAAAAAAATTAAATTTTTGAAATTTCCTAAGCTTATTTGCTAAAAAGCAATAGGTTTTTTTTGAACTAACTTGAACTATAAACAGAATGTAATGATTTCTTAAAATTTATTAAAAGTAATTGCCTACACACAAAAATGTAAACTTTCACAAACGGATCTTAATTTTTGTTGTTGTTGCAAATTACGGTTGATAGCTGCAATCGTATAAGTACAATTACACAATTACTACAACAACAAAATCACCATTGAACTTTATGGCAAATTCAAAGAATCGGCAATTTGAAAAATTGTAACAATAACAACAACATGGCAGTGCAACTCAATTCGATACCCTTTCATTAAGCCCAACAGCAACAACTTCAAAAATAACAAACACAGCAGTAATAAACGATAACTACAACTATAAAATTAGTAATAGCAACGGTAAAAATTTTCAAGTTATGACCAAGCCAAAAATAAAGTTTGTTACAAAAATTTTCGCACGCAGTAAAACCCTAACCCCAACAACAACTACAACTACAACTAATTTTGCTGACCAAAAAAACAAAAATATGGGCAACAGCTGCAATGCAATGCTGCTTTTTGCTGTTATATCCTACTAGCTGTACAGTAAGACTAACAACAATAACAAATATAATAACAATAACAACAACAACAACGTTGTATAAATGCGCTATTTACACGTAACAATTGCAATTGGCAACAGTTTTTCGCGCAATCGAAGCGACCTTCCACAATTTGGCATGGCACTTAACGGCGACTGCCCATTGAGTGTGGTGAGGGGGGATGAGTGGGAGGGGCTGCACGGGCAAGCACGCATTATCATGCCGAAACGTTGACCAAAGCAAGCGTATTTAATATGTACAGCAGAGTAAGGAGAGCAGTTGCAGGGAAGCAGCGCGCTAGAAAGGGAAGCCGAACACAGAAACATCGAAATTTCGAGCAAATTTCGAAAGTTGTAATTGTCGCGTCGTCCCGTCGCGTCTGTGCGTGAAAAAAATATACATATGTATATCATATTCTGCTTTATGCAATAGCCTCTTGTCCATTCTCTTTCCCTTTCCATAGGCATACAGAAGCAACTCACAGAGAAATAGACACCTGCAAGAAACTACAAAAAGTAAGCAAAACATTTCGTAATGCTGCGCTAACTGGGTTAAATGCATTTTTGTTGTCGTTTTTGTTGTTGTTGTTATTTTCCACCTCGCCACGAGAAACGGGCCAAAAAAGAGCAAATTGTATCCAATCTCTGACTGCAATCGGACCACGCCGCGAATGCGTACACGCGCCGCCAGGAATTCTCCGCAAACGCATAAAAATACACACACAAGCACACACACATACATGCGCAGCATAAATATGGCTGCCGCTTGTTGCTGTCATAACTGGTGACTTTCGGGCATGGCAGCAACAACAATTGCAGTTGCAACTGTACCATTTGAATGTGATCACTTACGGGCATCATGCGTGTGTGTGCGTGCGTGCGTGTGGCGATTGCAATTGCCGCACTAACACGCTCAAATTAACGTTACGCCTTAGAAACGCAGAAAATTTATATTTACGCTGAAATATGCGTAGTTTTTTTTTAGTGCGGTGCATAGTGTTTGACTTTTGGTAAAAAATTAAAGAAGATGATTAATGATTTTTTAACGAAATTCTTACCTCAATCAACAGACAATTTTTCACGTAAGAGCAGTTTTTAGTTCAATATTCCCTTCATTTCGTTTTCCATTCAACTTTGAAGTTGCATTTTTGAAGCTACGAAATTTTTCCACAAGTATTACGTTTTTCTTATACGCTAATGTAGATTGCTTTTTTAAAAGTAAGCTAAGGGCATAGGAATATGCATCGTTATAAGTCATATTAAATACAATTTTTGAATCGTTACAATCAATAATAACAGCGTTATTTATTTGGAATAATTGATAAATACCGTTATTTGAAATAAGTGAAATTTAAAAAAATTAATTTCTCTATGCAAAACTTGAGTGGACAAAGAGAAATACTAAATTTTAAAATTTCTATACAGTTCCCTTTAAATATAAGATGCAAGTATATAAAGACATCAACCCAGGAATCCAAGTACGACATATTGGACATCGCTTTTTTCAATTTTTCTATTAGCTTCTTTACAGAAAATTTTTCTGTTCAAAGCCTGTCTACTACTTCTAAAAAAATAGAACTGGCATCAATGGCCCCAAAGCTAGCGGGTTTTCCTATAAAATGTTCGCTACCACTACTCCATTTTCTTCCTCTCACACCGTTTAAAAATCAACCAGTCCTTTGCATGTAGGGGAGAGGGGGGTACCTTCGTCCTTGGGGCACATTCGTCAAAGGCGATTTCGGTATGAAGGAGTCACCGAACATCACTGTTTATTAGTAAAAACTAACCCATCACTAGCATAAATACCCCTCACAAAGTTTGCCATCTCTATCTGAACAGCTGACAAAGTTACGTTTGATTTTGTGTTTTCGCGCTTCGTTGCCGAATTTTCAGGTCGGTAACGTAAGAAGTTTGTGCCGTATTTATACCATTATTTCGAACAAAATTGTATTAGTATTACTTTAATACTAATTATTTTGTAAATAAAAGTGTATTAAGTGAAAATAAAGCGCTGAAATTAGAAGTAAAAAAATAAAAAGAAAAAAAGTGACACCAGGGTGGACTTGTCTTTTTTTCATGGGGCACATTGGGCACATTCGTCAATATAACTTCACAGGTACTAAAAATCGAAATCGAGTTGAAGCTTCCAAGACCCTCGAACCTGGCTTAAACCTCCCATAACCACACAAAATTAATATTAGGGTCGATCTTAGCACTTTAAACATTATATATAACAAATAATTTATAAAAAAAATTTGACAATAAGTATATTTTTTTTAAGCTCTTAAACATGATTTTTTTTAAATTTTTTAATGCAAAAATAATAAAAACGTGTTATGTAACCAAAAGCATGTCTTATCTAGTCTAAAAAAGATTTTGTATCACCTTATGGTACTTTAAAGTGTGAATGCTGAAAGTGCTCCGCCAAATGCCGAAGCTACCCTGGCATGGGGGCACATTCAGCGAAATGACTTTTTTTACTAATCTTGAAAAAAATAATACAAACGGAACTTTTTAAAGAACTTTTAGTATAACATTTTATTGTTAAATAATGAGGTATTGTAACAGTCTCATCGGTTTTTAAATATTTTCATTACCTTCTGAAATATAGGCCTTCAAAAAAAAGTAGACGAAGGTACCCCCTCTCCCCTACATATCTCTATGAGCGTTTGTTTATCTAAATAAAAAGTATCTTTCCACCGAATGCTTCTCATGGCAATCTAACAACGTTTACTCTTTTTGACCACGCTTACTATGGCAGTGACACACTGTGCGGCACCGCCTCAACGCTGACAGCTACAGTTGCCACAATTGATATGCACGCGAGGATGTGTGCATATGTGTGTTTGTGTATCGTGCTGAGGCAACCGCTGAAATGTGATTGCGGTGGCGGCATCCGCATCAACATCGACATCGGAGACAACGTTTAACCAAACATGAAACAACATGCAAGAAATGCCCGACAGTCGTACCGCCTAACAACAGTGCTCTACACCCGGCAGCTACTCGTAAATGTAGCAGGATTTTGAAACCACGTCTGTTTTTGCAATGAAACACAATTTAATAGATAAAAATTATGGTTTATATAAAAAGTGGCTGAGCCTCTAAATGCATTACGCCCATTTAATGACTCTTTAACTTTTGACTATCTTGGTTAAACAGAAGGTCCCTGCTACCATTTCATGAATTGCAAATGTGGCGATTAAGCTATACTAAGATAGATAGAGATAGAAGTTTATTTCAGAACATAAATTGATGGAATCACAGTGCAATTACTAAATGTGCCAAATGGGGAGAGTACCTTTAAAGCACATTCACTTAAGTGTCAAGAAAATTCTCTCATAACTGGCATTTTTTGTACAATACTTGGTAAGAGTTTTGCATACTAATCAACCAGAGTTGCCCAACTTTGAACAAGAATAGGTTAACATTTTTCTTACATGTTCCAATATTTCAAGAAAATGAAAGAAATATTAAAATAAAACAAACTGGAGTGTTTCTTGAAGCTGCAAAATGAGGCTTACAATGTTTCTTCTTAGGACATAATTTGTCTACATAAGACGAATGAATAACTGAGCTTTGTTGCTGAGGCTTCACACCACTTTGCTAACTCGGAACAAGTTGAAGGATTAAAGATGGTTACTTCTTCATTGCTTTATGATTTAGAGAGAGCGCAAAAATTTCGAGCATTTTAAATTTTTAACTTTTGAATTTTTTTTATGAAGATGAGTGTAAGATGAGCCTTTTGCGAAGAAGTTTTTTCAATTAGAAATAAGCCGTAGGTACGCATTCACATATCCGGAGTATGTGTTCAACTCCGAAATTGCAATACGGAATTTTCACATGCAAATGCTCTTAACTGCTCAATCAGCACATTCCTAGTTTCAATCATATAACTATAGCAACAACAATTTTAATGCTTTTCGCAAATTTTAAATTCGAGAGAAGTATTTTGCTACTTAGCAAAATTAGTAGCTTGCACTAAGTACAGGGTGTGTTTAATGTTTCAGATTGAAGTTTTTTTTAAAGAACTTTCAAATGAAATGCAATTTTATACTTCATATTTAAATGATTGATTATATGGTCTTTAACATTATGTATGGAATAAGATGTCGGTCAAGGCCGTGCCGCAAAGGCGAGCTCTATTAAGCACATTTTTCAATATGCTAATTCTTGTGCTCGGCATCGATGAAAGGTGCCCGAGCATTCAGCAACACTCTGCATCACTGCATGAATATTTATTGGTGTACCTTGGCTTGACTGTCGTCCAGTCCTCGCTCTAACTTCCAGTGTATGCTGATTTTTGAAATTACTCATTACACGCTGAATGCTTGACTTGCTCGGGGTATGATTAACACCAAAAAAAGTCACGTATTTTCTACGCATATTTACAATTGAACAATGATTAAAGTAAAATATTTTAATGATTTCAACACATTATTGCGGCTTCAGATGCTTCATAATAAATTGTTATCGGCCACTCTCAACGACTGTCAAATGACAGCTGACAGATGTCATACATACTAAAAAAGAAGCGGCCAAACAAAATTTAAACTGAAACATGCAAGGCACCCTGTACTATACTATCTATGACGACTGCCTCTGGGTTTTGTAAACAACTGCCTGAGTCGAGTATGCGATGACGCGGAGCAGCGCACTGCAGCCAATTCGCATTCCGCTCGTCACTCCGGCGCGCCGTCGAAATGCAATGAAAGTGTTTCTTTTGCAATTTCTTGCAATGTGGTTTTCCGTGTATAAGCTTACGCGCATGTGTGTGTGTGTTTGTGTGTACATGTGCTTCTCCATGGCTCTGTGGACCTCTGCCACCGCTTAATTTCATCTCGTATCGCATTGCGGATTGCGCATTGCGTTGGCAGCATCGATTTTCTGCTGCTCCAATTTCTTAATATTAATCTGGTTGCTGTTGTTTTTGTTGTTGTGAGGCGTATTTTCTTTGTTGGCGTCATCGCAAATGGCCACACTGCATGCTGCACACGCGCAATTCTACAAATTGCGTCTGGCATTTAAGCGCATTTCAATTCGTGGTGCAATACGCGAATGCGCTTTTTTGCTCTTAATTAGCCGCACGGACACAAAAAATCGAACAGTTTCGTTGTTGGGCATGGCCTATTGAATGCGACGCTTTGATTTTGCAGACAAATAAGGCGTGTCGTCGCACTCTTGCGAATTGCTTAATTTCAGCCACGATGAACAATTTTATCCATGCGCCAATTAATACACACACACATAAGCGCTGCAGATTAGCAACATTAAAAAAGTGGACCGTTTGGAGGAAGAAATTCTCGAAATCTTTGGATGTATGCTGCTGTAAATGTAGGCATGCATGAATAAGTGAACGAGTTTGTGGCCACTGAAGAGCCGGAACTTAGCTCTGAATCTAACAAATACTTGAAAAATATAACCAATTTTGCACATTCCTCGGCATAAAATGCAGTCGTAAGGGGTAGCGGAGTTAAATTTTTTCAATGGAAGCGCATCCGAACTGAAACTATGTGAAGTCAATGTTTGAAAGATGCTAAGATGCTGAACATTTCAAGCATCGGCAGTTCCTTGATTACTTGATCATTCCAACGAAGACGACGTCTGTGCTCTTCTGCGTCGTTCACCAAACAAAATTCAGTTCTAACAGGAATACCTTCTTCCATTCGCTCGACATAGCCTAGCCAGAGCCACCAATTTTACTTAACTAGGTCAATACCAGGCTAAGTCTTGTTCAGCTCACAATTTGCATTTGGCTTTCAGGCACAAATTCTAAGAATCAATGAAAAATCTTTTGAACGGGGCTACGTCCATGGATTCCAAAATTTTGTCCGTAATTTTACGTGAATTGGTTTCAAAGATATACATAGGTCAAAATGTTGAAAAATATATGGACAGACGAGCAGGAGAAGCACTGCTCTGCAGAAAACAATAAAAGCAAAAAAAACAGACGGGCAAAGAGAAATGAAATTCGAACGCTAAGAGGGTATTCCTGGCATGGAACCCTGTGTGCGCAAGCCCGACTCTCAATTTGACTGTTGTTTCCCTTTCATTCTTTTCAGAATAAACTGACACTCAGGGGATGGCCCCTATACATGCAAAGCACTTGTTGGTTTAGAAAGGATCATAGGTTAGCGGTTGGGGGGAAAGTACAGTAGTGGCGGTGGACGTTGACAATAAACTAATTTGGCCTATTTGTAGCATTTCAAGTGCACTTTCATAAATGTTACAAGTTCCCACAGTTTAGCAGAGGCGCGCACACACACACACATACAGACAAGTTGCTTGATGAAGCCTTTTGTGTACTTTCTCAGAAATTAATTGCAGCAACAGGAAAAAAGTGAATGGCAGCAAATAAAAACTGTAATTGCAATTAATTAAATGTTGACAATTAAAAGCGCTTAAGTCGCTTGCGCAAAATTGCTGAAAAATTAAAAGGCGCCTCAAAAGGAAAAAGGGAAAGGAGTAGCACACATACATACATATGCAAGTTATACTTTTTGGTACACACATGGGCAGCTTATTTCCATGGCTCGTTTAATTGGTAACGACGCGCAGCAGCAAATGCGAGAATAAAGTGGAAAAGCCGCAGTTAATACGTTTTAACGCTTCAACGCCTTGAAAATGGCTTTAATGTGCGCATGTGCAAAAAAGTCGCACACACACGCACTCACAAAAGAGCGCACTTAAAGTGGGCGTTGTTGCAATGAAATCGCAGATAAAGGCAGTTATTGCCAATTGTAAAGCGAGGCAAAATGAATTTGTATTGTTCATTGATGAAGTGAAGCAGTGGCTTGCTGCTGGCTTGCTTGCTTGCTTGCTTGCTTGCTTGCTTGCTTGCTTGCTTGTCAAATTGGCTGGTCAAAGGCTATTGTCTGTCTGTCTGTCTGACTGTGTGTGTGTGTGTTGGTGTTGGTCTGCGCGCTGTCATGAAAAATGCTCTTGGCCAAAAATTGAAGGCAGATCGACCTTGGCATGATGCCGGGCACAATATGCGCTTGCGTGCGGGCTACAATTGAAAACGCCATTGTCTGCTCGTGTCTGTATGTGTGTGTATGTGTGCTCCGCAATGGGTGTGTTTGTGTAAATTACAGTTCAATGGCATTTTTTTCTCTTTACTCCCTTACCATGCATTTAATTGTGCACGGCGGATTTTGAAATCTACGAAATTTTTAATTAAAAGATTCAAATCGACACGGCACACAGTGCTCCGTCTGCATACAAGAGATGTACAAAAAGAGAATAGTTGTGGGTACTTGAATATTTTGGGCTTAAATAAATAGGCAAAGAATATAGTTAGCAATTGTACTTATATACTTTGCATTACTTAAAATGTAGGCATACCTACTCTAGATGCTTAGAAAAGAGTAGATATTTTCATGAAATGAAAAGAAAAGAATCGAAAGTACTTCTAAATACAGGTATATGGTAACATTAACAGCACAATCATTCAATAAGGTACTCTTCGGAAAAAATTTCTTCAAGACTTCAGAAAACGCAAGAATTTCATGTTTTTCGACTTGAGGTCCTTTATTTACATATCGCTGGCAAAATATACAAAGGCCCTAACTAACATTTCTAAATTTTAATTAAAATTTAAATAAACTTAATTCTAAATACAATGCACAAGGGCCCCATCTACATTTTCTTTAAGAAATCTCTTTTATCAAAAGCCCTAACTAACATAACTTTAGCACGAATAGAAAGATATCAATATTTTTATTAATTCGTATTTGTCTTTCTTTTTATACCTAAACTGCAGAAAAAAAAGTTTTAAAATTTCTTTTGTTCACGTTTTATAATGTTTTTGTTTCTCCTGTAAAATGTTAGTTAGGGCCTTTGTACATTTTGCCAGCGATATACAGGTTTATGGAAAAATTAATAGGGAAATCATTCAATAAGGTACTCTCCGGAATAAATTTCTTCAACACTTCAGAAAATTGACGAATCTCATAATTTTCAAATTAAAAACCTTTTTATTTGGCAACTCCCAGAAAATGTTTGATTTCATTTTGAAAAAATGTGTTTTCTTACTAAATTTGAATTTTGCCAAATTTCTGCTCATAACATCAACAAACACACCAGCAAAGAGTAATCTACATATATGTTAAAAGAAATGTCAACTCTTTCTGATTTGTACTTTTGTCTTTAAAATGGGACCAATATTGTTCAGATCAAGCGTAACTAGTTTCTTCGATTTTTGTCCACTGACGGAGCACTTGCGACATGACGTATGCGCAACATTAATTGTTGGCCACAATTCAAGCTGCAGTTTTTTGGCTGGTCGGAATCACTCAAACCCGGTCTACGCCGAAAAAATGCATTCAGCTGTTTTATCTTTTCGAGCAATTAAAATTTATGTAAACTGGCGAAAAGTGCGCTTTTATAAGTTTTAAAAGCGTTCGTTATGTCACTGACACACACACACACACACACACACCAGCACAAACGAACACCTGCGAGCATGCGCTGGGTGCTGATTTTTCATCCCACTTGCGAAGAAATCATAACGCAGCGCGATCGCCCCAAACAAATTCGAGGCACTTGCAGCGCTTTGGTCCATTTTAATTCGTCGAAATGTCGGCGTTAAACGCACATGCGGTCGTTGCATGATGTAATACTCGCTTCTTTTTGGCATAACTTTTTTCGCCACTTGCAGCAAAGTGTAGCAACTATTTGCCAGGCTGCGAGCTACGAGCGCCGCCGGTGGCACGAGCAAAACGGCCAATTATGGACTTGCCACTTGTGGTGTATGGCAATGCATGCTGTTGCTGTGTGTGTGTGTGTTTTTCTCTTTTGCTCTTTCACTTATCAAACTATTGACTTAGGCATTGCAGCAGAAGTGGCGGCAGCGGCGGCGAACGCGCCTGGAAAAAGAGCCGCTATGAATTAGTCGTCATGTTCATGAAGTTATTACAGTGACTTGTGTGGATTTTGACGGCGGATTTGTGTTGAAGCAACTGCACTGTTTAGAGAAATTTGTATGTAGATAACTGTAGATATCCTGTGGAATATGAAGACGTTATAGTAAATTCAAAACTTACAAAATATTGACCAAAAAAATGTATTCAATTAACTGAATGACTGAAAATGAGGAGTTTATGTGAAGAAATAAGTTTTGTTGTAATTTATGACATATACAAAATTTAACAAATTAAATGTGCATTTTACAACAAATACAACAAGCCAAAATTTGGTTTAGATAAATCAAACATTAGTTGTCTAACTGTTTGACAATCTGCTTTGCAGTCAATTAATATCAAACTATTGTTTGAAAGCTTTTCTACATAGTTCTCTACAAATTCTACATTGTCTGCACGTTTTTATACCCTACACCTATGGTAATAGGGTATAATAACTTTGTGCCAAAATTGTAACGCATTAAAGAAGCCTTCCTAGGTATAGACATAAGTATATAGAAATGATCAGAAACACTTTCTCTTTTCATTTCCGGTTGTCCGTCTGTCTGTCTGTCTGTCTGTCTGTCTGTCTGTCTGTCTGTCTGCGTGTCCGGAAAAAAGAGAAAGAATGAGTTGTCCGATTTCGACCAAATTTGGTACACAGTCACAGTGAACTTCGCGTTAGGTGAAGTGTTAAAATTAGTCAAATCGATTAAAGGACACGCCCCCAATGGGCCTATAAGTCCCACTACCTCATAATTTTTTCAGTAAAATTGATTTAATTTGTTTAATTACTCATTCAAAGGAATGATATTTGGTATTTAAGGTGAGGTGTGGGCCCTCTACGACATACCAAAAAATGCGCGTGGTCCACCCACTATATAGACGGAAAATTTGTTTCCGGTTAAAAGGCTCTCAATTAACTATTTATGAATTTAAACGAATGAAATTTCGTTCTTAAGTTCAGATATCAGCTCAACATGCCATGTAAGAAAATGAGCGTGGTCCGCCCCACCATGAAGGCGGTAAATTATATATACCGATATAGACCCCCAGAGCAAAGTGTCAATATTTGCTATATACAGTCCTATTAGGAATATCGGTTACTAGGATATTACTCTGTCGGTGAAACCCGCCTGATGCTTCCTTACTTGTTTTTTCCTTAAAATTTCCATTCGTTTCTATACATTATTAAAGCTGATAGATCCACTTTCTAAAACAGTCCTTAAAATCGAATTTTTTAGTTTAGCATATTAAACTGTTCTGCTGAAAAACTTGAAAAACAGACTTAAGCTGTTATGACTAGTGACCACAGAAACATCTGTTATGATATGATGTATTGACACCCTACCTTTAAGATCAATATAATCACCAAACAGCAGATCCACCAATCACTCAACATTACCAGGTTTCTCCTCAAGGATAATCGCACAACTTGTGCGAATGCTTCTTTTTCTGTCGTCGTTTTTTCTGAAACATCAGCCATTATTCAACTTATAAGAGTGCCAAAACTGCACAGAAAACCCTACCTAAAGCAGGCGCACTACGCACTTGCAAACGACTTTCGGAGCGCGTCCAAAACTAACAAAGTCAAAAAATTTACTACTTTTCGGGCTTTTAATATTTTCAGTTGCATTTGACCTTTACTGCAAAGCGGTAAAGCGGCAAAGCAATTGACGCATTAAATGTGAAAAGCCTCGAACGATCGCTTTGAGGCACATTATAACAGCTAAGAGCAGCTAAATTACAACAAACACAACAAGCGTTAAAGGCCGCCATTCAACGAGCGAGCAGTCAGCCAACATTTAAAGCGCATCTTCATTTAATAGCATTTTCCCAAACGAAATATTACCAATTCGACAAAACGAGCAAGAAAAGAAATAACAACAAACAACAACAACAACAAAACCTGGCATACATGAGCAACAACTTGCTTTACAGTTGGCAGCAAATGCCGTTGGCAATTGCCCCGCAAACTGGCGAAGGTGTACAAAATGTGCAAAAGCAACGCCAACATGTGGCTCTTGCACTTATTCCTCCGCAGTTTCCATTGCTTGTGTGCGTGCTTGTATGCGCGTGTGTGTGTTTGTCTCGTATATGACAATTTGTAATTAGTTGAGTTGCAGCCAGGTGGGGAGCGAGCGCTGAAAGTGACGGCCCATGCAAACATGACAATGTGTGTTATTATAGCAGCTCTTGTGCGGCAAACTCACACACACACACACACATAAAACATAACTCGAAAGTGCAAAGGTATAAATGTATTTTCGCGCTTACAGTGCAAAGAATTTATTATTATTTTATTTGATGTTAAAGTGAAGCGTCAGTTTGGTTGCTGTATCTTCTTTTTTTTCCCCCTCTGCACTGTGCACTTTTTATTACGAAGACTGGCAATAACTCGCGTTAATCTGTGTGAGAATTGTAATTTTTAATTTTCCTATTTCTTATGTTGTAATTTTATTGAGCTGTCACACATCTCAAATGCAAAATGCAAGCGCTGAATGAAATGAAAGACTTAGGGCACAAACTAAGTGCTTGCTCAAGCATTATTGCGCAATTTCGAAATAAATTTTTTTTTGCTGCGCTTATATACGATATCTACAATATGTACGCTTCTTTTTTGTTAGTTTTCTTTTCGGCCGAAAGTGAACGACATTCTTTTGCATAACTTGTCAACACGCTTGCATTTATGTAGGCGTGTCGACTTTGCCTGCCGTTGAATGCATAAGAAATTTGCATTTATGCGCCCAGACTCGCTTGTTATGATTTCATTTCGCGCTCACACATACACATACATACACACGCGAGCATGCAAGTCAAAGACGTAATAGCAGCAAATGAAAGTAAAAGCATGTGGCATGCTTTTCGGGCGGCAAACGCCTTCGAGCATTTGACATAATAATGTGCCTCAATTACTTTCATTCGGGGGTACGGACGGACGGACGGCTGCTGTCTGCAGGCACTCTGTGTGGAACCTGTTTGTCGTTTGGCTAATAGCTAATATAAATTGGAGCAATTTATTTTATCATCTCGAACTGGAGCAGCTGCTGCGAAGTGTGCCACAAAACGAAGGCAAGTCTTAATTGAAATTATAATTGCAATTCAAATGTGCTTCCTTTTAATGATATAAACACATCAAAACACGATTTTGCGCGCAGCGGATTCAATCTTCGTTATACTAGCATAGATCATACTAGTTGCAAGACAGTCGGATTTGAGGCGTTATACCCATCTAGTGCAACAGGAGCATTTTCCGTGTTTTTAAAAAAATTTTGTAAGCAATATAAAAGACAATTTTTTATTCCACCATATTACGCATACGCCCTGGTATGAATAATATTTCATATCCACACCTAATTTTCGTTAAAGTTCTACTAAGCGCTTTGAATATAAAGTACTTAGAGTGTCAAATTGAATATTTTTTTATGAGTGCATACTGACTACCAAAACGACGCGACGTCGCGACGAAGGGAACAGAAGAGTTGAACCAAGTCAGTTCGAAGTTATTTCGCTTCACTTTTTCATGTATATTTCATTATTAATTCATTGAATACTTATTTAAATTCACCACGCCTCTCCTTCTTTGGCTATGCTGCACATAATCTTTTATTAGATGTAAAAAATGCATCCCGTGGTCGACTCCTTTAGAATGCTGCCATTGGTATGTGCATATGCCCTTTATATGATTTAGCATTTCAAAGAGTTGTCTTAGAATACTTTGAAATATGCTCTTACATCATTATTAACATAAATTTAAGAATAATGCAATATGGTTCGCTATGATTGTTCTAATGCTTTTCTCAATATTTTTCGTCGTCAAAGTGTTTGGTAGCCCAAAGATTAAAAACTTGACCCAATGTGGACTTTCATTTTTATTCCAAATCTATTTTGTTTAATTGCGCAGTGCATATGTACGCTAACGATGTACAATCTACGCAGATATGCACTTTTACAGATTTTCAATTTAGCACATCAATTAATAGGAGTATTCATTTAAACGCACAAACGTCTGACAAACTTGACAAATTTATCACCTTATAAACGAACTGTCAAATTTTGTATGAAAGTTCATTTGCACAAATGTGCTAAATTTGCGCGATGATTTCGCTGTGCAAACGATGTTTGTAAACTTAGACGGCAACGAATGCAACCCTGCTTAGCTATGATCTATAACATTATGATAAAAGTTTAGTATTGAACAATTAAAATAAACGCAAAAGGGTTACAGTAATTTTTCCAAACAGCTCCAACATTAATCTTTACTTTTTCACTGATTCTCGGCATTTTAGTTTTTTTCTTTTTGACACTTTGTCAAGTGCCTTCATTTAACACACTTGATAAATTAATAAATTTGCGCAATGTTCAAACCTCAAAGCTTAAATGAATACCCTTAATAATGTGCTCCCAAAAATGGGCTTCTTCTAATGCTTCCTATTCAGATTCTAATGTATGATAATTAATAAGAAGAACAAAATTAGTACTCTCAACTTAACAAAACTTGATTTAAATGTTGCAATAGTCGAACTTGCTATTAGATTATTTCGGTAAATCAAAGAAACAACAACCAAATTCAGAAATAGCAAAACAAATATAAAATTTAAAAAATAGTATAATTGCTGATGCGTAGTCAAGGAGAATGCAAAAAGTCTATATTACCACTTAGAAAAAAGGTCTTGCCATGAGACTTTATGCTTTTTATTATAAGAATTTTATATAAATTATGCACATGTTATTGCTTGTTTTAAATTGTCAGAAGCAAGGATTTTCCATAAGCTTTTTCCTTTTTTCCTAGAATTTAGTCTGCCACTTTGACAGTTTGTAGCTTAAGTCTTTGGTATTGAATGAACATATTTAAGCCTTCAGCAAATTGTATGCATCATTTCAGCAATACGGCGAACTAATCACATTACTAAATATCAACGTCAACATTTATAAAAATAACAACAACACATGCAACAACAACAGCCCACACACAGTTCATAAATATGGTCTGGCATTAGCAACAAATCATCAAAGTTGTGCTGATTTTGTACAGCGGCTGCTGAAGAGTATTAAAGACACACATGCATGTATATGAACGCATGCTCACACAAACACGCACACACCTTTGCAGACACTAGCATGAATGCATGCAATTGTAGGATTTATGACTAAAACAGCAAAATCCGCCAAAAGTGTGTAATGCCAGTCGACGTCGAAGTGCACATACTCGTAAATAAATGCGCGCATATGCCGACATGTTCTACTAACAACAGCAAGCCGGCCGTCGAGATTGCAACAACAGCAACAACAAAAACAATGCGAGTTTTGCTTTTGATGCCGAAGATTTTTCCCAATGAAATAAAAAAATGGCCAAATTAAATTGAACAAATGTTGTGAGGCACTGAAAGCAGCATCTTCGGTTCTTTATGTGGTGCTTGTGGCAATGCCGCCGCTGGTTTTTCCGCCAGCAACAACAACAACAACAACAACAACAACAACAGCAAGAGTGTTGCATAAGCGCTTGACTTAAGACGACTACAAAGCTCCGTCTCCGTCTCATTTTGTGGTCTGCGTTTGTCTTCCTGCTCGATCTATTCCCCTGCCCTACACCACCTTGCTGATTTTTCAATTTGCTGCTATGAAGCCTTACATACACACACACACATACACGAATTGCGCAAAATAGAAAAAATTTTACCGCGCACAAATTTTTTTCTGGTTTCTTTGTATTTCTCTTGCAGTTTTTGCATTTTTTGCTTGGTTTTCAAGATTTTCTCATATTGTAAAAATGCAATAGTTGCTGTTGTTGTTGTTGTTATTGTTGTCTTTGGTATTTTTAGCTGGCATGCCACAACTTGTTATTCAGCACAGACACAGTCACACATTCACAGGTGAACCGTATCAATTGTCTCGAGGCGCATCTTGCGCGGATGTGCCTATGCCATTGGATGTTATTGCAGAAATGTTGTTGTTGTTACTGTCATTGCTACTGTCATTAGCAGCGACGCGGTGCGGCGTGCTTGGCCGCCACTGCACCGCACGGTGTACATACGTGCTTAAACTGAACGTTTACACTTTTGTGACTTTTTTTGGTGTGTTCATTGAAATTTCTTCAAATTTTCTTTCGGCTTGCGTGTTGTGTCTTTTGCTTCCTTTTTTTTTTCTTTCCTTTTTACTGTGCATAATTTAAAAAAATGCCAATGCTTGCATTTCACATTTAAAAGTGAACTTATGTTGATATATGAATTTAAATATAAATATAAATTTCCTACTTGTTAATTTGGCATTTTATCAAATTTAACTTTCTCTCTACCAAATGCCAAACACCATATTTTAAAGTTTTTAATGACACGTAAATATGCCATGCAAACGCCGAACAATTAAATGCGAAATTCCGTTGCAGTGCCATTATGTCTTATACCTTTATACTGGCAAGTTGCAAATGCCGATTTTACATTTTCTTTAATAAATCAAATCACGTCATTTTGGTATTTTCAAAAACCCGAACACGAAAGCATACTGATTTTCAGTGCGTTTGGATTTTGAGCAAATTTTTGCTCATATAAGACAGAGAAAATGATTCGAAAGTTGGGTCGCACAGTGATTCGATCACATATAATGACGGTACAAAATTAGAAGAAGCTCCTGCCTATAAGTGCGAATTGTACTCCATTTTGGACCTTATGTAGGTGGTTTAAATAGTGCAGAGATCAGCGCACGTAAAATATCTTTTACAGTCGAAAAGTATATCAATCTTTCCCACATCCATGCCACCCGCCCACCTGGTCAAGGGGCTCAACCGCATGATGTGCAGATATACCGAAACTTAGCGGGCCTTTCTGTCCATCCAGGGGGTGCTCATATCAAATAGGGGTTAACAACAGTTGCGGATGTTAAAATCATCAGCTGATCGAGTTTATTGTTCAGGATAGCTAAAATATGGAACAATATAAATATTGAATACTGTCCTCCTACTTTAAAAGGAATGTAAATGAAGCAGCTTTAGGCGATGTCCATAAGGTACAAGAAATCGATTGGGATCCCAAAAAAGATTAAGTAAGGCAAAAGGAAGGAAGAAGCTCAGGAAGATTTCAGTAAAAGGAATTCGCTTACCAGTACAATGGACAAATACTTGTCTGCGTGCTGATAGGTTTTTCATATTCCGACATTTAAATAAAAAAAAAGGCATAAAGCTGATATGCTTTCGAACAGACTGAAGCCTGATTTCAGGCTTTTAACACAAATTCAATATACTTCCTTACGTACGGTTTCATACTGGTCATTTAACTCTTTTGACTATCGCTTTATCAAGTGCGCATTTCGCTTCAATTATACAGAAAGCCGCTGCAGCTAGTGCTCTTATCCTTAGATCTATATAGTACGATTGACTGTATTATTGTTTAAATTCTTAATAATAACTAGTTTTTGAAAGGCGCACTCCAATGCCCGTCCCATTTTCCAAATTGAAGGATACGGATATGTAGTAAGATCCTGCCGAGTTTCATTGATGTGTGGTGTATAGTTCTACAGTTATACCCAAATGTGTAGTTGCTTGAAAAGTGCCACGCCGCTTGTCCTACGCCCATACAATTGCAAGTGGGATGACACATTCATGAGGCGACTGCATACGGAATTTCAATACTGCACGACTTTTAGTTTCAAAGCTGTAGATCAAAATTTCTCTTTAGTTGCGAGTGGCGCCATCTTGGGGTCAACTCAGAAACAAAAAACTACTGTGGCCCTTCAAGTAATTAATTAATTCCGAAAAACAGTAAGAAGACTCTGCTCACAGCAGGGATCGAACTAACTCATGCACTTTCGGTTTCTGCGCCAGCGCCTTACTCACTGCGCTATCACTACTCTTGCTTCCTTATGTTCTAAACTCTTATAAGAAGCCGTTTGCGTTAATGAGGCAGTGAGTCAGTGACGAGGACTTTTATATTATATAATAATAAAATGCAAATGGAATAGAATAGAATCAATCAAATATTATGATTATTAAATGGAATCGAAAATTCAGATGCATGATAAAATCTAAATACGAGAAAGTGCTTCATTCTTCTAAGGGTTAGTTATTGAATCGTAGAAAAAGGATTTCAGTTGAGTTCTCTCGAAGATAATATATATACATTTTACCAAGTTGAAGGACATTAAGTTTATGTAACACCAGCTTACCAGGTTCGGCAGAACATGTTGAGGCAAATTCTGCTGTTTAGAAGTGTTTGTTCTGGCGGAATCCTGTTTGGAGTGCGGCCGTCTAAAGAAACTAGCCTGCAGAAAGTGCATGACCACGAACGCAATTCTATTTTTGTAAAAAGTTCGAATTTAATAATCTTTATTTTGATCGATAAAAAATCTTCAAAACGAACCTGCTATTGGCCGCTTTATAAAGGAAACAATTTGTTATATCATCTATTGTTCAAAAAAGTAAAGCTTTGAGAATCAGATGAGCCGCTCGTACTATCAAGGCAAGCTATTAATAGTACTTTTTAAATTTCAAAAGTCGCCAGCCGCCAGCGCCGAAGAATCTTTTGCAATTTGCACTTAACTGCGTGCACTCGGGTCGATAGCAGTTGCTCGCATTAGCACATAATGATCCAATAAAATTCGAACCATTTCAATTTCGAGCACCACTTTCAAACTTTGTGCTCAATCAGCAATAAAAGTTTTATGTTAAAAATCCAAGCAAAGCAAAACCATTTGTGAAGAACGCTTCAAAGTGTAAATAATCTCGAATATAACAATTCACACACGACAGTGTGTGTGTGAGCCTATCAGTGAGGTGACCTTGCAAGGTATTAAAGCGATAGCAAAACAAAAGACTTAAGAAACAAACGCACTTCGCCGCACCATTAAAGACAACATTTCAATTGGAATTTAACCACTTTTGAGCCGGAGTACGATTTCGCATTTCGAACACAAGCTTAATTTCTATTTCAATAAGTTGCTCTTGAAACAAGCCTCAAGCTTTCCGAGCGCTTCAAATGTAGATGTGCGCTTAACAAGAGCCGCCAATTGCCAACACTTTCGGTCTTTTGCTTTTGTTGTTGTTTTCTCGCTTGAGAGGCGTGATATTGCGAAGAGGGCCAATAACCTTGCTTCATGTCAGATTACCATTGGAACAGACTCGGATGCAACTGCGGGTAGAAAGTGGAAGTGAAAAGTGGCAAATAATGGATTGTTCGGCAGTGCAAGTGCTTCACTCATCAGTTGATTAGTTTTAATACACATGCACAATTATTAATTGCATTTTCATTATGTGTGCCCCTCTCTCGCTTCCTCATTGCAGCTTACGCCTCATACTGCTGGTCTGCGCGACGTCATGCCTCTGGAGCGGCGCGCTGAGTGAGACCGCCGACGTTAGTGGCAGCGCCACACCGGCCAAGCCGCAAGGCTTCGCCGCGCGCTCCATCGAAGCCAACGACGAGGCGGACGAGTTCGAAACGCAGGCGCAGACGCATCTGGCCTACCGGCAGCAGCGGCCGCAGCCCGTCTACGACTACAGCCAATCGGAAGAGGACCAAGAAGAGGCACCGCGCCAGAACTACCAGAGTCGCAATGTGAAGCAACAGAGCAACTATTTACGCGGCAACAAGAAGCAGTCCAGCGAAGAGGAAACCGAGGAAGAGGAGGAAGAGGAGCCCGATCGTCTGTCGGTGCTCCTTGCCAAGTCCACTTTTAACTGCAACGCCAAGACAACTGGGTAAGTGGGTTGCAAATGCACTCCATATAATAAATTTAAAATTTCCATTGAGCCAACTAAAAAGTAAGTTGCGTCAATTTAAGAAAGTAGAGATTACTAAAAATAATGGATTTCCTTTTACTACACCTAATTTTTTGAATGATCACTTACACTCTTTGGGAAGATCTTGAAAAAAAATTCACTGCATCCTCCAGTCAAGATTTTGGCGCTAATCACATGAACTAGTACTAAATGAACCTGGTCGCTCGCAGAGCCTGAGACTATCTAACAGGTTTTTCCTTTGAGTCGTACGTCATTTTAACGGACTGAAAATAGTAATTCCCTAGCGTTCCCGACTCATATGTCAAGGAATATATTATATTAACTTTTTGATTGAGTTCATTGAATTTTCCCATGACATTTCGCTGATCTCTGTCTGCCTCTTTTCGATAGTTACTATGCCGATGAGTCGCTGAACTGCGAAGTGTTCCATTACTGCCAGGACAATCAGCGTCACTCGTGGATTTGCCCCGAGGGCTTCACCTTCCATCAGATACACCTCATCTGCATGCCGCCGTCGAACGAGAACATTTGCCAGCAGTCCTCGAAATATCACATCGTCAACGACTACCTCTACAAGCCGATCAATCTGCAGGAGCACCAGAGCAAGCCGAACGTCACGCTGCGCTACTCAGACCGTTACTACCCCGAAAGCTACTACGAGCAGGAGCGCTATGAAGATGAGGAGGAGGCGCCCAGACAACGCATTCAACATCAGCGACAGCCGGTGAGTTGCACCATCTGCGCAATGGAAGATTATTCGATCGTAATAACAATTCTTCTATGTATACCTGACTAGGTGCAAGTGGGCTTCCAGCAGCAGCAGCAGCAACCTCAACAGCAACAACAGCAACTGCAACACGTACAGTACCAACAAACCCGCCAGCCGGTGCAGCAGGTGCGCCACCAGCCCGTGCAGCAGCCGACGACAATCTACCGCAAGCCGCTGCCTGCCACCACCATACAGCCCCAGCTGCAGCCGCAGTACCAGCCGCGCCCGCAGACCCTAGCGCCAGCCGTCACGCCCACACCCTACAGATTCTACACCGCTGCCGCGTCGCCGCTGCAGACACAACAGCAGCAGGTCTACCGCACGCCAGAGGAAATCAACATTTCGCTGCAGCAGCGCCGCCCGCAGCTGTTCGTGGCCAGCTCGACTCCGCGCTACTACGAGGACGAGTACCTCTACGAGCGAAGAAAGTGAATGGGAGCGGGGACTCGCCGCTTTTAGCCTACGCGAAAAAATGTCTTGTCTAATTCTAATTTAATCAAATGCATCCGGCGTTTTCACGTCATCTCACAATCTTGGTCATTTTCCTAGCTCTAAGATCTTCTCTGCATTTCTGACAAAACCTACGAATAGCTGTAGGCATGTTCTATGAAATAGTCTCGAACCTCTTTTGACTAACTTGGCCTATTCTAAAAATACTTACTTTTAGTTGCTTAATTATTGTTATTTACGCGATTTACAATTGTTTTTTAGTAGTTGTAAAGTGAATGTTTTCATAGAAAAATGTCCTACATCAAAAGTACATACATACATAAATACTTTAAAACAAATAAAATACTCATATGAACCTAATGGCTGCAATATTCATTCAACAAACCAATCTTAGAGCTGAAGAAATTTTTTTTTATATAAATATGACTTCTTATTAATGAATTTATTAAAATAACAATTAAAGTATAAACCTGGTTTGTCGCACGCTATTTACAAAAGGGGCCCAAGTGAAAAAATTCTATTTTATACAAAAAAATTATAACCAAAATGGCGTGTCATTGCAAAGAAAGCCCTGTCAGAAGTAAGTACATAAGTCGAAGAATACTGTCACAATAGGTATTTGAGACCGCGGGGGCTATGAAACTATATCCCTACTCCAGATACAATCTACCAAAAAGTAGATAACAGAATAACAGATCGCCCTCCGCTGGTTGCTCTTCTGCATAGCTTGTGCTCCTCAATAGCATCAATACGCACACATGAAAATTCACACACTCGAAGGATGAGTAAACAAAGCAAATATGACCGAAACTCCCAATCTCTGAACGTCGAATTTAGAACTGCTCCTACTTTATCATCCATTTTATAAGCTTTATATTAACTTCACTTACTGAACTTACTCGCCGCGCCTTGCACGCAAAACAACAACAACTCATCGCGCCACTATATTAGGGTCGATCACAGCCGTATTATTTGTTAAATTGAGGATATGACGATAGGAGACACTGTGAATACCCTAAATATTGTGTACTGCTCTGCAAGTTTTAAATTCTTTTTGCGAAAAATTTCAGAGCTCTAAAATTGAATTTATGGGAAACTAAAAAGTAGAAAATAAAAGTATATAAAAAAAACTTTTTAAAAATAAGCTATAATTTATTTAATGTACTCAAATGTAGAAAATAAATTGTTTCCAAGTCACCTGTATCTTACTATTAATAAAAGCTTGTGCGCTCAAAACCTATATCCACACTTATCTTTCATTACTAGAATCTATTTACAAAAAATAAATTAAATAAAATATTGTATCAATTGGTTGACAAATTTTGAACAAATGAGCGCCCCAAGCTTTTATTAATAGTAAGATACAGGTGACTTGGAAACAATATATTTTCTACATTTTAGTACATTAAATAAATTAAAGCTTATTTTTAAAAAGTTTTTTTTTTATATAATTTTATTTGAAAATATATTGCCAGTGGAGACTGCTGATGTTCCATGACGGGCAATAAATGTACGGTGACCATATTTTTTTAATGAAAATATAGAACACAACCACCAATATACCTTCTTTTTTTTGCTATAAATTTAAAATGTCAAATGTCCGTTTGAAAAATTAATTTTTTATTCAAACATATGAGATCATGTTGCAACATATATATACTATATACAACATATATAACTATAAGAAAAGAAAACAGTGTAAACAGGGTGGTGCCTTTAAGAGATTAGATGATATATCGCTCTATGTTCCATTTTAAAAAGTTTCGAAGTTACATTTTTATCATAAATTTTAATAAAGGCAAAATTACAAAGTAGTTTTGCAAAATACCACGTATCTCGAAAGGTTTATTACGATATAATTTCGTTTTGTATCAAATATAGAACATCGGCTTAATATAGAGTACTGTTCTATATAATATAGTACGGTTGGTCACTGCAAACAGCATTGTTTTTCATACATTTTTATCATCGATTGACATTTTATGAGTTTGACAGCTACTTACGCAAGCGAAAAACTAAGAGCCGCAACACCAAAAATATTGAAAATGGAGTGGATTTTTCTGATGTTCTAAGTATGCTAAATTTGTATGAGCAATTTGAGTGTCTTTGGAACTTCAGGATGGACTAGTTTGATAAGTAATAAATTTCGTAAATTTACTAGCGCGCGAACGTAGCGAACCAACTCGTTTGACGCCATTTTTTAAGCGATATGGTACTATAATATCAAAATATTCCTCACACACAAAATTTTTTCATTGCCGCAAAGGAATTGGACAGATACTAAAAAGCTAGCTGATTATTTATAGAATTTTATCTCTTTTATGCATCTTTTGTGCATAGCATTCATTTTCATAGTGATGCAAAATGAAATGCTATAGCATTAAAATTTTAAAGCCATTTTTATTAATTTAATTTTATACATCCTTAAGTTTTTCTAATTAACGTATATTTCAAAGTAAGAACCAACTGCAGGCTGCAGCTCAATGAAATTCTTACTGTCCGTGATCATGTTAACAGCACGGACAATTTTTCAAAGTACCAAAATACACTAGGCTTGACCAACAAGTGTTTACACAGGTTAGATGGTTTGACAAGCCAGCAGAAAAATCTAAAAAAATTTGGAAAACCATCCCACATGTGTGACAAGCGGTTGTTTCTTGCGTATACACGATCCAACAACCGGCTTGTCCTACATGTTGGACGACATGTAGGACCGTTTAAGCCCCGCTTATGCGGCATAAAAAAGACGAATGTCTTAAATGTTATCAACTTATAATAAATATAAAAAAAAAGCACTGTCTACATAACGACCCTGTTCCACCACAAAAATCAGCTGACGTTGACACTTAATCAGCGCATTTCACAGTTTCCGTCATTTGTCTCGCCAGCCGTCGTCTGAAAGTTTGATCCATAAAGCTGGTAAAAATGGTGTCTCAAGAATTCCAGGCTGTTGTATTAGCAGCGGGGCGTGGTACGCGCCTGCCAGAGGTACTAGGAGAGACTCCGAAGTCACTCCTGCCTGTTGGGCCTTATCCGTTGCTTTTCTACCCATTGAACATGCTGCAGCAGCACAACTTCCAAGGTGAGTCCCTTTCAGTTCCCGTGCTGCTAATCCTCCTCAATACTTAAATGCTTTTTTACAGAGGCAATCGTCATTGTGTTGGAGAGTGAGAAAGTGGAAATTCAGCAAACGCTCGAACGTACACCTCTCAAGATCAAAGTGGACATCGCGGTCATACCCAGTGACAGTGATTTCGGCACTGCAGACAGCTTGCGCTATATACACGACAAGTATGTCACACGAACATTGATTCGCGGCAGATTGACTAATTATTTAACTTGTTTTTGTGAAACAGAATCCGTTCTGATTTTATTGTGCTTACCTGTGATATCGTTTCGAATGTGAGTCTCTATCCGCTGATCAACAAATTTCGCCAGCATGATGCCACCGTGGCAGCCCTGCTCTTTAAAAGTGGTTTTGAGTCGGACGTCACTGTGCCCGGACCCAAAACGAAGCACAAACCGGAACGAGATCTCATCGGCATACACCCAAACTCACAGCGTCTACTTTTCCTAGCTTCCACCAGTGATTTTGAGGAGGTGATGAGTGTAAATGCTCATCTGCTGCGTAAAAATGGCAAGATGACTATCTTCTCGCGTTTAGTTGACTCGCATATTTATGTAATGAAAAAATGGATTATGGACTTTTTAAAGAAGGTACTAAGGCACTAGAATTAGGCAAATGCGACCTTAGTTGGTATATAATTCGTTTTCTTTTGATTTGCAGAAGGAAAATTTCTCCACGTTGAAGGGGGAATTCCTACCATATATAATCAAGAAGCAAATGGCGAAAAAGGGTGCCCCTGCTATTGTGCTGGACACGCATTCTGAATTGGGTGTGAACACTAAGTCGGAGGATGACATTTATCATGTAAATGCTGCACCTATCATGAGTATATAATAATGCCTGCAATATTTTATTTATGTGTTTGCAGTATGTTCCACATACCAGTCTCGATCAGCAAATTATGAAGACGACGCTCTTCAACGATTCACGCACTAAGGAGCCCTATAATGGCGACTTAATACGTTGCTACGCCATTGAGGCGCCCAAAGAAAGTATTGGCGTGCGTGTAAACACTACGCTTAGTTTCTTTGCTATCAATCAAAAGGTAACTTACCTGAGCCGTCTTAATATTTTTTTTACATTACTAATAATTTTACATAACATCACTTGCAGCTTTCGGAAATTTGGCCAGATTTGTGTGGCAAAGCGTTTCCGCTCATCTCGCCTAATGCTGTAGTAAATTCGACGCAAACGAAAGAAATTGCTGCCGCCGATAGTGCCAAATTGGCGGAAAAAACTTCTCTGCATTTCAGTGTTTTTGGCTACAACTGCACCGTCAACCCAAAGAATGTCATCAACGGTTCTATTATAATGCCACACGCTATCGTCGAGGAAGGGTACTGCTTCTATTCTTTATCCACCAATTTGTTTTTAATTTAAACGTCAATTATCTTCTCCTTAGTTGTAATATCGAGAAATCAATTATTGGACATAGAGCTGTTGTGAAAAAAGGATCGGTGCTTAAGAATTGTTTAATTGGTCCAAATTTCGTTTTAGAAGAGGGCTCTAAAAAGCTGATGCAGCACTTAACCAACGCAGATGGTTTCATGGAAATCGATATTCAATAGGATGTGAATATGTTCTCTAATTTTTGTTTTGTATTAAAGTACAAAAAATAGTTTGTTTTTTCTAGCAAAGCTATTACGGGTGGGTGGGTGTTTCAGAGCTGCAAAGCTATCATTATCCCGGAAAAGTACTTGAAAAAGCTCAATACCAATACTTTTTCAACGATGTGTTAAGAGCATTAAAAACCAATATTTTACTATTTTTATTCAGACATTCATGAGTAAACGTTTTTCGTCTCTTAACTTTTCTGGCTTTGAATAATTGAGTCTGTAATATTTCGTTCTTCTAACTCACGAAAAGAAAAACTTTTTTTTACATCGCGGGTCATAGGCCAGAGTATCACCAATTAAATTAAAAAACCTATTTTTAGGTTAATTTAAACCGCAGGTTAATTTAAAAGCTTTGAGGAATAAATAAAATATTTTGCCCAGTCCCTCCGAGCACCCACGAGAGCACGACAAGCGTACAACTTGTTGTAGACCGGAAGGAAAGCGGTAGCAGTACTATGGACAACACCACTTACGATCCTGTAAATTCTTTCAAATATTATTAACGTATCGAATAGTACCCCTTCTTCATTATAGTTTATATTTACTGCAGCCCTGCATTAATTGACATTGCCGACTGAATTTGTCTTGTCCTTGTTAGAGACTAGAGATGGCACAGCTTCGAGCACAGGAGCACAGGGTGACCCTCAAAAGCCAGCCAGTAGCCAGTTCGTATTTTTGATTCCCTCCTCTAGCCATAAATAAAATTGTTGAATTTATTAAAAGCATAAAATAGCTTCTGTGATTAAAAGACCTATCATGTCCACACCAATCCAAACAGAGGACAGTAAAAAAGCGATCAAAGAAAACCTACAAGTCTCCATAGGGGAATCAGAGGCTGTTGCCAGAGAGAAAGAACCGGCGCCTGCTTTTAATCCTACAATCTCGGATGACGATGAGCAACAGATCCGCGGCGATGCCATTGGGGATACTTTGTATAGTGAACGCTTTGTTCTATCTACACTGCTCAAGCTAACTAAATTGGATAAGGATACGGATGATGAAGATTTTGAGAAGGACTTGTGCGCGCTGTGGGACATGACCATTGAAGAATCTGTGGTGCTCTTGCTGCTGGAGCACAATGTGCTGGAACTGTTCACAGAATGCATCAATGCAACGGATGATAAACGCTTGATTGAAATACTCGTAGGCATGATGGGAAACATGTGCTGCGTGGAGCGTACTCGAGAGCAGTTGTGCGACCGTGCGGAGGTGATGGCAACGTTGTTAGGACTCACGGATTGTGGTGATTCGCTGACCCTCATACAACTGATGCGCCTGTGGACTGTAACTCTAATGAACACCGACACAGAAGCTACGACAGAAAAGTGGTTTAGGCATTTTCGCGCAGCCGCACCAAATTTCGTGCAGCATCTTTCATTTATACTAACCAATTCCACAAATAATGTATTGCTGCGCCAGACTCTGGAGGCACTTAACGCGGTTCTAGCTAAATTTGCGGTAATTGAACCACAGGAAGAGGAAGAACAGGAGCTGTCACTGCCAGAGCGCACAACCAACGGACGTGTTCTGAACTTCTCCGACGTGTTCGTGGAGGAAGCACTTATCAAGAGCACTACAGAGGCTTTTCAAACACTCGCTGTGAAGTGGCCAATAGCAGATATAGACTCGGGTGATGAAGTTTCCCCACCATCACAAAGTGTCCGTAAGATAATGGAAACCTTTTTGAATATACATTCCATTCTGACACAGTATGGCGAGAATATAAAACCAAACTACGCGCTTAATCTACCAGAAGTGATAAGCTGTCTGAACATCATACTAGAGCCTCTTTGCGAGCCCAGATGTTTGCTACCGCTAAGTAGCTATGAACAGAATGTTCTGGAGAGTCTAAGCGATGTTTTCTTAGTAATTTGTCTTAATTAATCCGTTACTGTAGACCTTTATATAGTTGCTTTCTTACTTGCAGGCTTTGGAAGATCCCTTCAGTGAACGGGTTTTTAACAAATTAGTTACGATTTGGCAGCTAGTTGAGCAGGCGTCGAAAGAAGCTTCGGAGAAAGAAGCTCCAACGCCTGCCAACGACTTCGAAGACGACGAGCCTGCGGAAAGCGAAGTAGACTGCGAAAATTTGCTTCGAATGCTACTAGACTTTGTCAGTCGAATCGTTACTCGCGCCAGAGATGATCAACTGAAGCAAGCTTTGCGTAATCACGCGGATCAAACAGTGCATAATTTGCTGAAAGCATTGGATGCAAAAAGTGGGAATGCTACAGATATCAAAAAGTCTTGTGCCAAAATTAGAAAATTATATGAAGCGCCAAACGGAATTGAAACTGCAAAATAGCATCGCGTATAGTAAATTATCGATGCTGCTTAAGTATCCAGAGGCAAGGGGAGGACTAGCGTGTGAAAATAAATGACAAATTTAATTAACTGTTTGAATTACTTATATTGTAGGCACAGTGTCGTTGTGAACAATGTGAAGAGATTTTAATTTAAGCACGCTGTAAGCCTAAAGCTAGTATGTATGTATTTTCGTTTGATTATATTAGATTAGGCAATGGCATTTTATAATTTTTCCTATTTAAGGAAATATTTTTTACGATCATACACCTCAGCCTACTTCTAGTCGACACCGGCTGCAGCCATAGCAGCACGCACGGCGTCTGCCCAAGAGAGTTTGCCAAATTTCAAGCCGCTTCCTTCAACAAATACTTTTAGCCGGTTAGACTTGCTCTGCTGCGCAAGGCGAAACGCCTTTTTATCATCGCCCAAACAATTATCCAAATGCGAAAGACTAGTGTCAAGCTCAATACCGCCTGTTGCGGTCACCTCTATACGTGTGCTTTTCTCAATTTCCTCGGATATATTCAAAGTCGCCTTTGATACACCGCTTGCTACAATGGCACTTTCGCCTGTTAACTCTGAGAGTTGCAGATTTATTCGGCCACCGTTGGAGCGCACATTCAAGTTGCCGTGCACACCAGCTGTAACAGAGAAAGCGTGCGTTTTGAAATACTGACTTTGGTTTTGCTAGCTCAATTTACTCATTTGTAAGTCCCCCGTTTGAGTCCACACCTCCGCCTTGTTGTGTACATTCTTCAGCTGTAAACACCCCGAGTCAGTCTCAAATTTAGAGGTGCTCACGTAACAGGAATTGGTGCTAACGTCGCCCCCTTGTGTTGTACAGCTTAGTTTATCTCCCAACAGTTTGTCTAAGAAAATGCTCTGTAAATATGTACGTTCAATAACATAGGTATACGGCTCTAGAGTGCTGCATACTTACGCCCTGTCCCTTCGTTTCCACACTAATGTCTTGACCCAGCAAGCGCCCTTCACATCTAATTTTCCCTTGCTCACTGCTCAGCGATATACTTTCAGCGTTTATCTCTTTGGTGTTGATATTTTTCAATGCCTTCACACACACCTGGTCACAGTGCATATTCATCACACTAGCTCCGTCCATGGTGTCGATCTGTATGGTCGCTCTGATGGGCACTTCCAGCTCACAGTGAAAATCTGTTTTGTCTGCGAGACGTGCCAGCACAACGTCCACCTGCTTCTCATCCTCGCTCACATGCACTTTCATGCTGGCTGTGCTGTTGCTGACGTGCCCACCATGCAGTTCTGCTATAAAAACGTCCCCATCTGGATAGTCATGCACATCGGCCGAGCGCACTTTCAGATAAATATCCGACTTTATATTGATTCGTGCACAGGGGTCGATGTGACGTAATGTCTCCTGATGCACTTGCTTCCCGTCCTTACCTTCGTTGAATGACATTTTCTTACTCGCCTTTTTCACATAAAATCTGGAAAATGTGGTGAAGCGCGTCAATGGCGTCGTCGCTGTCGTCAGCTGGCGGAGCAATAACATAACTTTTGTGCCGGTGCTGCTGCGATTTAATTTCTGATTTAAGTGGGCAATGAGAAACCAAAACAACTGGTCCAGTCAGCTGATCAAAAATAGTATAGCTTAGCAGGCAGTTTTTGAAAGGGAATATGTAGCAACAAAGTGGACAAGAAAATTTTATATGAGGAATTCTTAAAAAAGGTACTAGGGAAATGAGGATTCCCGCAAAAGGGAACCCTACAGCCGCAGAAACCAAAACATGTGTCAATTTAGCTCGCCTTCAAACGCCACCATAAAAACAAAACCGGAAAGGTGAGATTTATATGCAGGTTTTTTATCTAAGATCATCTAATAGGAGAATTTGCATGCCGTGTCGAGGAGAGAAGAAACATAAAAGTTTATACAGTAATGTACTAAAAGAAATTAAAAACAAAAACAATACTTGTTTGGCAACTTCTAGAAATTAAACGACAGAGGCAAAAACAACAACGGGCACGAATAGCAGGAGGCAGGCGCCAAAAGTCCAACAGTGACAACAACGACGACGTAATAACATATAACGAAAAGAAGGCAAAGCGAAAGTAAAGTAAAGATAAAATGAGTAAATACACGGCAAAATATTTGGAAGACAAACTGACTGAGCAATTGAAAGCTCAGTACGTTAAAGCCGTGGACGAATCGGACGGTTGTGGCGGTAAATTCAACGTCGTTATTGTGTCGGAGGCATTTCGTGGCAAAGCGTTGTTGCAGAAGCATCGCCTGGTGAATACAGCGCTCGCTGAGGAACTGAAGGAAATACACGCTTTTTCACAGAAAACTTACACGCCTGAAGAGTGGGAGAAAGTCCAGCAACAATAAGAGTATTAAGCAACGTTGGTAGCACAGAGCAAGCAACAAAGCACGAAAAGAGAAAAAAAAATCGAACCAAAAGTAAAGTAACACTAAATCAACAGTTTATACAAAACAAAAAAAAAAACAAGAAAAAGTGAAAGGAGGGTAAGATTGCGTACGATCAACCATAAACTGCGATCATGCAGTTTAACGTAAGAGGAGCATTCTTAATAATTTGAAAATTTGTATCAACTTAAAATAAATAATTAAAGACTTGGAAAAATTATTAGAAATAGTAAAACTCTGGCTTGAGGTGATCTAGAGTGCAAACCTACGAACAAAAGCGAGTCGTTAAACAGATATCGGTAATTTGCAATTTAAATTAGGCTAGAGTAGCCTAGCGTTGACGGCAAGATTGCTGAACACAGATACGTAAAACAAAGCACCGAAAGACCATTATTTAGCTAATGACAAATTTAACTCAATCGCTGAAGATGCAGAAATTTAAAATAAGCTCCCCCGGTAAGATCATACTCCACGGCGAGCATGCGGTTGTGTACCACAAGCCGGCATTGGCGGCTGTTGTTGGCCTCGCCACGAAATTGCAGTTCCGTCCTCAGCCAGAAAGCCAGGTGGCCACATTCCAGCTGGAAACGCTCAATTGCTCGCTTGAAATACAACTGCCGCTGTTCAATGCCTTTATAGCTGCCTTTCGCAAAAGCTATCCAAGCGAAAAGTTGGACGACACGGCTAAACTTTTGGAAGAGGTTCGTCTAGAGGTGGCAAAGCAGTTGGAAGGCGCTGTCACAACCTCACCCCAGCAACAACATACGCAAAAAGCCTTCCTCTCCATTTACTACCTTTTGGCGGGTGCCGTACTTTCATCTCCACAGGTGGAAGTGCTTACACTGCACAGCGGATTTCAAGTGCACATTGCTTCAGAACTGAATATTGGCGCTGGCTTGGGCAGCTCGGCTTCGTTTGGCGTTGTTTTAGCTGCCGCTTTTCTGATGCTGGCCGGACACTTTGACAAGGAGTCTTACTTGCAGCCAGAGAATCTTGCTATGATTTCGCAGTGGGCTTTCGAGTCAGAGCGCGTAATGCACGGCACGCCTTCGGGCGTAGACAACACCGTGTGTACCTACGGTGGCATGTTGCGTTTTGTTAGAGGCCAGGGATTCCAGCCGCTCGCCATACAACATCCTCTTAATATACTGCTCGTGGATAGCCGGGTTAATCGCAGTACTGCCGACGTTGTGGCCAATGTGCGTCACCTGGGAGAGACATTTCCGAAGGTTGTTGCTGCCATTTGGAATGCTTGTGAGGAGCTCGTCAGCGAGGCTATTCCATTATACGAGAACTTTGGCAACGGCCAGGATGATAGTGAAAAATTCGAGAAACTTGAGCGTCTATTCCAGATCAACAATGATTTAATGAAGGCCATTGGCGTAACGCATCCCAAGTTGGAGCAAATTTTTGCCATTTCCTTCAAGCGCGGTTTCTTTAGTAAGTTAACAGGTGCTGGCGCAGGCGGATATGCCATTGTGCTGCTGCCCGAAAACTATGAGAGCAACGGGGTATATTGGAAGTTAAAAGAGGAACTTGAAGCGGCTGGATTTGGCGTGTATTCCACCACTGCTGGTGGAGAAGGTTTGCGCATCGCAGCACTGGAAGAGTAACCACTTATTTTTTGTAGATTTTGCACTTTCATTTTCGAAGTTTTGCAAGCCTGTATTTTAAATTGAATATTTGTACAATTGTCGTCATGAAATAATAAACTATTAGCCGTCTTATTTAATATTAACGTTGACTTGTGTCTCTGGGTCTATAAGGTATGCCACGATTCTTCATCTCACGCAGTGTCGCCTGTGGAAGATTTCCGGACACAGAAATAGCGTAAATTCCGCGAGTGAAACGTGCTGTAGGTAAAATTTCAATAAAAAGCACATTTATGACCATTCACGTATATTCCATACGCGTTCTTACTGATTCTCTGCCACTTGGCCACCCAGGAATCCTCTGGAGTCATCAGCGCTACAAGGCCATCGAAATTGTTGCTGGTGTGGTCGTAAACATTGTCCTTGTTGTTCTTCATGCGCAGAAACTCGTCGCAATTTTCGCAGCCTTCATATTCAAATTGGTCAAAAGTCTGTGAATAGCAAAAGCCCAAAAACATAAATGAATGAGAAAGCGAAATTTATTGTTAATATGTATGTATGAATTATACTTGCCTTAACAAGAGAACACACTAAACAAGCGCGTAGGCCACGCAAATCCTTTGGTATTGTATCAAATGACATTTTTGTGCAACAATGCTTCTAGTTCGTGTATACAAATGCTTTTTATGATTCGAAAAGATTAACTTTTTCCAAAATTCCAAAATTTACGACGACTTCGTAAAAAGTGGAAGCACGAAATAAACAAAACGTCCAACACAGGGTTGCACGGGCTGAAATAAAAAAGTACTCAACAAACGAGTAAAATTGCCTGTATTAAAAGCAAAACTAGGAATAGCATTAATTGTTAGTTTTAGCCAAACTGTGACTTAAGGAGGAATATTTTAGAGTTTTTGGAATTGAGGATGAACTATTTTCCAAGATTGTATAAATCGCAAAAATTATTTTAATAATAAATTTGTTGATATATTTAACCGTACTTCGGATAAAAAAGAGTGTGATATGTAGTTTTATTCGATTTCCCACAGATTCATTAACTACTATAATAGAATAAATATATAATAATATTTTACTCTAAACATTTTTCACTGCAATTTTCAACACTGACGTTTAAAAAATTTCCAAAACAAATAATATCGTAATGAACACGTTCCAATAATATACTGAGTGGGTCTACGTCCATTAGTAGATATTTAAAAAACTTTTTGCAATTTCATTCTTATCCTTCATATGTGATAATTTGATATTTTCTAAAAAAGTACATGTACTGACAGCAGTTTTGCCGTTTGTTCCTCGTTTTGTTTAGGAATTTAGGAATTGTATATATTTTTCAAAACCAACATTAAGCACCTGCAGCCCTAGAACAATAAATTAGTTTGACATTCGTAAGAAATGTGTCTGGCAAATAAGGCGCGAGTTTTCATTTCATTTTAATTTTCGAAGTCCAAAGGAAAATGCTTGTAATATAAAATTAACAAATTTTTGATATTTAAAATAAAAATTTTGAGTGTTTCGTAAAAGTGTATTAAAACATAATGTCCTTTTTCGGCGGCAACACTTCTCTTGGAGCGACAAGTACACCGGCCAAACGTAAGCAAAAAACAAAAGAAGTTGGTAGTTCTATTTGCTAGCCTTTTATTATTGAAATATAAAAACTTTCAAATTGGTCGAATCAGGCCACTTTCTGTAGGTACTTAAGGGGTCCGTCCGTCACAGGGAGCGTCAATAGCCTCTTCACATCGTTTGTGTTGCGTATGTGAATGTCCTTAATGCCCATTCTGGAAGAAATGCATATATGAACCTACTACATAACTTTAATTTTTTAAACTCACTTTTTCTTGTGCAATACAAAGCCCACATACGCTGGAGCTGCCAACAAGCCAATTACAACAACCAACAAAATTGCAAAACTCATTTTCTATTTTATAAAAGAACAAGTCTAACTCTGCACGTAATCTATGTCCACTTTGAGTGTAAAAACCATACTGAAGAGAAAATTGGTCGTGCTTTTGTAGACGCTTTGCTCCAGCTTCAACTGATCAACTGAGGCTTCAACACTTCTTACAGATAAGCCGAGGCAAGGCGGAAACCTATTTTGATTTTAAAGTGGTAAAATTTGTGAATAGAAGCGTAGTGTAGTGTACTGTGGCCCGTTTAGAAGATTCAAAAGATAACAGGCGATTGAGTTGTATAGTTTAAATATTCTTCTTTGGTTTTTCGTATTAGCGGGCGGTTTGTTTTCATCATTTGGCACGAGCAATGCAGCCGCGCCGGCATTTGGTGCCGCGGCGCCAACCTCAACGGCGTCTGCTTTTGGAGCTGCGCCTGCCTTCGGAAGCACTGGTATGTATCTTTTTGAAAATATGTACAATTAATATTGACTAATTTTGTGTACTACTTTAATTAAAAGGCTTTGGAGGGACTGCACCCACTTCGGCGCCCGCGTTAGGTTTTGGAGGCTTCGGCTCTAATGCAATAACCACCTCTGCCGCACCAACTTTAGGTGGTGGTTTCGGTGGCTTTGGTACCAACACTGCTACCTCAACGGCACCAAGTTTGTTTGGCGGCGGAGGAGCTACCACAAATGTCAACACTGGCTTTGGTGGTTTCGGCGCAGCCACGTCGTCTGCACCCGCATTCGGTGGATTTGGTGTCCCAGCCACGAGTGGATTTGGAGGGTTTGGTGGTACATCGACTGCGCCCGCTTTTGGTGGTTTCAACACACAACAAGCAACGGGATTCGGTGCCGGAGGTGCTTTTGGCACAGGCAATGCTTTTGGCTCAAGTAAGATTGAACAAAGGAATAATTTAAAATTAAGGCATTGACAACTCCCTCTTGTAGACTTTGGCAAACTGCCTTCTAGCACAGTAACCCCTGGCTTTGGTGGTTTTACTGGCGCCACAAATTTCATGCTAGGTCAACCTCAACAACAAGCACCACCGATTTCCGCAGACGAAGCTTTTGCGCAATCTATATTCAATGTGTCAATTTATGGCGACGAACGGGACACTATTTTGGCGAAATGGAACTATCTGCAAGCGATGTGGGGCACCGGAAAGTCGTTTTACTCTCAGACCGCTGCTCCTGTGGAGATAACACCGTCGAATTACCTGTGTCGTTTCAAGGCAATGGGCTACAGTCGACTTCCGGGCAAGGAAAACAAAATTGGTTTGGTGGCTTTGAACTTCAATAAACCACTTACGGATGTGAAGTAAGATTTAACTTGTAATCGCATCAGAAAAATATTGAATTTCGCTTTCACTTGCAGAGCACAACAACAACAAATAATTGCAACGCTAAACTCGCTTTTTGGAAACAAACCTAACCTGGTAGTCAATATTGAGTCCAGCAAGGAGCATGAAGACAAGAAATCGCAAGTGGTAATTTTCTTGGAAGAAAAGTCTCAAATGACACCCAATGAAACCAAACGTATACTCGCCACCGACCTTGCCAATTACCTTAATCAACCCAACGTTAAACCACAACTTAATAATCTTGGCATTAGCGAAGTGCTTGCACTGGTGTTGCCCGACGAAGATCAGCTTAAGGAATATTTGGAAAATCCCCCTAAAGGCATAGATCCACGCATGTGGCGTCAGGCAAAATTGGACAATCCCGATCCCAAAAAATTCATACCTGTGCCAATGGTTGGATTCAATGACTTGAAGTGGCGCATCAAGTGCCAGGAACAGGAGACGGAAACACAGACGCTGTACTTGAAAAAAGTGTGCAGGGATTTAACGGAGCTTCGGCAAAGACACACCTCAGCCACAGCAAGAATAATGGAGCACAAACGCAAATTGGCCGAACTGAGTCACAATATTTTAAAGGTACATCTGATGCACTGTGCCGAAAGGTTAATTTACATGATGATGATTTCTGAAATTTATGCAGATAATAGTTAAGCAAGAGTGCACACGCAAAGTGGGGTTGGCTTTGACGCCAGAGGAGGAGGCCCTACGTACCAAGCTGGAGAACATGCAAGCGCTTGTGTCGGCGCCAACACAATTCAAAGTGAGTATGCTTGAAAGAAATTTTAAAACGTGATGTTATTAACTCTGTTAAAACAGGGTCGCTTGAGTGAGCTTCTTTCACAAATGCGCATGCAACGAAATCAATATGCGCTCACCGGCAGCAGTGAATATACAATAGATAAAGATGCCGAGGAAGAGATGAAAACGTTCCTGGGCATGCAGCAGAAAGCTATGGAAGTACTTACGGATACAGTAACGAAAGACCTGAAAGCTTTGCAGATTATAATAGAAGGCATGCCGGAGCTGGTGCGCAGTTGAATTGTCTAACAAAAATGTCCGTTTTATTATTTTATATAATAATTGCTTTGAAATTGAAATTTTGCCTATTCTATTTAAGTTCAACCTTTTTTATACTATCTAGGAAATACAAAAAAAAAACACGCTAACAGTTGGCCTAAGAGGTAATAGAGTTCTTGCAATAGATGCGTGGATAAAAACACTCCATCAATATCAGATTGAGCAAAGAATTTAATACTAGAAATTCATCTATACGTCATCCTCAGAGAATAATGTGAGTGAACAAAAATCATTTGACGCGCCTGTATCTGAATGC
Organism: Neria commutata; assembly: GCA_963457695.1. Taxonomy (NCBI): domain Eukaryota; kingdom Metazoa; phylum Arthropoda; class Insecta; order Diptera; family Micropezidae; genus Neria; species Neria commutata. Next base: position 19,699,161 of record OY735247.1, on the reverse strand, counting down.
AATCCAAGCATCTGTATGTTGTACAAATTTGCACTCCAAAAATCAGCGAAAACGCGAATTGGTAAAATTATTTTTTTTAATAAGGGAAATGGCACGTGCGTTTTCTTTTTACTTAATCAAACGCCAGAAATCTTTGGGAATCGAGTTAAGAAATTTATTGTTATTTCAATTCCTTCATATATGTACTTTTAATTTTAGCATTTGAGCATCGGGCAGTATGATGATTGGACTCTGTCGCTATTGAAAATTATCAACCGCTTAACTATCGAGATACATGATTACAACAATTGGTTACAAATTGATGTCATGCTATGAAATTATAACGTTTCTCTCTGTTGTTTTTTCTTTCCGGTAAGAAAGTAGTAACTTTGAACTTGCACTCTTCGCAGCGGCAAAACTACAAATAGTCAACCGACAAACAAACGAGTTCACAACACATTTCCAGTAGCAGCAGCAATGCCACTTGGCTGCAATCTAGTGTCATTGCACCCGGCACACTTTTTCCAGTACAATATTGGCGGCATTTGCAATTGCATTTCACTTTTGTTTGCGCTACAAAGATGCCGATATGCCATGCCTGGTCCCTCAACTGTTGAAGCTAGCTGTAACTGCTGGAGGAACCAGATTAGTTTTTCCAGTTTTGAGCGCTGATTGCTGCAACCGCAGGCGGCATCTCTTGCTGCTGCTGCTGTTACATTAACATGATTATAGTGACTTGCAGTAGCAAGGCTCAGCGAAAACAAAAGCACACAAGCCAATTTGTTATGGTTTCTGCAAAAGTTGCGCATTTTCTGTAGAAAATGGTAGGCATTTTCATGAGCTGCGGTAACGTATGAGCGCTTCCACGTTTGGTAGCGAATTTTTGCACATTGCTCGATGCACATATCCGTGTTTCCGTTTTTAGGCTGTCGTTGCACAGTGGTTCGGCTTTTAGATGAAGGAAAAGAAAATTTCTGAAAATGCACTGGTTATCAAATATGCCGAAGAGCAATCGTTTTTTAAAGACTGAAGCCAAATAATTTATTCTGAGGCCAAAGCAGAATATCTGAGAAACAATTCCCCTTTTGCTAAGCTCAGAAATCTAGTCGGATGACCACGTATATTAAGGAAAATGTACTTGGTTGATTCTTCTAATTGCAGGCTCCTATTCGGATTATCTAGCGTTCCGTTATACTATTATTTAGCTTGAAATTAAATACTTACCTTATTATGGCCACTCAAATACTCAAATAGTACATACGATGATCAAATTGTGCACATCGAATATTCTATATAGACCTTCAATAACTAAAGACAAATACGTTTCAATGTATTGGCGCTTAAACTCGGTGAGCTAGTTTAGAATTTGTTCTCAATTTCATAATCGGTGCAGGTCAAATGCATTAACAATTTTGTTTACAATAATAGAATTTTGAACTATGTATTTTGAAAAAGATAGTTTATTTAATGGACAAACACTCGGCACTACCCGATTTTAAAAACTCCATCTTTTCAAAACTGATTTTTCCGCTCTGGTCCATTGTGCATCGAAGTGCAATGCGTTTGGCCGTTATCGCGAGCCTGTGGTATAAATTGTGTTGCTGACTTGCTGGTGGTTTACTTACGGCGCATATCTTGAGAGTGGATTACGTGTGTATTTTTAAACAAAAGTGGCGCAGTGTTGCAGATTCCGACGCAAACATAAAACTGCTTGAACATTGTGGATAGTGTACTCGTACATATATGCTAGAAAATAAAGCAATATAATGTGCTATAAAGTGTTTATTGTTAGTAGAACTACGCAACAAGTGCAGAATAGAACCCTCGTTAAAGGAATTAAAGGAAAAATCGAAGATATGGTTAGTTCAATAAATTGAACACCAAAACTCTTTAAAGGAGCCGGTGTCTTTTATGTGAGGGTTGGCTATTCTGCACTTTTGTAGGGCAAAACTAGCTACAGAAAAGGCATACCAAATTTTTAAATTTCATATTTTCTGTTTCTTTAGTTCACGGCATGTGTGCTGCTGTGCTCCGCTGATAGCGCACCTGCGCTACATTCGACGGGCAGTAGTGAGTCTTCAACAGCCACTGCTTTAGAGAATGTGCCACTCGTGCAGCCCCAGTTCATTAGCATCGAACGCTTTGAGGAGCTGCTGAAACGAGCCGGTGAGCTCTTTGCGCCTGTGCAAATTATAGAAACCCTCCCCAGCGCGTCAATAGTTGCGCCTTTGGCATCTCAGTCCCATGAGAAACTGCAGCCGCCCAAAGCGCAACCTTACAGCTTCTATATGCCACTACTCGAGTATGACGACACGAAGAGCGAGGATGTGAAAAGTCGTAGACTGGAGCGATTAGCAGCGCCTGCTAAGTCAAGCAGACGTCAGCCGTCCCACATAAATTACTATGCCGAAATCAAGCCGAAGAAGCTGCCCAAGAAATTTGATACTGGGGCAAAGCAACTGAACATCAACTGGCTGAATGTGTTCGAGAAAGAAGTTTCAGGGAGCGAAGATATGCCGAAGACGGTTTACATGCGGCACGATGAGCGCAACCGCATCAATTTCGATGATTCTTTCTTCGCCGTGGATACCCCTGTGCAAATTACCGACAACGAACCACACAAGCAAAGTAAAGTGCACGCACCTGAAACGGGCGAAGACAGTTATTTAAATCAAGGCGAAAATATGAGCGGTGAAGATTTGGTAGCCGTGTCAGCGTCACAATTGCCGCAGATAAATCGCGCTTTCAGCAGGGAGCAGCTATCTTGAGTGCACATCGTTTTTACTGCTAAATGCATATAGTCATAATTTTTAATGCGAATACCTTAACTAGAGTATTTTTATAAAAAATATAACATTTTTTTAATAAAAATTCTTTGGTTTAACATTAATTAACTTTAAACAAATGCAGAAATAAATGCACACTTTGTTTTGCTGTTCAATAAGCGGCAGCAGCAGCACCACCTTTTACCTCCTGTCCAGCCAATCCCTTGCGCACCACTTTCTCTATATCATCCAGCAGGCCCGAGGCACCGAAGCGAAACAGTTTTGGCTGCAGCCAGCGCATGCCCAACGTCTCCTTGATTAAAGTCATCCACGCAATAGCCTCGCGAACCGTACGCACACCGCCGGCAGGTTTCAGGCCCACCTCTTGGCCGGTTATACGTTGGAACTGCTGTATAGCGTAGATCATGACCAGTCCCACGGGCAGAGTAGCGTTGACCGCCTCCTTGCCGGTGGAGGTTTTTATGAAATCGGCACCTGCCAACATGCAAGCCATTGACGCCTTGTAGACCTACAACAATTACAGAACGGTAAAAACATTTATGCCAACAGCCGAGACATCATACGGCCTGCACGTACATTCTGCATTGAACCTAATTCGCCAATGGCGAGAATGGTCTTCAAACGCGTACTCTCACCGCAAGTGCGCCGCATTGCGCACACTTCTTGGTACACGCCCTCCCAATCGCCCACTAGCGCCAATTGACGGTTAATGACAATATCGATTTCTTTTGCACCCGACTCAATGGCATATTCAATCTCCTGCAGACGGGAATGGAGGCCATACTGACCCGTGGGGAAACCTGTTGCCACAGCTGCAATGGGAATGTCGTCCACTTTCTGCAATTGCTCAAACGTCTCCAAGGCATTGGCTACGCGTGCGGGGTACACACACACAGCAGCAGTGTGTAAGCGCGTTAGAAGCTCCGGCTCTATCCTAGCTTCCAGCAGGTGCAGTGGAAAGGGATAAGCGGCACGATGACACAGGCGACTCACATTGGCCGCTGTATCATCGCCAGACAGAGTAGTCAAATCGGTCAGGGTGAGTGCTTTCAATGCCCATGCCACCTCATTGAGACCGCTAACCTGACCGCGACTCGATATCTCTGCAGATATATGCTCCAGCTCACGCAGAGAGACGGACACGTTGAGCAGATTGTTATCTGCAAGTGTGTAAAATGTAATTAAGAGCGTGCAAGGAAAATAATTATAAAACTTACCGAAAGGACTAATTTTATTTACCTCCATTTTCTTCGTATTCAGGCAAGGTCGAATTCGGATTGATTAGTTTCATACAACTTGGGATGTGTTATCAGACGAACTTCTCGTACTCTGTTAGTTATGATTTAGGAATAACTTAACTTAGTTAAGTTTCCGTAGAAACTTAGGAGCTGTTACTCATGACTTTGAAATCAGCTGTTTTTGTGTTGATAGTTGAATTAATTTTTGAAAGTGCAGAACAAAATTCTTTCATTTAATTGAAATGCTGTCTAAACTAAAATTGTGCACAATGTTCTTGAGCTTTCTCAAGATGTATAAAATATATTAAACACGACAACAGCAGCTAATTCGCTATTTGAATGTAGCAAAATTATAAGCTGCTCGTCGTCCATATTCACATGTTTTGACATTTTGGTTACGAATGAAAGTAAGGTTGCCATTGCGGTCCACTCAGTTGAAAACGCAAGAAATATATTTGGTTTTGTAGTGGGAATATGGCTTTATGGAATTGGCGAAAAATTACTTTAAGTTTTATATCAAAGTTTTCAATCGAAATTATTTCAAGTCTGAAAAATATTGCACTGGCAATGCTGCTTCTGTAGAGCAATCCGCTCACGCTCTCTTTTGACTTAACGATTTAACTTAGAAACCTGAAACCTGCTGTTCTCTAAGTTTTCTATGTTAAGTTATTTCATGAGTAACAGCATGTACAGAGTTTCCGTATGGCAGGTTGGCTTAAGTTGAGTTAAGTTATTCCTAAATCATAACTAATGGGACTATTATTACACGAGGCGACTCGGCTCTACCGATTTTTTGACATTCCGCTTTGAAATCGCGCATAGCTTTTACACGAGTCGACTCGCTCCACTCCACATATTGACACTAGAGTTTGCAGCTGGTTTTATTTGTGAAATTTGTAAACATTTAAAGCACTTATTCCACTCTTTGCTCATTTTCTTCTTTATATTTACTTTTATGCGTAAAATTCTGTAAATTTTTCAGTTTATTTGCAATATGTATTCACTCCATTTCATGTTTTAATTTACAGACGACAGCGCGAAGCGCGAAAGTGAATTAAGAGGAACGTCAAAAAATCAGAAAATCGCACCACAATCGCTGCCCGAGCGATTTTGCGTGTTCCCCTGTCGTTTCACCCCTCTTTCCAACATTCTTCCGTGTCGCCAGTGCCGACTCGCCTCGTGTAAAAGCGGACTTACATGGCAAAGTATAGGTACGTTCGTAAATGCAGTAAATTCGTGCAGTGACAGTAGCAGTGTAGCCAACTTCAGTTCCACTGCCCGATCAGCTGATTTCGTTTGCAGGTTGGTTGCAGAAACTTTTTTTGCATTAACGAACGCGATTCAGGATGGAAATTTTGGTTAACGCATTAATTGATAGTTGCGAAACTCGAAGTGAGAGTCTTTTAATGAATTTCAATAAAGAAAGAGTAAAACGAGTGAAAAAGAAATATGTCGTGGTAAAAACCTTGTTGAAAAAGAGATCGATCCCGAAAGTAAATGATTATGTACATTGAAAAAATAAAAAACGCATCCAGATGATGTATTCCATCTTTATAATAAATTTTCTACGTTTCCATTTCGTGTTCTGTAACCGGCAACAGTAGGATATTGACTGCAAAAATTGCAGAAATTTGTCACTGCGGTGCCAAGCCGTTGCATTAACGAACGCGCTGCACGCGGCAGTACTGCGCCATTTTGCTTTTACGAACGCGTTGCTTTGCAGTGCAACCGCTGGGTTGCATTTACGAACGTACCTTATACTCTCAGAGAGTTGCCAACTAGCTCGGGAAAGACGTCTCGTGCAGCACGAGTCGTGCTCGATGTTTATGAGCTGGGGTTTGCTCCAACGATCTAGTTATCAAGTTCTTCCCAAGCATTTTAACCAATTATCTAATACCAAAAGCCTTGTGTGGATATTCTGCAGGAATATCCTGGAACTTGGCAACTAGAAAACTGCGTTCATATCTAATATACTTTTCAAATTGTCCATACAACAGTATGAGGTCCGCAATTTAAATGAAAGTTTATGTTTTTGTTCCCACTTGTTAGTGCTCGTTTAATTTTTTATCTTTCAATTTTCAATAATTTGTTCTACACTTTCGTGTGATTTGTACAATTTTATTGTAAAATTATAATTCAACATATATTTTGTACAATCTATTAAAAAAATTTAGAATTTTTCAAATTGCTGTTAAGTGTGGCAGCCGTTTAGCGTGACAGTGAGTTTTTACTATACATATTTAAATAACTTTAGATTAAGATTCCTAAGGAATATTTTTCTAACGATAAAGGGTACTAAAGAAAATGTAAGCGCATAAGAAACATTGCAATGAAAATATATAGAACATCTGTGAAAAATACTTAGGATATTTGTATCCCGGTTTAAAAATAAATATCTGGTGTATATATAAACACAAAACAGTGTTGCATTCAAAGCATGCGGACCAGAGACCGTTAAGTACGAAGTTCACTAGGATGTGCTATCTTTCCCGTTATAGATCTGCTCTTAGCTTCCGCAAATTTATCGGTGTTTGGCCCATTGCTCCCAATAGCTCTTTGTTTGCATTTCATGCAAACGCGAAATGGTGCGATCAAAAGCGAACATTTCCTCCTCGCCAGTGAATACGCTCGATGAGGAGTTGCTCTGTGATTATATAGTTGGAAAATTATTTTGAAAAGTGTATTTGTATAGTGCAAGTCAACGTACCGAGCCATGTTCAATTTTCAAATCGTCCATAAGCATGCGCTGGTCGTCGGCCAAGTCGGTGGGCTTATTGGTTGTAATGAAGATACTATCCAGGGGAACATCCGCCGAGATGACCACCCGCACACGGCTGTCATAAAGCGTATCGATGAGCGTGATGAAGCGGCGCATTTGAGACTTGACGTAAAGATTCATTTGCGGTACGTCGCGTATGAGTACCGTGTGAAAGAACTGCGCTATCTGTATATAATCACTGCCAGCAAGCGCCTAGCAGAGGGTATACTTCATTGCATTAAAATTCAGACTTCCTATGCTCAATCTTCTCTTTTGCTTACTCTGTCGCACAATTCCGCAAAGGTGCTGTCCAGCACTTGCCCACAGGTTCGCTGAAATGTCAAGTTGCGGCCGAAATGTGTGATGGTGCGTGGCCGTATGATGTCGTTCTCTTGTGAGCATAGAATTTTGAACATGCGATCCATTTCTGCATCAGCTTTTGTCTGTGATTTCCTGAAGAATATAAGAAAAAATCCATCTCAATTGCTGGGACTTTGAAACGGCATAAACGAATAGATTCGAAATGAAGATGATTACGCGTACGATAATATTCTACATATTCTAATACTCTACAACCTCCTTTTGGTAAAAAGTCATCGAGGACTTTGAGCTACATTAGAAGCCCCTCAGCAAGGGTTGTGCTAACTCATACGTACACAAAAAAGTTTTTATCTCCGGACTGGGCTATTCTACGATAGTCGATGCCACTGTCCAGCTGGCACACTTCGCAGCGATTCAACAGCAGTTGTATAAAGGGCACAAAGTTGCTACGTTGCAGGCCATTCTTGTACAGATCATTCGGATGGCGATTGCTGGTAGCCACAATGACAATACCGTCGTTGAAGAGGTGCGTAAAGAGGCGTTTGAGAATCATGGCATCCGCAATATCTGTCACTTGAAACTCATCGAAGCAGATGAGCCAAGATTCGCTGGCAATTATGTCAGCGACAGGTCGCGTCGGATCAAATGGTTCAGGCTTTTCTGAATTGAAGGCGCGATCGGTAGGACCACGTTGCTGTTTAGCGGCGTGTATGCGTGAATGCACTTTCGTCATGAAGGAGTTGAAATGCACGCGCTGTTTTCGACCGATCTATATAAAAATTTCAGATGTAGAAAACGTGCGTCAGCTCTTAATATGTGTGATAGTCATACCAAAGTACAGCAATCGTAGAAAAGATCCATGAGCGTTGTTTTGCCACCGCCCACGCTCCCAAAGATGTAGAGTCCACGTGGCGCATGACTACCAGCATTTTCGTCGTTTGGATCGTTTCGATCGCTTTTAAACAGTGAACCAAAGAAGCTGCCACCACTTTTGCTACTCGGCGTAGGTGTGTAGTCTTGCAGAGTGTTATATAGCGCTTCCAGCTGCGTCATGGTGTGCTCCTGTTCTTTGTCCGGTAGCAGTTCACCTGATTTGACGCGTCGTTTATACACGGCCATGGGACTAACATAACGACGTCCGCCAAAAGCCAAAGCTGCCAAATGCGGTTGGGATGCCTGTAGCAATTGTTTCTGTTCAGCGACAAGGACGCGTAAGCCCAACTTCGCTGCCAGCATCCTGTATACCTTTTATATGTTGCGCCCTTCGCTTCACTTCGGAGGCGATTTAATAAAATATTGCCTTCAATTTAATTTTAACGACTTCCACGTCATCTAATTGCTGCTGACATGTTACATAAGTATAAACACTGGCCTTGTTCCACGTAAGTCCGCGCCTGTTCAATTTTCAAGAGCAATTTTGCTGCTCTTACGTCTTCTATTGACCGTGAATTTCTTATGTAAAAAAATTTGGTAAGTTGTTGTCAGACAGCTGATGCCGCACAGGTGCACAGCTGATGGGAACAAAATAATTGTTGCCATCTAGAAATTTCTTATATCACAATCCACACCTCAATTTTAATAACAAAAACCAGGGAACGAAAATTCCAAATTCGAATGCAATTAAGGATGCATTTTATTGCAGTTACGTCCGCTTTTACACTATTCAATTTGGCACTTGTGACACGGAAAAATGCAGTAAAGAGGGGGGAAGCGACAGGAGAACAGGCAAAATCGCTCGGGCAGCATTGTGGTACGATTTTCTGACGTTTCTCTTTATTCGCTTTCTCGCTTTCGCGCTGTCGTTTGTCAATTGAAACTTGAAATCAACTGAATATTATCGAAATTAAGTGAAAATTATTAAACTTATTGAATTAAAGTAAATATAAAGCAGAAAATGAGCAAAGAGTGGAATAATGTGCGAAGAATTCAAGAAATTCAACAAAAACATAACAGAAAATATGTAATTCGAATAAGCGAGTCGACTCGTGTAAAAGCTATGCGTGACTTCAAAGCGGAATGTCAAAAAGTTGAAAGAGCCGTGTTGAATCGTGTAAAAGCGGACTAAGGAAATTGTCTATCAAGTTATAAATGTAAATTGGGATTTAACAGAACAACGGTCTGTACGATTTCTATCGATAAATATGTTTGGGAATTCACAGGTGACGTCGTAACTTACCACGTCGTATAATACGACCATAGAAATTATTCGTTTGTGAGCACCCTTTTGTTATGCGGCCCTTACACCCTAACACCCTTGCACGGTCAATCATTAACATGGTTAGAGAAAATTTGTATGTATGGTTACACTGCCTCCTTGATGGCTTGCATGACGAAAATTAAAATGATTTTGATATTGTATACATGAAATTAAAATACAATAATGACAGCTTAGACAGCTTAGTATGTTGTATATACAACATTTGGCAGGCATGCCGTCCTAGGACATGCCTATAGAAAAAAGATACAAGCGGGTATGGAGGCGAGCAGGCCTGCTGACCTTCCTAGGCATGCCTCCAGCATGCATACTGGATAGCTATTTTTTCCAACTGGGATGTTTTACATTTTCTACATATGTACATATTCTACATTGTTTAAAAGTTGTTCGTGTAGTCCAAGTGCAGCATGACGAATGGAGGGTAAGTGTAAACTTCTCTGGAAAATCCAACGTACGTTATTGGTTGCCTATAGTTCCTAACATTTGATTCAAAGAAAAGATTTATTTATTCAATCATAATTTTAAAGAAAGCTTTTACTGTGCTTTTATATTTATGTCCCTGTTTTAATCCTGAGCTTGATCATTTTAATAGGTCTTAAAATACGTTAACCTTTTAGCAACATTACATGCAATCGTGCTATTACAGAGCACACAGCAATTAAAGTTGAACTCTCCTTGCTGAGCAGCACGCTCGCGCCGCTCGCAGTTGCTGTTGTTTCCTCGTAATCACTCCAATTGTTTACTTTGGCGTCTATTCCAAGTGTTGATGCAGTTGAGGAAGTAGCATTCGAAGTTGCCTTTGTCGCGTTGCTGCTGGCCTCCATTTCCACTTCCGTTGCCGGCAGCGGGAAGCAATAAATGCGCTCCACATCCACCAGCTGCGCTTCGGCATTCGTGACTATTTTCTCGCGCACAGTGAGCGGCACACAAATGGTCGGTTCATCGCCACTGGAGCTTTGATCCTCATAGGGCACGCCCATTTTGGTGATATTGGCGGGCATTTGTGGCAGCATCGTGTGCTCCGGAGATGGCTCCGAGCTGTCCTCCTTGAGTGGCGCCATATGTTCATTTGATGTCATGAAATCCTTTGGCCACATTTTGGCTGTTGGTGTGGTCTGATCGGTGTCGGCTGAAGCGTCGGTCGGCACAAATGGCATCCAAGTGCTTCGCTTTGCTGCCGCATTTTCCGCTCTGAGCGATGTCGTCGTTTGCTCGATGGAATCATTGATTTGTTTTTCCACGGTCAAAAGCGCCGGATCCGACATGTTCATATTGATCACTTCCAACGCACTCTTACTGCTGCTATAGCCATCAAGAGTCTCTCTCTGCGAAGGTGGCTTAGTGATCTTTTGGCGTCCAGTTTTATTATTAGCTTGTTTTTTAATATCGATTTCATATCTTCTTTCATTGGAGAGCTCGATAGGGCCGCTGGCATTAGGAATGTACGGAATGCCATTTGGGTCTAAATAGAAGAATCATTATTATTATTTTATTATACAAGTTTATGTTCTTACAGAAACAAAATCTGATACATTCATTTGCCTCAAGTATGTGCTCCAACGGAGTTCTCAAGCAAGGCAAAAACAATTGCATTAGACAGTGTACAATAACAACAAACACTATGTGTTTGATGGAGACAGCCGGTAACTGTGGAGTTGTCAGCGCGACGTCGTCCAGTCCGTGGTGTGATGGTTAGCCTGTCCGCTTACCAAGTCATAGGTTCATGGTTCAACTCCTGCGTTTCACAGACTTTACCATTAATGCTTCTACTTCGAGTAATTAGTCGTTTAGAAATTATTAGAATTCACATTAAAAGTAGCTGATGAAGCTTTCTGGCAAAAACCGAAATAGCTATATGACCTGCTCATGTGAGTAATAATTCTAATTATTTGTTGTTGTACACTTAAAAATCGCTTTGTTTCAGAACAGAAATAGACAACTATTGTCATTTCTCTTTGGCAAGTCAATCCGAATAAAAAACTATTCTTACATTATAAAATAATTGGTAGAATTTCTCCAAATTAAGGAATTTGCTCTAGTGTAATTGTTCGTTAGAAAACCGAAGGATTTTTCTTATGTAGAATCAAACCAGCCAGATTTGAATTGAATTCCACGATCTTCTCATTTCCTGTTTTCGTTAAAGAATTAAAAAATTAAAATTAAAATTTCTTGTAATGGAATTGAACATTTTCTCTTATTATCGAGCAATTGAAAATTCTAATTCCCGATTAAAATTCCCTTGCAATAGAATTGCAGCTCCTTTTAATTCATTTCAGCGGAATTGAAGAAAAACAATTACCAATTACAATTTCTTGCAATGTACATACTTGAATTTTACCAGCGCTGACAGTAATGACGAATTTGAAATAAATCACGCATCGAAATAGCCATTTCTAATGTTATATTCAACATTGGGAGGGGGAGAAGGAGCGTTAACGCTGCTTACCGAGTTGACCCATCAAAGCAGGCCCTAGCGAGTCGAACTCGTAACTGCCTGCTGCACTCTCTTCAGAATCCCCAGCACTTTGCGTCGGCTCAAAAATTGTATGCGGCGGTTTCAGTGGCCGATCTGGTTTCCATGTGCCGTACACAACAGCCTCCATTGGTGGGGGCCCATCCACAAGCTGCGCGTCTGCCGTGTCCGGCCGTAGTAAAGGAGCGTGCAAGCTGTTGCGCTGCGTGGAGCTGCTGGCAGCAGACTGGAAAAAGGGCTTCCAGCCGGGCGATATGACGATCGATGTGGGCGATGCCGTGACTAAGGGATAAAGCAGCGGCTTCGGTGGCGGTGGCTGCGGATTGAAACCCTTGGGCAGGTTGACCGACGCCGCTGTTTCGACATGCGCGCCCAGCAAGGCTTCGGCGCGACCATTTGAATCCGCCGTTGCATTTGTATTCGCAACAGCATGACAACATGGCGGCGCCAGCAGCAGCAATAGGCATAGATATGGCGCACGGGAATGCATTCCGGAATTGCGTATAGGGCGATTGCTTGTTTTGATGCGGTTTTGTTTTGGAATATTCTACAGATGTCTCTCGTTAACTAAGCGCGCACACACACACACACTGTTTCGATTTATCGCTCCACCGTCTCACCACTTGATTCGCTGTGCCGCTGTGCCACAAACACTTGTGCCACTTCCACTCGATAGCACTCAATAATTCCGTCCCGTCAGCACTGTAAATTTCTATTGTTTGCAATTTCTTTTGTTGGCGTGGCCAGCAGGGTCCATTGTAAGCTCGGCTTAGTGGCCGCCAAAGGCTTGATCGAGACACTTGTGACACACGCACGCGCAGAGAGCATCAGTTTCGCATTCCCGAGCGTAATGCTTTGCCGTTCTTGTTCTAATAATTCGGTTTGATGTGGCCGTACCGCAAGTCTGCATCGAAGAGCTCTATCGACCGCACTGTTCAGCATAAAATCAGCAACTGAAGCGAGCGCAGTCGGCCAGCATGAGCGATGGACGGTTGGCTGAACGGTTGGACAGATGATGAATGGCTAGATGGCAGCCCACATACAGCTCGTTGTTGCTGTTGTTGTTGCTAATAGTAATCTTGATTCTTGTAGCTATTGTTATTAATTCTATTCTAATGAAAATAAACGGTTTTGTTATTATTCTTTCTTCTCATCGATAACGCGCCTTTTCTTTCTACACTTTTAAAAGAGCATAGAAAATTAATGAGCAATAACATTATTTGCAAATATGAAAACAGCAGAGCGTTACCTTTTATTTAGCTATGCAAAACATTTATAGAATTTAATTAACTGCTATGTATTCAGCGGAATTTTAAAGGCGCACTTCGACACACATCTAGATATTACGCTGGCTTCATATGGAAATTAGGGCTTTCTCGTCGTACTCGTATAGCACCAGAAGGACAAAAACAACAACAGCCAAATCTACGACAGTATTGTCTTTCCGACACAAAAAAACATTTTTAAGCTTCCTTAAATCGGAAGCTACGAGCCTACTTTTTGAAAATTGTCGCATTATGAGCTATTTAAAAAAAATAAATTTCCTGCACTTTTGTGCAAAGACTTTGGCTTAATTTAAAATTAATACACGCATTGCTTATTTCTTAAGTTTTGTATACAATTGATGTCGTTGTTAGGCTATATAAATTTAAACGAAGATTGTCGAATGGAGCGCTGGAAATGCAGCATTTTGACGTCACGATGGCATGTTCATACCGTTTTCGCATGCCGTTTACTCCAGGCTTAAGTTGGTATGTGTTGAGCTTTTTGTTCGTTCTTTAGTCCCAATTTTTTGTCCATTTTGAAATTTTACGATGGTCAGATGTGATTTGGTGTCACTTCTGCGCGGACGAACATCTGTAAGCATTCGTTTAGCTTATTCATATGAACCTTATACTTAACTTGATTCAATTGATTATTGAATCTGCAGTTGAAATTGAAAGATAATTTCACAAATGAAATATTTACAAAAATCAAACGACTCAATTAGGCATTAATGCATGCCCATAGTTTAGCAATCTATAATGGCTTATCACCAAATATGACGGATTAAACCAACCTCTTTACATTTTGCACTTTATGGAAGCCAATGCTCGAATTATTAGCGGTTTGAATTTGGGCGTCCAAATAGAACAGTGAAAGAATTGAAGTAACAGTACTTTGGAATCAGCCTTTTTACTGCATTATCCCAAAAAATAGCCATAATCATACTTCTTGTAATCCTTGATGGCAATGACGAGAATTTAGGTGATCGTGTCTTCGAACGTCTGCCTTGTTTTCACACTATGGGCTCAATTCGAAGTTGGATGAACATAAATGAGTATATGAATTCAAATACCATGATCTGTCAAAAGCTCTTCTGTTATGCTTAAGTATACACGCGGCTTAAACTACGTTCGATTCGATATGATGCCGATAGGACTGATTTCGGACAAGCCTAACATTCTGGTACTTTTCCTTATCTGCTGGTTCCAGCACCATTTATCGAAAGCATGTACTACATAAAATTGGTATTTTCCTACTGGTTGTACGTCTTCATCGCTTCAACACTTGTTCACTAAATCAGCTTTCTAACATTTTTTTGTAAATCACATATGCGTGCAAATCTAGTATAACCGCAATATGGGCAAATTCGTGAAAAGATCAACCGACAGTGCAAATTTAAAGTTGCTCAAATTATCGCTTTCATTTTAATTAATCAGACTAAGAATGTTCACTTTCAAATCCTTAAAGAAAATTTTCCCTCCACACTTTGTTCAACAAAAAACATTACGAGGGCAAGACGAAGTAGTATATGATTTCTACAAACAGGGAGACTCATTGCCGTGACTCCATTTGGCAACTGGAAGCAATACCTTCGCAGCTGTCAGCTTTGAGATAGAGCGGAGAATAAGCTTTGCCTATAGGTGCTACTATGGAGAAGTAGAGAGTTGGAGGACGGAGACGGCGATGGAGGCCATGCCTCCGATGGAAAGTCTAAGTATAGGAGACACTAGCAACGACTGACATTTCCAACCAAAAGGGGAAAAGCCCTACGTCAGGTAGTAGTAGGGGTTTTCTGATCAGTCAAAACGAAGAAGAAGAAGATGCTTATAATGTGTTCTTTAAAATGCTTCAATAAACATATTTCTGGCACCTTTATTTCTAGAAAAAACGTTACACTTCTCTATCACCAAACGAATATTTCCATATACATATGTATATAGATATTGTATTTCGTAAATTATATATACATATACATATGTATATAATATTGCATATGTGGAAATTACTCGTATTCAAAAGTTATTGGATTTCTAAATAGCAATTTGCATTGTCTTGATAGTAAAAATTTTGAACTAAGCACTAGATTTTGCAAAAATAGCTAGTCTAATTTCTGTAATTCTATAGCTAATAAAGAAATCAATTTTGTGCAAAGTGCGCTTATCGGCAGTTGAAGATTTAGTAGAAAATTGAGCACTCTGGCGATACTGCCACACCCACCTTCTATACGAACGGCTATATACAAACTAGATATACACCATAATGGACTGCACTCATCCGATTTTTCGTTGCAATTGCAGCAGCCCTTTTGGATATTACTTCAAGAAAGTTACTAACGTAACCCGCGCTTGGCCAGCGGAGTTTATCGATACCACATTTCGGCACAGCTCCAACACACCACGCATTATAATGAGATTCAAGGAAAATATCCACCGCCACTACTATACTTTCCCCCCCACCCACTAACCTATAATCCCACGACTACTTCGCATGTAAAGGTGGTATCCCCTGGTTTATGTAAAAAAAAAAAAAATAAAACAGAAATAGGCACTCCAAGCTCACCAATACCTTTGCACAAGCAGTCACAATCTCATTTGCCAATTCGCCTTCGGCAATTGATTGCAATACCCGGAGCGCATGCGCTGCATCATGCCACGATATTTGTGCGTCTGACAATGAGCTGTGACTGCGGTCCACTGCGGCTCGCCTGAATTGTTTGAATCGCAAGCAGTGCAAATCCATGCACGACTCGTGCTGAAAGCAGTCCACCAGCGGTTTTCTATTACGCAATCCGTGGTGCGCTGCAGCAGAAAGATGAGGCAGCATAAATGCGCATACAACTGCTGTTGTCTTTGTGAATATTCGTATGTGTTTGTGTTGGTCCAATGGTTTACAGTGATACCTCTGAAACTTGTGTCGGCTCCAGATACCATAGTAACTAGTTCCATACATATGTAGTTCTAAAGAAACTGGTTTGCATATTGCTCTAGGCTAATTACCATTTTGATCCTATGGTAGTGCAAGGCGTAACCAGTTTAGTTCCACTGAAATACCTTCAGTTACGGCTTTAAGTTATGGTACACATTTCAAGTTCCATGTGCAGTGGATGTGTGCTGGGTATCTGATGCGAGAGGACGCTGGTTCGAAACCCAGCATTTAAAGGAAAGATTTTGTTCTCAAATTGTGTCTTTGCGCGGCCTCATCTTTCGCAAATAATTGAGTGGCCCAAGAGTATTCTTTGTATAAATTTATAGTAAGTCCCATTAATTAGTGTTAAAAATTGAACGATCACACACAAGTTAATGGGAGAAAACTAAGCCTAACTAACTGAGCCTTAGGCCTAAGGAGCTTATTAAAATGGTATTCCATGTATTTACATACATATTCTTGCGGTTGTAGATATATGTACATATGTATATAACCTAGGTAATGAAGTCTGGTGTACTCTGCTTGGTGCTTCATTTCCTTCAGTTCTACACATGCTGTTATATACCATACCCTTGATAGATATTGGTTTCATTATCCTAAAGTGTCCAGGTGAAGAGTACCTTGACTTATCGGATGCGTTTCCTATCTGCCCGTTTGTTCCCTTCTGATAGCTTAAGCCTGCCTCAAAGTCATAGTTTCAGGATATGCCTAATGCAGAATAGGCTTGGTTTGATTTGATTTCGTATGCTCCTTTCCTAGCGCGTTCATCTGGCTCACTATATCAATGCCAATTACTACTGCTTCTTTGACATATGTTTAAATTTGAACCAATTACTCCCCTGTGGTTCAAAGAAGTGCCTGACGATATATCCAACTATAACAACTACATTTCTTTTACTTATGTAAAATTAATAAACTCACTTGATATGAATTTTTTTTATTATTTGCTTTTTTCTGAAACACATTACTATTTACAAATTTAGTTTTCGTTTATATCTTAAGTTGAGTTTCCTAGTTCGAATTGAATACAAAGTTTTGTAGTTTCGGGAAGCTTTTCAATAAGTGCACTTGTAAAAATTTAAATTTGTAGCATTAGCATCTTCGAATTATCAAAGAACAAATCACAGTCTTTTTATTAATTATTGGATTTTCCATTGTGGGCGCTTAAGAGTGTTTAGACTCAGTTAAATTTACGGAAAGAAATACACTGCAATATTTTATCTCTTCATGCACACTTGAACTTTTTCAAATTATATAGATTACGCTTGTATTTTACAGTTATTTTTGAAGTGTCGCTTTATTGGTTCTCCAACAGACCTACATATTTGCCATTCTGATTGGCCACCCGACGTTCCTCCAGTCTCTTGGCGAACTCGGGGTCACTTTTAGCGCGCTGCTCCAATTGTTCCTGCTGCAGTTTGATGCCCGCATAAATCTGGTCCAAGCCCTTTTGTATCTCCTCCGGAATGGTGGGTGGTGTTGGTATGTGATCGCCTGTGGCGCGGAAGCCATTCTCATCCGCGGTGTATTGTACATTGACATTTATGCCCTCGGGCGAGAGATACGAGTACTGGCCATGCTGCACGAGCACGCCGTTGGGATTGGCCTCGGAGAAGTCCTTGAGGAAGCCGGTCTCCTCGTGCACGATGTTGTTGCCGGTCTCGTATTCCGTCTTGTAGCTGCCATCCTCGCTCTGCTCCTTGTTGTACTTTAGTATCGGTATCCAGGTGGTGGTGTCGCGGTGGTGCTCGTGCGGCTCGGGCTTTTCGTCGCGTGGTATATTGTTCGCATTCGCATGTGCGTGATGGTGTTGTTGCGCGTGGCAGGAGAGCACAAGCAGGCATGCGGTTAAGGTAATTAGTAACTAAAAACAAAGCGTAAAATTGAATTATTTAAAATTTAATTTAATTTTTTGGTAACAAATTTTACTAAATAGAACCAAAATTTACGCTTTCTACTTACAAACACTTTCATTTTCGCTGTGAATCGAATTAAAAACGTAACGGAAAGAACGTAGAAAACTCGGCTGAGTGCCGTTTAGCAGACACAATTTAAATTGAGCTGATCTGAAACTAACTGCACTTAACGCGTCTACGTTTCTAGCGTGTTCTGCGCTGGCTCGCTCGATCGATCGCTCGTCTCGCCGCGGTGTCGGGCAGGTGAAAGCAGGTTTGAAAAAAGACTGTTCAACAACGAGCCCTATTTAAGCTATTTATAGCGGCTCGACTGCGCCTCCTGACGCCAGCGACGCAGCGCAGTCGGTCGTCGATTGTTTTCGGCGCGCTCAGGGTGCGTTGGTATTGGTGTTTGGTAATGCCATTTATTCGTTCGTACTGCTGCAATGAGTGGCAGCGATGGCAATTGTTGCTGCTGCTGCGTCTTTTTCTTTGCGCTGAGTGGATGCTCTGAGAGCACAACAAATGGCGCTCTCTTTTTGGGGTACTATCATAGATATCTTAAGATTTTGCCATTTTTTCTTTGAACATAATACATACTTATACATTTTAAAATACATACATACATCTCAAAATATAAAACTCTAAATCGAAACATTTTTTGAACATGTTCGATTCTGCTGCAGCGGATTAAAGATTAGAACTACATTTCCACAAGCTTCCATTTTGTTTGGAATTACTTTCCGCCATATGGAAAAGTTAATATAAACGTAAAACTAAAGACAAAAGTCGCTATAAATAGAGAAAAATATATTTATCTCTATATGTATCTACATATGTTTGTTTACTCTAGTGAATTTGCTTCTTGTTGTACTATATTATGTTGTTTTAATATGTTTTTAAAAAATACTGAAATACTGAAAATACTCAAAAAAGGCATGTAAATGGGTAATCTAATGAGTATCAGAGAACTGCAATTAAAAGCTCACTCCATTAAAAGCATAAATCATCATTCGATTAATGATAGGTTTTTTTGATTAAAAAAAAAACAGATAAAAGATTAATAGTTATGAATTAATTTTGAGCTTAAATCGCGTCAAATGATTAACTTTTACATATAAGCATCATTGAACTTTATTTGAGTGTGCATTACAAAAGGTTTTGAAGCGTCATATTTAATTTAAAATTTTACGAAATAACGAGTTTTTTAAATCCCTAAGATAATACATAAAATATGAAAAATTTAAGTATCGTGAGCCAAATATATCAATACTGTAATATTTCGTATAGAGCCAATACAATAGTTTACTACTATGTATTTCATTAAGTTAAAGTATAAGTGCGCGGTGGCTCAGTGGACTAAGTACTTGGTCGCTGCTGCGGGAGGGCCTGGGTTCAACTCTCAGCACGGCACATAACATCTAATACTACCAAGAGCATTTCTATTCAAATTGTTTCTTTGCGCAGCGCTAATTCTCGCGATGAATTGGCAATTCTCCGAGAATATATTCTTTGCCATGAAAAGCTTCTCAACCAATTCGGATTCGGTTAATATAGGTCCCGTTAACTTGTGCAAAATATAAATAGCACACACAAGTTAATGCGAGAAAGCTAGGCCTAAGCTCACACGGGCTGTTGCGCCAGTCAATTAATTGAATTTTTTTAAAGTATCAGTTCTAGTAAGCATGTAGAGAAGTATAGCAGAAGTTAGAAGACTTTGAAACATTTGCATTTGTAGTGAATTCAGCAACTTTTCAAACTAAAATTTGCTGTAAGCCCAGCCTTATAAAAGCCGATGCAGCTCTTTGCATAAGTCGAATCTCCGTCGTCGCTGTTGTACATCAAAACGATGGCCATTTTTTGTGTGTCATATGACTGCCTCAAAAAGTGAGAAAAATAAGAAAAAATTAATAGTTTTCCAATGTGCACACACACACTCACGTAAAAGGAGATACAGATAATGTAGTGTGGCAGCACCGAAGTGCACCCCAGCAGGAAAAGTAACCAACATAAAACTTATTTTAAATCAATTTAAAATCAATCACAAACATTTAGTAAAGTGGCTTTTTCACTTGTAAGTAACTGACTATTTAAACATAGCGATGTCCTTCCGTTTCCGATAGTATTCCGATTACATATTTTTAAATTAATTGATAGTTTGTGCTTAATCAGTTTTCGGCCGATTTTTCGGCTGGTATTAGTAAAAAATTGTGGGTTTGTTTTCTGTCAATCTTGAGAAGCCCAAACCGGTCCGAAAAGGGTTGAGAAGCTTTTCTCATGGCAAAGAATACTCGAGAAGCCACGCTTAAAAATGAATCTGAATCAAATTCCTTTTATGTTTTTGATGCTATGAATCTGCCCAGGATTGAGCCATCTGTTCAGGATTGAGCCAGCCTTCGCGTCAGAGCCCATGCGTACATCCACTGAGCCACTTCGGCGCTAGCAACGTTAAATACTTATGTTTCAACTGGTTTGCTTCTGCATGACTTTTAAATCGGTTTAAAATTTGTTGCTGTATAATCGACTGGTGCTCAGCAATTTTGATCAACTAGTTGATTTTGGTCCTGCTGGCATGTTTATGCCAATATGTGTGGGTAAGCACATTGCAAGATTTTGTCGGAGATGCATTTAAGAGCGCATTTGCAAGCTAAGCACTCGCCGCCCGTCGAACGTGGCATAGGAAACAACTTGTTTGTTTTGTTGCAGATTTTCGTTTCTCTTATTAAATGAAGATAATAGCGAAACATTTTTAAAACAAAAACAAAAACAAGTAAAAACTAAACGAATGACGAAGTGCGGCAAGTTAAAAAAGGGGCCTACGTTTTTGTGTGGTCTCAAATAAACCAGAGACACAACTTCAAACTCTCAAAGAGAAGTGGAGGAGTAATAAGAGTAGCAGCCAATGGAACGGTTGCAAAGCTTAAAGGCAATTGTTGTTGCAACGTTTTGTGGCATGTATAACAATGCCATTTGCATTTGCAGCGCGCTGCTGCTGCCCTCTTTTCCATACTCGCTACGCCAAGCCAAAAACGGGCTGGGGCTGAGGCTGAGGCAATTAGGCGCGCACCCACTCTGCTTAAAAACCATAAAATAACAACAACAAACTGACAATAAATCATTGCGCGATGGTGCGCCGAAATGGAATTATGTATTTCCGTTGTCCATTGCAGTGAGTGCAAAGCAAACAATTAAAATTGCACTTCAAGAGGAGTCTCAGCGCCAGCTGCGAACCGGGCTCCTTTCAAAAGTTGAATAACCGCTCACCGGCGCGTTGCCAAACCAGCCATGAGTGGCTCAAGCTGGCTGGCTTACCTTTGGTTGGCAGTCAGTAGGTCCTCTGTGTCTGGCTCTGGCTCTACCAGCGACTGGTTTGCATCTGCGATCTTCGCACATCTTCCGCACCCACAAAGTACATACTTACCACATAACTGGTATATAAATAAGCGCGGCTCCATTGAGATTTCTTGTGGTTGTGTTGACTCACTATTCAGCTCTGCATTTTTTGGACAAAGTTCATGCGCGCCAAATATAAAAATTGGCTCAAAAGGCGCGCAAAAACACACACACACATGCACACATTTAAGCATAGCAGCAGGCAACATTGCATAATTGTGCAATTTGAAAAGGGCGCAGGGAGCGGAGTTTGCAGCTAATCACGTTTTCGTCTCAATTGCGATTTAAAAATAGGGGATTGCCTGCAATTGTACAATTGAGAAAGCCAAAGAGCTCCAATTTGTGTCTTCGGGTGGGGTAAATGGGTTAATAGTCAAATCGTGTGATTCGACGAAAGCTTCAAAAAGTGCTTGTAACCAAAATTATGCTTTATTAATCACAATGATATTTTAAATTTCCGATTAATCTCTTTGATGATACTTCCATTCCGAGGTAAACTTTATTTAACATTTATAAAAATCATTCTTTGATCGTTTTTTTTGGATCGAATATAAAAATAATAATCAATCATTAAACGTTATTCGATACAAAATATATGCAAATAAGTGACAGGGGAGTAGCCTAAATTTTAGCTCGCACAGGCTGTAGTTGGTCATCTTGTTGGTAAAACTTCCTCAAAAATAGCATAGTGAAATGATTTAGGAGGGGAAGGGGGGGATGAGTGGGCGAGCCTCGACAAACATATGCATATGTTGAAAAAAGACAAAAAATTCGCAAAAAATTTAAGTTTGTTAAAAAAATATGATTTTCATCGGGCGTTCCAACAAAAGTAACTTTTAAAGTGGTACTACATATGTTCATCATATTCCTCTGCTCCGAAATTTATTTTCCATAATTATGCTAGTTTTTAACAGATCTCACCAAAATTAACCTTCCCGAATTAAGTTTCTGAGATAAGCTCAATTCAAGAACTTTTTTCGTATTACAGAGTTCTTAAATATTATAAGAATTTGATTCACTGTTAAAAAAGACTTTTAAACGATGACTCACTGCACGAATCTAGATTCATTTGTGATTTAAAATTTCCGGATTCATGTGCAACATCCAACCAGATTTCTTTCCTCTTTGGCTTGCGATGAAATCGAGAGTGTTCAGGTTGTTGGCTCGCTGTTGTCGTCACTGCCATCCAATGTGGCCAAAGTTGCTAATGATGCTGCCTGAGTGCGCTCACACACTGACCCACTTGCGCGCTTTTAAAGTTAAGCTGCAAACCGCACAAAACAAGCAAAGCAGGAAAAAGGCTGTCGCGGACGAGAAGTTGAGCGCATGCAGTTGACGCGTCCAACTTGCTTTAGGTACGCCTTTAATGGGCGCGCTTCATGGGTGTGTGTGTGTGTTCGTGGTGCGGTGCACCACAAAAATACGAAAATATAAATGAACGAAAAAAGTTGAAAAAAGGTAAACAATTTGGAAATGGTTCGTTGCGGTTTTACGCATACCCAAACCGCAAGCGAAGACCTTCGACGTTGTTGTAAGTAAAGAGTGCTGATGGTGGCCCTCTTGTTTCTCACTGTTACCTTACATGCAAGACATCAGCTAATTAACTTCTCGATTGGCCGGATTGCAGCCTATTAATTGTGCTGCTCTGGGAAACTGGCTTGCAGAAAATGTCAAAGCGATTGAAATTTTCGAAATGACGATATTAGATAATCTAGGCGGCATATTGTGACGCAGTAAGGAAGGCGGTCTTAACAATTTTGGACAGTTGCCACAGATTTTTTGAACTGGAAACTTCGGCATGCCGCTAGTGCTTTCGTTTATTGATTTGATTTCGACATCCCGAAATCGTCAAAAAATTCTTCGAATTTTCGGAGAGCTGAGATGTACTGTGGCTTCGAAGCTTTTGGGGTATAGCTCGATATACTAAAACGCTAAAAAATATCGGATAAGTTGCAGTTATACAGACAGATAAACCAAATTCTAGATCTGTTGGTACAAAAGATTAAGCGAGAAGTTTTCGACCTAATACATAAAAATCTCTGATGACTGGTTTCACATAAGACGAAAGAAGATGAAGCTGAAATAGATCATAGCTTAAGACTGCGCAGAGGAGACAGAAATGGTTGTACATCCTCTGTGCAAATGCCTGACACAAGCTTTGGGGAAGACGCTCCTATCGATCCCGGAGATATTCGGCATGGGGATTTTTAATCTACTTCGACTTAATTTCGTCCTAATACAGCAACAAAATGCAATCTAACCAAAGTTACAATTAGGATTTAAGATTTTCCTACGATTAAATATGCTGCAAATTCTGATGCTCACATCAGCTGTACTCGGTCTAAGGTATCACGCTCAGTAGTTAAAGATAATAGCATCACAGTGCTCCTCCTAAAGCTACGAATTTGCAAATACACTGAGAAAGTCAAAATAGGTCTCTCAGCTCGTGGCGCCTAGAAGCTTAGAGCCTTACTCCAAGTTCAACAAAATCTAATCTAAAAGTCCCTTGGCTTGAAATCTATTGAGTTTAGCGAGAATACTACGAGGCATACTGAAATAGCTGACTACGGCATGGCAAAAATCCCGTTGGAATTGATTTGTTACTTTCGGAAAGGAGCAAAGTAAAGCTCGAAGACCGGTCTACTACAAAGTTGCCACCCTTCGCAATCAATTAACATAACATTCTTTTGACGCTGAGCAGGCAACAGCATATTGCGTTCTCCCTCTAAATGCAGCTTGTGTTGTGTGCCGTTCACATTTGACATTTGCCACAACGGCTCCGTGCACTTTTCCATTTGTGTTGCTCTGCAGCGAAGCGCTTTGAATGGTTACAAAAGTCAAAGAATCAACCACAAACGAGAATACCAAGAGAGAACGCTTTATGCATTTCAATACGTGTTCATAAAGTTTGTTCGGTTTTCCTAGAATTATAACTTTCTTGAAAAAGAAGATGCAAGTTGACGCCTACTTATAAATGCAGAACAACAATGAATACACTTTTAAAAAATAATGAAATACAATATTTATAATACTGTAATAGTAATCTATGTAGATGAGCTATGTAAAGTTTTGGAGTTATTGCTATTTAAAATGTGCACTATTTTAAATTTTAATTAGCAGTATTTATTTAAAAAATTGTATATAAAAGTCTTTCAGGAGCACTTTTTTACTAAAGAGCAACATAATATCCAGCTTCCGCCCGAAATTGGTTATAACTTTGATAGATAATACAATTTGACTTCAATTCAATTACAACTGTTGAGTCGTATAGTGCTCCACCTCCATTCAAAGGATGTTCAAAATTGAATAGTCATCCGAAACCATTGAAATTCGGTTTCTGAATGGATATAGACTGATTTAAAAAATTTAATTAAACTTTTGTAATACATATAGTCATTTTATTAAACGACATATTAGAACATTTTGTATAACTTTATGCTACGTACATATACATATGTATACATAATTACATATTCTTTAAATGCATGACAGTGCCTTTAGGCAACCTCATACATACATAGTACATATATGGATATCCAGTTATAAATAAATGCGTCGTCTCCATTTTGCCTTTTGGTAAAATGAAAGAATAATTGACATATTATCTGTGCTTTTCTGTATAATGTTTTCAAAGATTCGAAAAATATTGTTGTCAATGTTTTAGTTGAACCTGTTATAAAGATAAAGATAGCTGAAAAGACCGTCCTCCCTGTTCCTCTTGGATTCTAAGCTAAAATCTAAAAATAATTATGGTTTGCAGTTATTTTGTCATAGATTGGGAGAGAAGAGAAGTGAAGATTTTTTCAAAGTCACATAGTTGCTAAAAATTTAACTTTATGTAAGTCAACCTTTTAGAGCGCTCTTACTTATATAAGGCTAGCTCCCTTAGAAGGACAATCTTTCGTCTGTCAAGAGTATAATGTGCTGAACATTTCTTCCGTTTTAATGTAACGTAAGGTTTCCAGAATTTTTAGCTCGCAATGAAATTTTCGAGTGTATCTACATACATATATATGTATGTATAGCCGATTGTTATATAGCCGCACATACAGCAGCACCTTGAAATTGCCACTTAAGTATTTCTTAAAGCTCTGGCATGATATTTGCAAATGGATGACATTATTAATATAAAAATTATTCAAATTTTTTGCGATGCTGGCTTGCAACCGTCTCCCGCCTTCTCAAATTTAAGCGTGTAGCTCTTTAAAAAAAGATGTCATACGCGCCTTCAATTGTGCGGCTTTATTTAATCGCTACAAAAATAAAAACTCACACTGAGCCGAGATCCGCTCCGCCGACTCAGCGCGTAGACGCAACTCGCAACTTTAGCCATGAATCTGAGCTAGGCCTCGCAGTCAGGCACTCCTCGCAGTCAGCTGCAGCTGCCTGCTTTGCGGCCATGGTTAATTCCATCCATCTGTCTCGGCGACTCGTTGAAGTCGCCGCGATCCCGATTAGCCAGACTAGCCTAGTGACTCTTGGAATCTACCGTTCCTATGGGCTGGAGTAGGGCTTACTCGGTCGGCGGCCGCCAGCCAAGCAGGTGTAAGTCGTCTGCTGCGCGGTCACTTTGACAGTCACGTCACGTGCAACAAATAAAGAATCGCGCACATCGTAATAAAAATGTGCAGAATTTAGGAAATGTCACATGCCCGGCAAACGCGGCTTACGCTGCTGCGGCTAGATGAAATGACTCGGAATTCTGCTGATCTGTCTGCGGTCGTCGCACTTTGCTGGTGAACGTCTTTCTTTGGCTTTGTTACTGTTGTTGTTCTTGTGGCTGTCATTCAGTTGGTTCATGACTGTGTTGGGAATTTGAATGACTTGGTAAATGTCAGTTTTTTGTGGTTGTTATCGTTGTTGTTGCGCAATTTTGTTTTAATTCAATATTCCGAATCTTAAAAAAGCGAGCTCATAGTAAATTCGTTTAGAATTCGTAGCATACTAGGTGCTCCTCTAAAAGCTGGCAATTCTTCGAAGTATGTACTCGCATTTAATATGATAAAAATCCGGGGGATCGGCAAAAAGTTCTTGCCAACCGCTTTTGATATACTACTAGGGTAAAAAAGCCCGTCCTACGACGGGTTAAAATCATAGAGAATAAATATACGACAAAAAATTTAACAGCTAGAGACCTCCCATTGCAGAGACCTCTTTTGGTATTTAAATTTCGAAGAAGCACTTCCAATTTTGAGATTCAATTTATGCAACGGCATTCCTGAGGACAACAGTTATTTAAAAATTCAACAGGGTAATTTTGTTTATCGTTATCATCATCACTGTCTTCGATAGAATCCGTGCTAAGGTACATATGTACCATTGTGTCACCAAATAACATTTTGAGAAATTGCTCATTAACTCATTGACATCAGAATTTTTTGGGCACAGTGTACCCATTTTGGAGTATTGAAATAGTATATAGAGTATATATATAAAGAGTATTATAAAGTTACAAACGTAATTTGTTCTGTTGAAGGAGTGCAGTCCAAAAAGTCTGCTCTCGCTATCCAAGTGGCTTTGCAACCGTAAAATACGTGTAATCTAGTGGCTGATTCAATTCTATTTTCTGGCACAATTCATTAGGGCATTTCATTAACGTCCACATATTAATTAATTATAATGTAAAAAAAAGATTGGTTAACCCAAAATAACCAAGATTCACTTCGCATGCGGGAAAACGTTCCGTTCTTCCTCTTGCCAATGAACTCGATTTTCCGGAAAGGAAAAAATGTCCGTGTGGATCCAATCAACACTTTTAGTTATTACTTTTAGTTTTTTAAAAAGTAAAATTGGTCTTTCCACATTTCCTTGCCCGTCTGGTCGTTGGCTACGTAATGCAGATGAAATGACGTAACGAAAAATGCGAAAATCAGAAATTATAACGGCAAAATTTTTGCATACAAAAATGGGCAAAAAACGCGTGCAAAAAACTACGTAAGGCGGGGGATTACGTCTTCGCCGAAATGCGTCGCAAATTGCCGGGAAGCGTTTCGCTGCATTCCTTAACCCTTAATCTACTACGTAGAGCAGAAAAATCCTGAAATTTTCCGGATTGCGGCGAAAATTGCGATTTTTCCTTTTTCGTTACGTTAGAAAAACGCGCGATTTTAATTGAATTTTCTTGCTACACTTACGTTTTAAGTACACTTCAAACAGAAAAACCGCGCGAATTTTATTATTTTCCTAGCATATTTTCGTGCGCAACAAATGAAATTCAAATACAGTGCAGCAACTGCCAGACGGGCAAGGAAAATGTGGAAATGAAATGGATTTTTAAACAGTTTTGTAAAATTTCCAATAAATAGAGCAAAGCGGTTGCGAAAAAAACAAAACGTTGCGAAACTAACAACAACGCGTTCCATCCAGCTCGGCTTCGCTGGTATTTTCTCTGCGCAGCCGAGACCTCTCCTTGCCCCTGCCTGCCCTGCTTCTTTCTTTTTGGAGCCATTTTTCCAAAACTCATTTTCCGTTTTCTTGATAATTTGTCACTTTATTTTTGAAAGTTTGAAAAGTTTGAAATAAAAATATTTCGAGCAATTACAGTAGATATGGGGCACGGAGGGTGACGCTTGCCTTTTAATATACTATTAGAGATGATGAAAACATTAAGGGTATTCATTTAAGCAGATAATTTTGCACATTGCTCAGATTTATCAGTTTATCAAGTGTGTTAAATGAACGCACTTGGCAAAGTGTTTGCGCAAATGGTGTTTGGCTGTCAAATAGAAAAAACTAAAATGCCGAGAATCAGTGAAAAAGTAAAGATTAGTGTTGGAGCTGTTTGGAAAAAATTACTGTAACCCTTTTGCGTTTATTTTGATTGTTCAATACTAAACTTATATCATAATGTTAAAGATCATAGCTAAGCAGGGTTGCATTCGTTGCCGTCTAAGTTTACAAACATCGTTTGCACAGCGAAATCATTGGGCAAATTTATCACATTTGTGCAAATGAGCTTTCATACAAAATTTGACAGTTCGTTTATCAGGTGATAAATTTGTCACGTTATCAGGAATTTGCGCGATTAAATGAATACCCCTATTGAGAAATACGCGGAAGGTCTTGGCATTAGCCTGCATAGTTTCTTCGTAGGAGCTATTGATTTCTTAAACATTCTGAACTGAATATGCAAAGAACATATATTTGGGTACTATCTTTTGATAAAAAACCACAGGATTTTTATTGAAAAACTTATTGAAAAGCTAAAGTATGTAGCTTTTAGAGGTGTCCCTGAAGAAAAATAATATTGTGACAGAAACAAAATGTATGTGACTTAAATATCCGTAAGATTACTATTATAGAACTTTGAAAAAATTTTATTTTTTAGATCTATGTAGGTATTGGAATATATCTGTAAAATATAAATATGCGTTCTCGATCAGTTCATAATTTCCCATATTGGTTTGTGCAATACAAAAAAGGGAATTTTTTTCTTAATCAGATGTCTCGTTCTTACTCTTTCATTGACCCAGACAGACAGGTTCGGATTAGTGCTTTATACTTCTGTCAGAATTTTTGAAATTAAGAAATAGCGTATATTTATGAAATTTCTTACGCCACGGCTTGTGCAACATAAAAAGTATTTAATTATTTCGTGGTTTTCGCTTGATTTACTAAGATTTTATGACGATTTAGCAAGAAAATATGACCACAATCGATATGGAATCATTTACGTTCTATACCAGCATTTCATTGTTTTTGAGTGTGCATATGGAGGCTTGCATCGGAGGCAGCATATCGCACATTGAAATTGATATATCAGCGCATAGATCTGGAATTGAATTGATCCTAAGAATTGAATACAGATTATATTTCATTATAACCAGCACACATGTACTATAAAAGATTCAATCTTTATTGTACAAAATCATCAATAAATAAATTATAAATAAATTGTACATATTCTAAGCGCTGCTTATCATGATTATGATGACAAGTAATGGATTTGAGACTCTTCAAACTTTTACAATTCTCTTATATTGATGTGCTTTAAATTAATTAGCAGCAGATTTGTTAAACACTTTAATCAAAAATTTTTATAAAATTATATTTCTGTTTGAATTTTATGATGAAATACAAAACCAATTTTTGAAGGATAAATGCAAACCATTGCTGGCTGAAGGAGCATCTCATCGACGGCACCTCGCTCACATGGACCGCATTCCTTTTAAGATTTAACAAATTATAAAGAAATTTGCATTATTTATTTGGTATTTGATTTTTTGGGAACTGCTGCATGCTTGTTTCCGCTCTAAGCGTGCAATATTAATTCACACACACACACACACACACATGCACATTTGCTGTTAATTGCAGATACCTCATGCCAGTGCCCTCCATAAAAGATAAGCAAACAAAAAAATGTACTCGTCTGTAAATAAAAGTCCAAGTAAACAAGTAGAAAATGAGGGGTAAGTACAGGCACGCATTGTCAGCGCTCAGCTGTGCGTTCAGATCAATGTCAAATGAAATTGAAACCGGTGTTTACACCCATTTTAAGAAACCCAAAACCGCATGCGTGCATGAGCAAGATTTGAAATGTAAGATTATCATGGCTGCAAAAAGTGTTTAAGTAAATTACTTGTTAATTTAAAATGTGAGGTTATAAGCTGATACACAGTGTATTTAGTCTGGGTATGGATGCTCGCGCTCAAGTTCATTAGTTGAATGCTTTTGAAACAAAAATGTATACATGGGTGCAAAAGCAAAGCTCAATATCAAAATCACATATATAAACGGAATCGAGAAATTATTATTTTAATAAAATAATAGCTCGTTGAAAGTACCATAATTATGTGCAGTTTTAATATTTCTATACATATCAGTATGATGTTGAATAAAATGCATGTTAAAATCAATGTTAAACGTAATAAAGTGTTTAAAATTGGATCCAGCGAAATATTCAGCGTAGACACTCATCTTTTTATATTGGAATATTATAAACAATTTTATGTTTAAAAATTGCTTTATTCAAGTTGTTATTTATACGAATTTTAACTCAAATCAGTGCTGAAATTATGGCCAAAAACGGCGTGTGATCTTTGAAAATCAGATTTTTGGTCCTAAGTAAGGATTTTGCAGGATAGTGCCAAGTTACTCGACTCTTTTTTGTAATGTTGTGTAATTGGCTAACTTTTTGGTTTGGCATTTTAGCTAAATATGAAACGAAAAAAGCATATTTTTAGAATGACCTCGAAGTAAGTGATGAGACATGTCGTTGTTTAATAATATATTTTGGGGTGCAGCTGATCTCAATTATGGGACATTGTCGATGTTGAGACCTTTATATCTTATATTTTGTTTACCTTCCTTTTGATTCCAATTCTTTACTAATTTTTCTGCCAGTATTCTACACAGCATATTTTTATTTTATCAATTAAATTATATTACATTTTTAACAATAGAATTAAGATATGTTCAGTGTAGGCACTGACATGTCAGTGTTTTCATACTAATATGGCAGCATTATTTAGCTTAGATTAAATATTCAAATTTTAGTTTACATTACAATGTGCGCATAATACTTAATTATTTACTTCGTCTAAAGCTTAAGCAGTTTACTTAGTTTTGTCTATATATAACGTATGCCCATTGTTGCACATCCATCCAAGTAAGCTTGCTCTTCTGCACAATCTTAAGGCATTGGCAAGTGCTCTCCTTCCGGCTGGAAGCCATTCTCGTCGGCGATATAGCGCAGTGTTATAATGTTGCCGTCTGGGTCGGTGTAGCTGTACGAGCCGCTCTGCACTAGAATCAGCTCCTCGTGTTCCTCGAGCACTTGACCGTTCTCAGTTTCAGTTTTGGGCACCACAATCTTCTTCATGTAGCCGATATTTTCGACCTTGATGCCATTCGACGTTTCATAACTGCAAATCAAGAATGGAAATATTGAAAAAGGGAACATGAGAGCGGCGCAGCGGCACACGGGATATGTGCTCATTCTCTGATGCGAGAGGTCGCCGGTTCGAAACCCAGCAGTCTCATAACATCTGGGATTTTTTGGTTACTTCTTCGAACTTAAACTCTTCGAGAGTATTATTTGTCATGAAAATGCAGCTTTTTAATCCTGTTCGGAAGTAAGCCGATTCTCTTTTATCAGAGGGTATGAGTCGGTTGGGTTTCCAACTTGCGAACTCCTCAAAATCAATGTGCTAATTTTTCTTATATCGAGAGTATTATTTGTCATGAAAATAAAGCTTTTTAATCCTGTTCGGAAGTAAGTCGATTCTCTTTTATCAGAGGGTATGAGTCGGTTGGGTTTCCAACTTGCGAACTCCTCAAAATCAATGTGCTAATTTTTCTTATATTAATTTCATACAAATAGCATTTATATGACAGACTGCATTATACAGACAATAATAAATTGGCTAAAAAAGGGCTATAAGAATCATATGACTAAGCTTGTTTGACGTATTTCCTGAATAATATATATCTTTTCATTATGTGAATATATCGAACAGCATGGCGTGGAAAACATTTTCAGAAGTTTTTGTTGGAATGGGAGTTGAAGTGAACAGGCGACTAATATAGAAAAACAATGTTCTGAACAATGTATCGCTGTTGCTTTACTAAAGCTAGAATATTTCAAAGCAACAAACAATGCCTTTAAAGCTTTTTTCTGGTGTTCTATTCACAGCTGTTAGCAATTTTTTTTGTTATTTTTTTACGTAAAAATGTCACTTGTTATACATAACTACTTCCAGGGGCTGCCACAATGATTAGAGCGGTTATTAAAGGTGCTTTCAAGTTATTGTTTCACACATATGAAGATCATTTGAATGAACATATCGCCATTAAATACAAAAGAGCCACAACTCAAAATTTTCCAAAATCGACTTTTTTCCATAAATCAATTCATATCTCTAACTACTACAACCATTTCTTTCTCTTCACTATCTTATATAACTTGGAAAAAACCCTGAGTCTGTTATTATGTTATTGTGGTCAAGAGCAATTAATTAGTTTTGTTTTGTCTCTTCTGAAACTCTTTTGACTCTTTGTGCCATATATAAAATTTCAAAAGATGATGCTATTATTTTGTATAGTCTTACTGATTTTAATTTTATTTAAATTATAAAATTAATAAGGGATCCTATAAGAATACCATGGAATACACCGTCAAACTAATTTCATGATCTCATTAATTTAGTAGTGAAGCTGAGCAGTTTTAACAGTAAAAAGAACTGTTAGATCAATTTTTGTCACGACGTAGTGACAAAGTATCATGTCAAACTACAGTTCAATCGATTTTTTAAGCAGTTTCGACTGGTTCGAATTACTAAATCTAATATCTTCACAGTTATTCTGACGCACTGACACACTCTCACCTGCTGTTGTAACTGCCATCGACATTGTTCACGTCGACCTGTTTGATGATGGTTGCTTGCGTAGTACTACTGGTTGCCGCTATGCCCTGCTCCTGCGCAGGAAGCGCTAAGACGTATGCGACGAATACAGCAAAAACAAGCACGAAAGCGAATCGGTACATTTTGAAAAATCAGTTTCTTTGCGATGCGATAATTTTTGAAAAAATCAGAGCGAACTTTTCCGTTGAATACTTTGACTTTCAATTATCCTTGCGTCCTGTCGGTAATCCACTTGTCTAAATTGCAATGCTGTACTGCTGTGGAGTGCGCCGCGCGTGCGTCTTTTATACAGTGCGTGCGTCTCTCGAGCCGGTGCCGACAATTGAAGATGCAAAATAGCAGCGCACGTTGAACGGATTCACGGCGGCGCTGATGGATGGATGGCTGGCTGCTTGGCTTGGCTTGATGGATGTGCGCAAGTGTGCGTATGCGCATGCTCATGCGTGTGTGTGTGTGTGTGTGTGTGTGTAGACAAGGCTAAGATGGGCGCACTAGATAAGAAACGCTTGCGAGCGCGGCGGCGAGTTATGAGCGCGACATGTGCGAAATTTCAGCTCTTCATTCCTTTTGTTAGTTCTCTCCAATTCGTTTTATATCATTTCATTTCCTTTGTGTTTTGTTTTCGTCGATTTTGTTTATGTTGCTTTTGCACTTATCACGCTTTGCGGTCGCTCCACATGGCGATGAGTAAACGTCTTCAGCGCGCGCTTTCGAGGACAGTTGAGATCTCAGCTGAGATTCCAGGTAAGATACTCACCGTTGAGCTGATCTACAAGTGTATGAGTGCGTGTGTGGGTTTTTGTATCAATGTGCGTATGTGTAATATCAAATTCGAAGAATGCTACGTGCTGACTTAATTTAGAGGGTGGTGATTTCCTTGAGCTTAAGATTTTTATACGAGAAAAAACGATAAAACAGGATGGCAAACAAGAAATGATCGCAGCAAAGAGTTTAATAATATAAATTAAAATTTAATTCTAATGAAGGACACTCACTATGGGTTGCGTCAGATGTTTTTTCAAGCTCTCTCTAAATAGCTTTGAGCTTAAGATAAGCGTAGGTGACATATCAAGGGATTATATTTAACAAGGCGTGTGCCTGTATACACGACAGCTAGCCAAAATTACGGTAAAATATATATATATATATATTTATATATAGCTATATGGCTGAAGTAAATACAGGAATACTGAGTATTTTAATGCAGGACTGAAGCTATGGACAGAAATTAAACGCTTTTTAGTCAGTCCTCAGATTATATATAAGATATCCTCTCTCAGCAATAAAAATATTTTCGGAAATTCAACCTAAAGATTATACTAAAGACATCAACCGAGATATGTATGTACGGGCAATTTGAGTCAAATTGATTTCTGAAATTATCAAATTAGTTTCACATTTCTAAAAATTTTAATCAGAAACAGAAAAATTGAATTAAAATTAGTTAATTTGATTTTAAACAACGCACAAATTGGATTAACATTAGTCGAATATGTTTTTTAAATGGCAAAAATAATTTCAGAATCGTTAATTTAAGAATCAGAGTATCAGAATTTAAATTAGTCGAATCGATTTATGAATAGGTCGATTTGATTTCAAAAAGCAAACCGTTTCTTTGTGAAATTATCATTTTATTTTCAGAAATGGGCAAATTCAATTCAATCAAAATGATTTTCGAAATTTTCAAATTAATTTCAGATTTTAAGTTGATTTTAGAAACGTACAAACACAATGAAAATTAGTCATGTATATATAATAAATATATTCCAATAAGAGACAAACTGATTTCAGATGCAAGTTGTAAGAAAAGGACAATTTGAGCATATATTGGTTAAATTAATTTTCAACATGGTTAATTATATTTTAGATTAGTAAAGCTGATTTTAGAAACGGAAAGATTGAATGCGGATTAGTTTAATCGATATTAGAACCAAAAATATGCAGCTGTATTGTCTCTGAAATCAAGTTGCCCTCTTCTGAAATTTTTTTGAACCAATAGTAATTCTAATGACCGTTTCTAAAACTAAACTGATTATTTCTGAATGAAAACTTTCTGCATCTGAAATCAAATTGACTTTTTCTGGACACAAATTGGTCCTTTCTGCATAAAAAGTAAAGCAGTCTCTATAGCGATATTGAAGCTCAAAGAATTAACAATCTGGATGCTCTCTTTGAGAAGCTTAAGCCTTTCAATACCGATAATAAGCTTTTGTTTTTATCAAAAATAAAAAGGCTTTGTGTGAAAAAAAGATATGCGAAAAAATTTAATTTCGTAAGAACAGCCGGACCATAGACATGAAAAAAAGAACGGTTATTCCCTGAGCCATGCGGAAGATTCAAATATTTTTAAAGGTTCCAACAAGAATTCTAATTTTTCAATGTTCTAGTAATGTCTTCTATTGAAAAATTATTCTAAGTCATCAGTCAAGGAATTTTTAAAAATAGTAAATTTAATTTGGAATATTTTCTTTAGATTCATATTAAATTAACACATTCCGTTGATATGTGCCACTTGTGCGCTATTTCATCTAGTTGCATAATATTTGATTCAATTGAACAAAAAATTGCTAAAAACACTTTCGATTTCATTTGCATTGCGCTGTATTCAGTTTAGATTTGAACGTTCTCAGCTGATCATTTTCGATGCCAAACCGAAGCAAATATAATTGCATACAATCGATGATTTGCAGTTCAGAGAGTGTGAGAATTGCTGCTGGAGAAGTCAATAAATCAATTAGCAGCACTTTGGTTTGATTATTAGCGCAAACAAATGGACGGATGGACCGATGGATGGATGGAACAGTCAAATGTGGTACACCACTGCACATATGCACACACGCACACATACATACATATGTCTTAGCAAATTCAGTAAACTGAACTGGTGAAGTATGCAGTGCCGCATTGCAGGTGGGTAAGGATGGGCTGCGTCGGTCGGGCAGGGGTGCTATGGTAACAAGTGTTAAATGCGTTTATTTGTCTAGCATGTCATAATTTTTTCGATAATTGTACTTTGCAAGAGCATAACTACGAAGCGACCTACAAGCCACGATCTCGGCAAGGCGTCTGCTAAAAGTTGAGGCAGCAGAAAATGAGACTCCTATAGAAAAATCGATCGACTTGTTTTGTCGGTTTATCTATTTATTCTGTTAAGACAGTCTGAGTTTACAGACTTTGATGAGACTTTCGAAAGGATGCTCTCAAATTTAGGCATTTACACTGCCAATTGAATGGTCAACACTTTTGCTCTTGCCCTTGAAAAGGTTGTACATCTAATCATCTATTTAGTTGTTACTGTCCTTAAAAAATTTCTAACTTACTTCTCTCCTCCACCTCTATTCAAACTGTAACGTAGTCATTTGTGATGAAAAATATTTCTGTTTAAATCCTATTCTGCAACAAAACCAAGAGCGAAATAAATAAAATGTTCAAAAAGCTTACAAACAATAAAATACAATATATATAAAAATAGTTGACTATAATGTGAATCTAAATTATTTGGCAAATAGCTTAGAATTGACCCTCTAACCCTGATATTTTTATATCGTCTCTAGCGTCTAAATTAATTTTCAGAAAATACGTCACAAATGCAAAAACTCCTCCCATCTAAATTTTATTGAAATCCTTGCTGACTGGTTGATCCTTTTCGAAAAAGAGTAGCAAGAAATCCTGCTGGTTAGCTGAAATATACATTAAGTTTCTTGAATAGATTTTTTTTCCAAGTTGGGCTGCTGAAATGGCATCCAATTAACTTCATCTCCTTGTTGATTACATGGAGCTCGTACAGTTCGCGATTCATCCGGATGCGGTACGCGGATGACGCGGATTGGGCCGAAGTTCTTTCGCGGCACTTTCCTTTCGAACGAGGCAACGAGAGGCTGCATCAGTCTGCGAGTCTGCGAGTCTGCGTTGGTTTTGTCAGGAGAGAGCACCTTACTTTTCGACTGCTTACCGAGACCGTAGTTGTACCTATTGGCAGAGCTATTCGCCGCTTTATCTCCAAGTCGAGTTTTCCACATATGAGCCGTTTATTTTGAAAATGGGACAAGTCCATTTTTGTTGTTGCGAGATATTTAAAGGATTGCTTTTCACTCTCAGTGTCAATACTGTTAAAAGCTTAAACTTTCATCTCTCAAATACTAGATTCTCAATATTTTTTACTATAAATTTTTTACCCATAAAAAGATCATAACAAGCTTTATCTATAACTACCATTATCTTCATTTTTTTTTAATGGACTTGCCCCACTTTCAAAGTAAACGACTCATATGCTAAATAAAGGATTTTCTGAGTGTGGAAGCTTGCATGTGAAAAACATTGCAAGCAATTTTGACATGAAAGAGAGTAGACATTATGAAAAATTGCAAAGCTATTGCAATTTACACTGAAAAATGCTATTTGTTGTTTATATTATTATCAAGAGTCTACCTTGTAATTGATTCACAAGGTGTGTTTGGCAGACTCGCGATTTTTTCCAAAGGGGTTAATATCTCGTTCAGAATTTCGTCTCCCGGCGAATATGTCTTGTTAGCTAGTAGCAAAAAAAGAGTTCTCGTCTTCTTAGCATGGGAAAAAGACGCTAGAAACCATTAAAGCGCAATCAAAATTGTTGCGTATTTATTCTATTAGCCACACTTGCTCTTTTGCGCAGTATTGCGTAAGTCTGTGGCATTCTGTGGGCACTGTGCCAGATTATGCTGGGCACGTATCGATTATGGAAATAAATCGTAAATTTTTTGACAAGCGTAGAGAATTAGATTTTATTGTTCCGAAAGTAACTGTTAACGCGCGAGCATAGAAGATAGCGTAAATGCCATTTGATGTGTCTATTTGTGGTGCATATTAAAAAAGTCTGGGCTCTCTCTTCCTAACACAAAGCATGCAAATGTTAGTGGGGGTTAATGTACTTGAGGTCGAGCACCTGCAGCTGTGGCTGGTGAGCAAGAATTCTATCAAGCATGGTTTTTGTTGAATTTATTCAAATCATTTCACAATTAAGCAAATTTCATTGTTTCTTGTTCTTGGGCGGTTTGTAGGGATGCAGTTCCAGATATTTTAGCGTCTTCAGCACGGATTCGGGTGTGGGTGGGGGTGTTGGCAAGTGCGCGCCCACGGGTCGATAGCCATTCTCATCGGCTGTATAGGCAACAGCATACTCCTGTCCGTCGTCGCCGATGAAGGCGAAGCGGCCCTCAATGGCTTCACCGTCGCGCTCCTCAGTGATGTGCTTCAGTACGCCATCTTGTGTGGCCTTGGAGCCGTCGCCCAATTCGTAGCTATGCGACGAGCATGAAAACAAAGTGGAGGAAAAAATTATCATTAAGTTGTGACATTCATTAAACGTTTTTTTGCTCTATCGCCTATATCAGACAGATAATATAGAACTTTATTCCTATTCGTTCCACTCACTGGTAGTGATATTTGCCATTGTGGTCCACTGTGGAATCCTGCGAAATAATCTGCACCTCGGCTGCCATGGCGCAGCAAACAATACACAGCGCCAGCAAAAGTTTCATTATGTCACAGGCAATTAAAGATCAGCGCTCACGAATATACCAAAAAACGTAAGGCAAAATATGAAATGCGAAATATGGAATGCCACTGAAGCGTCAAAGTGCAAATGACATGCTTTTTCGGCCAGTGCGCGCATTTATACGCTGCGCTCCTCCGGCGGCTGAGCTAACCTACAAAAATCCTTTGGTAAATGTTTTTAAGTTGCTTCATAAATTTTTTACAACTTGTTTCGCTGTCGCTTGGCACGATATTTATTGTATTTTCGTTGTATCATCTTCAGTGATTAGCTGCAAGTTGGTAAGTGGGTCAAGTTTAATCTCCTGTGTAAATGTATGCAATAAGAGATATGTACATATATGCAATATATATATTTTTCGATAATTATTTGCTACATACATACATATCTCTCTAACAGACTTCAATAATGAAAGTTCCTAATATGGATAAAGTCATCTTTATACAGCATTAGGTGCTAAATATAGGTCGCATATATTGACCAAGGAAAGCTAATCAAGAAGCATACCAAAACACTGAACAAAAATAAAAAAATGTTTGCCTTCGATTTTAGAAATTATGATATCAGTTAATAGAATGGGTATTAGAAAACCAATATCTTTTGCAAGCGGCTGTGATTTCTAAAATCTGTGGCTTGTTAAAGTTCAGCAATTAAAAGAGCAAAAGTTGATAAAAGAAAACGAAATTTTTTGAAACAATTTTTTTAAATTAGGCTTTATGCACAGCACTTGCATTTCCAACCGTTTTAAGAGAAAAAACATTGGGTCTTATTGTCGATATATTTTTTTCCTTTTTATAAGATTTTAAAGCAGAATGCCTTCAAAAGCCTTGATCTCTGAATTTTTTTGTCAAATGTGTTTTTCACTTCGTTAAACTAGAAATAAAAATCTGCAATTTTGAAGTAGAGCCATGCGTCGATGATTTTCTGATTTGCGGCTGTGAAAGGCTACTTCGCGTTAGAGACGGCGTAATTCGAAAACCAATAGTACCAATAATTTTTTTCCATGTGAATTATTTTAATCGTACTTTCTTGTGCTTCAATATTGCCAATTTGAGATTTCTATATAAAGACTTCAGTTCACTATTGTAACCTTTACTATTAGCGCGAAGTACTCATAGTGAAACTATAGTCACAACCAAAACTACTCAAAGCACTCTCACAATGAAGAGACTCATCTGGCACAAATCTTTCTTCATTTCGAAATTCAACAGCCACGAAATATTTGCGATACTTCATTTTGTCTTCTTCTGATAATTTATCGAATGCTTGCGTGATGCGTTCTGAGCAATTACGTCAAATAGTTGGGCTGTCATTAATGTTGTCTGTACTGTAATCTCGCGCGTTCTCACTTTTCCTGCCGATCTCTTAATGCATACATACACAATTCATACTCAGAATACGACATGCTCATATGCAAATAAACGCATCTAATAGAGAGCCACCTTAGAGCTTCGCATCGTCTATAGAGCGAGAGTCAGCGTATGAAGCATATTTCGAAAATTGAGAGTTAGAGTTTCGCTCAAATTTCAGTAAGTAGTATGGTTGAGTGGTAGCAAAGAGTATGAATTAATTTTAATCTTTGGTGGTAGTCTAAGAAAATATTGGCTTATACTAGAGTTCGCTCTACTTATGAATATTTACTGAAAAACCTACCAGCACGCAGACAGATATTTATTCATTGTACTGGTAAGCGAATTCCTTTTACTAAGCGGAGGATTTTCGATGGTGGCAAGGAACTTAGTTGATCCAATATATATATTGGTATATGATATACCCTTAGTGTATCAGTGTATCTTAGAGCAGAAGTTAGTTAGAAGTGCATATAACTAATTTAGAAAACGTTTAGTAACTAAGTCTTGCTAGGTTATCGGACACTGAAAACAAATACTTTAATAGTAGTTAAAAGCTTCAGCATATGGGTTCAGTAGTGGAAAAGTTATCAAGTTGCTAGATTCTGACTTGAGAGTGTGCAGATTACATATGTTATATATATTCGATGTCATATATTATATATTTTATTTTATTGTGATAATCTGTATCAACATTATTCATCACTTCTATATCTCTATGTGTATTCATAGTGTCTTAGAGTTGCTAAATTGTGTTTGCAGAAATCATTCAGCCAAAGAAAATACGTAGTTTTTTTAAACATTTTTCTTAAGAATCTTTTATTCTTTATTTGCATGCTTATCTCATAGTAAAAATGGTATTTTACAAGTACATTTCATATACATCATCATTCTTTATATTATTTACATATGATACAAAATAGAAACTAATTTCCAAAAATTTTTACACGTTTCCTTGAAATATCATTCATGCAGAAGTAAATGACATACATACATACATGCATATATTCTCGTATATGTGTATGTATGGTCAAATATTTTCCACAGATAATGGTATCACATGAATCCGAAATAAAAAACTTCCGGCGACTATAAGAATTCGAGTTCCAGTAGAGTTATTCAACAGAGGCAGAGAGATAGCAAGAAGATAGTGGGGCAGGCGGTAGAGCTTTCGAACGGAGAGGAGAAATGTATGTTCGCTGCTTGCAAGGGAGCACGTGTGTTAGTGTTGGAAAGTGAGTATTTTAAAAAGTGAGTTTTATTTTTTTTTGTTTTTCCTTATCTTTACTTACGATTCGTTCAGTCAGTGTATAGTTTTTTTCAATTATTTTTCAAACTCACAATATTTGCTGCATTGCATGCGTGTGTAGATATGTATGTTTGTGTGTGTATTTTTGAAAGAGTTTTAGTGTAGTCATAGAAAGAAATTCAAGACACTATTAAATATTTGGAAGAAAAGTATATATAGAGAGAAGGTCAGAAGGGGGAGAAATAAACGTGTATGCATATAAACTTTGCGTTACATCCATTAAGAGCTGCTTAAACGTCACGTCTTGCTCGTTTTCCTCAGGTTTGTGTGTGTGTGTGTGGGAGTGCGAATGTGTGCGTGGCTTAACGAGTTTTCTGTGGTGGCAAGCTAAGCAGATAATCGAGAGCCTTCTGGATTGCTGGTGGAATTGGAGGAGGTGTGGGCAGATGATCGCCCTGTGGTTGGAAACCGTTCTCATCGTCCGCGGCGTAGTTGAGCGTTATCACATTTCCCTCGGGCGATGTGTAGGAGAAGGAACCTGTGGCTACGATCACATCGCTGGTGTCCGGGGAGGTGGCCTTCTTGAGTGTGCCAGTTTCTTCAGCCTTGATGCCGTTGGCTGTTTCGTAACTGTGTGGCAGCAGGAGAGTGAGTGAATGGAGAGAGAGAGAGAACAAGAGACGGTGAGATGTTGAAGATTAAAGCAATTCAGAATGGTTGCTACATGTTAAAGCATATTGAATGGCGCTCAAGCACAGCTAGAACATAAAGGAAGTACTTTTTCAACTTACACATCTCGAAATGGTTTTTTCTGCAGATTGTTTTTACTCTATGTTGAATTCGTTTATACTATGTTAATTTGTTGATACTAATTTTATAAGCTACTTTGTAGTTCTTCATATCGAAATAAAAAATTTAAAATATATGAGTGCAACCAAAACCGAAAAGTACATTACAAATCGATTTAAAGTTATTAATGTTGAGTACACAGTTTCTTATAAACATATTATTAGATGATATCTCTGTTCAAAATTATGACAAAAACAAGCAAATTATTTATATTAATAGCATTAAATGGAATTTGCATAAAATGATTTTATTATTGTCTCTGACTGTGAGCAAAATCAAATGAAATCTGTTTGAGCGAATGCTTTAAAATTTAAAAGCTTAAATAATGAGCACTTGGAAAGAAAATGCGCTTCTAATTTGTGTGCAAAATGTAAAAACGCCTCTCATGAATTATGCAGCAAGCGCTCAGCTTATGATAAAATTTTAACTAATTCTCAAACACCCTGCACAATTACTCTTAACTGCAAATTCCAGAAATTGAACACTCCACTATTTTTGAGCTTTACTGTTATTGGCAAGCGAGCCTGAAAGCATTGCAACTCGCAAGTTCGTTTCTTAAGTCTTTTGATTGCGCGGTGTGGAATGAGTTAATAAATTGCGCTGCCTCAAACTATGCCGCGGCTTTTTTGTACAAACTTACTTATAATTGTACGCGCCATCCGGTTCAATGTTCGACTCTTGACTGATGATGGCGATGGGCTCCTGTTGCGGCGCAGCCACAGCCAACGACACAGCGCCAGCGATTAAGAGTAGAGCGATTTCCTGCAGGAAACGTAAACAACAGTAATATATGAAATTTTAATGTTACGAAATGAAGCTGTATAACAATATTTGTACTAGCTAAAACCCTAACACAGTATAAGTAATATTTTCACAAGTCTAGAATTTAATGCTCATGAATGAAAACAATTGCTGTTAATGACAATTGCGGCTGTCAACTGTCACGCAAATGTCAATATTTTACACTGAAGAGCGCAACAAAATTTACCTTGCATAGTCTTCAACAAATAATACGACGAGGTGTACCTCAAATGATTGATATGCATCAAAGGGTTAATGCTGTTAGGAAAGGTCGTTGCATTTTCATTGTGAAAAAAAAGGTAATTGGCACGAAAAAATGCAACATTAATTGATTTGCATTGTTTGCAGTAGGTGCCTGCTGTTGTTGTTGTTGTTGTTGTGTAATGTACACTTAAATATCAATTTGCCAATTTAATGATTGAGTCTTCCTTCGATTTTGTGCAATTATTCAGACAATTTTCGTTCTTATCGTGCTGCGCTTTTGTGTTTGTTTTGTTTTGTTAATTTTAGCTATCGTTTTTTTGTATGTGCTTAATTACAATAATTTCGTTTCGATGCTCGTTGTTTACTCGTCAGTATGTGTGTGAGTGTGGGAGTGTGTTGGTCGCTTTTAACTTTTCACACCCTCAAGTGCAACTGTTGGCACACATTAATGCACGCTATTTACACGGGCTGTTCACATTCAATGCAAATTCGGTTTTGCTTGTTGCTTGTCTGAGGCATTTTCTCTTATGCAATTCAAGTTGCTGGCCTGAGATTTGTGAGCTTCTTGGCAGCTTCAGCAACGAGCAGCTGATGTTTAAGGCATGAAGTTCACACCTTAGGAGTAGAAGCGCACAAGTGGGGAAGCAACAGTTCGTTAGGCGTTTTTGTTGTGGTAGCAAATTTGGTAATTGGAAATATGTTGCCAATGTGTGCTGAATTCTTGGGCAAGTGCTTGTTTTGTAGTCG
This sequence comes from Neria commutata, assembly GCA_963457695.1. Taxonomy (NCBI): domain Eukaryota; kingdom Metazoa; phylum Arthropoda; class Insecta; order Diptera; family Micropezidae; genus Neria; species Neria commutata. Next base: position 19,655,817 of record OY735247.1, on the reverse strand, counting down.
AAATTTTCAAAGATCTAGCAATTATTGTTTGCAACTTGAACATTTCTTACTCTTCTTATGCACAAAGAAAAGTTATTGATTGCTGGAGCAGTTAAAATTTAGCACACTTTTTTGAAAAGTAAAGTATATTCCAGCTAGCAATTGATGTCTAAAATGAATCTTTTACTAACTTTCAACAGAAATCTAAACGTTGATGAAAAGGCCCACGAAAGAGTATAATAAGCTAAAGTTTATTCAAATAAGATTCTATTCAAGTTTACATTTTGGAATCTAACAATCTTTACTTCAATTTCAATTTATTTATTCGAAGGTGTTAACATTGAAGACATTCGTCTTTTGCATGTCGCATAAAAGCAATAGATAATCATTTATAATCATTCATAATCATAATACTTATAAAGGGTTTCAAGATTGTGAAACAGCTATTGCTCCATAGCTCCAAAGATTATATCAAGATTCTTTTTAAAGTTTGAAAAGATTGCTTTAAGAACATTAAATTGTTGCTTTAATATACTAAATGAAAATTGATTTGGATTCTCCTATGATGGTTCTTCTGAAAATGGAAATAATGCCATGTATAGCAGTTAAAACATTACTTTTGTAAGCGAGGAAATTCTTTTGAAAAAATGGCACAGATAATTCTCCTTTGGAATATTGACATATTGACACATTTCGCTTTTACAATTTTTTCACAATTTTCTCACAATTTTCTCGCAATTTTACAAATATTACCTTCAAGTTTGCTTCGACAGCAATTTAGGAATTTGCACGGAGCAATGTTATTCAGACTCATTGAGACTTTGATCTTGAAGCATCAAAAAATGGTTGGGTATCAGAAAAATTTCAATAACGTCGAGTCTCTTATTTTGAGCAGAAGTTCACTTTCAGAAGCAAACTCTCTTAGCACTGAATTCGAAACTTTTTTCTCAAATCAGGTATCTGAAGTATTCAGCAAAATTCGAATTTCTTAAAACAAAGTTAAAGCTTTTGAGGCAAGGCGTCTCAGGTTCTATTCTTGGCAGAATCATGCCACTTTGGCGAAATGTGTTTTTGTGCGGTGCCAGCTCTCGTGTTGAAATGGCAACTCTCCGAAAGTATTCTTTAGCTTGCTAAAGCTTTCGAAAAACCCACTTTGACTTAGCTTTAGAATGCATTTGTAGATCCCATTAACATGTGCATTGAATACATAGAATGTGAAGAAATCTGAGTTTGTTGAATATTTCTTCAAGTGGAACTTAGTTTTAGTGATTTGTGATCAGGTCGGCACAAGAAGATGTCAGGTATGGCTCGTGCTTTAATTTAAAATGTTCAAAATTATAATACTTGCACTTTAAAGTAGGGCGAGCTTGTTAAACCCGATGTCCGCAAGCAGCAAGCTACTTAAGCTAAAACTAAATGCCTTACAAATCAAAAATATTAACGTTTTTAATTATTTGATGTATCTGTTGTTGCTTTTGGCTGTCTTAGAGAGCAGCTATTGTATCTGATATTTTACGAAAAGCGTAAGCAGTTCATCTTCAGTTGCTATAAAATGTTTTGAATGCTTATGAGCGGTGGACTTGTTGTAATTTTGAATGCGAAAACTATGACAAACACTGCGGGGCAGTCGCGGCAGACAGACCACAGCAGCAACTCAGCACTGCAACAGTTGCAGCTGACCTTTCGGTATCGCATGTCGCGCATATCGCGGTCGTTGGATCCACTCGCTTGCGGTAAGCGCATCGCATTGTGCTCATTTGCTTGCAAACATTTAAACGTACTTTTTTCATGCGAGGCTATTAAGCGGCTTCGAAAAGGCGTCGGCATCATTAGCGAAAATCGCAAATGTCGCTTGAGTGGGTGGAGAGGGGTATGCTTATGTCATCATCAAAAAATTGTATTTACATTTGAAGATCTTTTTTAAGAACGTTCTGTTTGTAAGAACTGTTTTTGTTGGAAATTTCGTAATGATTTCTATGCAGTGAGATGGCGATAACAAAAGTACTTGAAAAGAATCTTAATCTGAAACAAGTGATTTTTCATTAAATCATAAAATTCATTGCGCAAATTCAATGAACAAATTCATTGTCACTACATATTAAAAATTGCATTGCTTAGAGTCTGATGTAAAAAATCCATTTAGGTCCGGAAATACTTTTAATTGATTTTAAAGCTATGCTAGCTGCCCAAAAAGAATAAATCGAATCAAAGCATAATTTGTCATTGAACTAATGTAAATTCTACATTGAGCCAATGAAAGTCCTTTATGACACCAATGTCGAACATTCTATTGACAGTGGAAAAAATACTAGAACGATAATTATCAAGGGTCTTTGAATTCTGCTCACGCTTAAAAGGCCCTGCAGAAATATTAAGATTAGAACATTTTGTTCACAAATAAAGCAAATCATTTTATCACTCAGTTCAGTGAGCATTTATCACTGGGTCAACAAAGTCCGAATAATATGTATATATATATAATAGCAATATGAAATATTGTACATTGGATCAATGCAAAATATTTCATTGATCTGAAGGAATATTAAGAAATTTCAATAAAGTTAATACGGCTATCAGAAAGTAAGCAAGTAAAAGAAGTAAGTAAATCAAATAAGTAAGAGACTCGCGCAATCCGGGTTCCGTATTAGAGCCAAAATTTTAGAAAATATTACGTTACTTTTATACGGAAGAAATGTTTTTGTGCATTCTATTCTTCGAAAATTTAGACAGACGGACGCAAGAATGGTCTTATAAGAACTAGCTTTATATTTGTTAAAGTGCTTTCATAGCTTAATTCATAAAAAATTTAACTTGTAGTTTTCTGAAATCTATGACTAAATCCCTACTAACACTTATTTTATTGAAACTTTAGCTTGGAAAATCTAACAAATTAGGGATAGTTTTTTAACATTTTGAGATCACAAACCAATTGATAAACAATTTTCTTAACATTTTGAAAAAAAGTCTTTCTGAATTCTTAGAGGCAGCTCTTCAAAACGGCAAAATTGATCTTCAGGTCACTTTGTGATGCTGCCACAAATAGTTATTAAAATGCTTTAGATTATATCTTCATTTCGATTCAGTGCGGTAGTCAGTAAGTTAAGGTTATCTAATCTTACAGAAAATATGCTTAAATATTTGACGATTTCGAAAAATCTCGATAATTCGACAGCATTTTTGTGAGGCCTTGAACTGCCTTGAGCACTTCGCTCATGGCTTGATGCATGCTTCAGCTGGCGTTTAATTGCAGCGTAACTGATTTAAAAGCTGTTGCTTTAATTGCTTATGGTCCATAAGAAAAGAAACCGATTTTTCCAAAGAAAAGCGAAGACGAGGCAAAAAGTACGGCACGCTGTTTTCCGCATGCATGACATGTTGTGAATTTGTATGGCGCTTTTACGAGTACGTGGCAAGTCAAAATTCCCGACAAGCAAAACCCTTGCGCATGCCTGTGGCCACTTTCTGTGCCACAAAACGCTCAGCGAGCGGCTGCCTGTAGCTCATGCCTAGCAGCACTCAACGGCCGCTTTTTATGGGCCAACACTTTTCGACAGCTCGTCGCTGCAGCACAGCAGCGCTCATCTTGTCTGGGCGTGTTCACACGAGCCAAGCTTTTTTCCCAACTTTGACGGCACATGATAAATGTCAATTTGGGTTTTCGTCGAAGCGCTCATGACTTTACATAGATTGTGATATATTGGCGTATGAACAGGCGGTTTGACAGACGGACAGCTGGACAGACTGTCGAACGGGCGGCGCGGCAAACTGCGCTGAAGAGCAATGCCTGCTCATTAAGACAGACTGACACTAACGCATTGAAAGTGTAAAAATGTTGAGTTGTTCGAAATTAAACAGTAATTAGAAGCACTGGAAGATTGAGGAGGGAAGGAAAGTGCGCTTAACGATGGCTTGAAATGTCTTTTTTAAATAGATGAGCTAAGCCATCGTCATAACGTCTTCAGCAGTTGCTTCTTTGAAAAGTCCATTAGCACATATACACTGGTAAGGGAGTGTCTAAGGCCGTGGTCCACCAATTCGACAACCCGAGATTTGTCTGTGTATTTTTAGAGAAATTTAAATTACTGTGAGTCTGTGGGAAAGATTTTCGATGCAGTTGAAAAATTGCGATGAACAAAGGGGAGCGTTGAACTAAATGGTTATTGTCAATTAATGAGGAAAATAGCAGAGTTAATTTCAGCGAATTGCTTTCTGTCGGAATATTTATCAAATTAATAACTTTTAGCAATATTTAAAAAGTAGGTTGATTGCATGTGACTGAAGAACTGAGCACGAAATGAGTCGTCCACATGCAAAAGGTAACAGATGAAAGTATCCGAATATATAATAATTTTCCCCGAGACTTGAATGCTTTGTCTACCATGACTTGAAACTATTCTATTTGCCATATTTTTGAAATACACTCCCAATTGAATCCTTTTTGAAATGAAAGACTGTGTTTAGACTATGGATCAAATGATAAGTATTTCTTTTGTTTAAAATTATAGAGTGAAAATGAACGCTCGTTGTCAGAAAATCAGAAGAGCTTATCCGTATCAAGTTTCGGTAAGACATGAGTAATCTGATCAACGGATCAAAGAGGGTTGCAATGCAGAAAAATTTGAGTGATTAGGTATTGCCTTCGTCACAGCTAACTCGCATTTTTTTTATTTATCCTTTGTCTGTTTTGACTCTTGCAACAAAACGTATGTATGTGTGCGCATCGATTGGTCATGAGGACAAATGAGAGCAAAATTATAATGAACAAGCAATATTTGGTCTATAGTATAGCCAAAACCACAAAGGGTTAATATGCTTCATCATACAACTCAGTCGAATTATCGTTAATCCTCAGATATACACAGCTGGACCACATACTCCGGATAGCTAAGAAACAGCTAATAGCGAATCAAGAAAAGAATATTTCGCAGTGTTTGGAAGTACAATGGACAATATCATGGAAGAAATATGAAGATTTGAAGAATCTATGCCGAAGCTGTTTGAAAAAATCAAACAATTTATGGTCTATTCTCGAAACCATGTTTTCAAATTCGCTACACAGAATATGTCAATAACGAATCAAACGATCGTTCAGTTATGATTTGTGCAAAAATTTCTAAAATAATCTTTTTCTTACACATTTTTTCGATATAAATTTTTTGATGCACTAAAATTTAAATTAGTACGCGAAAAATGACATCTTCACATTTTGCTTTGAATTTGAATTTTAGAAAAGAAACAGTAAAAATTAGTTTAATCAACTTCAAAGTGTTATGACATTTTTGATTTGAAAAGAACGTAAGAGTACTAATTCTGGGTACCGAAACTTTCGTTCCATTGAGCAATGCAATTTTGTTGTTAGGGGTGGGGGATACTTATATTAAAATATATCAAAAAGAAATGCAGGCAAATTCGTTGCGTCTTTTGGTAATGCATTTGACTATAGTAATACCTAACAGATTACTTTCAGTTTCTGTTGCTATTTTCGTTACAAAAAGGACGATGGCTTTGCTAATTTTCTCATGTTTTTTTAAGTAAGTGCTGTTTCAACGAAGCAAAGTCGTTTTTAAGGACCTTTAGCAAATCTTATATAATTTTTCGAATTTTTTTTTGCCAATTACTTCAGACAACTTAAAAAAGTTCTTGCTTGCTTTTGCAAGATATTTGATATGCTGGTCCTCAGCTTGAATTCGTTCTTTTCTATTTTATGGCATTATTGCACTCACACTGCTGCTGTACACTTACAATTTTCATTTTGGCACTATTTGATAGCTTTTTTAACACACACTTCCGAGTGGGTTGAGCACGATATCCTGCCGCTTGTAAGGAGTCTTGTGAGTAATCCTCTAACGCTGACTGCTGCCTTGCGACGTTGTTGAGATCTAAGAAGTTGTTAATTGAACAAAAGATTTTTTAATGATCTCAAATGCCGGCTTGCAGCGCTATTTATACAAGAAATGCACAACGCATCGCAGGCAAACACACAAAAAACAACAACAAAAATAAATAAAAGCAAAAAAGTAAAAACTAAAGATTCGCGAGGCAGCCACTGCAAGTGCAGCGCTCACACATGCACACACAGACACACACACCAACAGCTGCGCAGGCATTAGCCAGAGATGCTGCTGTTGCTGCTGCTGCTCTTTGCGCGGCGGTAGTTGCTGCAATTGCTGTTGCAGCGGCCTACAACAAAAGTGCAAGTAAATTTATTTGCGATTTTGCTGGTGGAAATTCAACACATTTGGGCGCTGCTGGCGCAGCTGTTTAAAATTTATTTAGTTGCGAGTTGAGTTTGCTTCGGCGTGGCGCCGCGTTGAGTTGAATTTCTGCGGGTGGCTGGGCAGGCAGGCAGGCAGGCGGTAGGGCGGCGCGGCTGGCCACTTGACATGCCATGCATTGAGCACCTTTTCGACGCGCTTCTTATTTGCAGCTATTGCGACGCTTTGCTGATGAATTTCCTTGCTGCTGCCGTTGTTGTTTTTGTTGTTGTTGTTGGCAAACTGGCTGCGGCATAAGCTTGCAATAAAATTTAAATGATTGCAACGTAAATTGCAATTGTTATGATTTCATTTGGTTTCGTTGGCTGCTGTAGCTTCTTCACGCCCCTCTCGGCACTTTGCAGCCCTTTTTTGCGCAATTAAACGCCTCACGGCGCGGCCGGAACTTGTTTCGCGGCTACTGTTGTTCAGGAAGATTTGAGTAAAAGGAATTTACTTATCAATACAATGGGCAAATGCTTGTCTGCGTGCTGGTAAATTTTCTTATTCAGGAAAAAAATACTGTAGGCCGATGCAAAGTGATTCGTCCCACAGGCAAACTTCAAGAAATTTTGAGTGTCAAAACCAGGCTTCCGATTTTCCATTTCTTATTCTCATTACTCAACTTTGCGCAAGAAAAAGATTTTATAACAAGTTGTTCTTTTTGGAATAGAAATTAAAAAAATATTTTTAGTTAATCTTTATCGCTCATTCAATAAAGTAACATTTAAATTAAATAAGTAAATAATTGACGCAACGCATTAACTTTTCTGTGCTCGTTCTTTTTTCCTCGTTAGTTACCGGGACCTACACATTGATTATACTGTCATGACCGTTAGACTGATATCTAAACGTGTATACCAAATTTCAATCGTTTAAGTATGTATTTAGACAAATTCGGGCCTTACCGATAAAATTCCGAGATGAATTTATTTATGGGCGCATTTTGGGCGTGTCTTTTAACCGTTTCGTCTAATCTCTGAACTTCAAATAATTTAAGGTTAAGTGTCACTTTTTACTAAATTTGGTTCAATTCGGACAGTTGCATCTTCCTCTCCTGCGACCGCAGACGTTCAGATGGACAGACAGACAGAAAGACATACAGAAATACAGACTGACAGACAGACAGACAAAAGGACTGACTGACGGACAGAAAGACAGATATATTGCAGATTGTATTTAATGAAGGGATCTAGCCTCTTAGCCACCGCCGCAAGATCCTCATGGATGAACAGTTTCAAGAGGTATGAAGCAATTTTCTTTGGGATCTTTTTGTAATAACCTTCGGTTGTAAATAGATGTGTATAACCTATCTAACAAAGTCTGGTTCTTACTAGCACCCACATTGACACTGAATGTGCTCTGCTGTTTCATAATCATTGTTACAAATTCGACACATGCTATCCTGTACTATATTCGTGACATTTAATTAACCTACAGTGTTCGGTCAAGAGCCAGACAAACAGATGGGCAACCGGAAATTAAAACAGAAACTGATTCAGATAATTTCTATGTTCCCATATACCTAGGACGGCTCCTCTAAGCCGTTACAATTTTCGCACAAAGTTTATATACTCTTTCACCATATATTTAGGATACAAAAATGATTGAAAATCGAGTCGATCGCTTTTGTGATGAATTGTAACTTACCAAATCTGACGAACAGTCAAATTTAAGGCCAGTTTGTGGCGAAATCAAAACCGCTTTATTTAAAGCGCGATTTGAAATCGGCGACCCAAAATTTGCCGGCATACAAAAGTTCATCGAAATCAAAGATCTTCTTCAAATATTGTGCAGTCGTTGTATGGCATCGCCCCACTGTGCCACGCTTGCTTGTCGCAGTCACATTTTATTTGTTGTTTAATTGCCTTTAGTTGCCGTGGTGCTTCGTATTGATTTTGGCGTGGCTGCCTTTGACTTAATGTGTATTTTTTATATTTATGTGAAAAACGCAGTCGCGTGCAAATATTGTCTATAATCGGTGCTGCAGTCGTCTTGCGTAAAATGCACACAGCTAAATGTCAACGCAATTTGTGCAGCATACGAAATTAATTTCAAAAACTTGTCCATTTACTGCGTAAAGTTGTATATTTTTCCGAAATAACTCAATTAGCGCGCAATCGTGGCCTAGTCTGCGCTTTTCTTCCAAGTTCGAAAAATGAGGTGTAGAAGGTTTAAATAAAAGGCAGAATTTTTGTAAAAAAATCTGCTCTAATTTGACATGTTAAAAAAATTCTGTCTGGTATGTCTCGGAAAAAATGTATCTGGCCCCTGCAGTCAAAGTTCATTGGTGCAATCCCCGGACGGACTCAGCCAATTTAACAGACTGGGTATGAGAATTGAAAGGCAAGGTTTTTTGTTTGACCAAATTCTTTTACATATACTTTAGTAACTACAATTCACGATTAATTCATGCGAAATATTCTCCTTCTGCATTTATAATCTTATATATCCAATCTCTCAGGCGAAAGCTGGATTTCGCTACTCACAAGTTTTTGAAATTATCAAAGGAACTGAACCTAAAATTTGCTTCAAAGTTATTCACAGTACGGATTCGTATAAAAAGTGCGGTCATAGCCGCATTTTCCAGCATGATTTGCATTCGCCCACAATTCCATACCTATTGATCCAGTGATGGTTCTTTTAATGCATCTTTTATCTTGATCTAAATTGCTTAAATTTTATACTGGCACATTGTTCTTTAAAACCTGATTATAATTTTTTTTAGATATTTGAAGGTTTATGTTGATATAACGATTTGTTAAAATTATAGTATATCAAAATGTTTTTTAAGAAATTTCATAATGATTTGAGGCACGGGAATATATACCTATTCATACAAGGTTTGCACGAACTATTCGATCGAACACAACTGGCAATATTCAAAATTAAATGCGAAAATTATTATATAAATTAAATGCAGACATTTTCATAAATGCAAATGTGTGAAAAAGAACCAGTTTTATCAAGTTAGCTTAAATGTCAAATGATGCTTAGCCAGCGAATTTCTGCAACGTTGATAAATTCTTATGATAATATAGTAAATGCAAATCTAAGTAAATCTTCTAAAAGCCATTTATTTAACACACTTTGATGAACATTTAGAAACAATTATTTTTACTATATAAATTTAGAAACAATTCTTTTTACTATAAAGCCAGAGCTGAGTAAGGGGTAGGTACCCATTTTTAGGAATACCGCTTATAAGACACTTTTTTACTCTTAAAACAAAACACAACCTTTCGAGTTCTATTCGTTTATGAAATAAGCTTCCAACGTACGTATGGAATTTTTTTAATGAAAGTTGTAGTCCCATTTAAGTGCTGTAATTTCCTTTAAACTATAGTAATTGCTTATTGAAAAGTTGTATTCTCAAGTAATATACCAACATTTTAGCTAATAAACAAACATAATTTTTCGAAAACTTTACCGTGGCATTACCCCTTAAGCCCTGCAGATATTTTTGTTTCTCATCAAAGGACATTATATGAAAAGAAATAGAAGAAATAAATGCTGGAAAAATATTTTAAATCAACGATTCGAGAGCGAGTTAAAACAAATTTGGTGAAAATAACCTCAAACATATCAAATTTCTATGCGAGCATGCCACCTTTTCATGGTCACGATTACAGCTGCTGATGAGAGCAGGCTATCTATGTGCCCTGCTACCATCCAAAATCCACCCTATGCAAAAAGCTCATGATGATTTCGGTAAAATGAAATTTATTAATCAGTACAAAGGACGAAAGTCTACCTACGTGCTGCTATTCAGACAAAAGAATTTAGATATATATATATATATACATATATCTGGGTAGGTTGTGCTAATTTAATAGCTATTTGAATTGTTTGACTATTCATTGTTATTACTACTATACTTTTAAAAGTCAACATGAACAGCAGTCTCATTATATTGTTTTTCTCCTACTGATTCAATTTGGCATTAAAATATGCCAGAAGCCTTCCATCGCGTGTGTACCTCGCATTGCTCTAAGAAGATGAAATTGAAAAATTGTTGCAAAAATTTTATGTTGCAGAAAAATGTTGCATTACTACAGACGGCTGTCGGTGTTGGTAATTAAATATAAATGGGTTCGGTATATGGCATGTGCACTGCCTACGAGGGGTGTTCAATGTATTCTCGGTATCAGTATGCAAAACACAGCCAATTGAGTTCAAATATTTTTCATTGATCAACGTACATATGTAATCCTCCATAACCTCAACAAATTTATTTGGGATGGGCAAAAAATACGCGGCGTTTTCGGTAAAAACATAGAACAAAATTATGTATTCAAAAAACATTTTTTGATTCCATATACTGCCCATTATTTTCAACAACCTTCAGCCATTTTACGGCTATAACCATTATTCCTTTACTATAGAATTACGGGATTGTATCTTTAAAAAACTGACGCAGGTGCTTTTCGCTGTCTTTTTTTGAGAGCCGTCCCTTCGTCATTGTAAAATGTAATGTATTTTTTCGGAAATTTAACTCTTTTTTGCTTCGTAATGACTTTGAACACGATGCACCAATCACAAAAAATCAGCTGATTTGTCTTCTGTTAAACAGAAAAAGAGTTGCCAGATGCAGCTTACGCATTCGAAGTTATGACACTTTAAATCAAAGTAACAGAAAAACGCCCCAAACGAATGCATCTCGAAATTATCTTTTCAATACCATGTCAAACATAATTTTCATGCTTATCCGAAAAATGAGGGGCGTTCAAAATGTTCTCGGTATTGAGGTATTTGGTTAATAAAGTGGGTAATTTTATAATTTCATCAAATAATCATGTATATGCATAGAAGTTCAGAAAAGCATCTCGTTGAGATTTTCGACCATAAGCTGCAAGTTTCATTCGAAATGCAAGCACAGAAAAAAGAACACACGGCAGAGCATGCTACTTAATCCCATTGGCCTTCACGCACACGTGGCATTGAGTGTATGAAATATAAAATGTGATTTTGATGCTAATTCCCAGCAGGCAGGCAACTCTTGCAGTGGCTAGCTTCGCTGAGCAGCGCAAGCGACCGTTTAAGTGCAACAAGTCAACACTTTCCAGCAAATGCAACCAACTATAAACTTTGCAAATCCGCCAGACCAGATCACCGCTGGAAATTGCATATAGCTCTTGCAAGTCAGCAGAGAGCCAACATTTGTAATACTTTGTTGCTGTGCCAAATGCTAACGGAAAGTGCTGCTTCAGCGCGCTTCAGAACAAACGACTTAAGCAACGAACTGCGCGGCGTTCTCCATTTTATTTAAAGTGTTAGGAAGTGCATAGCATTTATTGTGGAAATAACAGCGCTTGGGTGTAGTCTGCTTCCCTGCTACCCTCTCCTGGCACACTTAATCGATTGCCGAAAAATAGTTGCCAAAAAAAATGGCCCACAGCTTGAGAAACGCTTCTTCTTCTTCTTCTTCCACTGTTTAGCGCTGAGCTGTCGCAGCAACGAAGAAGTGAACAATAAAATCTTTGGAACAATCTTGTCACGATATTGTGTGCATTTTATTAAATAGCAACGTAGTCGATGGAAGCGCGACGCAACGACGATGACGGCGGCAACTTTTGACATTTTGACCCCGTCAGTGTCTGCCGCCGACGCAGACGCCGACGCTTGACTCAGATCACAAACGGCAGATTATTTCCTTGCATGTGGCTCCAAGCAGCGGCGTAGCAGAATTGCGCTGGTAGCTTCTTTTTTGCCATTTGATGGCTTGGCCTGACTCGGATTGCAAAAGCTTTGAATCAGCGACGATGGCTCCTCCCTGGGATGACGGCGCGGCGCGTTGCCACGATGTATATACTACATATGTACATACATACATGCTACGCTGCAAATGTTTGAAAATAATGCAAATCGCTGCAATTAATATCAGGCAAAAACCCACAGTTGGGAGTTTCTTGATGACATTCATTTGCTGTTTGTTTGCGTGTGTGTGTGTGCATTGAATTAATTGCAAAGCCTTAAGTGAATGATTTGCGCTAGATGAGCTGGGGTTGACGGCAGGTCAAGAGCTTCAATTGCTCTTCTTCATAGGTTTAGAGCTTCGTCGACAGTTCAGCATATCTGCGCAATTAGCTTGTAGAAATAGAAATATTTAAAGTCATCGCTTTTGAAAATTTTATTTCTGATTTTAATACAATTTTTTATAATTTACAGTAAACTCCACCATTAATTGTGCACCCCGCTTATAAGCACACAAAATTTTAACATTTCGGTGTTTAGGTTTTTTCTTATCTACTATAATAAAAATATAGAATTTTGTTCCACTATCCGGATGGTATTCACTCAGGTAAATATTTTCACTTTTCTCTGTAAAAAGCTCAATAAGTTTTCATTATAATTAATTAATTTAATAGATTGGCGCAACAGCCCGTGTGGGCTAAGGCCTAGCTTTCTCGCATTAACTTGTGTGTGCTTGTCATATTTTTCATAAATTAGCGGGACCTATTTTACCGAATCCGAACGGGATTTGAGAAGCTTTTCATGGCAAAGATTATTCTCGGAGAATTGCCAATTCACCGCGAGAAGTGGCGCTGCGCAAAGAAACAATTCGAAAACAAATTTTCTTTTTATTAGATGTTACCGGACCGGGAGATGAACCCAGGTGATCCGCATCAGCGACCAAGCACTTAGACCTCTGAGCCACCGCGGCGCCATAAATAAATCGCATCACTAAAAAATCGGAATTGGCTCATTCTCTATACTTGAGACAAACAATTTCTTCTCTCAATTGCTTACAGAAAGTCCCTTCCATAGCCACCTTGATTTTCCGGCTCTGATTTTCTTCTTACTTTTGCGCACTTTACTGTGCCACATGACATTTCGTAATATTCGACGTTTGCAGTTTGCTTCGCTATCGGCGTGAACTCCAAACACTTTTTGTGTGCCATCTGGCACGAGCATCTTTGCACACTCGGCAGCAGGAGGCAGCAGCGCCCATGGAACCTGCACTGGAGATGTGTGAAAAAGTGCCTACCTTAGGCAAGAGCCTGCAAACGCTGAGTCAACATGTCAGCATAGCAGACACCGGCTTAGCGGCCGAGCTTTTGCGACAACGCCACGCCCACCCATAAATATGCGCCTTTATTGCTTGCCTTTGCAGCTGCTGCCGGTCGCATTGATGCTGCAGAGAAGACGGCTCGTTGCTTGCGTATGGCTAATTAGCAGCGTTGCACAAGCATGCAGCCACAGCGTGCAACGTATGCCGCTCAAAGTCAGAAAACTACAGTTCCACCAATCAAAATGATAATGAAATTCCTGAATGCCACAAGTCAACACAAAAATCAAAATGAATAAACGAAATAAATTTTTCGGAATATTTTTAAATACAAGATACTCTTTTCTCTTACATTTAATATTTGTTACACACTGTAATAAATATAAGAAGGAGAATAGTAGAAACATTTTTCGTAAATTTTCCATAGTGTTGTTGTTGTTATTTGCAAAGAACTGCTTATGATAACAAAAATTTGTAAGTACTGTAGAATATTATTAATTATTGATAGGCGCAACAGCCCGTGTGGGCTAAGACCTAGTTTTCTAGCATTAACTTGTGCGTGCTTGCTATATTTTTGCACAAGTAAATGGGACCTACATTAACCGAATGCGAACGGGCTTGAGAAGCTTTTTATGGCAAGGAATATTCTCGGAGAATTGCCAATTCATCGCGAGAAGTGGCGTCGCATAAAGAAACAATTTGAAAACAAATTCTTTTGCTTCTGGCGCCACTTGCAGAATATTATTGCTTGTATAAAAATATTGCAAAATATCGCATGGAAGCTATACAAATTGTGAAAGATAATTCCAAGTCTTGCCATTTCCTTCCCTTTATAACTTTTCTACGAATCATGAATATTTCATAGAAAATTTTATTCCACACTGATTCTCTGCAAAAGGTCAACTGGCTGTACATGATTTTAATATAAGTCTACGCCATTTAGAATCAGCTTGATTTTACATCATATTTCGGATTCTTTAAAAACAGCAGTTGTAGTTTTCAACATTCTATCAAAAACAGCTTCACTCTTAAGAATAATACAATTGCCTACGTAATTTTCATTGTGAAGTAACTTTACATGTTAATTTTTTCGAATGTTGTGTTTTTATAAGAACGAAATCCAGAATAGCAAGCACTTTATGTGCCAAACTGAACAGAAAGAGTAGCATGGTTTTTTATAGAAAGTCGATGAGCATAAAGAAATTATATTTCGAAAGTTTGGAATATTGAAAGAAATAGAAAAAGTGTATAAAAGGCCAAACTATCTTCAAAATTTGGAAAATCCCAAAAAACTTTCAAATAACATTTGTAATACTTGTTGGCACTTATATGGATTTTACTGTTAATGCATTTACTATGGGGCTGATGGTTGGTGCGATGGACGATTTCAAGTCGATACGCCTAACGAGGTTATGGTAAATTAGTGATGAAAATGAGAAGTATAACTAAAGCGGCTTAGTCACTTCAGTGCATCTGTGCAAGGCATGTGACACACACACACATACACGCACACTCATATATAGACACATAATTGTATGCACTTGCATGGTAGGTGCAACTTTGCCTAATAGGCCGATTTGGTGTGCGCTAAAGCGATTATAATAGAAGCGAAAAATTTGCAGTAATTAACCGCGAAAACAAAACGCCATGAGTGCAACACAAGCCGCGCTGCAAGGTCAATATGCTTGCTCTGCTGCTGGCAGATCTTATTCATCTGGCAGATGCTGCTGATGTTGGTTTTGAATAGCTGCTGCTCGCTTGCTTGTTGCAACAATGGATTTATAACATTGGATTTTTAATGCGCTGCCACGAACTCAGCCATAAACATTTACAGCTGCACAACAGAGGCGTACCTACTTATGCGGGGTAGGGCACGTTTCGGCGGCTGATAATCCACTTCAGTGGATCGGATCGGGACACAGCTTCCGATGTATATGCAATGCTTTACAAAAGTATTGGGAATTTTTAGTTTACTTTTACAATAAAGAATTAATGCATTTTCTATAATACACAAGATATCTGCATTGAAAATGAAGAGCATTCTTTTATTAAAATATGTATTAATTCTTAAAAAAGGTATGGGTAGAAATCAAAACCATTCCGCAGCATGAATCAATCCCCTCCGTATATGTTTTTCCAATTTGAAGGCCTTCAATTTAAAATTTACCCGTTATGCACTTCTGAATGCAACCCTGCTGCACGCACACAAACACATATACAGGTAAGTGAATGTTCAATGCAAATGCGATATTTGATACAGATTTTCACACCGTCGCGTCACCTAAGTCGCTGGCAGTTTGCAAGTGGCCAGAGAATTCTATGCTAAGCTTCTAAGTTGCTTCTAAATTCTGTAGAGGAGGGGGTGGAATATTAAATAACTGGGCGCAATTGGGCTGAAAAAGTCTTTGAATTTGACTGCTCAATGAATAACGCCGGCGCATTAAATTGCTTTTATGAAAATATGTTCCTTCTAACAAGCAATTTCCTTCCTTCAATGTAATCCTAAAATAATGCACTTATTTAAATTTTTGAATATTTAGTTATATAATTTTTGATATTTTCTTGAACTGAGTGGTCACTTTATATACTCTTTGTATAGTTAATGCAAATCAGAAGTTCATTTTGAATCGAATGTACATTCCATACTACGTACGGACTTAAAAATCAAGTTAGATATGTTCTAAAAGAAACCCAAGTGCCTGAAAGTATTTTTTGAAAAATATTCACCTTAAAACATAATTCCGAAATTTTTTTTATTTCTTTACAAAAATCAACTATAATAGTCATAAAAATCAGAACAGACCTTTGTGCAGCACTTATAATAAAATTAGTTGTAATTGGGTTCGTTTGAACGAGTTGCAGCCATTTTATAACAAATTACAGACTTATACCATGATTAGATCTATTATATTCTCTCTGCTTATACTCTAAGGCTCTACAAAACTAGATATGACGAATAACCACCGTTCACTTTCTTTGGATTCGACCTACAAATGATTGCAGAAATGGTTCCATATCTCTAGAAAAACCTTAGAAGTTTCTGTTGAAAAGGTTTGACATGATTCTCGAACAAATTGTTATAAAAGCGCTATGATATCTATAAAGTTTTGAAAATAGCGCAACACTAAGAAGAAAGGTTGTAAGAAAAACTATGTCGAAATATTCGACTTCGCATTAGCTATTTTGATAGACACCTAAGAAATTTTCGGGAATTTATTTGCAACAAATTATAATGTATTATAAGAATATTAGCTCTGCCCAATTTAATGCTATATGTTATATGCAATATAAACATTTGTTATTTGTTTCAATAAAATCAGAAGGTTATTAATGTGGAAGAAAATTAGTGACGGTTATAATAAACTCATATGGAACAAAAACTTGGGCCCTTAGCACTTGCTGGTTTTGAAAGAATAATAACTTAGTGGGAGCGGGGGAAGGGAGTAGAGATGGTTGACTTTTGCCTCGAGCCCGTTGCCATTAATCAGTATATTGAATACAGTCTCACGGATGCCTCAACATGCCTGCATTGTTGTTGGCTCGCTCATTTGCTACATAAACTCTTGCATGAGAAACTAGTTTAGTGCAAATCTAAGGCAGTGTAACACTACACTTCCTTGACCATGGTAGTCCCACTGCCAAGTCCACTTGGATCGGCCATTCTGCAATATAATTGCCAACATCACGCTTACATCATTTTAATAAGACCAGTCGACCGACGACCACTGAGCAACTTGTCTGCACATTTGACACATTCCAACTGCAATATTGATGCCGCTGCTGTGCTGCTGTTGCTAATGGCTTTCGATGTTGGTGCTGCTGTTCATGGTGCCGCTGCTGCTGGTGACATTTGCAATGACTGCATTGACTTAATTTATGCCTCGCTTGACATTAGGCATCTTCAGCAGCGCCGCTCGATACTGGTTTTCGCTTAATCGAGAACTTGTAAATGCAAGCTGCTGTAAATTTAATAGCTTAAGAGGAAGAAGGAGGGGATGTAAAAATCGAAGAATTTAATTTTGTGAAAGCAACAACAACAGTTAAAACAAGTTGCTGGCCGCTGTAAAATTAATGTCAACCGCAATTCCACAGACAAATTGCACACACATGCTCATGTTTTTCTTGTGAATGCGTGGAATGAAGAACATAAAAGTGGTCGCCTACAATTTTTGGCAATAAAAAATAGTTTTATTGACATGTCACTGAATACGTATTGGCAGTTAGCTATAAATATTCGGTGGAATATTAGTTTTTTTAATTCAAACGTTTTAACAGTACGTTCATTGCTAAACGAAAAACTTAAGCAACAAACTTGATTTGTGTTGATAAACTTGCCTAATTGATTAAAAGTACTTAATTGATTGATAGCTGCATTCTAGAGAGGGGTGAGATAATTTCGCTCGATAATATCCATGGTACGAACATTTGCTATAGATCGGTAATGATGGCTACAGAAGCCTGCCAGTAAGCGAAGAGCTGCCTAACGATAACATAAGAAATCTCTGTAAAGAAATAAGCTGTTCGTATTTGCTTCAACTTTGAGTGTCAAGTCTCTGATAAATTGTCACTATTTTGTCACTTCGTACTATAAAGACGCTGAATGAGTTCTGCCCTAAGCTTTTGCTGCAAGTCCTTGCCATGAGGACGATGCTCTCTTTCATTGACTTTGTAAAAAATACAACTTTTTTGGCTTATCAATAGAGTATATGCTATTAAGCTAACTAAATAGCAGTTTAAAATCCGAAATGTGAGAAGTTGCTCATCTAAAAATCAGTCCTTGAAGTAATCGAGGTTTTCAAACAAACTCTCCATTGTACATGTTTGAAAAAGTATCGCTTACGATCAATATGTCATACTTTTTGTTTTTATTCCTTTTTTTCTTCTTCTTAATTTCTCTCTCTTATTTGTGACTTGGTTCTCTTTGTAACACGCTCTTTAATGAACTACAATATTTGAAATACAATATTTAAGCGAGCCTTCAAATTTTAACCAGTCCTGGAACTGTGGAATCTCGAGAGATCAGAAAATTCATATGCAGAGACTCAAGGGCACTTGAAGTCCATAATAAATGAAAAAGCGTGCTAATTACGGCTGAAACAAATTATTCTTCTGCTCCTTGTTATTAATTTATGCTATTTGGCATAATTTGGAATTAAAATTCTGCATAAAATGTAAATTATTTTGACATTTATGCGCGGCGCCTTGCCAATGACAATGACAAGCGTTTGGCGTGAATTGTGGCTGACTGTAATTTGAGTGGAGGCGTGCAATTGAAATTTATATTCAACGCATAAATCATCTGTCGAATGCAGCAGCTGACAAACAGTAGCCCAATTATTACAGAGCCCCGCGGCGACAATTCACTGGCTTGTTCAATTCACTTATGTGACTGTTGAAATTCCACAATAATTTGCCTGCGACGCAGCGGATGTGTAAATGGCACTCAGATCTTCTGCCCAATAAAGACACTTCCGTTAGAATAATTTAATTTGTGCTTTATTCGTGCTTATTTGGACATGCCCAAATGCTTTAATTGGCTTAACTGTGAAAGGCAGGGACAGTCCGAGTTGGCAGTGCGAGGTTCAAAATGCCAAGAACACTTTATTTATACACATTTTATCTTATAGGAATACTTCAAGAGAGCAGTGCCCACGAAGGTTTTGGCTGCTTTTAATGCGTGATAAATGACCTGCAAATTGTTTTCTCGAAAACTGAAATTAAATTAAATGCAATTAATTGTTATTTTTTTTTTTTTTATTTATTATGTAAATGTTGTAAAGTTAACATGAAGTTTGTAATCAAAATGCATGAGAATTATTCCAAACAAATCTATTAAATTTTGTATACACAAATTAATGAGTTGAACACACAAGAACAATATACAAAATCCAATTACCAGCATATTTATCAAACTTGAAGTTGACAAATGATCTGTCAAAAGGCTACACTGAAAATACAGCCTTACATTGTACTATGAGTAATAAGTAGCGCATTGTGTTCAGTGTAGGCTTTTCTAAAAGTACCTACTGTAGATATTTCAAGTAAATCGAAAATCTTTTTCAAAAACGAATTTCTGGTAGAAAGGATTAAGTGGTTAGTCAGTCTGACTATCAATTAGCACTGAAAGCCGTTTTGTAAAAGTGTGAAAAGAACATTTTTTATTAAATATAGTGTCAAGCTGGTGCTAATTTGTTCACTTTTTTAGAAAATTCACATGTGCTGGTACTTAATTAATATGGTCACTCGTCGGTTGACAGGATTCAGGTTACAATTTTCAGCTGAAATCAAATATTTGAAATTTTTTATAAAATAAACATATTTAGATCTCAATTATTTATTTAGTGAAAATATTATAAGTAATGGAAAATTTTTTCTTTATTTCGACATCGTTGAAAATTATAAATGAGATATTAAAAGGTACTCTAGTTGTTCCATAAGTTGAACTGTATACGACAGATGATAATGTTGGTCGGAAGACTGTCGACCCTCTTTAAAAAATGCAATTTATAAAATCGCATTGAACGATTTGATTAAGGGTTCAAGCACCTAGACACACGCTTTGGAAACTGACTGTAACATGAAAAGGAATGCGGTATCGTGTTTCGGGATTTTCATACATTATTTGAGACACTTAACACTGCAATAAATTACTACGAAATTTTCGTTTTTATAAAAGTGTGTGTTTAGAGGTTTAAGGTTCTTAATCCGTAAACTTTTGGTGCTGACAAAAAGCAATCACGGAATTACGGAATATTCGGTATAACTTAAGTCGATTGACTTTAAAGACAATAATTACATATTTAAATGGATCACATTTTTTTGATATGAGCATGAAAATATAAAGCAAAACTATAAAAAGTGCAAAATTCGAAACAAAACTGAGGCACACAAATTAATTTCCCTTTCATACGAAAACAAAACCAGATGGTTGCATTTTTATAAACCATTTCTAGATTTCGAGGTAAATGAGCATTGCTTTAGGTTAAGCCTCTTCAGGTTGTTTAATTAAGTATTAGATATTTTATATACACTGTTATAGTCTGTAAGATTCGAGATCAGTAGACCGAAATAAAATAAGTAAATAAAAAATAAATAAATGAGTGCTCAAAGTTGTACAGGAAAAATTCCGAAAATAGCACGATCTTATAATATTTGAAATGCTGTAATTTTAGAATGAAATAATGCTCTATGATGCCGGAATTCACATCTAGCCACTCATTATTTACCTTTCTACTCATACGATATAGAAAACATATGTCATAAGCAGAACAGGCGCATTTGTAAACGCCCTCTTACACCCGCCCGCAAAGCACATGCAATAATATTTCCAAGTTATTTATATTGTATTCAATTATAGAATAAAATTTATTTCCATTGCAGTTGGCTTGCGGTTGGTGGCTGTTTTACGGCGTGACCACGTCCAGCGCGGCGCTCTTTAAATGTGAAGGTCGCCTGACAGCGTCTACTGCTGTAATCTCAATAGCTGCCGCTGCCGCCATGTGCCGCTTCATTTACAGCCTCTGCCATCACTTGCCGGCTCTGCGATTCGACCAGCTGCATCTGCGGTGCATGCAGATGTGCTCCTCGCCTGCCGCCTGTTTTGCCGCAGCGACAGTTTTTCGGTTACCTGCTTCAAAGCCTGCCACCGGCATACACCTTTATGAGTTGCTCTCAGTTTAAGTGTCAAAAAAGACAACCATAAATTACTTTATTTTGCACAATTCTTAAAAAGTATTTTCAGTTCTTTTGCTTTGCGATTTATTGGCAATTTTTATTGCAAATGCGCTGAAAAATAAAGCACTCCATCCTGTCTGTGGCTCCTTGAGAATTGCCCCTGAAATGTGCATCTGCTGCTCCCCTTCGACTCTTCTCTTCTACACATTTTGCGCTGTTGTTGCCTTTGCACGCACGAGTTCGCTGCCTAAGTCTTTCGTTGTGCATTTGGGCTTTTTATCTTGGGCCGCCTTGACGCATCGTAAAAAGCTTACATAATACCGTTTATAGTGTTTTCGTCTGCGTTTTTATTGACTGTTCGAAAAGTAAAATATGCAAATTGAACATCGACTGCAAGCATAAAGAGTCGCAGCGCTTTAAAGCTTTTGTGTGTGCACGCCTTATACGTATTTATGAGCGCTTGATAGCTTCGCTCTTTAAGCCACAAAACATAATTTTTTTTTGGTAATATCCAATTTAAGGTTCAGGTAATCGCTACAGAATTTACATGCAACGGAAGACACATTTCGAAGCTATTCCCAACGGTCCGATTGGTAAGACTATTTTCCATGAACGTCATGATTTAGCACAAATTAAATATTTTTAATTAGAAGCTTTGAAGTGCTTAGCAATAACAAATGGAAAACAATTGTTTAAATGCTCCACATGTCAGCAACTGACTAAGATCTACCAATAGACGCATTTAACAAAAATCACTTTATTACTCCTAAAAATTAGGCACAAAAGCATGCAGCAAAAATTTTTAGACAAACGTAGAATACAAACGTTAAAACTTTAATATTTTAAAATGTTCCTCTTTGAGCTCCATCTTCTATAATAATAATTAAATTATGGATTAGCGCAATAGGCAGTAAGCGAGGCTTAGACCTAGCTTTTTCGTGTTTACTTGCGTGTGTTTGTTGTTCTTGCACAAATTAACGGGACTTACAAATAACAGTATTCCGAACGGGTTGAGAAGCTTTTCAAAAGACTTCTAATAACTTCTTTAATCTCTTCAAATAATCAATCGCCAGGGATGGCCTCGTCATTTTACGAAAAAAATTTTCCTCTTAGCCCAACTTTCAACTTGGGAAATTTCAAAAAGTTTGGCTTTATAGAAAACACTTTTTAAGGCACATTTTTCCTGTGATTTCTGCCTTCAGTTTATCTAAAAAATTCTGCATAGTATGCTATAATTCTCGACCAAAATTTGCAATCTGAATACTCTTCGAAGGTAGAACAGGGCTACACGAGCTCAAATGGATTCGCTGTTGGCAAAACCTGGAGCTGTCACCGCCAATACCACCACAAACAATATTAGCTTGGAGAGAAAGCGTGAAGAACTCTTGCCAATAAGTATTACTATGAATTTGGCAAGCAATCGGGAAGTAGATTCCTCTCTAGCTTGACAAAACTGCATCTCCAGAAGACGCTCTTCTTTCCCGTATTGCTTTAAGGCGCTGATATTGTTCGATTCTCTTGAACAAAAGTTCTCACAAATTCATTTAGCTTTGCTGCTGAATTTTAGAGGAGCCAGTTCATCTGCATCAGTGTGTACTTTTACTTTTCAATAAGAATGTCAAGATGAAAGAGATTAGTTTGAACATCACTTTCGAATCCAACAAACCTAACATGACATTTCGCATGTCGGTACCGATCACAGTTTAATTTCGATTTTCAAAACACTTTAAATAATAAACTAATGATACGGTTCTTAAAATTTTCTTAAAAGTATCGCCTATTGGAATTTTTTGTATGTCCGTACATATTAAAATGATTATCGATTCGATAACTCTTTAGATCCATTCCGCTGTAGATTATACAACGAATCGAGTTCCTTTCTGCATAATTAACTGCTGAAATAATTAACGCCCCTTCACTATTAAAAGTAAAATTTGTGCATGCGTAACACAAAAATTTTGATGTACTACATACATACCAGGGATGTTGTCTACGGGAAAACGAATCTGGAAGCCACGAGTTACCGTAGCATATTTACGTACCCACATGCTGGTATTGAAAATGGAGAATTTAAAATTTAAAAAATACAAAAACCAAACGGTTCAAATTTAATCAGGGCGGCTAGTTTTGTTACGATTTTTCGATGTTTTCAGCTTTTCTTGTACGTTTTCATTCATATTTCAATCAATCCTGAAACGCTTTCTTTTAAAGTATGCGCTTTTTTTTTATAAAAGCAATTTCTTTTATAAATCCAAAAAACTCCGCTGATTCCAACATAGCAATTTTTCAAGTTAAAACCCCGCGGCATTGACACCCCTAGTGCATACACTGCCAGAACTTGTCAACCGCATCCGAGGCAAGTGCCAGAATTCGTAAGCCGCACAACAGCCCAAAAGATGAAGCTGCTCATATGCTACTATGCATAGTCTGTGGCGGTGGATGTTCGTGCATCCGCTCCAGCTCACTCCACACTTATTGTCTTATTCTGCTGCTGACAGCTAGGTAGTCACTTTAATTAATTTAGGTCTCTCTGCGTGTGCTTTTTTTTCCATTTGTTGCCGTCGCTGTAAGGCAATTTTGCACTGTAATAGTCATAAAAATTCTTAACGGAAATTAGCAAAATTCAAATGTCTGTAGATGTGATATCATATTTGGGGATCGTCTCTCATTCTGAGGCGTTTAGTGTTTTGGGCACTGTTTGGGAATGCAAGTTTTTATGCTGAATTCGTCGATTTTATGGAGATTGTTTTTGGATTCGTTTTTGGATGTCAAGTGATGCGGCAATATAAATTGCTACATTCCATTCGAATTCAGAACAGTTTCGAGATACTCGACAGAGGAGCAACAACGCCATTGAACGAGCTAAAGGATTGTAAAAATGGCTCAAATGGTAAATGGCGGTGTATTTTATGTTTGTAGTGTGGAGTGTAGCCAAAAGTTGTAAAATTAGAACAAGTGAATGTGTAACTAATTTTTGAATTTTTTTTCATTATGAGGGTGTGAGCATTTTCAATGTTTCTATTGTAATATAAAAGTGAAATCAATAATGTGAAAATTCTCTACAAATTCTTCACTGTACAAATATTGAAATTAAAAGCGGGGATTTTTCGACACATAAGAAAAAGAGCAATATAACGAGCTATAATCAAGAAGTTACCAAACAATTTAAGTGCAATCCCTTTACATGCTCAATTTACCATTAAATATTTGAAGTGTACTCGAGCTACAAAGAAGCTATAACTTATTAAAAACACGCTTGTCTAAGATTTCAGTCCCTAACACAGAATGCCTTATAAAATTATCAATCGAGTTGAAATATTTCATTCCTATATTTTGTATGCAATTTCGCTGCCTTGCATTTGCAGTTCCATTTCGTTGTACTTTTGTCCCTCGCACTCCTGGCTTGCAACGTGCTGGCGGCCAACACCAATCGACAGGATAATCGAGCTCGATACAATTCCAATCAGAATGATCCCTACTACAACGGTCGCTACTACAAGAATCGCGATTACTACAACAATCGCCAGTACTACGACAACAACTACTTCAGGCGCTACAATCCTGAAGTGGCAGCACCGCAGGCGCGCATTCTGGAACAGGAAGTGGAGTCGAACAATAATGGCAACTATGCGTACAGGTTCGAAACGGAAAATGGCATACATGCCGAAGAGCGAGGCGTGGCCGTGAAGGCCGGCACAGAGGAGCAAAAGGAAGTAGTCGAGGGCTCCTACTCCTTCATCTCGCCCGAGGGTTTACGCGTGATTGTGCGCTATATTGCCGACGAGAATGGCTTCCATCCGACAATCACTTGTAAGTTGAATTTCTCATCTATGAAGAGATTTCAGATATCCTATTAATATCTGTTGTTGTTATATTTCAGATGATGGTGCCAACTCAGATCAGTTGATAGCTGCACAACAACCCGCCGATGTTGTTATCAACAGAAACAATTCCTGAACCTTTGGAATTGTTAGAGAAAATGTCTACACTTGTCATGCCTTGCCAGACGTGTAAAACCGAAATACCTCATTTCAAATAAATTGCTTATACTATTTCGAAAACTTTTTGATCTCATTGAACAATTTTTCCTGCTTTAGAGAGTCAAGTATTTTGAAGCATAGCGTATTTCTTTGATGTTTTGAAGTATAATTTTTGAAAAATTTTTTTAATACATATATTATATTATAAAGTACCGCTTAGAAAATTGTCGATTTTCATTCAAGACTTGAAAGAGATTAAGAGACTTTATTTCAATTCTTGTCTTAGACCAAAAACGAATTTAACTAATTTCTGGACAGATTGTAAGCCGGTGGGTTAATCGGGTTGATGCAGTGTGACTCGGGCTCATATCAATTAGTCAAATCTGTTTCCAAACAAACTCAATGCAGTGCAGTTCAATTAAATGTCATTTACTATGCTTGAAAAAATTAAGGTTCTTCTCGGGTTGATGCAAAATAACAAGATTGTTTAAGTGTAAAGTTTCGCGCACTTGCACAGGAATATCCTGTTGAAATTTCAAATGTCCAGTACTGTAAATGATAAAATAAATAAATAGGGCCCTTTTTAAAATTTCGCTGAGATACCAATCATAAACATATATACATTACCTACAGCGGCGAACCTAGGAAAAATATTGAGGGAGGTTGGGAGGGGTGCAAACTATGTGATTTCAATATTTGAGTTATCCGTTTTGGTACACAGTTACATTGAACACTAACTTAGTGTAAGTTCCAACGTTAGCCAGATCGACTGAGAACATACCATCTATAAGCATACATACCTTGGAATTTAAGCGGTTAAATACCTCTGATTTGTCTAGTAATGCATTTAAATGAATGAAACTTGGTATTCAAGTGGTCCGCTCACTACATATGTAGGTAATCAACGTAAGATTCATAATATATTCACCAGTGACCATATTTGGTCACTTCATTGCTGTTAAGAATAAACCAAACTTTTCGAATTTATTTCTTGAATTTCTTTCGGTGTATGGTAATTTATCTGTCGGGCTAACCCGACTGATGCTTCCATACCGGTTTAGAATGAAGTTCGGACGCTAACAGGGTATGAGAGAGGGTAAGAAAGAGATTGTTGCCAATTCTAAATATTTGCAAGTTTTTAAGGGTTTGCTATAATTTCTGGACTAAACTATACTTGTATATGCCAATAGCTACGCATACTCCTACAGACAATGGAAATTATACTCTTCGAAGTTGCAGATAATTAATCTCTTATACGCTTTGAAAGAGAGTTAATTCTTATCATCTATTAACAAAACATTTTTCGAGTACGTCCGGCCCTCGCAGTGGCTCTCATGCTAGGGGTCGCAGCTTCACTTGCAAACTCATAACATACCGCGAACTCTTCGAAAATAGGTATTCATAGGAAAAAAGCTTTCCAATTTCCTTCGAACATGGCTGTTGTAGATTATAGTAGGTTGTGCTAAAAATAGAACCAGCGAATGTGGCAAATAATTAGAAGAAATTCAGAAATTTGAGAAACACTTAAAGCAGCTGTAAATTTAAGACCTTCTGTAAGAATCCTGATTGAATTTCGTCTTTAGCTTAAATTCGAACACAGATTTATGGAACAATAGCTTTTTTTACTAATTAATATCTGTTTCCTGTTTCGGAAACTGAATCTTCAGTCGGACGTAGCATCAGGCTTCCAGAGCCTAGTAATATGCCAAGTAATGAGCCGCTTTTGCTTGCTGGGAATTCTCAAAGCATTTTCAAATGTCGGCGACAGCTTTTTGCGCTAAAATTACATTACAAACGCCGAAAGCTTGCACTGTTAAATATATTCAAAGTAAATTGGCTGTTAAACAAAGCTTTAAATAAATTTCAGATTGCGCCTGAAATTATGCACATCTGCAGTGTACAACAACACTTCTCGGAGTGATTAATTAAAATGCGTCAAATGGACGACAGTTTTATTGAAGCGCTGGCAGATGCTAATCGTGCTTTGGGCTAATTATGCTAAGACTTAAGCAATACTTTGAAAGCATTAGGCTTACGTATTTAAAATTTTACATTTGAGCTTTGCGTGTGAAGCGTGAATGTGCTAAAAAATAATTGGAAATGCGATTTTTAAATATATTTACTAATGAGAATGATGAGAAAAATAGTTTTATGAGTAATTGATGCTAACATTCAACTGACTGAAGTCGTTGCAAAGTAATTTTCTTCCACAAATATCTAGATTAAGCATTGAATCTAGAATATAATGGTAAATTAAAATTTATAGCTTCGATTTAAAGTCAGCTTCAAGCAATAATATTGGAATATCTTTCACATTTCCATGTATAGAAGTTCTCCTCGGATTAAAAATCCAGTTAATTAAGTTGCGCATTACGTTTAATTACAGTTCCACTACAACGTTGCGATCATATAGTACATATATTGTGAAATCTTTAGCAGTTGTGTTAGCAGGGAGTTCCTTATAAAGTCTACTTTATAAGGTTAATGCTCAGTGCCACTGCTTTGCATCATCTGATCGATGTAATTAGTCACGCTGTAATCATTTTGTCAATCGGCATACCAATGACAAGATAAGAACGTTGTCGGATAGTTTGTGAAGTAGTTCCTCGACTAATAGCACCCACATTAGGAAGGATCGAACTGTTTCTTATGAATATTCCTTAACCGTACCATTATGGATTTTGTTGGTTCAAGTACTTTTTCCGCTACCTTTATTAAAAGTTTTTAGCGCGTCCAAGCTGACAGCATGTAGCCTGCTCCCTTGGTGTTCGATTGCCTTTATATTGCCTCATAGCAAATGTCACTGAAGGCTGCTCCGACATTCAGGAAGACACATATTCCGGTTGTCATAATAATTTTTATGACTTCTATCGTAAACTTCTTTAAAACTGTCTACTTATTTTAATAATTTTAAGCTAAACAAACGCAATCAACTTTATTTAATAGTTTCCATTAATTCCAATTTACTTCAGAATCAAGCATGAAGCAGACTTATGAGTCATAACTCCTCTTATCGCATACCAAATCAACGCTTCCAAGCGGTGTTACGAGTACCAGGAAAGATCACACTCGTAAATTCAATCAAATATGAAAATATTTCAGCGCGTCTTTTTGCCACAAAGTATACCAAGATAGTTCTAGTTGGATTGCACCGACTGTGCAACCTCCTACAGCAAGTAATCATGGATATATGTAAGTATAACAAATATATATATATGATGGCAATAATACGCTACTTATCGCTCATATCTTATTAAGTATTGCTGCTTTGGTGTGTCACAGTTGTTGTTATAGAAGTGTTTTTAAAAAATTCGTAATGGTCGAAGTCACATATATTTTGATATTAACATACGGGGACCTCTACAGGGGACCATCATATTTTGCATATGTACATAGGTTGACGGTTACAGTCGTCGAATTGACAATGTAATTTTCAACGCTAATGTTTAAGAAGAATATTCCTCGTATAAATCTTGATCGTAACTATTTAATAACATTTAACATCGTTTATTACTTTTGACAGAAGAAATTACACTCAGAGAGAAACCTTTTGCGAAATGAAAATGTTGCTTGTCGAATCGACGACGGATCCAGAATTAAGAAAATCTACTACAGAAATGAAATTATTTAATAGAATTATATAATTTGAAGGACAGTACTATAATGCGGAATTTTGGCGTGTTGATTGCTCAATTTAATTATATTTCAAACTATCTTGTATTTTAATTTTTCAATATAATTTTCGAGAAAAATACGCAAGACTTTTGAAGCCAGATGTAGGGTGTAAATAAACGGAAAAGAGCAATGAACTTTGCCGCTGAAATGACGCGAAATTTGTAAGCAGCACAAAATGTACGAGCAGCAGATAAATGAAGGTAATTAATTTGTCAAAATGGTTTCGAATAAATCTAAAACAAATTTATGCACAAAATTTATCTGGGAAACGAAACTAAATATGCCAAAATATGAATGTCAGCAAAATTAAGGAAATTTGAAGTTAAAATAAATTGTATTACATTAAATAAATAACACTATGCGACACTGTTTCTGGGCTATGAACTACATATTCTTGAAGAGCGGGAGCAATATATTAGGTTAGTCAAACAGTTTGATACTATGTTTGCTACAGTTCTATTTTATGACGTCATTAAGTTTGTGCACAGTTGTATGAAGCAAGTCCAAAACACAGTAGTATATTCAAAATCTTGTGCATTTGAGATTACAAAATAGTAAATATTTGCCATCAATTGTGAGCGGTTTTTTCTGGTTTAGTTTGCAGCACTTGTTGCAAAACTTAAACTTCACAGCTGATTAGTAATAAGGGAAATTATTTGCTAAGCTTGGCTTTGGCTAAGCGCCAATGAGTTGTAGTAAATTTCTTATTATTCATTTCCTTTCTTTGCATTGTTCCCTTCCCATTTGATGTAAACATCTCTTTTCCTATTTACCATTTCCCTTTCCATTCTCCTCACAATCCACTTCCAGTCCGCTCCCTTCCAGCTGTCACTTTCCTTATTCCTCCGCTCTCTCGCAAAAATGCGCAACTCACTTAGAAAAGCAACCTCAAAGTAACTGCTGCAATCCGCGTAGAACTCAAATCCGATTTTGTAAACTGTTTTAAATTTAATTGATTTAATATTAAAAGCGCAATTTCGCGCAAAAAACGAAACAAAACCCGTGTGTTTCCTCTTTAATAAAAGAACTCGTTATCGACACAAAGTTTTGAATTATTAGTGCAACAATTTCAACAAACTAACAAACTTTAAAAGAACTTGTTGTTCAAGGAGCCCTAGTCCCAACTGATCTAATCGTTCAATTGAATGAAATGGCGCAACTATATAATACATTTAGCTGGCGCAAGAATCAGCCACCCTGGAGCCTTGCATCGCAACAAATATTTTGTATAATGCCTGATTTTGTTGTTTTAGTAAAAAAAAAAGAGTTGTAGCTCGTCGAAATGCGGTCATTGAGGTAAAATTTTTTGCAATTTTATTGAGTTGATTAACGCATATACTTATAATATATAAGTAAATGAATTATAGCAACTTAAATCAATGATTTGGATTAAAGCTGGTTTTACGCAGACGGCACAACGCTTTATTTTATAAAATCAAGTGCAAATAAAAAATTTTAATAACATTTAAAATTGATTTGCAATTTTAGTTCCATGTGACGAAAAAGAGTATTTCTGAGTCTTTGCGACTGCTCTCTCTTGCAGCACTTACTTACATCAAATGTTGATATATGTATGTATGCATATTCTAAAATTTTTTTTGTAATTTTCGAAACATATAATACATACATAAGAATAGCGCACGAAATAATTTGCCAGTACACAGTTAAAAAGCAAGCTTTGTTTATTTCATAATGGCTACTCAAACGTATAGGCTCTAGCTATAGCCGCCTATAAGCGGAACTGCTACCTACAAAAATCGTGCCGTTCTCGAGCCGCTCAGCATTATTTTTCCAAAAAGCAGTTCTAAAGATATTTTTTTGGGCAAAAGTAAAACGAACATCTATTAAACCATACTTGGAACGCTCGCGGGCATTTATCGCTAGAGTCAAAATACATGGGGAATCATCATAAAAATGCAGTCCAGTGCGAGTCGATCTTGCGCACACAGGTTCCGTATCAGAACTACCCTCTTTAGAGTTCGAATTTCATTTCTCCTTGCCAGCCTGCCCTTTGGTTTTGGCTGTTTTCTGTGAAGAGCAGCGCTTCTCCTCGCTCTTCCATACGTTTTTCGACATACATATTGACCTATGTTTTCGAAACCAATTCGCCTTAAAATTATGATAAAAATATTTTTGGAATTCATGAACGTGCAGACCTTTCTCCAAAACGATACTCCAAAATATATATATAAACAAAAAAAATTTTGTCTAAGGAGATCATCTTAAATTAAATTAAAAAAATAGTAAAAGTAATATTTCGAAAATATCCGTAGTTTTCTATTAATCTAAAAGTACCTAATAACACTGATTTTATCAAAATTTTAGGTTAAGAAATGGATCATTTCGATTGGATAATGTGGGGACACATCCGTTTTTTTTCACATTATGACCTATATAACCCGTTTACCAAAAATTAAAAAAATGTATTTTTGGTATCAATAAACATAGCCCTTTCTTACCCCACACGATATGGTGTAAAAATATTTGTATTTTTGGGCCTACACAACCCCCTTTAAAAATTTGATAAAATATTTCTAAAAACATTTTTTTACTTTTTAAAGTGAATATATGTTAACGTTATGAAGACCTAACATCATGCCAAAAATCAGGTTTCTACGTTGAAAAAATTGTCTGGTTATGTACACACCTCCGAAAACAAAAGCTCCCGGTTTTCCCCGTTATGGAAACGGAATATACCAAGTCTTGTTTTTAATAGCGTTTGTATGGAGCGTGATGCTTTCTCATTGTTTAAGTCGCTTATGACTTATCTATTTTTAAGAAAATGGGACAGAGGGTTTTTCTTTTATAGGTTTAATAAGTTCAAATGCTTTAAAAAAAAATTTATAGAAATAAATCGAATTGAAGACGTCCGTCGCGGTCACTTTGGGTTTTTGTTGATTAGTAAATGTGTGAGAGAGGAACAAATGGGAAAAGTGACAGCTGGAAGGGAGCGGACTGGAAGTGGTTCTTGATGAGTGGAAAAAGAGAATGGAACAAGAATTGGAAGGGAAAAAGGAGGAGCTTACATCAAGTAGGTAGGGAACAATACAAAGAAAAGAAATGAACTATAAGGAATTTGCTGCAAATCATTGGCGCTTAGCCACTCATGCATACGAGTACCTACATCCCGTTGTGTCCTTCGTCGGTTATTAACGAGTTTCTATTGGCTTTCAGCATGCCAATCCTAATCCTCAGCAGTTGCTCAGAGCACTCATGCCGCTCTTCGTCTGCTCGTGAGCTTTAGGTTCTGCTACACCAGCTGACTAGCTCCTCTCTTCCAATTCAGTAAAATACTATTTAATCCCCGATTTCCAAAATGCTGCTGGCACAGCAACTGCAAACTTTTTTGCAGTTAATTCCTGTCCGCGCTTCTGCTCTGCTCTTCCGGCTGCTGGCTGCGCTCGGCAGGCCATCTTCGCGAATGCCAAATGCATTAAGCGCATTTTATGAGCCACCGGGCACAAGCCGCGCGATCTCAATGCAGCATACCAGCGCGTCCGACCGTGAAATGCTACCAAAAAATATTCAGACGGAAAAAATATTCGACTGAAAAAAATCGACTGAATTTATTGTGGCACATCGTAAAAATGCCATAAAATCTTTATTTCGCTGCTTTTTTGCCGTTTCAGCTAACTTGTAAGCCAGATTCAACATTTTTATGTAAATGAGAAAAAGTTGAGTTTTATATTTTTTTTGCATTTGCTAAATAATTTATTTTTTCATGTGTTTTGCTTCTTTATAAAATAAAAAAAATTAAAATACTAACAAATTGATTTTCAATAATATAAATAATAAAGTAGTACAATAATAGCATTTGCTTTAATGCATTGTTGTTGTTGTTGTTTTTCATTATATGTTTTTGTTGTGGGAAGAGCGTGTGCTTTGTCGGCATGATGTATGTGTTTGGTTGTCGATGCGATTGTGTGGGCATGTGAGGGTTAATATGCTAGTATTGAACAATGGCATCAAATGCTGGGCAGGGCTTATTGCCGCAATTTATTGCTGCTCTTGCTATAAAATTATGCGCTATTACACCTCTATAGATCTCTGTAGCCTAAGCGCCTTTGCATGAAGTTCCTGGTTTTTGTTGTTTTGTTTTGTGATTTTAGCAGTTTTTTTATGAGCAATTTCAAGCATGCGTCTTTTTATGGTTAGTACTCGTATGTATGTGTTATGCTGCTACTTCTAAATGAGGCATGATGTTCGATTTAAGTGGCAAGAATTCTTCCGAAAGAATGCGGCTTTGCTTATCCCTTTGCTTGTTTATAACTCACAAATTGCTATAATAAAATCACAGCGAATTTCAGCTCATATCTCTCTTTCTCTCTCTGTTTTACTATCTCTGACTATGACTCGCTCGTGCACCAGCTACTTCTTCTGTTCATGCTCCGCCTCCTCCACCTCGCGTTGCAGCTCACGTATCTGATCGCTCAGCTCCTGATCCAGCATATCCTCGGCATGTATCGCCTTAATCTCAGCCTTGACGTCCTTGGGCATATCGTCGATGCGGAAGCCGCGATGATCGAAAACGGGCATTTCACCGTTCGCCTTGCGCTTTTCGTCCACGTATTTGAGGGCGCGTGCAATGGCCTCCGGAATTGGCGGCGCTGTTGGGATATGATCGCCCATGGGCACGAAGCCCTGATGGTTGCTCTCGTAGTTGACGCGGTACAGCTTGCCGTCGTCGCCGGTGTACTCGTAGTAGCCCTTGGCGTCGGTGCCGCCCTCGTGATGCAGCTTGGCCTGTTCCTCGCCGTAGATGCCGTTTTCGGTTAAGTAGCTACAGAACAGTGACGTAAAGAAGCAAGGAATGCGAAATGATAATTATTTTACAATCTGAAGACGAAAACATTGAAGTTAAAAAGTTAGGGCAATTTAAAATATGATTTTAAGTTAGTTGATTTCGATTCCTAATTCAAGAAGTAGCAATCAATTATTTATAGAATAAATAACGATCAATTATGTTTTCACTTTTGATCGACTGATTGATTTTAGTTTTAATCGAAATTGTAACTATCAGGCATTGATTTTTATAATTGAACGGAAAAAGTAAAGTTAACAGCGAATTTTTATAAAGTGATTTTTTCTATTGTATTAAAATCATGACCTCTGCTCGCAACATATATTTAGTAGATTCCAGCTGGAAACTCCCTTCTAGGGCAGAGCTTTTTTTGGCACTTACGCATGATCGTATTTGTCCTGCTTGCGCACCTCCTCCTGGTGCAGGATCTTGTGGCGGCCCTCGTCATCATAGTTGAAGAGAATGTTGCGCGGCGTGGTGGTCGTTGTGGTCGTCGTGGTGGTCGTACGTTTTGTGGTGGTAGTGGGCTTCTTCGTGGTAGTGGTCTGTTCATGTGCGAGGAGGATGTGTGTTTGTTGTTGTTGTTGTTGGTTTTGTTGATGTAGATGTGCGAGAAAGTTGGAATTGATATTTGAGTATGAGGCTACAATGACACTTGACGACAAGGATGTGCAAGCGGGGCATTTTGTGTGTGCATGTGTGGGAGCGGGATCGGGATTGGGAAGTGGCGTAAAAGATGTGCTAATGCCTTCAAAATGCGCTTATGTGTGTGAGTGTTGGAATTGGGTTGGTGTTTAGGATTTGGTGTCTGGTTTACAGCGGCAGGCAGTTTGCTTGGAAGAATTGCAAAATTTCAATTAATTCTCATTTTGGCATTCGAATTGGCTGGGCGCTCTGTTGTCGTGTGCTGTGTGTGGGTGGAGTTGGATTGGGTTGGCGGAATCGGATGCCGAATGTGGGAAGCTGTTTTTGATATTTTCTTTTTTTTTTTTTCAATTTGGTGGGTGCTCTGTGCAGCGCACTTCATGGGGTTGCAATGTAGGGTGCATGGCTTGTGGTGGTGCTGGTCGCTGCAGCGTGATTGTTTGAGGGGTGTGATTCGAGTTTGGACTCATGCTCGGGGAAACCGTATTCCAAGTGAATGGCGGGCACATTAAAATCGGCTTTACTTACTGTGTAGAGATTGTGACTGTGCGGATTGGAAGAGCAGAAGAAGCATTTTATTAGTTGAGTTTTTACGAAATTTATAGTTGAACAACAGTGCAATTATATAAAACCTGACTTTACAAAGCAGACAACTTTAAAGACATTGAATATTTAAAATTCCTTTCATCATTGTTTTTCTGCTTTTGTTTTGCTGCTGATTAAACTAATTTTTTTTAATTTTCTAATTTTATCATGTGTATGAACTCAAAACGCTGCTGAAAAATTTTGTAGCGCTGCAGTTATATTTTTCTGCATGCTTTGTAGTCAGGTTTTGAAAATAATTGAAAAAGTATGCATCTTTTATTTATTGCAGTTGCGACTTACTCGTAGGGCCTGACGTCGTGTATGTAGGGTATATTGCTGCCGCTATAAGGTCCATAGCCGCCATCGTACGGATATGGTATATGCCTATAGAAGCCCAGTTCACGATTGTCGTGAATATGGCGGTACGGCTCAATCGCGTGCATATACCGGCCTGAAGAGAGAGCACGACAGTGTTAGCGAAAAATTCAGCAGCAGATTTACAACTTTACGAGAGTGAGTGTGTGTGTGTGTTAATGGTGCGTTTTTTACAGGTATGTGCATGTGTGTGTATTTTGTTCATGTGTGCGAAATGCTTGCGTAAATCTACACTCTTATACATTTTATATATACTACAAAATTTCTACACAAATGCCAAAAAAAATATGCAAGCTCATTTTTAATTTAGAATAAAATTTTACAGCACAATTTTTTTACAGTGCATTTACTTATCCGAAACCATAGGTACTCATTTACATTTACGTTAACAAATCGGTGTGTTATGTATATGTGTATTGTATATATGCTATAGTGTATGTACATATGTAGTTGTGTTGTATCAAAGTGAGTGTGATTGTGCAGCGCAAGTTGAGGTAAACCTTTTTCCGCATTACGCAAAAGCGTAATTTACATATTTATAATTTTAAGCTTCTTTGCAAACATCTGGAAACTAATCTGTATGGCGATATGAAAGATAATCCGATTAGATTCAAGCGTATCTGTGTGCTGGAGATCTGCAGCGTGTCACTTTTTTGCTCACGTGCGGATTTACGCTTTTTATTGAGAGGGACTTCAGCTCATTGCATCGCCGCTAGAGCGAGAGCTGGGCTTTGATTGATTGACTGGCGTGCTAGAGTGTCGCTCGAATTTCAGTGAGTTCCGTGTGAGTAGAGTTCTAAGAAAATTGAATGCACAATCGAGTACACTTTTCTTATGATTAGAACTCTGGCATGCATAAGCAGATTAAGAAATTTAGCTGACTTAGGGCCAGTTTCACAGTGGATATGTATTTAAACTCTGATTGCAGTTTAAATAGGGAATTTCAGTTTCACAGTTGGAAGTTAAATACGATTTAAATAGCCGATTGTGGATATTTAAGTACGGCACAGAGTTGCAATCGAAAACAAATAAACAGCTGATTTCGGATGTGCAAGCAAGCTGCGTGGACAATATTGCAATTTGTAAGAGATCAAATTAAACATAAAACTGCATGGTATAGCACATATAAATGATCCCGTAGTATCATAAATAATATAAACTGTGGATTCTTTGCACAATATCCAATAATTCACTTCTTTCGGCCGACGAAAAATTTTTAGTTCGCGCTGCCTCCATAATTGAACAATTGAACATATGTTTTTGGCAAGTTGTGCCAACCTTCAAATGTAAAATATTCCGTATTTAAATAAATGCACTGTGAAACTCAAGGAAAGTTAAACTAGATTTGAACTCAATTTGCAAATTAGATTTAAATAGCCACTGTGAAACTGGCCCTAAGAAATTTAACTGACTTAAGAAACTTTTTCAATTTGAGTTTTGAATCGGAGCAAATGCTCTCTGCACTTGAGTTACAATGTAACTTTCATTTACAATCAGTCACTGAAACTGTTATTTGGTTGTGCGAAAAAGTGACCTTTACGACTATCGACAGAAATGAGCACTGACAATTTCTTTTTGAAATATAAACTCAATTTAAGTTCGAGCTTTGTAGCTTCTTCAAAACAGTACATTTGAGTAAAATATTGTACGTGCGACAAAAGCGTACGACTCAAACGTATAAATCTGAATAAAACTGTTGCATATTTTCAGGCTTACAAGCATAGGCTCAAAGTAGAAGCCTAAAGCTGTGCAACAGTTCTCTGAATGATTCTTGCCGTTACTCATTTCAGGGGAATCAGGCATGTTGATCAATTTTGCGCAAGCCTTTTGATTTTCAATAATAGTTTTGCTTGCATTGAGTTTAGTAAAACTATATATAGAAATTTTATTTCTTCAGAGAAAAAGCATATTGCGAAGACTTGATTTTCTTTGACTTTTGATTTCATTCTCTTTTTAGTCTGTTCGTCTTATCGTATTTCCTACCACTTTGTTTTTTTTAACTTGTTTAAAATTTGAGTATAGAATAAACGCTGCGATGAATGATAAAAATGCTTTATGACAACCTCACAAAAGTGGAATGCCAAATTGAAAGTTGCTTATTGCTCTTCAACAAACTTCACATTTTTTTATGATTTTAAATGAAAACAAAAGTTGGTTTTGTGAGGTTGGCGTGTGTAAGAAATAATATAACTTTTACCGGCTGAATCGTAAACGCCTTCTGGGCGGCCTAGAAGTAGAATACATTTTAATATCAAAGGTACATGAATGTAAATGTCAATATGTAGTTATGCATGTGTGTATATATGTGTTCATTATCTGGCAAAATATGCAGCAATCTTTTTACAATAATTTGTATGGTCTTCGATTTTGGTTTGCTTTTACAAACATAGCTAAAAGTGACTACATTTTTCCACGCTTAAGCGATTGCCATTTAATTGAGCACATAAATCGAAGTATTGCGCTGAAAGTTGTCAATTTTAGCAGACCCAACGAAATAGCGTATACTATCTAAAATGCTTATCTGTACAAAGCACTTATAAATATTTCAGCATAGATGACACTACAGTTGACAATTGTACCAGCGTTAGTTCAGCACTACTACAGGCTCAGCACTACGTCTATGCAAACGTTGTTAGTAGATCGATTCAAATTCGGTAGCAAGATTTGAGAACGAAATACCTTCATTGTGGGCGTTCGGATGGTACCTGCCATCATTCTGTGGACGATATTTACCACCGGCTTGATCTGAAACCGTATACTTGCCATTGTAATACTGCGAGAGTGGCCCGTCGACGGGCACGCCGCTGCATAGTGCTATGCTGGCCTGCAAATGATATGAAAAAAGAAGTGTTGAATTCAATAAACCAAACAGTGAATGATATAATTAAAATAACGGACAGAGTTAATGTATTGCTAAAATACTGCTATGTTCTGTTGGTATATCTTCTTCATTCAAAAATAAAAGTTGCCCGAATTCGCAACATTTCTAAAGTTCATAGCCTCTTGAAACAAGTTTCGAAACTGCCGCCAAGAATTCGGCATTGAACTTAAGTTAACTGCGGTTGTACTAATTTTGAAAGACTTGACGCGGGGAGAGCCCATACTTTCGATTGTTATGCAATGAGTCATGGCCTCTGTTGGTTAACACTTTGCAAAAAATATTAGTACACCAACAATTCTTTAATGAGAAAGGAACTGAAAACCGTTATGAAACCGGTTAATAGTTGTTTTGTAACATATTTTGTATTAAAGCTGGATTTTTAAATAGTAAAATAACTTTAACTCTATATAATTATATATGAGTATTAAAAAAAGCTTCCTTATTAGAGGCCGATGCCAATCAGAATCGTTACTGCATTCGTGGAAATGCGGAAAATTGTTTTACCAATTGTGTTATTGCATTAGAATGCAGAATGTGTGCTTAACTTGAAAGCATTGAAAGAGGTACATAGGTAATTCGAAAATTTATTAAACAATAAAAAGGAAAGGAGAAACTCCTCCCTTGTACTTTTTATACTGGTTATTCCATTTTAATAATTTCATTTGTTCTTAAGCGGTAAATTGGTTAGTATGGTATTTCAGAATTTTAAAGTTATTTCACATATGTTCACATTTAGCTCAATCGGAAACTACGCAGAACCTAAACTGAAGCACCAACGCGAGCTAGGTCGGTTTCGCTGGCTTGAGAGATGCATAGAAATTTTCAAATGTATATGAGATGGGACCTAGTGCAAGCTTGATGCAAATAAGATGAAGCCCACCCAGCTCGGAATAGAGCAAATCTCTATGCTCATAGACATTTCCTCGTTTGAGCTGTTGTCGTTAAGTTGATCATAAAAGAGTATACCTCTTTAAAATAAAATATATTAAAATAATATTATTATCAAGAACATAAATGAAAGCAATTTTATTTCAAAATTCACAAAATAATATTTAAAGTTAAACTTTCCTAAATTTTTACTCTAGTTGTGATTCATGTGACTGATTTGAAAAGTGATAGCGTCGGCTTCTCAGTTGGTCATTTGATATCAGAGCAGTTTGCCGACCAAGCTCGCTTTGTAGTACCAGCCACCTTAAGCTAAACGTGAAGCTGAATTTGGCCACATATTCAAAAAGCTGTTGCTTTCTTTTAAAGAATTTTTCAACAACCAATTGTTCAAAGTAGAATTCTACGTATAATTTTGAATCGACCTCTTGGCAATATTATATGTTGAACGATATATATTTTTATTAAGCTTTAAATCTGTCATTGCCAAAAAGAAAACAGAATTTGACTTTTGAAGTACTGCCGAATGGAAGCCAAGCCAAAGCTTCGCCAACTCTCATGCCCCAATTATGCCTTTGTTATTTAAAGTAAATGTCATTACTCCACTTTTTCCTTTTCGACTAACCTATAATATTTTTCAACGAGAAAATTTCACATGAAGGGGGGCATCCCTTGACTTTTGGTCTATGTAAAAAAAGGCTAGCTCAAGCGGCGCAAAATGCCACCGACATATCTATATACAATTTTTATAATTCTTCGAAAAATTTAAAGTTGGTATAAAAATGCATAATTGCTGTAGTTTGCAGGTTAATTTCTAAATCAAAGTCTTTTAATGCCGAGTTCATGCCTTCATTGTGCTCGCCTTTAAGCGCTTTTATGAACTTTTTCGTTGGTCTGTTAATGCCTTTCTGCTGCTTCCTACTATGACACACACTCAC
Organism: Neria commutata; assembly: GCA_963457695.1. NCBI lineage: Eukaryota > Metazoa > Arthropoda > Insecta > Diptera > Micropezidae > Neria > Neria commutata. The sequence goes on along the minus strand of OY735247.1, from coordinate 19,616,136 downwards.
GCAGATCTGCACAGCTACACTGACAGACTCGCCGTACTCGTGGTGGCTATAAACAAGTTATTAATTGCGCCAAGTCAATGTTGACAGTTGCAGCGGCATCATTTTTGGGAGTGTTGCAGTTGAGCCGCCGCCGTCGCTCTTTTGCGCTATTTTATTCACTTGAGGCAATAAAGTGAAGCGGAGCAAGCCGCCGTTGAAGCAGTTAAGTGTGAATAATTGAAATTCTTTATCTCATTATGGCCCGAACAGACATCCGCACACACACTCACGCACATGCACATACACAAGCTGTGATTAATTGTGGCGGTTCATGTTGTTGTTGTTGTTGCATTTAGCGAAATTCAAGTGTAAAGGTTAACTTCTTGGTTTGTGAATTTTGATTTGTTGTTGTTATGTAAATAAAAGCAAAAACAATTGGACTGGGAGTGTTCTGATTTTGGCCCCTTTTTATTTTGACATTTTACAATTGTGCTCCACTGTGCTGGCATGAAGTGAGTAGGAAGTAGAGCGGCGCTCGCCTGAAGTAAATTTGTTTTTGGTATTGCAAGCTAAAAAAAGTGCTTGTCTTTAAAGTTAATTTAAGAATGCAAATGTGAAGCAATAAATTAAAATTAATTAGTTCTTTTTCCTTGTGAATTCGATTTCAATTGTTAGCTTGTTGTGAATTCATAAGCAGAATTCAAGTATTTTACTTGTAGTAATTTGCTTTGCACTTAAATCGATTTTTTGTATGAAAATTTAAATTTAAAATATTTCGGAAGTGCTGAGAAATGACTGCTTTACAGAACCTCAAGAAACTATATCGAGCGAATACATATGTACTATATTGAATATCCGCTAATGAAAAAAAACCAAATTTTCGGAAGACCGAAAATGCTAGTCACTTCAGTAAAAGGTACTAATAATCGTAAAAATCGAATATAAATTTAATTGTATTCAATCAAATATTATGTGCCACTATAAGAAACAACAACATCATATACATACATATATTGGCATGTGAGTCGGCAATGCAAGTGCTTTTTAGAAAAAACATTAAACGAACTATTTGAACTTGAGCTTTTGCATATTCAAATTTTTACTTTAGATTGTACTATAAATAAATTTGAATTCATTTAAAGCAAATTACATTTGCGTTGCCTGGGCACCCAATACACCTAAGTGCATGCTAAGCAATGCACCAGAAATTGTAAGATAGTACATTATAACTCAGTGTTCGAATTAACATGTGACTCGGAAACGCTTGAGCCTATAAAGAAAAATTTATTTATTTTATTTATTAATTTAATTTATTTTTTTGTAACTGTCACATTTATGTGACATGTGACTAGGGAACGTTTGAGATTTTTGAGAATTCAATTGCTGTCCATCTCTTTTGTAAATCTGTTTTTGTTTTGATACAATGCATCGCTTATTGTGAAGCACTTTGAAAGTCAGTGTTCAAATTGAACTGTGACTCGGAAACGTTTGAGCTTGTAAAGAAAAATTCATTTGTTGTCTATCGGTTTTTGAAATCTATTTTGATTTTATGCAATGCAATAATCGCTTGCTTCCCAAAAGCAATTACAGCACATATTAATCCCAACTTTGCCTCGCACTTCATGTCGTATGAGTGACATCTGCATTTGGACACTTGCATTAGCTTTACTGTACTCTTAACACTCCGTCGTTGCTACTGTTGCAATATTTTAGAAGCGTAAATTTTTACTCACCACCACACTGACAAATATTAGCATCATTTTCGCATGCATTTCGCTGTTATTTTGTTATAGATACACTTTCGTCTCGATGTACACAAACACACACACAATTGAAGTATTCTAACACGTTGCGCCGCTTCACTTTCGTGGCTTTAAATGATATTCTGTTGAGCGAATATTCCGATTTGTCTGAACTGCAGCTGCTGCTATACGTTAATCCTTTCGCTTTGCTCGCTGCAACAGGAATGTTTGACATCCGTTCGAGTTCGTGCCGTTTATATACGCGCGCCCAGCTCCAGCGATTCTGCTCTGATCTGCTGATCTCAATTTGCTGCGTTCAGCTGTCTTCGAGTTGATTTGTTGTTGTATGCGAGTTTTTGGTGGCTATGCGTTTGTATCGCGCGCTCAGCTCAATACACAACAATTGCTGCTCTTTGTTGTTGTTGTTGGGAGTGTGAGTTTGAGTGTGAGTGTGACTGTTGCGGTTGCTGTGCCGCTTCTTCCGACAACTCGCTCTGCAATGCTATTACAATATATTACGCTTCATCGACCTAAACTGATTGTGAGCAATGCTTCAGTTCAAAACTCGACACTTTGTTGTTAGTCATAAAGTTATTGCCTTTCCGCGCTACAAATGTTCTTGTTCCTTTCGTTGTTGTTGTGCACACACATACCAATTCCTCGAGTTCAAATTAAAAAAAATTTGAATATTTGCATTAATATATTGCTGCAATATTTTTAATATTGCTTTGTCTTTTTATATTATAAATGGCATTCTCTCGAATTTTGATTAAATTATCACATTTTTTTAAATTTTTGCCATTTTTACTTTAGTAGGTGAAGCAACTTTTAATCACAGCATTTACGTTCTTCGCAATTATTCCACAAATTATAATTGCATTCTAAATTTAATGTCGATTTTTATTGATTATATATCATAAGCTTAATAGCGCTAATAAACTCGCATACATATAGAAATATATTTGTAAAAATTTGTACAAAAATGGGCAACTCAAAAGTTCATATCATTTTAAAGTAAAGCAAACGGGGCCAGGCACCCAAGTCGCAAGTCAGTTAATTATACTTATGAGGAGTGCGTTGTTTTGAATATTTCAGCATATCTCATTATTATTAGAATGTTATCTTAGCGATGGGTTTTTTGGCTTGGTTTAAAATTAGAAATTTGTCATTTATGATATACCTATATAGACGACGAGCATAGAACTCATTTTTGTACGAACATATTAGCTTGAAATAACCGACATCAGCTTTATTAAACAGCTTTAAAAATGTAACACACATCACGGCAATTTTTACTTGTGGTGACCAACTTATTCCTAACGCTACTTCAATACTAATTCTACATTCATGATACTAAATTGTGGTTTACACATTTCAATCAAGTGGTCATGGTGTTGTTAAATCTTTCACACATTTAAAAGAATGGCAATTTCCGATTCTTAGGGAAGCCGTGACAAAGCTGCCCCTCCACAGATTTTCGGTGCAAATGTCGTAATTGGCAATATACGCCTTCACTGCTCCGCTAGTTTGTTGAGAGGCCGACACTGAGCATATGAAGCGCCATTACATTATCATTGCATTTACTCGAATGAGGAAGAAAGCGTGGCAATGATCCAACTCATCGGCTCTTTTCTGTTAAACAATTCCGCACCTATTTCATTGGAATATCTTGCTCGAGCACAAAGATACATAGATACATTCGAGTTGAGTTAGAGTTGCGTGGAAGTGGTAGTGGTAGGGAAACAACCCCGCCTCTGGTCTTAGGTCTGTTCCAATTCACCAAATGTATCCCGCACCAAATGTCATCGCTATAATTTGCTCATGTTCAAAGATAGGTTGCACTTTCAGGTGGGGGCGGCAGCAACTCAGCGCCGCTTTTCATTGCTGTTGCTATTGACAACATGCATCGCCGCAGCACATCTACTCTTGCTACAACTCTTTCGAGTCAATCTTCTAGATATATCTTTATAATATATAGCCACACTATCTAATATTACTTACTATTATACAAGTTTATGTTTATTCGGCAGCTTGAATGTTAGAAAGAATAGTTTTTATTCGGACTGACTTGCCAAAGAGAAATGACAATACTTAGTTGTCTATTTCTGTTCTGAAACAAAGCAATTTTAAGTGTACAACAACAAAGAATTAGAATTATTGCTCACATGGGCAGGTCATATAGCTATTTCGGTTTTTGCCAGAAAACCACATCAGTGACTTTTAATGTGAATTCTAATAATCTTACAGAAACAAAAACTGATACATTCATTTGCCTCAAGTATGTGCTCCGACGGAGCTCTCAAGTAAGGCAAAAACAATTGCATTAGACAGTGTACAATAACAACAAACACTATGCGTTTGATATAGACAGCAGGTAACTGTGATGTTTGTCAGCGCAGAGTCGTCCAGGCCGATGGTGTGATGGTTAGCACATTCGCTTACTACGTCATAGGTTCATGGTTCAACTCCTACGTTTCATAGACTTTACCATTGATGCTTCTACTATTTCGAGCAATTAGTCGTTTGGAAATTATTAGAATTCACATTAAAAGTCACTGATGAGTTTTTCTGGCAAAAACCGAAATAGCTATATGACCTGCCCATGTGAGCAATAATTCTAATTCTTTGTTGTTGTACACTTAAAATTGCTTTGTTTCAGAACAGAAATAGACAACTAAGTATTGTCATTTCTCTTTGGCAAGTCAGTCCGAATAAAAACTATTCTTTCTATTACTTACTATTTTCAAAAAGTACTCTAAAAATAACCAAAATTATTACTTTTTTTTGCAATAATCAAAAATGCTAAAATTACAAGTAATAATCTATATTAATTAATTTGTCAGAAATTAATGACTCATTGGGATTTCTGCAAACATTATTTAAAGCAACAATTCTGGTTACTTGAAAACGCGTTGCTTTAAATCAAATCGAATTATGGCCGAATGTGTTTCAATTTCGCCAAAGTGTGAAAATTGTCATCAGAAACAAATTTCGATTTGTATGTGTGAAAAACCAAGAAAAACCGTAAGCACACAAAATTCAACAAACCCTGCGCAGGACGAGCTGTGGGCCGAAAAACATGAAACGCATGAACGTCAGCAGGTGATCAGGTTGGCGGAAGGGGCTGGAAGGGACGCCGACCGGTGGCAATAAAAGTCACGAATGTCAGCGCTTCATGTAAACATCGAGCTGCGGCTTCAATCAAGGTCAATGCTGAACACTCGCGAGGGGAGCGCGCGGCCAGGAAGCCAGCGCATATGGCGTCAGCTGCATGTCATTGCACCGCTGCAGCAGCGCACAAGCAGAACGCGTGAAATATGCGCTCACGCTTTGTCAGCTGGCAACAATGGTGAGTGCAGCGCCGCGCCGCTTGGCAGGACGGATGGCAGCACGGTTGGAAAGAGAAGCGCGAGTTCAGCGGCCGCTGACGGACGCAAGACCTTTCGGCACTGCAGCAGCCGGGTTGCCAGCTCGCCTGCCTGGCGTTTTATTGTAGTTTATGGGCGCAATTAATTCGCAATTGCTGCATGGCTTGTGGCTGATCTTCGATAATGGCACGCTGCAAACTCGTTCCGACCTTTTGGAAACCGTTAAGGACGTGCGTGCGTATCTACCGGAAGCACTCGCAGCACGAAGTAACATACCCCGTTTTTCGTTGTAATTCATTTTTTCCTTTTTGGCAACACAGTGAAATTTCTGAAATATCTTTATGCCTTTATAAATTTGGGTATTTGTCACAAGTCTTGTTGATAACTGTTCAAGTCGAAGATCCGTTGGTATGCAGGAAGCCTCATAGGGTAATTTTTTTGGAAATCTACGAGATGTGCGACCTTATGTCTTTTGTACTTTATATTTTTACTTAGTTCTTTACGATGATAATTCCAGCATTCCACTGTTGGAGTTTTACTCTCTTTTGGAACTTCTTATACTCCTCAAGAAATCTGAAAATCAATCTTAAAGGGTCCGAAATGATATTTCTTTAGGAGTCGTAAAGTAATTGCATTTTATTCATATTATAATAAAGTTGTGGATATTAAAAAAACATAGTCAAGTACACAGGGCTCCAAAAATGTTTTTAAGTTATGAAGACCTAACATCATGCCAAATTTCAGGTTTCTGCGTTGTACAAATTTTTTGTTTATATACACACCTCCGAAAACAAAAGTTTCCATTGTTTCTCTTTAGGGGAACGGAATCCTAAAAGTGGTGGGAAACATTATCTACAAGGCAGCCCGGTCGTGTGTACCTGTATACACGACAGCTAGTCAAAATTACGGTAAAAAAGGGTATGAGAAATCATGACGGTACTTATACTAATAGAAAGCCCAAGTTATATCCCGTGAACCAAAATCAATTTTGAGCACAAAAATTGAATTTGAAAGAGTTCGGGAATTCACAGTGTCTCATATCGTCAGATGTCATATCCGCAATTTACCAAATATGACGGCTGTGAGCGACCTTAATATTCGTGGCGCGATGAGTTGTTGTTGCTTTGCTTGCAAGGCGCGGCGAGCTTGATCCGTGCGCAAAACTCCCGTTGCTCGGGGCGCGGTGAGTTGTTGCTATTTTGCGTGCAAGGCGCGGCGATTCTAGAGGTGAGCAGAGAGCGAAAGAGCAAGCGCAACGATACACACCCACAAACACTTTTATGCATTCAAAACAATATTAGCAACAATATGTTCATCTCGTTTTTGCAACAGATGTTGTTGCTATCGTCTTCAGCGCAACTGTATGCGCTGCCGCTGCCTCTGCCTCTGCCGCCGCGCTGCCTATGGACAGGCAAACGCTTTTTAGTCAGTCCTCAGATTATATATAAGATATTTTTTCGATATTCTCCCAAGCTCAAATCACGAACGTACTTACATACTTATATGTATATATGTATATATGTGTATAAGTAATATGTTCATTACTTAAGAGAGTCGATCCTGAATACATGGGCATATCTATAATTGCAAAAAAACTTTTGTATTCGCATCGGCGCAATAGTTATGGTATAGGTTTGGTATCGGAATTCCTAAAAATAGTTCAAGCTACATTAGATCAAGCTACATTGCGGCAGCGGATGAAATTCAAGAAGAATATAGGTTTGGTAACGGTATCGGCATCTGTGGAACTAGCATACGTATCCGTATTATCAAACAAATGCTGACTATCGAAATTAAAATAGAATTGTTCGGAAAAATCTTACGCAATGAGAAATTCAGAATTTAAAACTTGAATCATATAATCATAAACAAATTGGTGGTAGGCGAATTTAAATTCTGGATTTCTCTCTGATGACATTCCCTTAAAGGGCAGTATAGACGTGGATTACAGCTGAGTGTAACATAAATAGGTCGAGTTAGTTCCAAAAAAGTATATTATCTCTTTATTTATTTTTGCTTAAGTTTTTACATAAACCAACCCCAGGGGATGCAGCCTATAAATGCAAAGCGCTTGTTGGTTTGAAAAGGATTATTGGTAAATGGGTAGAGGGAAAGTGGAGTAGTGGCGATGGACCTTAGCCCTGAATCCGCGAATATTGTAATGACGTTGGAAAACTTTCGTAGGAAGATTTTTTCCCAGAGATTATTATATTTTAATTCCTACTATCTACAGAAGTTAAGATATGACCTGTTTATAGTCTGGGAAAATATTTTCTGGCTGCGTCTAAGGTGACTGCATGTATGCTTACTTAGTGATCGCAATAAACCATCAAACTTAAGTGTAACACAGATGAGATTAGTTTACAATTTTCCTAACACTTTCTACTTTTTTCAGGATTTCTTATACAATTTTATTATGCTACAATTATTAAAAATTTTTTTTTAAATTTTTGCTTTTAATAAGAATTTTAGTACTTAAACTTCTTCATACATGCAAATCACATCACATATACATATTTTTATTCCTTAGAAATTTATAGCATTCATCAAATTTTTTGTTTTTCCTATATCGAAGGTTCACTGTAAAAAGTACAGTACAGATGTGACATTTATAATTTTATGTTTGCATTTCTTGCACTTTGAAAGAGCAATCTTCAATTCCATTTACATTTCCTAAACACTGGTTTATGGGAAGTTTCGTTGTCTGGCACGTCTCTATTAAAGATTTATAGTAGCTTTAAATTTTATGGCCAGCTCTTCAGCTGTTCAGCTTGAGCTGCAGTAACTTGTCGATGGCATCTTCCAGTTGATTTTGTTGACTATGTAGTAGCAATGACTGTGGGTGGAATATTAGACGATACATATTAAACATTTTTAGAACCTTGATAGTTACATGAAAGACATGTTGTCTTCGTGCAGTGTGAATTATGCGATTTATAATAAGCTCATGAAATCAAACTGAATACAAAAACTCAAGCAGATACGACACAAGCGAAGTTGTTTGAGTTGTTGTAATTTAATATTTGTGATCAGAATTATAAACAGCCGACAACGGTTCAGTTTTATATACTAGTTGTAGCTTATAAAGTATACATTCCGTCAGCTCCCTACCAAGAAAAACCTTCTTAAGTAACTGTTGCTCCTTTGTGGATTTTTTTAAGGATAATCCAAGAACCAACTCAAGCCAATCAATTAAATCAAATAATTCATAAAAAGGTCAAACAAATGAGTCAACTATTTACAGATATGGAATTTGCAATTTTTATTCATCGGAATTCGTATTAATTTCCGGCAGCATTAATTAATTTAATTGCAATGAAAACAAAAAGATTACAGTAGCAATTAAAGCTAATTAAAATTGTTCAATATGTCAATGTAGCTGAAAGCAGTGACAACTACAATAACAACAAACAACACTGTAGCTGGCAGATACTAATCACGCATAATTAATCAAAATCCTTATGATGCACTGACAGCTGTCAGTGGTTCAGATACCTCACAGTATTATGAATGAACGCAAGAGATGCAGGAACGCGCTGGCGGAGGAACGCATCTTATTTTCAGAGAGCTATTCACCTCGTCGATTGTTGACAGTTTATTGAACTGGCTTAACTATAAAATGCGTGTGAGTGAAGTTTTTAATAAAATAGCAAAGTCAATGTTGACTGTTCAAAATATGCATGTAAATGATATTTTGTAGAATTATTGAAAGCTTCGAAACATGAGTTAGGATCTAATACATATAGGTAGGTTAAGTGGTCATCTCGAGGACATCACTTAGGCCAAAAGGCTCATTGTGTTACCACGAGGGGGTTTTCACCTAATATATATAATTATTATACAAATTTACAAGCAAAATCTCAGTTCATTGCTCAGCGCGAGAAAACAACACGTGAAAGGATGGTGGCTCGCGGAAAAACGAAAAATAAAAAATAGAAGAAGCGACAGAAGACACTTAACCAAGAAAAGGAGTAGACAATTTTAGATTATATTATTGGGCTTCCTTTCTTTTAGAGCACTAAGAGACTAACCTACAAGGTAATTCCGGAGTTTCCTTTGTTACAATTTAATTTCCAACACTCTATAGATTATAAGACCTTATCATATAGCCGTATAGCGTATCATAGCCGGATTACTTGAGTGTTTTGGCTGCTCAACAGCATGATCCTCAGCCCAATTTAGTTCTTTTCTATGAGATCTAAGTGATAAACGAGGATTTTCATGAAAGTAATTCAATGAACAAAATTATTACTTCGGCTTCGGTTTTTTTTGTTTTGCAAATTTCCCAAAATATATTTCTCCATATATGCAATATGTATTTATCTTCGAGCTCGCACTAGCTCAGTGAATGTGTGCTTGGTCTGTTTTAACAAAGGCCTCAGTTTCAACCACTGGCAGCTCTACTTTAGATATTACTTTTACCTTGATAAAGCTACCAAAGATAGTTGAATTTCGACTATAGAATAAACTTGTGCAAAATATGGTATAACATGCACATAAGCTTAAGCCAATGGCATATATGTACATACATACATATAATATACATATTTCTAGCACACTCTTGTTTTTTTTCCAAATACAAGACATGATTCGGGCGTATAATTAAAACTCTCATGACTTGACGCCGCAAAGATTTATGACTTGTTTTTTGCATTCGATACATTAAAATTTGGAACATTCTAAGCCCACACAATCAACTCATAAAAATTTGATTGAGCTGCTTTTCTGATTTGTGTACAGCTCCGTTGCAACTGACTGACTTCCCGGCGAATTCCGACGCATGCACTGAGATTTTTGAAATACACAAAAGAACAGACGAATTTCAATAATTAAACTTTCACACTCACAGCCGATGTTAATTGTACAAAAATGAGTCGATATAATATCTTGTGAATTTAGTTTAAAGCAAAAATAATACGACTTAACTTTTTTGAATTTGTTTCTCGTCTGGCGCCACCGCCACTAATTGTTGGCACTTTGCGGTTAAAGGCAAGGCAAGAGGCGCGTATACACTGACGTACAGATGAGTAGTGCAGCTTTTAGTTAAAGTTTCGATCCAGTCCCGATGCCTCTGAAGCTGGCGAAAATCCAGTTCGGCCACTAGGCAAGGAAAGCTTCCATTAAATTGGGCTATAAATCGTAGAGATTGGAATTCACTGTTTCAATACGAATCATGAAATGTATTCATAGTAGTTCCTTAGAATAGTAAAAGACAACGTAGAAAGGAAATGTTTTAAAATTGCAAACAGTTATAATAATGTGAGTTGAAAGCGATTCTCTGAAAAGCGGGAAACACACCTTCGTTTGTCGGCAATGGCTAGGTTCTCTATCTCTAAATACACCGTCTCTTAATAGTATTTTCCATCAGATATCAATGGGAACCGTTGCAACGGGCGACGGGCAATGCTTTAAAACGGTCAAGCTTTAAAGCACTTGATACAAAATTTAGCTTAAATAGGTTTGCTTCTCCCTGAGTCCCAGCAGCAGAACTGCGCAATAATGATGGGAATGGAATAGCATCTCCCAGCGGCATAGCCAGAAACGAAATTCGCAGAGTCTGTTCTGAGTAAATTTTGATGCAAGATCTCCGCAAAACATTTACAATTATTCATAAATTGAGCAAAAATTAAACTACTTCTGAAAAATGTACTTTTGTTGAAAACGTGAGAATAAAATTGGCAAATTTCGTGTAAGACTTTCATTTAACTATGAAATTGCGTATCTGATCGTCCTGTTTTTGATCGAGCACCGCAGTAGCTCAGTTGATGACTGTTCCGTTTCTGATGCCGGAGGTATCGATACTCAGCCGACACATCTGATGGTGGTGCCAGAAGTATCCGACCTGACGGTCAATATTTTATATTAAAAAATTTACAGCTTAATAAAGAATTGAAATGAAAAATGTAAAGTAGTGATTTGAATCACCTTTTTCCAGTATCTATAAAATTGCTGATTGAATGCAGTTGTAAACCAATCGCGGGAATTCCAGAATCACACTCTCGTGAGTCTCAGTGAGCCGCTGGCAAAATTATCAAGTGATAATTGTGGCCAGCACGATTACCCAATAACCCACACAGCCTTGCGGAGTGCAATAAAATGCACAATAAGACGCGCAGTATAACCTTGAACTTTGGTGACAAATTTTCACTGGAATATTGTGGCGAGAAGATGCTGCCGTATGTGTTCGAGAGCAGACACTTGCTGTTGAGTCACTCCGCTGTGGGGCACAGGGCAACGAACTGCGACTGCGCACTGCAAATGGAAGCGCGTGGGATGGCGCGCATGCGCTTCTAGCTGAACAAATAACTTAGGCAATTGATTTTGACAATTTATGGCAGCTAAAAAATACATCTTTACTTTGCAATGCAATTTGGATTTATTACTTGACACGCTAATATTTTAGTTAGTAGCTCTTAATTAATTGCCTTCTTCTTTATTGTTGTTGGCTGCTGAAATGTGACTGCAGCGAAATTATATGAAAATCGATAATAAATTAATGAATTGTATTGATGTGAGTTATTTCGCACAAAACTGAAATTTTATCGAATTCTGATATTTTGCACTTTTGTTCCGTTGGGTTTGCTGCCGCACCGCACCGCAGCGCACCTGTGCCTTTCACTCCTCCCCCATTCATCAGCCGTGTTGCGGCAGTTCTTTGACCCCAGGCGTTAGTTATTAATTAGTCGCCATTGTATGTGGATTTGCTCGCTGCTTTCAATAGCAATTAATTTTGAACATTTCAGCAATTCGCACAGAAACTGCGCACATTCACATTCGTAAAGTTCGCATATCAATTTATGAGTGTATCTTTTTAATTTTGCACTTGCTTTTGGGCTTGTTTTCAATTGTTCATGTTAATTGAATTCAAATCGATCTGAATTTGGGCGCCTTTATAAAAGAATGCAAAAACGAAACCTGCCCGTACAAGTTTGGATTTTATTTACCAATTTTAGGCAATTTGCTGCCGTATTGATGCGCTTAGTCATAAATTAGACCAAGAATTTACACACTCACACACACATACACATACACAAGAAATATTGTTATTGTTGTGACTCCTGCAAAATATTACGCAAAAGTGTGCTGCTCCTAATTAAAGTGCACTGAATTAGCTCGGAATATTGGTGAAGGGGGAGGTGGGTGCGCGGTTTATTAGAGACAAATATACAAAATACCAATCTAATTTAAGACCACGTACCCAGCTCATTAGCCATTTTGTAGAGTATAATAAGCTGCAACGAGTTGGGCTTATTGATGAAAACCTTATCTTGGTGAATTGAAATTTGCGAATTGTCAATATTGCTTGAGTTGCTCTTTGACTGTTGATTTTGTAACGCAGAGAAAACAACAATAATAGCCTAGCAGCCGAAGAAGTTATGAGCACTTTAAGCCGAATCCGAATTTCTTTATAATTAAGATGTCTGCATCTTGGTATATTTCATGGTAATAAAAATAAATAAGTTTGCAGAGACGTTGCGTTCTGATGCCTTCGATTGCAAGTGAAAACTTTGATGCAATTGCTTTGAATTAAATTCATCTTATGAAATAAGTGTCATGTAATTTTTCAAGAAGTAAATTTCAAGTTATTATTTTAAATATTCTATTGTAAAACATTTTAATAACTGCCTGATTTTCCTCTTCATGGGGTGCGGTTAAGTGTATATTTTCTCCATCTATAATGTCAAAGTTTCGAATCCTTTTTAAAGAAGCATAACAGCAATCTAGCAAATGAACAATTGATTTAAAATAATGATGATGCGATCATTTGCAATTTCTTAGTAATGCTTTTCTTTGTTCTTATAAACTTGCTTCTACTGGCTTTGGAGTCATATTTTTATAGTCGACAGTCATATGTTTTTAGATATATGTATGGTATTTATACATATATGCCTGCAATTTCTGAAATAAAAGCACTGAAAATGTATAAATTTACAAAAATCACTCCAAAAAAGATTCAAAATTTCATGGCTCATCGGAACGCAATAATGAGATATAGATTGTCACACGTTCAGCCAAATAAAATGCACGCTTTATTGTTGCATTGACAGCGGCAAGTTAAGCAGCCGAAAACACAAAATTTACAATATTCTTTATTAAATGAACGTAAAAACCTCATAAAGTTATTGTTTGCAGTCTTTTGAAAATGTATATTGCCCTGAATTAAAACAGAGATTACTCTTTAAAACTTGATCACGTCAGATCAGTTTAAAGTAAGCGAAAATAATTTTTAATAAACGATTTGCAAAAACGCACAGGCTTTAAAAAAATGGGAGTAGGTATATGGTGTGGCAGCAGGCAAATGTTGCACTATTGCTGACCCTCATTCATATTTACAATGCCCATCAATTCGATTAATCAAACATTGAAATTGTTATTATTCGGCATACACACACATACGCACATGCCGCAAAATTTTCAAAATTATTTTCCATCTGCCACAGAGAAAATTCGATTAAATTGCATAGATTGGTATGCAAGGCAATTGCAGTGTTGCAAAGCTATGGAAAAATATGTGAATTGCTAAAAATTGTAAGATTGAAAAGATTTTTTTAATACAAAGATAATGATCTGGATGAAATAACATGGGTAAAGAATGAGATTATACTTCGATTATATTTATGGGCTTTATAAATATATAGTGGGTGACTATGCAGCTCTTCTCAAAGATTTTTGATAACCAGTCTAGGTTAAAGCCAGATTGATAAACCGTATGTTTCAAAATAAGTAGCTGCTTCAGAAAGCACAATGGATTTTTGTTTTTTGCATTGTAGATTTATAAATAAAAGCGTTCTGTTTAATTGAGCTTTCTATAAGTGTGCAGGAAGGCAGTGCAATTGAACTGAACGGCACACCTTCCCGATGCACTTACAAAGCATTTATGAACAAAACACTCCTTGTGTGAACTTCAAACACCTAAGTTTAGTTTTTATCTAATCTCCACCTTCCGGTATGAATTTCTTTTTATTTAGATACATTTTCTTTACATGATGTAACATGTACATAGTCTCCAGCGCTATCGAGTATAACCTGACTTCAGCTTCTAGGAGTTCTTTATACCAGATATTTTGCGTAATCCGTGGACGGCGAGCACCAAATTTTTCAGATAATGCATGTAAGCTGCCTTTAATCATTGAAGGGGTATCCAGCGAGATGGGTTAACGAACATTTCTTTTTTCAAGTCATTCTTATGATTTTATTTCGATTTGCCTTTTGGTGGCTTATATATTGCTTTTGGGCTAAAAAATTATTGTTACATAGTTTCATCCCAATCGGATTATTGTCAACCTCTCCGATTTTCGCTTAAATTCAATAAGGACTTCCCATATGGATCTATGGCTTTTTCGATATCATGAAAATTTTAATCTTTAATGTATATTATATCAATCATTGAAAACCTTTATAGCAGCAATTCGATTCTAATTCTTTAAAATGAGTAATAAATAAGGTGAATAGGAAACAGATTTTCGAAATATGCACATTTTAGTGGGGTGGTCGAAAAAATGGCTTGAAAATCTTCAAACGAAATTGGGCTGGTCTAGTGAACCTGACGAGTAGTGAGCACCACAACGCCTCCAATGCTGGAAAATACTACTTATAAACTTCTCTTAATCCATATGCGTTCAGAGTAAACAGTGTACTATGTATTTATTGATAGACTATGAAGAGGAAGCCCAGCTGTTAGCATCAACTTCGTAGAGTATCAAGGGGGTTCTTCCAGTATTAGGAACATCGAACCCGTGCGATTGCTGTAATTGATTAGAATACTCAAGCGGGAAGGGTCTCTCTTATTATTATTAACAGTCTGAACTTTGGCTGCTACGCTTCATTTGAGATTTTGTGGGCTTCGCTGTGCATGCGCTTCGCAACACTGGCAAGCAAATTGATGTGCTTCTCCATGTCATAGACCTAGTTTACACACACAGATGCATCACTGCTTTTGCAATGTCTGCAGTAAACCATAATTCACTAAAAAAAAGCGCGCTATTAACATTCCACAATCAAGCTGGAAGGCAGGCAAATAAATTCGCCACCAATTGTGATCATTCTGCTACCTAATAAAAACGCAAATATACTCGGAATATTTGCATAAATACTTAGACGACAGCGGCGGCGGCTAAAAAGTAGTTGCGACATGCGAGAGCCGCGGCAATTGTGAAATAGACACGGTGTGAAAACGAACGCGCGAGTCAAGCGAAATCCGCGACGCGATTGATGCGATCGACGAGCGTTCGGGAGCGTGAAAAATCCTCTGAAATAAGTTGAAGCCTCAAAAGTGAAAATGCATGCGACGGGATTGCCGAAATGCCGGGTCATTCTGTTGGTGTTGTTGCTGCTTTTCTTCGCTGCGTACGCGCGCCCGCAAAACGGCGCGGAGACGGCGAATAATGCGCCGGAAGTTCGCCCTGGCCGTTATGTGCCGCAGCTGCATGGCGCCGATCGCGGCAAATACATGCCGGACGACAGCGGCAAGTACCGCCACATACCAGTGCCCTACGACGGCGGCTACGGCGACCGCGGCCTGAAATATACAACGGACGCGCGGGGCGTGTTCCAGCAACTGCCGTCGTCTTTTGCGCTGGGACCACGCGATCACTTGCGCTTCATGATCGACTTCAACTACAATGGCACCGGCTGGCAGATCATACAGTTCGAATGGATACGCGACGGCGAGGATATGCAACACTACAACTATATGCAGGAGAATCGTCTGTGGGAGGATGGTGCCGATGCCGGAGCTGGTGCTGCTGATACTGCTGCGGCGGATGTGGGCATGGCAGAGGCCGACGCGTTGGACGATAGCACGCCTGATGCCGGCGACGACGTGGCAACAGGCATGGAATGTGCAAGCGATTGTGAGCAGAGCTCCGCCGCTTCGGACGGAAATGATGGCTCGGCGAATGTGCACGTGGACGCCGAGTACAAAGACAACATCTACAATGTCAAGTACGCCAATCAGAATGCGCAGTATTCTGGCGGATATGTGAGTAAACCGAGAAATTTATATAATAATAAGCTGAAGTTTTCGCAGACGTATCTTCCACAGGATAATAACGTGCAAAGTGCCATCAGCGAAGTCTTGGAATATGTTCAAAGGTACATATTGCCAACTCTTCCATGATCGTGTCGGTCGCTTCTGTCCACGTTATTCATATTCTAACTTTAGTTTTGTATAAGAAAATGTTTATTGTATATACTTGTTTTATTGTAAATACTTTATTTTATAAATTTTGTAATAAAAAAAATCCTAATCCTTTTTTAAAAACAGTGTTTGAAATATAAAAAATGTGTATATTGCTTAGGGAGATATAAAAAAGCCGCATCACAACTATAGAAAAAGTTATGGTAATAAGTAATTATAATATTGACACAACAGATCTCAAAGGACTCGTCTGAGCTGTCACTAATGCATAGGAAAAATTAGCAGGAGCAAGCTTTACATATCAAATAAATATTTGAAATATAAGAATAGCATGATGCCAGCCTAAAACTAGTTGAAATTTATGAATCTTCAGTTTCTGAGACCGAGCACTTGTAACTTTTTTTAATAAAAATAATAGGAACAAGTACTGAATTAAGTTAATTCTCATTTACTAAAATCTTCCCTCTCTCTTTTGTAAAATAAGCAGACGTCTAACTCCAATAGCAGTAGTTGTTATTTAGAAATAGCGATAGGAAGTTACCAGCCGTATACTTGCACTTTGAACAGCCTCCCACATTCCCCCTCTCGTCGCTCTGACTTATCTCACTCAAGTGTTTAGCACAGTAGGACGACAAGATTTATGCAAACTCTATGCTTGAAGGATCTAAGTATTTCCTTTCCCAATTTTTGGAAGCCCCTCGTCTGTTTGTATCTATGTGGAAGGCGCGCCTGTGGTTAATGAACGTTTTGACAGTGGATGGCAGCCAACAAAGGGCAAAATGCGGCCCCAAAAAGTGGTAATTTTCCTTTTCTTCGTTGAATCGACGATGCCACTTTCAACGCAAATCATAAACGTGGCAAAAAAATGTATTTATTTATTTAAACCAATCAACTTACAATAGTTGTATAAGCTAATTACAAATCTTAAGTTAAAGCAACTAAGCCTTAAGCTTACTTAGTTCAGGAAAAGTGTTTTTGAAGATTGTTAAATACTGTGCAAGAGATTGGCCAATATAATACATTTTCATATGTATGTATGTTCAAGAAGGGAAGAAATCATTTTGGTTTCATATAATTTATCACTTCGAACAAAACGATTTACACTCAAAGAGAAATGTCTTACGAAAAATAAACAAGTAAGGAAGTATCAGTCGGGTTTCACCGACAGAGTAATACCCTACACCATGTTCCCAAGTGGGGTGATAATTCACTGAAATTGTGGGTGCATTTGATTTACAACCTACATAGTGGGCGGACCACGCCCATTTTTGGCAGACTACAAGATATACCTAATAGGACTATACATGCCAAATATTGATGCTCTGGCGAGTGTACAACAGATGTTATCGGCATATTTATTTTACTGCCCCCATGGTGGGCGGACCACGCCCATTTCTGGAGAATTAAAAGATATTCCTACCAGGAACGAAGTAACCAAATCTGGACTCTCTGGTGTATATATTATGGAAGTTAAGAAGATTTTTTGTTTATCGCCTATATAGTGGGCGGACCACGCCCATTTTCTTGTATGGCATCTAAGACCTATATATCAACTTGGAAACCGCATTTCATTCATTTATATTCGTAACTAGTCAATTGGTAACCATTTTACCGAAAAAATTTTGCCGGCTATATAGTGGGCGGATCACGCCCATTTTTTTCTGAGATATAGAAGACCTACCTCTTAACTTGAATACCAAGTATTAATCTTTTCCATGAGTAATTACACAAATTATAGCCATTTTACCGAAAAAAACCCGAGGTAGTGGGACTTACAGGCCCATTGTGGGCGTGTCCTTTAACCGATTTGACTAATTTTAACACTTTACCTAACCCGAGGTTCACTGTAACTGTGTACCAAATTTGGTCCAAATCGGACAACTCCTTCTTTCTTTTTTTTGCATACACGCAGACGGACAGACGGACAGACGGACAACCGGAAATGAAAAGAGAAAGTGTTTCTGATCATTTCTATATACTTATGTCTATACCTAGGAAGGCTCCTTTAATGCGTTACAATTTTGGCACAAAGTTATTATACCCTATTACCATAGGTGTAGGGTATAAAAAGAGAGCGATCATTTTCGTATGCCTGTCGTCCGAAGGGAAATGTAGTTTTATGTTGTTTTTCTCAACATTTAAACTAGCTTTCGACCTGTTTGTAGGAAATTCGTAAACATAATTTAATAAAACAAGTAAGGAAGCATCAGTCGGGTTTCACCGACAGAGTAATACCCTACACCAAGTAACCGAGTGTGGTAATAATACACTGAAAGAAATGAAATTGTGGGTGTTTTAAATTTGCTGCCTATAGTGGGCGAACCACGCCCATTTTTGACAAACCACAAGATATTTCTAATAGGACTACATATGCCAAATATTGATGCCCTGACAGGTGTACAACAGAAATTATCGGTATATTAAATTTACCGCCCCCATGGTGGGCGGACCACGCCCATTTCTGGAGAATTAAAAGATATTCCTACCAGGAACGAAGTAACCAAATCTGGATGCTCTGGTGTATATATTATGGAAGTTAAGAGGATTTTTCGCTTATCGCCTATATAGTGGGGGACCACGCCCATTTTCTTACATGGCATGTAGAGCCGATATCTGGACTTATGAACCAAATTTCAATCGGTTAAATTCGTAAATAGTTGATTGAGAGCCATTTTACCGGAAAATTTTTACCGACTATATAGTGGGCGGACCACGCCCATTTTTAGGTATTTCGTAGAAGGCCCACATCTCACGTTAAATACCAAATATCATTCCTTTAAATGCGTAATTAAACTAATTAAAGCAATTTTACTGGAAAAATTACGAGGTAGTTCGACTTATAGGCCCATTGTGGGCGTGTCCTTCAGCCGATTTGACTAATTTTAACACTTTACCTAACACGAGGTTCAGTGTGACTGTGTACCAAATTTGGTTCAAATCAGAAAACTCCTTCTTTCTATTTTTCCCGAACACGCAGACAGACGGACAGACGGACAGACGGACAACCGGAAATCAAAAGAGAAAGTGTTTCTGATCATTTCTATATACTTATGTCTATACCTAGGAAGACTCCTTTAATGCGTTACAATTTTGGCACAAAGTTATTATACCCTATTACCATAGGTGTAGGGTATAAAAATGTCCTATAATTATCATGCACGTGTCAAAGCCTACTTTTCCGTTTGTTTATGTAAAATTTTCACTAGAAATATAGATTTTTTCGCAATGTAAGCTTATCTTTCTGTGGTCACAGACATAACCGCCCAAATCTGTTCTTAATTTTTTTCCGGAGAGCAGTTTAAAGTTTCAAATTCGCACTGCAAAGCTCCTTAAACTTTACAGACATGCAAAATTTTTCGCGAATAAAGTTAGATACGCTGAACACGATGGCAATAAAAACTAAATTTTGTCCTAACTCGAGTAAGGCCGATATGGTTTGTGGCCACTGAGATGAAAACCTGAATGTCATTTATTCACAGAACCGAAAATATGTCTTGATACAATCCTGAAAATGAAGTATGTGAAAACACACAGAAAAGAGCCTAACAAAAGCAAAATATGTCATTATGACAAGTTTCCAAACAGTATTACCAGTATTAATATTATTGTAAGAGTGCTTAATAGATTACAAAAATATTTTTAATATATTTTAGACAAATTATTTCAAGTTAATGTTAATAGTATTTCAATCGAAAAACAATATTGATTGCTTTTCATTATGCATACTTCAAATATCTTGTGTTGAATATTATAGGAACGAATATATGGCGAGCGACTTTGGGCAAAAATTTGCCACTTCTTTACCAGCAATGAAAAATATCTACCGGTGATTGTCAAAAGGATTTACTTTGGTAACATCTGTATATTCCCTAATATTTTTTTTCGATTAGAGAAAGTCACTATTTAGATTTTTACCAAAACAAGGAGATCCTAAAAAATATGTGCCCTACATTCATAAGCAACCCTTTGATTTTGAAATATAATTAAACAAACATAAAGTCTTTTTGTAGCATTGTAACCGATTTTCTACAAACTTGAAATAACTTTCTTATAAACTCGGAAACACTATTGGGGAGTTCACAATTCCGTGCTATCTAGTGTGCTTTCCTTGCCGCCTGCTAAATTAAACCCACTTTGCCATCTGGCAACGTTTTTTTTTGTTGCTTTGCACGCAAACAAGAAATACCACTAGCTGAAAAAATTGACATGCGTTGGATCGTGTTTTTCTTTCGTCACAAGCTGGCTTTTCTCATCAGCTCTTTTATTCGCGAAAATCGAAACAGATTTTTAGCAAATTTTATTGAATTCTCAGAGAATAATCACACACTACTTCCATTTTGATGGAATATTGCCTTTTGTGAGAGTAATATATCCTTAATAATAGCTTTAGAAAACACTTGTAATGCGGTTGTGGCAAATTAAGAATGGTCCATGAAACAGGGGCGCTCAGAGTTTTATTTTACTATCGTGCTGAAGTTGCCAGATGGGAAATTTAGAACGAAACTGTGAATACCCTATATTTAAATATTCCTGACAAAAAGTTGGAACCTCATCAAATCGACACATTTTGATGAGGAATTCATGCGACTCTCTCAATAACCTTTTCATAAAAATTATTGAACTTATGTAAACCAAAAATTTCAATACGATTTGTTCTAGTTTTCAAAATATGTATTTTAAAAAAATTGTGTATGTTTCCTAAAAATTTTGAACTTGTTTGGTGGTTATTTATTGCCAGGAATGCGTTAGGCACTTTTTCCTAACTACTTTCGTTAGCTGCCAGATAGGCCAACAATTTGGCCACATATGGCGGGGCAGTTGGTATGTGCTCCCCGGTCGGCACGAAGCCATTGTCATCGGCAATGTAGTCCACACGGTACAGCTTGCCATCATCGCCGGTGTATTCGTAGAAGCCCTTCGATCGTAGGCCCTCCGACTCGGCGGTGAGTTGTTCAATGCGCCCCGCCTCCTCGGCAAGTATGCCGTTCTCAGTTTCATAGCTGCAACAGAGAAAGAGTGAGATCAAGAGCGGCACATGCAGCAGCATATTTTCAGGCACTCGAAGAAAGATGGGTCTTGTCGTGGCTGATCATGTTGCAGAGCTGTTAACAGTTCACGGTTGAATGCTAACATGACCACACACACATGCATACATAAATAGCTACATAACAGCTACTCACAGATAGTGATAGCCATCCTGGAAGACTTCGTCCACAAGGCGTATGATTTTCCAGCCATTGCCGCCCTCACCCGTGCCACTGCCTTTGGGTAGATTCAAGCCAGAATTGGCGCTCAAATCAACGGCCGATGACGAAGCTGCTTTCGTTAAGGACGCGCTGCCCGCCCGGCTTTGAACTCCAGCTAAGGCTTGTCCTCTTCCTGCTCCTGCTGCTGCTGCTGCACCTGTTGCAGCTCTTGCTGTTGCTCCAGTTCCTCTTCCTGCTGTTGCTCTTGCTGTTGCTCCAACTGCACTTCCGCCTCTGCCAGCTCCGGCGCCACCACTACCACCCGCATCGCCTTTGTAGCCCGCATCCTTACGATCGTCGTGCTGGTACCCCGCATCCTGGTGTATGTATCTACCATCGCCGCCAGAGCGATAGCGCCCATCGCTGCCGGGCTTGTACTTGCCGTCATTGGCGGGATTGTAGCGTCCATTGTTGTTGCTCGCTCGCGCTGCAGGTCTAGCCGGACGATAACGTCCATCGCCCTGAGCATTAGCTGACGCAATTGCCAGCAGCAGAAGACAACACAACTGTAGTGAGAGTTTGTTATTGTTGTTGTTAATATAAAAGAACTCAAGCGCAACGATTTGCCTCACTGTCCACTCACCATCGATTTCACGCGCATTTCGATTACGCTTTTTAAATTGCCAACGAAATGAAGTGTTGCCGTGGCGGCTGGGGCCTTTTATACCCACTCATGTGCGTGGTGTCTGCTGCAATTTCTGCAGTTGGACGTTAGTTTTAATTTGACATTTCCATGCGAAAACTCGTCGCGATAAAACCACGCAATTTATGAAGCGTAATCTCTGTAGTCTTCGATTCTGACACTTTCGATGGACTCGAGTGCGTAGATTTAGAGTTTAGTAGCAATGCGGTCGGTGGATTTGCTTCAAAGCTTAACTTAGAATACAGGGTTTGATAAAAGGCTTCAGTCTGTGTATCCAGAATATTAATCAACTAGGCGTGGCTATACTGGCAGGTCAAGGGGGCCAGCCATACACACCCTTCGATTGGTATGTAGACAATGCAGAGATTCTAGATTTATCAGTCAGAGAAGTAGTAAACTGCCAGAACGCGAGCGTTCGGATAAACTTCAGTAGAGTGTGGATTACTAGCTTCGAGGCCTTTTCCATTGATCCATGGTTTCCAAGTAGGTTAGGCGAGACTCAAAAAAATTAGCTTCGGAATGAAAGCCAATACGTTGAATAAAGTGCTTTTTCTTATCCAAAATGACATGTACGAGGGGACCAACAAAAGTTCATCAGCAATCGTTTCCTGGTTTAATCTTGGATCTTCATCAATTTTGGACTTAAACAGTGCGACACTTACAGTCGAAGATTATAAACCACCTTCGCGATATTCGATCTCTATAGAAAAACGTCGGTCTGGAAACTTCGAAACAAGATTTATCTTAAATTTTGTATTTGTCTAAAATTTATTCCGCGTTGCCAATTAAGCGAACTTTTGTTAGGCCCCCCATATTTTAACTAATGCTGACGATTGATGCGGGCTAATTAAAGCAGAAACACTTTGCTGATTGTTCTTGACCCAGCCTTTGCCTAAAGTGCTTTAAAAAGACCAAATTTTTGTGTGAATTTGAAGTGTAGCATACTTTTAGGATTGCCATATTTGCTGGCCATTTTTGTGAGCTTACCCAAATTTGTATGAATTTTCGAGTTGTTTGGTTTGAAAACAAGTTAACTAGCAAGAATTTATAGCATCACAGCGCAATACTTGTTAAGCACCCTGTTCTCACTGTCATCTGTTTAATATGAATATATATAATAAAATCGAAGGTTTATTTTAAAAACCATTAACACATACATTTCGATTTGGCAGCTTGACCGCATGTCTTCTGTCATATTTCTTTTGAATTTTGTTTAAATTGCTTTTTAATGTGGCATCATCTCTGGCAAAGAATTTCAACTCCTCGAAAGTATTCTTTGCCATTAGAAAAGTTTTTCATTGCCGTTCTGACTCGGCTCTATTCGTATGTTCCGACAACTTGTGCATGAAATAAACAAGTTAAAAGGAGCAACATAAGATCTAATCCTCGTTGCAGCAATTATGTATATATATACACCTGGATTTGCCAGCAACCATCGAAGAAATCTCAAAAATGACCTGCTGATGCAAAATGTCGAAAATTCCACCGCATGGTCATGGCTAAAAAGATAGAAAAGAGTTTCAACGAAGCACTTAAATATTACACAACTGATTTATAAGTAATCGGTTTTGAAATAGTCTGGTGAGATATAAGCAATTTATACAGCAGCGATCATCGCCCTTCGAATATTACGTCTCATTTACACACGACAATTGAACCTGATAATGCGATTTTCTTGTAAGGCCATGCCCTCTTACATACATACAAATATCTCAATTAGCTTGCAAAAGCTCATTTTTTGTTAGGTTTAATCAAAAAAAAAAATAACCAAAGCTTATGCTTCATTTGTCAATTATTCTGTTTGCCGATACCATGTGCTCGATGGTTGGAATGCACTGACATTGATTGGATTGACATGAGCAGCGGCATCACGTTCACATTTGCATTAATGGATCTTTGCTGTTGGTCCGCCAAATTGGCATTTTGCTCTCAAACTGGTTCTGAGCTCAGCCTACTACTTCGATTTGATTAAGTTAATTCAGTGAGAAGTGCTTTGCTTTAATTCCCTAAGCGTATTGCGCTTGAAGGTGATATATGTATGTACATACATACATAGGTATTCCGTATGCACTTTCCATTAACATGGAACTTTCGCTTATAGCGTATTATAATAACTTTTTTTTGCTGGTCTATCGCAATATTTACCCAAAGCTATTTTAAAAATCCGAAAAATTGAGGAAGTTACAGCATTTTTGACTAAGTGACGTCCTAATGTCCTATAATTCCATGGAATTTTCGTCCTAGACCACGAAATCTTCGTGAGAATTTTTGTCAAGTTGAATCTATTATTTATTTGAAGACCGGCGCTTAGTTCAGACGATCCAGGGAGAGTTGCATTATAAATTATATATCATTTTAAAGATTTCGAGGTCTATTATGTGACAGATATGCTATTATTCTAAGAATGGGCTTTTCTAGACGGCTTAAGAATTGCACAATATTGAATGATACACCATTTTGAAAGTTTGACCATGAATTTTCAGGCATAAATTCTCGAAGATTGTTTGAAAATGTTCTAAAATGTTAGAGTTTTTAATTTCGAATGTTTTGTATTGGGTTATTTCCTTTCGAGATAAAGCCTGCTGAATAGAATTGCGAAACTTTGGCAACAATATTAAGTACATTTTTTTTTTAAATTTAATTTAGCTATGTCATAGGGCACACCCGATAATCGGAAGTTATTACTAGTTGTTTATTATTAAACAAATTTTATTCCTGTAATGCTATCAGCTACGACTATCATGTTAATGATCCAAGTAAATTTTCTTTGTATTTTAACAAAATAGAAAAGAATTAATAAAATACAATATAAAAGGCAAATTATGTGTTCATTTTTCAAAGTTTTAAGAAATCATTTTTGTTTTGCTTCCTCTCGGAATCTTTACGCAATTATTATGACCGCAATTTGGAACTGTTAACTTTACTGAAGGATATCCTCGTTTTCCGGCATTGCATTCGTGGCTATTGATTGGTTTTACGTTTTGTGGCGTATTTTTGCAGTTATAAAGTTATCTAAAACATGAATGCAATAGTTGACAAGATCACCACAACTTCTCCTGTTTCGTAACGTAGGAGCAAGGTCCTTTGTAGAACGCGACTTTCAAAGTTTTGGCAAAGATTTGTCTCCATGTTTCTCCCTACAAGAGTTATATTGATTTCACGTATTTAACGAGTAGTAAGGATCAGACTTCATTACCTAGCTAATATATATCTACAATCGCAGGATATTGCGAAGAGATTCCCAAAGGAAATGCCTTCATACCTTTTGAAGCTGCGCATCCATCAGGATCTGTAAATGGATAGAGAAGTGCCACAATAAGCTTCTCAGGTCATAGTGGCTGGGAAACTAGATCCCTACTCCAAATAAAATCTGAGCACGAATCGAATTTTATATTCGATCGATTTAAATTTCTCTTGGAAATTAATCTTTATGCAAAAAAATAACTGACAAATTTGTACTCGATTTCTTTTTACGGGCAAAAAAACTGTGTATAAATAAGGATCTCAATTCTACGATACGATGCTGATACTCAACACACGCTTCACTTTCATGCAAAATATTTCAAAAATGTTCAATAGAAATCTTTGTAATCAACTCACAAATAAGGTATGTGACATATTTCCAATTAACAATAAATAACTAAAAATTAGCTTGATTTAAGTTTCACTTTTATTTAAAAGATTTCAAACATTTTCAATAAAAAATTACATTCTAAGAAAATCACAAATAAGGGGGTGTGTGGCAGCATAGGTTCTGTTCCGTTCGTATTCATTTTGTTGTTGCAATTACTATATCATATATATTTTCGTTGTTCGGGCTCCCAACTTTTCTGCTCTCCATTCCGGTAGAAAATTTATCAGACACGCAGCAGTTTCTAACCTCTGCGGTTATTGAAGGCGCCCGGCTGATCCTGCGGAGGTGGCGCTGTGGCCAGGTACGCCAAAGCTTTCTGTATTGCCGGTGGAATTGGTGGCGGTGTGGGCAGATGATCGCCCTGCGCCTGGAAGCCGTTCTCATCCGCCACATAGCTGATGCGTATGGGCACGCCTTCGGGCGAGGTGTACGAGAAGGAGCCCTGCGCGACCTGTGACAGCAGAAAAAGCATAGAAAATTTTGATTTATTCGCAAGAAACTGCAGACATTTCGTGATTAATAAAACTCGAAGCTGGCGATGGACTCGTAACAAATCGCAGCCCTTTTTTCGCTCACTTTTGCTGTAATTCAGCATTTGATGCCGAAAAGAGCAATGCGAGTTCAGTTTCCCACTAGGCTGGGACACTGCGGCTTCAATTGCAGCTGGCAGCGGCAAATGCCATTGCATGTTATGCGGCTGCAAGCTCTTTAGTGCCGCCCTCCTCAACACAACGCGCACTGCATAGCTGCCATTTACCGAAATACCGTTCAGAGCCGCATTATCTGACATCGGGTTAATAGCTTTAAACGCTTCTGCATTCAGCTGCGAGACTTGATTCGTTGCGTTGCAAATGTCAGCGCATTAACCACGGCATCTTAGCTTGATTATCTGCAAAAAGGCGTTATTACCTGTGCCTCTGCTTCGGAGCCGGCATTCTTCAGATAACCCTCCTCCTCCGCAGTGATGCCGTTGCCCGTCTCATACGAGTACTTGTAGGAGCCGTCGAAATTGACTTCCTGCTCCTGGCGTATGATGGGTATGGGGTCGGAGACTGGCCCCTGTGGACGTGCTGTAACCACGCCCAAAAGCGCAGCCAATGTCATAAAGATCTAAAATTAAAAAAAAATCAAATATTTGTGAGAAGAAGTTTAAAGAACGAGAAACGGTTTTCATAAACAATTCGTGCAATGTCGAGTAACCGAGTTGGGATCATGCATGGTAAGAAGATCTTGAGGATGGAATTTGGATGCGAGTAAACAGTGAGTGCATATCGTGTAGCAACCTTCAAATATTTATATTTTTTTTTGCTGTGCTTGTGACACTCCAGAGACTTCACATCGCACCCTCTTTTTTTGGCAAACAAGAGGTTTATTTTTAGAAATAAATCAATTATTTGAGCAACTGCCCGTGTCAACGAGTCCTTGGCCTAACTGCTTGCATTAATTCATCTATGCTCGTTCTATTTTAGCACATGATAATGGGACCTACAAACATATTATATGGCCGTATTCGAACGGGATTGAGAAGCTTTTATTTATCTGGCGAAAATTACTTTCGGAGAGTTGCCTATTCCCAGCGAGAGATGGCGGCGCGCAGAGAAACACATTGGAAAAACATGAGTCTGCTGGGAATCACATCAAAAGAGAGAAGAAAAATCTGTAATTATCTTTTTTTAATGGCTTCAAAAGCGCTCAAATAACATTCAAAAATAACCGTTTAACTCCTTTGTAATTTGTTCAAAATGGAAAAAAAACCATGATCACTTTAGGCTATAAGAAGTGTCTGCTCTACAAATATGCCAAACCAGCTGTGCTTGGCAACAAAATAAAAGGCAACTTCGTCTGAAAATATTTGTGAGCTAATTCTTTCCATTAAGACAAGTCGCTCTCTACAAAATTTTTACCCATTTAATGTATGCAGGAGTCGGCATGCATGAGGACATGCGACATGCAATTCGGCTGTCAAGATGCTCCCTGGTAACGGCCATCAGCGAACTTCCGCCCACCGAGATAAAAGCCACACAATCAATGGAGTAGAGCAAATGAGACAGTCTTTTCTCTTTTATGTTTTTGAATGAACGTCTTGAATAGACATAAATTGCAACAATGACGAATTTTAACAATATCAAGCATCAAAGTCAGGGATCAGAAACAGTCGTTATTTGAAATATTTTAGACTAAAATAACGCACTTAAAAATAAATACATTTCAATGTAGTTATTTGATTTTATAATTTAAAGGCAATGATTTTGTATCACAATTTTTAGTAGCCCCCTTTTTTCGAACAAAACTAAAATCATCGATTGCTTTATTTTCATCAAATATAAAACGATAAAGAATTAAATAAAATTAAAATCGCGAATCGCGAATCGCGTAAAATTATAATCCCGAACTTATAAATGTTTATTGCAGTAACATTTAAAGCCTTATTATTAAGTTAAAATTTTTTTAAAAGCCGATTACTTTGAATGCCTGTTAAATTTGTTTAAAAATTCCATTAAGGAAATTCTTAAATGTTCCTCTGCAGAAAAGTGCTAAGCACATAAGTTGTACTTTGACTATATTCCAACAAAATTTTTAACAAATATCAACAATAAGCAACGTTATATTTTTATATTTTTCAACCAACAGTTGGATTTCTTTTGCTCGGAATATTTATATTTTCATGCACGGGGGAATTCCCCTTACTCGCCCACGATTCACTCAAAATTTAATTGTGACTCGAGTGTATAGTCAGCACATGCGCTTTAAGGACATTTCAGTGGTCCTTTTACTAAATTTCACACGGTCCATTAAAAGCACATGTCTTCCTCTTCTTAGGCAAATATCACTTACTAGAGAGTTCATATTTCGAAATATAATATACGCTCCTTTGCAGATGCTTGTTTATTTTTAGCGGCTGTGATCCTTTAGATTGAAAGGCAACGATTCGCAGGATTTTCGCGCACACGCTTACAGCTTAAGCTGATGAGAAGAGAACACTGGCGGAAAATCTTTTCAAAACTGTGATGTTATGCAAAATGACCGGGAATATTTATACCCAAAAGCGAAAAGTCACAAAACAAAACGAAAAATTCAATTGAACTTTGCATTACAGCAGCGATGAACAACAACAACAACAACAACAGCAAGCACAAGAAATGCTGAACTGTTCAATGTGCTTAAAGGTACCATCAGCAGCAATTGTTTGTGTCTCATGGCAGAGAGCAATAAAAGCCAAAACACAGCAACAATAAAAGTAATAACAACAACAAAAGCGGTAATAGCACCAGCAACACATGTAAATTGTGAGCAACAAGAATCGCAGTCGCGTGCAGATAATCTGCAAAATCGGAGAGACATGCCAAGCTGGGCTGGACAGACAGACGGAGTGACTATGATACCCATTCAGGCGCCCAGAAGCCGCCACGGAATATTGCTCTTTTAAGCCCCAACAAGACGGCTTATGCAGAGATGGTCAAGAGAGTCATCACACTCACACAGTTGCGCCTTCGCAAAGCTTGTCTGGCATTGCTGTGCTTTAGGATGCCGCCTGCGCGGCTGCCGTTCCAAGGTACGCCCACTTCTGCTAGACCAAAGCTGCAATGCGGCAGCAGCGGCGTAGTTGGATGCCATTGCGCACTCACGACTCGCGGCAAATGCACTTTTGTGCCAGTGAGCCAATGGGCTCGTGACTTTTGGCAGCTTCAGCTGACCCGCTGCCAAATGTTACTTTGCATAGTCGCGTGGAATGTGGCTGGCTGCTGCACTTTCGGAAGTGACCAATTCGAGTTGTATGCTCTTTTAACACTTGATTTGGTAGTTAACTGGTGGAGATGGGCAAAATTACGTTCATGAGGATTGAAGAAGCAGAAGCCTGCTGATTGCAGCAACTATTTCTGCTGGTTTTTCGATTATATGTACATATGAAAAGCGAATAAACTGATTGCAACTACGTCATAAAAACAATAAATAAAATGAATTCGTGTATTTTAAGATTATCTAGCAATACAGCTACAGTGATGTTCGAAATAGTGGGAATAATTTTGAAATAAATGCTTCTACATTTTGCGATTTATATTTCAGTTTGATTTTGTTTGGCCGCCCTTTGGTTTGGATGACATTTGGCTGTCGTAGATAACAATTGTATATTGAAGCCACAAACGCCGCAACAGCGTGTTGAAATCATTTAAATATTTTACCTAAATAGCTATTCTATGTGGAATATGCAAAGAAAAGTATCTGACTTTTTTGTGTCAAACACGTCCTGAGCATGTCAACCATTCAGCGTGTAATGAACAACTTTGAAAATCTGCATACCCTGGAATATAAAGCAATGACTGGGCGACGTTGCCTTGATGTAGCGTACACTAGAAAATATTCATGCAGATGTCCGGATATCTCTCATCTCCATCGAGCACTATAATTAGGAAATCGAAAAATGTGCTTAAAAGTTCGCCTTTGCGGCGTTGTAAATTTAATATACCGATCAATTCTGTTGTACACCAGCCAGAGCATCAATATTTGACATACATAGTAGTCCTATTAGGAACAGCGGATTACCGCCCCACTCGCTTACTCTATGTTGGCTATTTTTCTGATTTAAATCTTTTATAAATTATTTGGGAGAGGATATATAGGTACTCGCTCAAATGGTATTTAATATGTAATTTTGTGAATTAAACTAGCGGAGTAATTTGACTTAATTCCTGGCACACCACAAATATTTTATAGCTTTTTAATGTTAAATAGATTTAAGTTTACATTGCATATGCCGTTATACCTACTGTTAATACAAATCAAAAAGACACAATTCCAAGATTGCCAATACGATTCATATCAAAACACAATTATATATATATATATTTTTGTATAAAATCAAATCGCAGCGGTTCCCAAATTGTTATTTAAGTATCTTTAGCATTTAGAACCCGATAAAGGATTGTGTGTCTGTATATTTATGTTTCCACCAAGTAACTTAAATATAACAAAATCCAAAAAAGTATATATCTTTTAAATAACAAAAAGCTGTTCCAGTGGAAATATTGCGTTTTGTAATAAAACTCCTAAAATGGAACGTTAATTATGGGCTTTTCGACATAAATTCACTAGAAGATGTATAAAGGATGTTATTATACTTCCATGAAATAAATTCGTTGGGTTCATTCTCCTCCCGTGAAAGCTTTATTATAATTCCAAAAGTAGAATTCGGAGTGTATAAAAAATTCCAAATGCGCGCTTCAATTTTATGCAAAGAGTTGAATTAATAAAGACACTGCTCTGCAACTATTAAAAAAAATTACCGCAACAAAAAGAGAAACGTGCAACGAATCTCGAGCAGAAAATGACCATAAAATGTGATTTTTTGTTGCGAGTCCATAAATTATAGCAACAAATAATGCGTTTATGGTTTATTTTGAAATTAAACGAAGGGAAGCAAAGAAGCTTTAGTCGGGTTTCATCGACTGCATAATACCGTACATAAAAGCCATGCATGACAATTTATTCCTCGGTTAGATGTTTGAAGATAAATATTGGCAGGACATTCACATGGAACTAGCTCGCTCGCTGAAATCTTTTAATTTCACTTTACAAAAATTGTCTACAAAAAGTGAGAAAGTGTTTCAGTTTCATTGAAATTGACTCGGAAATACAAAAGTTTGTATTGACAAAGATTCGAAAAAAGAGTCTTAGAAACACCTTTCTCTTGTTGCAAAATCAGATGTTATTCAAATATTGAAAAAGTTTCAAATTTATCTGTGACCAAAAGGCATAACAACAACACTCGTGGGTTAGATTTTTCATATGTTTCAACGAATTTTCGTTTTTCTTTGCAATTTCTAAAGACGAATGTTTCCCCGAATGAGGGATTGAATTGTGAAAAACAAAATTTTTTACTCTGCATAATTAAACAACAGGGTTAGAGAGTGGGAAAGCAATGTTCCATGGGACTTTGCTTACGTTTTAAACTAATAACTGTTTGAATTATGTAAAAATAAAAAGTATTCGTACAGAAATTTCACACATTTGGCTTAAATAAAATAAGATTTGTTGTAACTTCTTTTCGCAAAATATTATAAATATTGAACAGATTGAGAATTAAGTTGCAAATGTATATTGCTATTATTTGGTTTCCTTTGTTGCAAATTGGGAACAATTAACTGATAAAAGGCAACTCTAATTTCGGATCCATTTGAGTATTTTTTAAAGTACCGGCCGTCCGAATTTTGAGGTTTCCATAGAGAATAATATATTCAAATTGATATATAGCTTATTCGACGTGTATGCGCAGAGTCTTAGACTATTTGCAGCACTATGAAGGAATGCTTCTAAAAAGTATTCATAATATTACAATATTTGGACTCATAGTTTTGGCCATTTCAGGAATCACTTTGTAACAGAGTATCGGCGTATATGTTGTTCAAATTATATTGTCTATGAAATTGTAATATGACAGATATATATATATGTGCATATGTAGTATATGTAAAAAATTAATGCATGTGTAATAATTGAATTCTTTTCCGCGGAGAGGCAGATAGACAAAAAGACGGCCGGAGAGGCCTGTGGGTGGAAAACCTAACAATCAACTCTCACACATGCTATGAGACTGTCCAAATACAAGCTTATGACAGTAACTAAGGTGCCCATTTCAGAGCGTCGTCAAATTCGCAAAACTCCATATAACATAGCCAACGGTGTAGGGTATGCAAATCGAACTGAGAGAAATGCCGAGGTAATTTCAAAGCGGGGTACAAATAGTTCCAAAGTAATTTCGGTTTTTTGCTTATTGTTGTTATATCTTTTTGTTAGGCACATAAACGTTTAGCATTTGGAGCTGTTATTTAACAACGCCACAGATTTAATGGCCTATTATGATGATGTAGTGTGGCAGACAAAGCCGTCCGCTCGGGGCTCTCGCGAATTAATGCGAAAATGTCAATCACCTCCGCCGGCCAGATTTATGTATTCTATGCGCGGGAAGCGGAGAGATGCTATTTTGCAATTTCGCGCGACTTTGCGAATCTTCGCCAGGCACCGATTTACGCTCCTCACAGTGTCACGCTCATCAGCCATGCGCAACTCTACGCCTGTTGTCAGTTGCCGGCGCAGATAACGCGTGAGATATGGCCGGGGATCACTGAGATGTCAGCGTGCTTCTGAGACATTGCAGATGGCCGTTAAGATGACAGCGACGAGCCCAATGCCTTGCCACACAGAGCGATGCTATCAGGCCGCGCTGCTTTCTTGTTGTTATCATAGAAAGCAGCAGCGTCGTCGTCAGTGCTGGAGAGGCAGGCATTCTCGTTGATGCGTCAATTCGCGTCGTTTTGACAGGATAACGTTCTACGAATATAGTTTATGAGGACAGCGGAATAATGAATGAGCGGCTTTGTCGTCTGTCGTCCATCGCAGGCGACTGCAGCTGCCGCAGTTGCGCACGTGATGTGTGAGCTTAATTGGCAAAAGAATCAACCCGGACAGAGGAAGTAGATGGATATTAACAGAGTGAAAAAAATGTGAGCCCTTTAGGTAGGTAGGTTAAATGGTCGTCTCAAGGACATCACTTAGGCCAGAAGGCACATTGTGTTACCACGTGGGGGTTTTCCCCTATACACTTCCCATGTATGGGAACCACTTTACCCTTTAATATATGTGGGAATAGGAGTCGGACAGAGGACAACCCGCAGTGGACGAGCATACTGAATGCAACTCTGACAAACTGGACGAAACAGCATAACGAACGCGACGAACACACAGCATAAGTTAGTTGCAGCGAAGCTCTCACTGAGAACGATACATCTCGAAATCCAATGTACATATTCATAATTAATCTAATTTACTATCTCAATAAATACTTATAATACATCGACAAATGTTACAATAATCAAACTAATAAATAAACTATATTGTAATAACTACATATATCCTGTTTGAAATCAAAATTTCGCTTAGTGAGTGTATGTATATCATGTGCATCAAGTAGCCATCGATCTTTTTAGTTCCCAGTGTAAAAGACGTAAACCGTCTTATAAATATCAAATAAATAAATAATTAGCGCAGAAGCCCGTGAACGAGGCGTAATCCTAGCATTAATCGCATAAACTTGGATGTTCACGTTCTATATATAGCACAAAATAACGGGACCTATGCATTTATTCTATAGCCGTACTCGAACGGCAAGCTATAGTAAGCTTTTTTTCTGACACTCTTCTTTTTCATGGCAATGTATAATCTCGTAGGAATGAAAACATGTGCAAAGAAACGAAGCCCTTTTCTATTCAATGTTTTGAGTCTGCTGGGAAATTCGAAGTGATTAGTCAGGTATAAATTTGATCGAATGTGAAAGGTGAGATCAGTCCCAATTTATTGCTACTTCAATTGTTGTTTCAAAATAGCAAACTTATTTAATTGATCTACAATTTTGAAAGGCGACTTGTATCACTTTGGCTGTATTGAGCTACATTTAATATATGTATGTATGTTGTATTTCAAAATACTAAGCTTACAACTTTTCAAAGCAAAATTGCCAAATTGTGATCAGTTAATTTCTATTTTCTCTAATGTCACCTCGAATACACAGACGAAAATGAAATTGAAAATGTACACAGAAAGTGTTAATGATCATATTTGTCTGAATATCCACAGGTTCGGTCAAAATGGCAGTGACATTTTTATAATTATATACTAATATTTAAAATTTTCCCACTATTTTATATATGTTCCTTTTATAAAATTGTTGCTTAACTATCAATAGACTGAGTGCAATAAATTAAAAAATCAAAAAGTTTGTTTTCCCACTTATCTCGCTCGAACATTCAACGACCCAAAGTTCTTTATGAAAAATGTTTAAATAACCATGAGCCGAAAAGTTTTCATTTCAATTTAGTTAATTCGCATAATGATCATGCTCGTTACACATAAAAATAACCACACATTTTATTATACAATCACATCACATATGCTTATAATTTATTGCGATTCCTTGCTGGGGTGAGCTTGAATGTAAGCGATAGCCTTGAGGATGGCCTCTGGCACTGGTGGTGGTGTGGGCAACAGCGGGCTGCTGGGATCGGGTTGGTAGCCATTCTCATCGGCGACGTACGACAGTTGGATGTGATCACCTTCGGGCGCAACGTATTCGAATTGACCTTTGACGACCCAGGTATCCTTATCCTTTAGGCTACCCTCTTGTTCGGCCTTAACGCTGTTGTCCAATTCCAGGGCATACTTGAAGCTGTCCACATTCACTTCGGCGTCGTTGCGCAGCACTTTGGCATCCTCATTGGCGACGGCAACGGCCAAGACACAGGCGAGCACGATCTACGTTAAGAGACAAAATAGTTAGTTGGTGCTTCCTTCTTTAGCTCGCGCTAGCGAATAACTTACGAAGTACTTCATTTCGTAGCTTTGAGTGAGAGTTCTAAAAATTATCTGTTTCCACTTTGGGAAAAAATTTTGTATTTATATTATTTGCAGTTGACGAAAGAAATATTGCTATTTCAACACAAACCCGTTACAGAAGGCATTAGAAATAGCGAAAGCAAAAGTACTCGCGGAACAACTTGTTTAATTTTATGCATTCTGAGTTTATTTGCAATACTCTGTTAATAAATAATCACTACAATCGGCCAGAGCCGAGGCAATAAGAATTATCGCCGTGGCTGTTTGTTGGCTCTTCAAATGTGGACTTTTGAAATATTAGAAACTGTTTGCAATGCAATAAGTAGAAGAAGTTGACCTTGCTTCTTGATTGACTGACGGTTTTATCATGTCTTGACACTTATGCAAAACGAGTTGAAGTCCTTTGATTGGCATTAACGTATTTTGGAGTATTTTTGGAGACGATCGGTCGGTGGCATCTTTCAGTTTTATTTATTTTTGGTTGTTGACATTTAAGGCATTCGTCTTTTGCATTCCGCATATATACAATAGATAATCCACTAGTCATACTTAAATTAACATTAAAATTGAAAGATTTAGTGGAATAAAAGGAGATTATTTCAGTAAAACGAAAGGATAAGAGCATTATTTTTGAATTGCTATCTATGCCTCCTTTTGGCAAATACCTGCCTTATCTACAAGCTTTATATTTGTCCAAAGCTGACCGTTATATCATTAGCATTTAAATCGCAAGTTATCGGCCAATAATAAAGAATTTCACTTAAGTACCAAACGTCGAGTTTAATTATGAAATAAACGAATTTCGTTTCACCACGTTTTGCATGATGCAAATTAGAATCGTATTCGAGATTTGTTGCTATGGAAAACAAGTCAAAATTGTTTTAGATCTGAGAATGAAAGATGCAACTGGTTTTCTTCGATTTTGGCAGGAACTTTATGCGCAGCTGCAGTATAAAAAGCCTGGAATAGCATTCCAAGTTCATCAGTTTATATTAGCAACTCTCTGCTCTACCTTAAAGCTGCGAAATGAAATTATTGGTAAGTTGCCGACTGCGCACTCGTATCGCAGTACCAGACAGCATGGACTAAGCTCCAAAGGATCTTTACTCCAAATAGATTGTGCTCGCCTGTGTCTTGGCCGTCGCCGTCGCCAATGAGGATGCCAAAGTGTTGCGCAACGACGCCGAAGTGAATGTGGACAGCTTCAAGTATGCCCTGGAATTGGACAACACCGTTAAGGCCGAACAGCAGGGTGAGCTCAAGGATAAGGATATCTGGGTTGTCCATGGCCAATTCGAATACGTTGCGCCCGAAGGTGATCACATCAAACTGTCGTACGTCGCCGATGAGAATGGCTACCAACCCGATCCCAGCAGCCCGCTGTTGCCCACACCACCACCAGTGCCAGAGGCCATCCTCAAGGCTATCGCTTACATTCAAGCTCACCCCAGCAAGGAATCGCAATAAATTTAATTCATAAAGTCCGTGCCGAAAATGTCATTGTGTGATGAACTTGAGTTTTGTTAAATAAATGGTTGCGACGAACTTGGAAGTACCCCAATACTTGCGTTGAATCACATATGCTTTTTTCCAATTGGAAGTGAAAATCTTGGAATGATGAAGTGCCCGTGCTCAAAACCATGCCGGATTTTTATCTACTAAATCTCAAACCTATTTGGCTCTAATCTTCCACTGCGTCAATGCCAACGGGCATTACTTCACAGGGATATTCCCGTTACAGCCTTTGGATGTCATGTTTGGTGATGTGATGGTTAAATGGATTTGTGCTCGATCTCTGATGAAAGGTGCCCCAGTTTCAAAACAAAACATGGAAAAGTATTGAT
Organism: Neria commutata; assembly: GCA_963457695.1. Lineage (NCBI taxonomy): Eukaryota > Metazoa > Arthropoda > Insecta > Diptera > Micropezidae > Neria > Neria commutata. The sequence goes on along the minus strand of OY735247.1, from coordinate 19,579,156 downwards.
ATACTTTGGTGAATAGGAATTCAACTTGTGAAAATAGTTTGGAAAATGGCTGTTTATGTTTTGAATTTGACGAGAAAACACGATAGTAGGTACTTACAAACATATGTGCATATAAATAGTTGAAAAACGCGCTCTCAGCAGAAGTTATAAGTGCAACTGGTAGCTATAATTGTAATAATAATTAATCAGCGCAACAGTCCGTCTGGGCCTAGGCCTAGGTTTCTCGCATATTTTCCATAAATTAACGGGACCTACAAATAACCGTATCCGAACGCTTAGAGAAGCTTTTCATGGCAAAGTATACTCTCGGAGAATTCCCAATTCATCGCGAGAAGTGTCGCCGCGCAAAGAAGTGCCCCGACTGAGATGATCTGGTTGCTCTGACCAAACGAAAATAGTGATTCAATATGAAATTTGAAATATAGTATTCCAGTTATTCTTTGGAATATATTTATTATCCCTATTTATTGTGGACAGATAAAAGCATCTTATGAATTCATTATCTATACACTAATTACAAGACAAAACGCAATATTCATCTTCAATTACACGCAGTGTAAAAAAGAGGAGGGACTGCAAACTTTATGTTAATGTCGTATTTCTTTGTTTGTCGAAGAGTTTTACGTTATAGTGTTTTATTGCAAACAATGATTGCAATTGTTGGTCTCTGAAATATGGAAAGGGTTTAATTCATAAAATCATTTTACAGCGTTTTAGACTTCTTTTTCAGAAATGAGACTTCGTCAAATGTGCCTGTGGATTGAATGTACATATGTATGTATGGTGGATGTAGCTTTGAAGTTGTGTAGGAAATATAAAAGAAAAATTAAAATAAATGATTTAAATGATTTCTGTTCTTCTGTGTTTTATAAATAAATATTTGTTTAAATATTTAAAGTTCAGTTGGTTTATATTATATGTAAGTACCTACATACATTACTCCAGTATCAGCATTGTGTTTAGTATTGCCATGAGTTTCGACAACAAAATTGGTATCGGTCAATCAGGAGCGATGACAACTTTAACGATAAGTATGTACTTTCTTCCATTCGATCAGCGTGGTCCAAAGTCGAGCCACTGTCTTTTTGCTCCACATAACGAAAAATTATACATAGCGCAATTGTAATAAGCAAGCAAGACAATTTAAGTTTTTTATTCAACAGGGTTTTTTATTACGTCGTGTTGCTTATTATTTGCTTGAAGATCAACTGTCATTCAGTGATGCCAGACTGACGTTTTAGATAGTATGCATGTAAGGTGACAGTTAAGGGCTTAACTACATACTTATTACAGCAATGCACTTATAAACTATGCTATATAATATTTCTCGATTTTATGGATACGCACTATATGCGAAAACCCTCTTTTCAGAAAATTATTTTTTTAAATTTTATTTATTTATATTAAAGGATTATACGATTACACCTAAAATATATCTTAATAAGCATTAGCGACTAAGGCCATCAGCTTCACTAGTTATGTATCTAGTAAGTAGTTTCTTAAATATAAGATACACTTCAAAGTACAAGTTTAGTTTGCAGATGTATTTTATGAATTCTTTGATGTTAGTATGTATATGTTACATTGGAAAGAATATCTTCTATGTTTGGGTTCTTCAATTCTTGGCGAGTTTTTTCCATTGCTGGGCAGCCTTTTATAAAATCTGGGACTGTAAGATAATCTCCGTTACAATAGTGGCAGGTTGGAAGGCTGCTGCGGTCAAAGAGGTTTTGGTGAGTGATCCTTGTGTGCCCGTTTTCACAAAAGTATTAATCAAACAAAGTACTAGAACATTCATTAAGTTGAACGACAAAGAAATTTTGGCATCAGCAATTAAATTTCGTGAAAATTGTGGATAGTGGCTAATAAATTTAAGCCATCAATATAATAAAGATACGTCAAAGCAAAGCAGCAATCAAACAAATATCATATATGAAATATTAAAGTTATTTTGAACAAGGAGGAGATGAAACTTAAAAAATTGCTCATTATGAATATCTGATGTCTGTGAATCTCTTCCGGTAAAATTCGGCATAATATAATGTCACAAACATATGAAATATTTCAAACTGAAATTCATTCCAATAGCCTTGCTACAGTGTATTTTAAAGCGTTTAATCATCAACGAAACATCACATTAATATGTACATAAATAAATGTAAATGATCACACACACATTCAACTAAACATGCAAATTTATTGTTTTGTTTAAAATAAAATTCGCTGTAAATGCCCGCGAGCGCTGCTGTTGCATTATTTATGAAAATACTCAAAAGTCATTTGCATAAATGTAAATATAAAAGACAACAACAATCAATGATAACAACAACACGTCTTGTAATTGTTGTTGCGAAGTTCAAACGCACGAAGCCTCTTTGAGGCCTACTCTGAGGGTCAAGGTCAAGCTTGACAAGAAAGTGCTACCAGCAGATGTTGTTGGATATTAAATGGCATATGTAGAATATTTGCAGAAAATGTGCCTGAGGAGGAAGAGAGGAAAGCTTCGAAATATTTTCAGAAACTGTTTTAATTTGCATGTTTATAGATTGAGGATCATACCCCACGCTATCTTCGGCGGTAGAAGAAGTTTGCCCGACGACGATTCGTCCGACGATAGAACAAATCCTAATTTTGTCGCTGCCGTCGAGCGACAAAATCAGCTGTGCAGTTTTCAGTGGCAATAAAAAAATAAATAGAAGTAGGGAAATTGTAAATTTTTGTGCGGAAGCAATTTTGAAAGCCATTCTGGAAGCAGTTTTACAACTCGGAAAAATTCGTGGATTCATGGTTTCCGTGGTATTTTTAAATTCTGTGCTTGTTTGTGGATGATTTTATACGAATCAGTTATTATTTATTGAATTTCGGTACGATTCTCTTTCATTGTGCGTAATTCCACGACGACTGTCGTTCGACGTCGTAGTTCGCCGCGAAAAATTCGTTCGACGATTTGGATGTGTTTAAGGCATACAAGTTTAAATTGAAAATGTTTGTATATTTAATTTGCCTCATCTACATTACACACAAAATTTGTTGTCGTATTTTTATAGAGAAAGTATTTTAAGACTTTGTTTGGTTGTAACGTAAATAAAAGCGGAATCAATTACATTCGAGGAATCAGTCGAACCTTTGGAATTTAATTCCTCTAATGTAATTAAATGCTACTTAACCGCTTTACTTCTGTACGGAAAAGAGATTTTTATTATCTACATAGGATCCTGGTATTGAAAAAGAGCACTCGAAATAGCGCTGCAAGTTGTATACACAATGTTATCTCGCTAACCACCCCTCCCTCAGCCACCATCAAACTTCATTATCGATTGTGTGACTACTTTAAACAGCGTCGTTTGTGTCACTCGATAATTCATATTCATCGAAAATGCTTTGTCATTTATTCTATTGTGTTTCTGTCTTCAGCCGAAATACTAAAATAATAGCTTTATTGGCATATTCCGTCAGGGCGGATTCAATGAAGGGGAAAAAGAAGCAGACAGACAAGCAAGTTTTGTATACGTTTCAAAGTTGTACATTGGCGTCTGATGTGTCTGATGCTACCGCGACTACAACTTGGTCTGCTTCTTCCTCGTATGCTAATTAACAATTGTAGTTTTTCGTTTAGTTTCTGAATTCTGACCGGTTTTTAATCAAACAAACAAACAGTTTAATGTGTGTTAAACATGCTTATATGCCTTGTAAGTAGTTTGTTATGTTGTATTTAGGTCTCACAACATTTTTCAGAGTGCCACGTATAAAAGGCGAGTCGTGCTTAAAAATCATTATCAGTCAAACTTTTAGGCTTGTTGAGCACCCACCCAAAAAAATGAAAATCATTGTAAGTCATAACATTGGATTAATTCAATGCCCACGAATTGGACTACTACCGCGCCAAGGATTACCTAACTGAGTAGACTCTTGACATCCTTACAGATTGCACTCGCTTGTGTTTTGGCCGTAGCCTATACCGCCGACAATGTCGGAGTGCTGCGCAACGACGCCGAAGTGAATGTGGATAGCTTCAGGTATGCTCTGGAATTGGACAACTCCATCAAAGCCCAACAGCAGGGAAGTCTGCAAGGCCCGGAAACCTGGGTAGTCAACGGCCAGTACTCGTTCACCTCGCCTGAAGGCGAACAAGTCTCGCTCCAGTACACCGCCGATGAGAACGGTTACCATGTTGATGCGGCCAACCCACTGCTGCCCACTCCCCCACCAATCCCAGAGGCCATCCAGAGGTCCTTGGAGTGGATCGCCGCTCACCCACCACCACCCGGAACCCGCTAAGCTTTTGAACGCTATAAACGATTGCACCGTGTACCTGATCCAAGCGCTTTCTTCAATGTTGAAAACTTTTCAGAAATAAAGAGCGCAAATATTTGTTGAACAATTAGGAAAGGTTTTTACAATCAATAACAAGACCTACTAATTTACTCTATTGCCGTGTCCGAATGTGAATGAGAAACTTTTTCAATTCGCGGAATTGCTGTATAAAGTCTGCTTTATTTGGTGAAAGTCCACCAGGAGTTGAACCTGGTACCCTTAGCTTAACTTCATACGCCGTGCAATTATCGACTGAACCACAGCGGTTCATTTAAATGAATAACTCAGCTTCCTGATGTTATAATCTTTTCAATTGGTAATTTATATAATATAAATTTTTCGACGAAATTGTGGTTAATACCGCAAATTTGTAACGGTAAACGTAACGGTAGCCTCCGTTATTTAAATTAAAACGAACTCTCTAATCACGGCGCCGCCGCTTCTTCGTCATCTCTCGCAAGGTAGTTGGCAACTCTACGAGAGTATACTTTGCCATGGCAAAAAGCTTCTCACAAAAAAGCTGAATATACGTACATAGATCCCGTTGGAACACGGCTACAGAATCAATGTTCAGGTCCCTTTAACTTGCGCTGAAGAAATAACATGCACACAAAACCTAAAGCGAGAAAGCTAGGTCTAAGCCTTGTGCGCGGGCTGTTGCGCTGGTAATTTTTTACGGGGACCCAGCTTCTAGGTTAGGTTTAGAATATGCTAAAATCTTAAATCAGAAAAGAAGATGCGTAGGATTTTAAGCAAATATTATCATATAATATAATAGGGGTATTCTCGATCGGATGCAATTGCATTTATAGCTGCATAGTATTGCATATTGCAAAGCCTTGCATATACTTCTAAGAACTAAGTCCGTACTAAACTAACTTAAATGTATTTATTTTTTAAAAAGTTATGAAAATAACTGATTCTTTTGATATGAACAAAAGAAAGCAAAACGGTCACAAGTAACAATTGAATTTAGTGCATTTTGTTTTTGTTAAAAATTGGCAAGTACGCTTATACGTTTGCACCAAGAAATTTTCCATCGATGCAATAGGTTTTGGGATAGCAAATGTTGACAGTGTTGCATTTGTATACTAGCATATTTTATTGTTGCAAGAGGGCCATTTGCACCATATCGTGAATAACCCCCATTGTACTAGTATCTTATGTGAATGGATAATAAAGCGAGCACATATGCAATAACTTTAATACTCCAGTTAAGAAACTGGAACTGCGGTTAATCTTGCAAACCGCTAAAAATAATGTAGTTATTTACTTAAATCAGCTGGCGCTACTTATTATGCAAAGCAGTGCACGCTTTTTGTACAGCGCCGTTTACGATTGTTAAATTAAAATTTACAGCGAAATTTCACTGAACTTTCTTATTTATTGTTGGTTACATTTTGTATTGCAGACTTAAATACTGAACATTTTTCTTCAGCTTCGGAACTTAATATAATACAGCCTACCTTTAATAAATTTGGTTAAATTTATATGTTTGGTACTCTTGTGAAATAAGCATGACCATTGAACATGGAACAACAAGTTACTGAGGCAAATGTAACAGTTCCTTCTTGGTCAACTGATCTTCTAAACCAGCCAATATCGTAGGAATTACATTTTAAATAAAACTTCACTACGCTATTGATCACTCATGGGCGATACACCGTGCAATCTTATACGTTCATTTTATTTGTCTACTAGTCGAGTAGCATTTTTTGCCTCCTGAATGAGGAATTAGCATACTCACAGTGGAAATAAAAATAGAAGTGACTAAAAGTGGAACTGACGAAATCGAAAGCTAATTTACACTTGCATGTTTGTATAGAATAATGAAAGTTCTTCTCTAAATTATTTACGCATTTAAATGCAATAAAGTTGCAAATTACGTCTTGCCAATTTATGAGAATCGCTTAACGCTAAATCGTTAAGAGGGAAGTGCCCGGTGCCTAGTAAAATTGTAGTTGTAAGATTTATATCTGGAAGATAATTTTAATAATGTAAGAGTTGTAAATGTAAATGTCATTAAAGTTTAGGTGCTTGTCCCACCCGAAAGGCCAGAAAGAGTGTAATTTAAAAAAATTTAACAAGCTGTCAAGATAATGGTACTCTACACCTATTGCACTAGCGTATATAAACTTTGTGAGAAAATTTTAACTCAAGTAGGGGAGAAGGGGGTACCTTCGTCTCTTTTTTTTTAAGGACTATATTTCAGAAGGTAATCAATATATTTAAAAACCGATTAGACTGTTACAATACCTCATTATTTAACAATAAAATGTTATACTAAAATTTCTTTAAAAAGTTCCGTTTGTATTATTTTTTTCATGATTAGTAAAAAAGACATTTCGCTGAATGTGCCCCCATGCCAGGGTAGCTTCGGCATTTGGCGGGGTACTTTCGGCATTCACACTTTAAAGTACCATAAGGTGATACAAATTCTTGTTTAGACTAAATAAGACATGGTTTTGGTTATACAACACGTATCTAATATATAAAACGCAGACTGACTAAAAATTCTTGCATGTTGTCCCCTTTCTGTCTTTTAATACTGACTTTAGATAAACAAAATTAGTTCGTTGTGTAGCCCAGTGGGTAGAACCGCGCGCTTGCACTCGGCAGGTCATGGGTTCGAATCCCACAGGTTTTAAAATTTTTTTTATTTTTTATTTTTTACTTTGCTTTGCCTTTTATTGTTGCTAATTGTTTTACTAGCTGTCGTGTATACAGGCACACACGGCAGGTGGCCCCACTTGTTTATTATATTTAGCATTAAAAAATAAAAAAAAAATCATGTTTAAGAGCTTAAAAAATGTACTTATTGTCAAATTTTTTTTACAAATTATTTGTTATATATAATGGTTAAAGTACTGAGATCGACCCTAATATTAATTTTGTGTGGTTACGGGAGGTTTAAGCCAGGTTCGAGGGTCTTGGAAGCTTCAACTCGATTTCGATTTTTAGTACCTGTGAAGATATATTGACGAATGTGCCCCATGAAAAAAGACGGTGTCACTTTTTTCCTTTTTTTTTTACTTCTAATTTCAGTGCTTTATTTTCACTTAATACACTTTTATTTACAAAATAATTAGTATTAAAGTAATACTAATACAATTTTGTTCGAAATAATGGCAAACTTTGTGAGGGATATTTGTGCTAGTAATGGGTTAGTTTTTACTAATAAACAGTTATGTCCGATGACTCCTTCATACCGAAATCGCCTTTGACGAATGTGCCCCAAGGACAAAGGTACCCCCCTCTCCCCTACCTATATAGAAATGAACAGAATCATTTTCGATTCAAATTTCTGACTATCCGCCTGTCTGTCTGTTCGTATGGGCGTACGCACAGAAGAAAGATCAGTTATCCGTATTGAAAAGAGTCACACTGAACCTTCTACTAGTAGCAGTTCAGAGATTATTGAAATCGGCTGAAAGACACCCAACACTTCCTTCATCCGCATACAATCTAATTTCATTTGCCTAATTATGCATCTTAAAGAATAAAGTTTTATATTTGAGTGAGGCATCAATCCCTTTTGTGTAAAAAATATCATAATTTCTATTGTATACACACGAGAATATCGATACTTAGTGTAAATGCTCTCTTCTATCTGACCGAAAATAAACATGGTCCACCTTTTCCGTTATCTTCTTCCCATATAGCCAATGGACCCCAAATAGGATGCTTGGTGTAGCGTATTACTCTGTCGGTGAAACCCAACAATTGCTTGCTTGTTTTTCTAATTTGTTTGTTAATACATTCAAGTACAATTTTTATGTAAAACTGCTGGCTGCAGTGGCTATGCTGGGTAGCCGTTTCCAGCAGATAGTGTTCCCGGTGAGTTGATTTGCGCTGGACAGTCCGTGGACCAAAGCTGCTTACTTAAGAGGGATTTTGAATAACCCAGGATTTAGTCCAAGTTTAAAAAAGGAATACGAATCCTTTCAGTCCTTCCGTACAGAGTGTTTACATTGTTTTGGTATAAAGCTTCTGCGAAAAGTAACCTACAATTCTGGCATACTTTCTTCTATATTAGACATAAACTAGAAAAAGAAAAGACCTTAACAATATGTCAAGGTATTCAAATCGCACGGATTTGGCAGTAGAAAAGATTAGATACTATTTAATTTGTGTTTAAAATATACTCTTCCTGTCTTCACATCGATCTTAAAAATTGAAATGACATTCGTACAGGACAAACAATAAGGTCCACCAATTCAACACAGTAAATTATATTACATTTTAATGTTGTTGTCTGATGACCTGATATGCTAATGGCGCAACGGGATTGATCAAACCGCTGCCGGTGAAACGGGAAGAGCCTACGTGTTGGAGCAAGTCGGAGAGTTTTTGCGTATTATCTATCAGCTGTGCTCAATGATGGCGACTTCATTAGCCAGCAAACAACTTCTCTTCAAATAGCAGATAGTTGTTTATACAAAATTCCGGAATACAATAACTCAGTTGGTTTTTGTTTTTAATCAAAACAAAAAAGTTTGCCAGAAGAAAAGATAAATAAAGCTTATAAAATATGTTTTTTTTTGGAATTTGCGAGAATTTGCATACAATATAATTGGTTGTTTTGTCAGCTTTGTTTATTCGCATCTGTTATTCTGACATTTAATTAATGTTTTATATATAATTAAAGAATTTTTATGCTGTTTTCAGTTGTACGGCGTCTAAGATATAAATAGGTGGGTCAACGAAAGTGAAACCATTAGTCTGTGATCGTTTGCAGTCAAATAACAACAAAACTAGCTAAACTCAACTAAAATGAAGTTTTTGGTAAGTATGCTTTGTTCGTGGGCAAAGGACCTCGCCTCACAAAACTCTTCGAACACTTGATCTTGCAGATCGTACTCGCCTGTGTCTTGGCCGTTGCCGTCGCCAATGAGGATGCCAAAGTGTTGCGCAACGAAGCCGAAGTGAATGTGGACAGCTTCAAGTATGCTCTGGAACTGGACAACAGCGTCAAGGCCGAACAGCAGGGTGCATTGAAGGGTGAGGACTTGTGGGCTGTCAGCGGCGCGTTCGAATTCACCTCGCCCGAAGGCAAACCCGTTAAAGTTACCTACACTGCCGATGAGAATGGCTACCGTCCCAAGGTATCGAGCTAGGGCGCCTTTGTTTTGTTTGAATTCTTGGAAATAAATATGGTGTTTTGTTGAAAATTTAACATACATTTTAGTTATTGATTTGATATTGATTAATAATTGCTGCATTAGTGTTTTTTTACAGTAGGATTCAAAAACGTTATAAAACGGAAGCATTCGCGATTTCAAATTGGTTTTCAACTGCTTGTAAGTCGGTTATTTCCAATAGTAGCATATATGATATTTTAGAGGGTTATATTTGAGAGTACTCTAGCAGAGTTAGGGAACAACTTAACAGTGGAAGAATTTTTGTTAGAGTTAATATTTGCAACAATTTGCATATAAATACAAGAGTCTTCAATGAAACATGTAAAGAAGATTAATTATTCGAAAGGACAAATGTACTACTAGATAACGGCAATTCAGCACCTGCCAATTTCCTGAATTTTTGCATTTAAAATATGCTCGAAAAGTTTTGGTCAGACCTTGAATCTTTTGGTTTTATTTAGGAAGCGTTTTTGAGACAATGGAGAGAGAGATGAAGGGGATATAAAAACGCTTCCTTGGGCAATATCTAAGAAATCACCAATTCCGTAGTAGCCGCTTGGTTATATATCGCTAGATTGATTTAGCCACTTTTTTTCAATTTGACTTAAACACTGAAATTAAGTGAACCTTTAAGAGATCGTAAACTACAAATCTGATTCGAAGGCTTTGCATATAATTTGCGTATATTTGTTGTATATTCTGTAAATTTTTTTTGTACAAAAATTCTATATCTAATAGTAAGGGTATAATTGCAAATGTCTCAAAATAAATTTTCGTGAAATGTTCGCAGAAAGTATTTTTCTGCATTTTTTCTGTCATGGTTCCCAGTAAAATGAGCACCTTGATTAGGGAAGATAAACGCACTGATAGAAAATTATTTGGATACAATTAATTTATTAATTTTATATGCCAATCCTAGTAATTTGCAAGTTCGGCCCACGCTGTATAATGTAAAGAGACAGAGACGGTGAGAGCATGCTCAACTACCCTTCGGCTTCTCCGAGGACGCTCCCTGTAAAGTTGACGCTAAGCTCTCGTCTCTAGTCTCCCGTCTCAGTTCGAATTTTATCCTCGGCCGAACCAAAGATAGTGTAAGTGCCCTAAAAAGCTAAGTTTTGCTTCATTTCCTTTATGATTTCGGTCTCGACATGCTTAGAACAGAAAGCGACAATCTTTGCCTCCCGGCCATTTTTCGCCCAACATTAAGTCTTAACAAAAAAATATATTAAAATTTAAAACAATTTTAAAATTTCATCAAAAACCCAGAAACAATTGAAATATTAATTTAATTTGATAAAATACTGAAACAATTATTTGAATAAAGAAAATTTTTTTAAATTTAAAAATAATATTGTACAGGTAAGTTAACCATTTCATAATATTCTTGATCTTTTATAAACCAGAGCTTAGGCCTAGCATTCTCGCATTAACTTGTGTGTGCTCGTTCTATTTTAGCATAAGTTAACAGGACTAACAAATTTAGTCAATACCTTTCATCTGAACTTAATTGAGAAGTTTATTCCGTGCAAAAGAGTATCCTCAGAGACTTGCCAATTTTTCGTAGAATGGTGCCGCGTAAGGATAATTTGAAACAAATTCTCTTTTAGACTAAGGTCCTTCGCGTTGGATAGGCATTTAAATATATTTTTTTCCCTTTTCAGAAAAATTCTAATTTCTGAATAATGAACTCCATTTCTCCGAATTTGTTTTTTGCCTTAATAAAGCATCTCAACAGGTTTCACCAATTCATCGAATAAGGTTCGAGGCTCCATTAATTAGTGCTAAGTATACAGTGCAAGTGTATATAGAAACATGGCGATATCTCATTACGGATACCTCTGATCTTGCATTTTACTATCGAATTCATTTTGACAATTTGTCCACATTTTTTAGCTTTTGCCGTTTTCATACATTGTAAACCATGTAGTGTTTCCTCGGAAATGAAACATCTAAGATTTTTAGCCTAATGACTTAGTAAACATTTATTTACACGAACACAGCGATAGAAGTTGACTATCGAACAGATGCGATACTACTGCTTATTCCTTTGGGGGATGGGCGGCAATGTAAGCCAAAGACCTCACGATGGCCTCTGGGATTGGTGGGGCAGTGGGCAGCAGTGGGTTGGCGGCATCAACATGGTAACCGTTCTCATCGGCGGTGTACTGGAGCGAGACTTGTTCACCTTCGGGCGAGGTGAAGGAGTACTGGCCGTTGACTACCCAGGTTTCCGGGCCTTGCAGACTTCCCTGCTGTTGGGCTTTAATGGAGTTGTCCAATTCCAGAGCATACTTGAAGCTGTCCACATTCACTTCGGCGTCGTTGCGCAGCACTCCGACATTGTCGGCGGCATAGGCGACAGCCAAGAGACAGGCGAGAGCGATCTGTACGAATGAAAGCGTTAAGGAGGAATTATTATATGAAGGACGACAGCTGCTTTGTGCTCCATTGTGCCCAGGCGAACTTACGAAAATCTTCATGTTGAACTTTGTTGTGTAGTTGTGCTGCTAAACAGTGATCTACTGACACAGTCCTCAGCGCCGGCGTGTGTTTTTATACTATCTTTTTTTTACAAAGTTAGCATTATGCAAAATTTTCGTATTAAAAAAACGTGGATTTTGCGTTGACGAGACAAAACAACGAAGCGTCTTTGTTGGGATCTGTGCTGGTAGCGTGGAACGGCCGGCCGACGCAGTGCCGCAGCAACTATGTGTGCGGCCTCAACGCATTGTATTCTTGTTGCTGCTTTTTTAATTTTGAATTTTATTAGACATTGTCTATATGATTATGTCTTTTGGCAGCGATGCCCTCCCCTAAACTCGGTAAGTCATTATAAGCCGTTTGCATACTTTGTTTGTTTTAGCCGCCGCTGCTGCCGGCCAATAAAATCATGCTCGATTCGTTGTTCGAGAAATGTGCAAATAATGACCGAACTGGATTTGACTTGCAAACCAGCTGCTGTTTTCAATCATGTTGGCTGAAGACGTCATATAATCGTCTCTGAGGTGTAACGCGTGCTGTGCAAATTATTGCACTCGCACTCGGCGGCCCCGCCCAGTTGGAATGCCAAGAAGTTCGCTCTGTCACTCGTTACACTCGTAATTGTATGCCGTAGAGATTCAACGGGTATAGTCTACCCATTTACGAAATCTTATAGCAATTTTATTCAAACTAAAACAATCTTGCGACATAATGCACTCCCAATTGCTACTAATAATACCTTCTAACCATCAGCTGCTACAACTCTGCACACACAAATCTTTACCAGACTGCGTTTGGGTCACACAAAAATTACGCACGAGCACCTGCTCAGCAGGAATGATGCTCCACATTTCCCGACGCACAACAGCCTAAATCAAATTGCCGATATTTTCCATGTCAACTGATCTACATATTAATCACGCAATCAACCGAACTTAACTTCCGGCCATGCCGCCCTACCCAGCGCCAACTAAATTTGTGTTGGTAATACTAGTTATTATACCCTACAGTTATGGTAAAGGGTATATTAACTTTGCGCGAAAATTGTAACTTATCAATGGAGCCGTCCTAGTTACAGACTTAAGTATGTATGTACATAGAAGCGATCAGAATCCCATTCTGATGGGATTGACGTCTGTGCGCCGGTCCGATCGTCTGTGGCCACAGAAGAGAAAAAATCAGTTGTGGGATTTGAACCAAACTTGGTACATAGTGAAGTAAACCTTACTTTAGTTTAAGCTCCGAGGTAAGCCAAATCGGTTGAAGGACACACACACACACAGTGGGCCTGTGAGTCCCACTACCTCGCAATTTTTTAGGTAAAATGGCTTAAATTTCTCTAATTACCCGTTTTAAAGCATAGTATTTATTATTCAAGTTAATCTTTCGATTTTCTATGTTATACGAAAAACTGGGCATGGTCCGCCCACTATATAGGCGGTTATAGGAAAATCCTCTAAATTTAACTTTATTTCTGCTAAGAATTTAAAACTAAAATTCTCTAAAAATGCACCTGCCTTGAGTATTTTGTAGTTTGTCAAAAATGGGCGTGGTCCACCCACTATGTTGGTAGTAAATTCCATGATTTCATTCCTTTTAGTGGATTATCGCCCCACTCGGTTACCTGGTGTAGGGTATAACTCTGTCGGTGAATCTCGACTGATGTTTTCTTGCTTGTTTCTTAACAACTTCAAATCTCTTAATTGCCAATTATAAATTATAATGTGTCTTTTTATTGCAAATACATATTTGATAAACAAGCAGAAAAAAATTAAGAAGAACATACAATTCTTATCAGCCAAAACATATCAATCGTTTAGTTTTAGCTAGTTTCATTTTAATCAATTTTAATGGAGTACAACTTGCATTTATCGGCAGGAGCTTCACGAACCCAACTGGAGCTCTTAGACCGTATCTATCCAACGTCGCGCGATAAAGCTAATAGGAAATGATAGGGTCGCCAGCTCTATCGATTCCTTGGAGCACCGTCGGAACGTGGGATGTTTAAGCCTTTTCTATCGTTATTTTAACGGTAGATGCTCTGCTGAGATAAGAGATCTCATCCCAGCTGCCCGCGTGTTTTCTCGCAACACGCGTAGGGCGAGCGGGGCACATCGTTACCACGTTTCGACAAAGCTCCAACGCACAACGCATTACAGGGAGAATTCGTTCTTCGGTCGTATATCGAGGTTGTGGAATAGTCTTCCTGCGGAAGTTTTCCCACGTCATTGCAACATTCATGAATTCAAGGCAAACGTCCACCGCTACTACTCCACTTTCTCCCACCCACTAACCTATGATCCTTTCAAAACCAACAAGTGCTTTGCATGTATAGGGGGCATCCCCTGAGTGTTGGTTTAAGCGGAAAAAAAAACGGCTGATAAAATTCCAGTTTTTTCGTGTTTTGCTGCCGTTTTGGTTTGTTGTTGTTGCGATTCAATTTTTTTACGTAAAGCTTGTTGTTTTACGTGCATATGTTTAAAATGTGACAAACTTGTCAGTGAGTAGCATCTGCGCTATCGGCGTTATTGTCGTTGTTGTAGTTGTTGCTGTAGTAGAGAATTCGATTTGGCAAACAAGTTGAGCCGTTTAGCTTGCTCTGCAAATGCGGTTTCTGCTCCGCGCCGTTGCCATGATGTCATTTTGTGCGGGGTGCTGGGCTCAGAAGATTCACCGAAAGACATGCATAATTACAAGCTGTTTGCGATGATAGCTTCAAGGTCGTTGTAAGCTGCACCCAACGAACATTTGAGTTGTATTTGAGTTCCCATGCAAATCGTGCATAAATCAAGCATAGAAGAAAATAATTTTGCCATATGCCATTTCATATCTACATTTAATTTGTATAAATATTGGAAATCAATTCTTTTTAAACGTATTATAAACAAACTAGTATTTGAAAGGCGCCCGTGGCGCCCACTGACTCAATTTTGGACAATTTTTATTTTTTGGGATATTGGGGTTATGTTTGGTCTCACTCTATAGACTTGAGATCACTCCAATTCCCGTCTCATTTTCCGAGTTTAAGGATACGAATATGTAGTAAGTTCCTATCGGGTTTCATTGATGTATGATGCATAGTTCTAAAGTTATACCCAAATGTGTAGTTGCTTGAAAAGTGCCACGCCCCTTCTCCTACGCCCATACAATTTTGCCAGTGGAACGACACATCCATGAGGCGACTGCATACATGCATTCAATACTGCACGACTTTTAGTTGCGAAACTGTAGATCAAAATTTCTCTTTAGTTGCGAGTGGCACCATCTTGTGGTCAGCTCAGAAACTAAAAACTACTGTGGCCTTTCCGGTAATTAATTGATACCGAAAAAAAAATAAGAATACCCTGCCAGGGATCGAACTCACGCACTTTCGGTTTCTGCGCCAGCGCCTTACTCACTGCGCTATCACTACTCTTGCTTGCTTATTTTCTAAACTCTTCTAAGAACCGTTTGCGTTAATTTTGCAGTGAGTCAGTGACGAGGACTTTTATTATATAGATAAATAAATAGTTGGCTCAACAGCCCTTGTACCGAGGTTTTGATCTTGCTTTCTTGCACTAACTCGTGTGTGCTAGTTCTGTTTTAGCACATGTTAAAGGGATCTACCAATTTATTATATAGCCGTATCCGTAGGGGGATGAGATGCTTTCATGGTAAAGAATACTTTCGAAGTGTTGCCAATTCTTCTTGAGAGCTGGTACCGAGCAAAGAAACAATTCGGAAAACGAAATTTCTTTTTATTAGATGTTCTGAAACCGGTACTAAACCCAGGCCTCCTCGGCATCAGCGACCAATCGCTTGTCCACTAAACCATCACGGCGCCAGAATTAAAAAAATTTGCGCCCTGGATATGTTCAAAAACTTCCAACCTAATACCCTTAAATTTGTATATGATATTTTCAGTACAACGATAGTAGAGCGTAGACCATAATATATGACAAACATACATATCTGTCATAGTTCTTTTTGAGAGTTGAAAATGTTCATTAAAATTGAGGAACATCCTGAATTAATTTTGGTTAAAACTCTGCCAAATATTTAATTGTTATTATTTTGATTAATTTTATGTACCTGTTATAGGCAGAACTCTGCAAATTATAATGCCGCCTAATTTTTGTTGTTATATTAGAGGAATAACTGGCGTCATGTCGGCCGTAGATAAACTATTTTTGCAAGTGTCTCCTTCAGGCGCTGTGAAGTCGATTCCTCTACATATCATCGTTAAAAAACTTTATTTATAGATAAAATTTCTAGATACCTACTGTGTTTCCATGATTCGAAAAAAATGCATAAAAAAGTTTAGAAAAATCTGTAAGAGGGTAACTTGTACTGACAATCTATTAGCGCAGAAGCACTATAATTTCTGCTTGCTGGGTTGTGTTAAAGAAGACGACAATAGAAATGTTAGCTATTTGGTTTTGATATTTGCATTCATCAAGTAACAGACATCAGTTCGAAGACGATGTTACTCGAAGCGAAACTTCGGTTATAGTTTTGCTCATTGGGTGGGTTATTTAGACAGTTATGACAATACGAATTTTAATTTTTAATTATTAATTATGTTCTGATTTAATTTATATAGTTGCATTCATTAAGCAACAGACATCTTTTAAGAACAGTTAAGGCGCACTGGCGACGACCTTGCCACCTGGAGCACAAAACGGCAAACGCATGTACATATATAAATACATATGTATCCGCCTCGTGAGAGATTCCAAATCTACTTGAGAGTAGGCAAGTCGGTAGGCTGCAGCTGGAAAAGGCTTCCGCAGCCACGGAATTGACATTCATGTTAAATTAAATTCGTTACCAAAGTCAAAGTGCCGGTCGGAATGGCGTACGCCACGCACAACAGTTGTCATTGGTGTGTGTGGGTGTGTGTGTCTGTGTGAGCAAACGAGGCAGGATTTCGCCTTTTATGGCAACAATAAGCTGCCACTGAAGGTGTCGGCAAGGTGCGCCGTGGATGCATGAATGAATGGCCACAATTGCCGGAGTGGCATATTTGCACAATGCCAGCCAGTTGCAGCGAATGATCTGCGGCAGCAACCGATGAACTTTAACTTGCCACAAAGCGGCAGCTGAATGAGCAGCAGAGCTGTTGCCAAGCGTGCAGGAGACGGCGGAATGCAGCATATGATGTAAGCGGATTGGAGTTCAGTTCAAATGACGCGCACGAACAGCGTCCGCCTCTTGTTGCTGCTGCTGCCGCTGCTGATGATGCCGCTTTGTGGCAAGGCATGATTTGATTGGCAATTGCCACGTTGGACACTTGCAGGCAGACAGGCAACCGCCACATGCAATGGCAAAGCAGATGCCTCTGATTCGGTGGGCATTCACAGCCAGCAGGCTGAAGTAGCAGACTGAGACAGCTCCACCACAAGCAGCAGCAGTCGCCCTAAGCCATCTCTGAAAGTCGTGTGGCCAACTTAAAGAGCACTTGCTTACCTTTGCTCTTTGTGAGTGACGCTGCCACTGCAATCCATTCTGCGTCGCCGTCTCCTTCATCTTCATCTTCAGCAGCTGTTGCCTACACTCGCTACCATTCAAACATTCCTCTTGTACCTGTTGTTGTTTTTGTTGCGGTGTTTGTGATTGTGATTGCTCATCCATCAGTTTTGCATGTTTCTGCGGCACGTTGCGCCGTAAACAGACACGCTTTATTGCGGCGATTGATGAAAAAATCTAAGCAGCCAAACCAGATTGACGGCCGCCAGGCATGCGCAGTCGCATTTGTCTTCCATTATGATTGCTATGCACCGAGTTTGATTGGAAATTCATAAAATCGTTAGGACATCATCAGATGCGCTGTAAGGATTAAGCACAGATATTTTAGGATCAGAAGCATTTCAAACGTTTTTAAGATCGGCCCATTCCAATGTAAGAAAAGAATAGTCTCTTATAAGTTGTATGTACTTTCATGACAGCGCAATATTTGCGTTGAAAACATACTACCTCAAAGCTTAGGTTCGGATGCGGCTATATGTAAAAATAATTTTATGCGAGAAACCTCAGTACAGCTCCTAGAGGCTGTTGGTTGAAAGCTCAATTGTTTGTTGTTGTTTTTCTTAAAGTATAGGAGTGAGCATTCATTTTCATCATAAAGGAGCTCCCTTAGGCCGAAGAGTCAAACAGGCCCTTTGTGGTTCCACAAAGTTGAGACTATACTTTAGACAATTTTTTTGTTAAAGAACATTTTTAAAAAGAAGCTTATAATTGCTAATTATGACAATATGTGAGGTAAACTGGAGTGCAACTGAAGTTCAGCAAGCCATTCGTAATTGGCCTTATTAGAAAAGTGAAAAGTTATTACTAAACTGTAAAGGGGAAGCCCCGTAGATTTGAACAAATCAAAAAGCTTTCAAAGTAATAGCTCTGAATATTGGCTTAAAAAGTCTTTATGGAAAAATGTTTTCAACGCTGAGAAAGATAACTGAATCAATAGAAATAAGCCAGGTGTTCCATGTACATAGATCTCGAAAGAAGTTTAGTCGGAAAATGATGTGAATCCCAAAGTTAAATTTTCGATGAAAAATCGTTACCTATGAAAAAAATTTTTTTTAATCAACGACAAATTGTTTAAAATTGCAATCACTAATTTTGAAATATGGCATACAAAATAAAATTCGTAACCATAGACAACTATTACGTAAATTTCATTCCAAAACTTAAAAGAAATTTATATGCAGGGTAAGTTTTTTTTTTATCGAGATATAATAATATCTCGACTACAACAGTTGGCATAAAAACTTGTTCATATAGATCGTTCGTTTCGGAGGAGGCAATCGATGATGCTTCCTCTGAACACCTTTGAGCATGGGCAAGGCTTGGAGACGAGGGCAAACTTAATATCTTATCAAAGGTTTAGCTCAAACCGAAAGTCTTTGACAGTTAAGTGCACATCAAATGTAAGCCCCATCTCATTTAAATATTCATCATTGGGCATCTGAACATCCAACGATGTTCTGGGGGGGATGGCACACAATAGGCCTCGCTGGCAACGGGGAGCAGTGGGGTTCCTCCGGAAGCTTAAAACGGCCAAATCTGCAGCGGCAGCAGCAAACAATTGAGAAACCGAAAATCAAGAACACAAAAAGTACAAGGC
Source organism: Neria commutata (assembly GCA_963457695.1). Lineage (NCBI taxonomy): Eukaryota > Metazoa > Arthropoda > Insecta > Diptera > Micropezidae > Neria > Neria commutata. Next base: position 19,560,115 of record OY735247.1, on the reverse strand, counting down.
GGCAGTTTCGGTTCACAAAACAAATGTGAGGTTTTTATTGAGGGTTGGAATTCGTCTTACCAATTAAAAAGCTCGATATGCGAGCACTGTGTTTAAACTATGATGTGGCTTCGGCTAGGTGGTATAGTAGATTGTTTCCTCTATATAGAGGAAAGGAGCTCGACACCCATATTCAAATTTACGAGCAGCGAGTCTCCTTAGCTACGCCAGCGCCGCCTACATTTGAAAATTACAATACTGAACTAGAACTAAAACTTAACTCTACTGCGTTTGGCCTAAACAGCATCCTTGATTAAAATATCAATTACCATTTAAATAGGCACTGTGAATGTTGCCATTAAACTCTGTACATAAATTTAAATCTCTGCAAAATTTATTGTTCTTCGAAAATGTTTTTCTCGACTGGAAAATTACATACGTTTTTCTTACAGCTGGCGCCGGTGTTTGTGAAGTTCAGCTGTACACATAATTGCCACATAATGTGTGGTTTCCGATTGAAATTTGCGAAAAATTTGACAGCTCTTGCATTTCGCTATGCTGAGAATGCGCTGACATTTTGTTTGGTCAGCAATAATGCTGGAATTTTCACAAATTAGTTAAATTGCTTGTAAGATTTTGTGTGATGGCGAAATTAAAGAGATGCTTAAGTATCAGCTGGAATGTTTGTACATGTTTGTTGTAAGTTACAGCAGCTGATAGTTTAGCTGAAAGCTTTCATTAGAAATATGCTTGATATTTTCAAACTTTTTTCATCACTGTATATTGAAGTTACCTCTGAAGTGACTACATTTTAGGAGCGGTCTCATTGGCTTTTCAGCTTTGAAATAAAGAATCATAAAACATAGCTGGTGTTTGGAAAGAGCGGCGTGTGCATGAGGGATTCCCAATGAAGGGTCATAAGTAGAGTTTGCTCGAGTAGACTCAAATATTTTGCTGGACTATTATTTGTTCGTGGTCATTCAAATCTGAGCGTTGCTGGTAAAAAGCCAATTACAAATTGTGAAATTTGGCTTTTATACTGACTCTCGCTTTGGAGTTGTTGCTGACGAACATTCGATGTACATGTGAGAGCATATAATAAAGACATTCCTCGGTCATCGCAGATAACACAGCCAAATTGGCTGGATTCAGCAAGAGCACTGAACAAAAATTTATGGAATTTGGCTTCGCTATTTTTATTGCAGTGACGTAGTTTTATGGCATTCCTAATAAAGATAATGAAGCTCAATTGAAAAATGATAAATGCATGGCGCAAACCTCGCATCAGCCAAAAGTCTTCCGTATTTTGAAAATTTCTTCATCTCGAACCAAACCCCCCAGCCGCCTCCCTCACAACCACAAGCACGCACAGCAAATTGAGTTATACATGAATTTTTGCAAATCGTATGCTAATTCCGTCGCATCGAATTGAATTCTCAGAAGTCAAAGAAGTTGTGGTCCAAGCGGGCAGTCTTTGCTTTGGCTTCTCAACAATTAAGAATGCTAATCGGCGTTGTCAAAACTTCCAAAACTAGCTAAACACGTCTCAATGTTTGGTCACCTAAATTGCGCAGTCGCATGAAGTCAAACTTTGACATTTTCATCTGAATTTCGAAATAATAAAGCGTTGAAATAATAAAAAAAATCTCACAGATTCCTAGACTCCTACGTAGAAGCGAATAAGTGGATGACATAAAGTTATTAAAAACTGCATTTTTGCGCGTGAACATTCCGCCTCAAAAGTGGGTGATCGACTTTCGGAAGTGGAAACGCAATAAAATGAGTTCATTGATTCACACAATTGATTCACACACTCTTCATCTGTCTGCACTCCATTCAGTGTGTTAACTTCAAAGTTGCAAATAGTGGCAAATCGCACATTTAAAGTGTGCTAGAAAAACTCGATTTTTAAATAAGAGTGATTGATTGCTAACTTTTTATAATACAACTTTTTCGTAGTTCCAGTATAGGTACAGCTGAGAAAAGAAACCTCTCTAAAAAGTCTTTCAGCAGTTTTTCCAAATATTTGATATCGAAATTACTTTTTGTTTCTATTTTTATAAAATCATTCATTTGGGCAAAACTAACAAACAGCAACAAAAATTTGGAACAAAACCCGGTTTCTAGAGGTTTTTGAAAATGGTTCAGCTGACGGACAGCAATCGATAGAGCCGATATATTTTGGAAACCATCACTAAATTAGCCAAGATATATTTTTAGTGGAGTACAGACAAAACTTGTTTTTTGTATAAAGCGTGAGGCATCCTAAGGCACATATCTTTTTCTTTTTTACAATTTAAAAAAAAATTGTTCCTCTCCTTAATATAAAGGTCAAAATCTGACGAAATTCGGCTTCACTGGTCGAAGTTATTCAAAGAACGTTCGTATCCATTAGAAAAGTAATTATGTGGCAACACTGCTACATTTCTTCATTCATAAGTGTTGCCAAGTACCGTGCCTAGTGGCTTACGGCGCGCCGGCTACACGTCTTTGCCTGCGGCAGAAATCGAAAACCAAAACGAAATCGAAAGCGAAAACGTTGAACGACTGCTGGCAAGGCTGCAAATGAAAGCGAAAACAAATGTGCTGGTGTGCGTGATAGGGCTGTCAATTCCAAAAGTAGTGTAAAATCCTGGGATTTCCGGCGTCGAGATTTTTCATATGCTTGATCGCTGATGCGGGCGGGCCTGGGTTCAACTCTCAGTCAACGTCTAATACAAAGAGAGTTTGTTTTCAAATTGTTTCTTTGCGCGGCGCCACTTATCGCGATGAATTGGCGAGAATATTTTTTGTCACGAAATGCTTCTCAGCCCGTTCGGATTCGGTTAATGTAGGTCCCGTTAATTTGCGAAAAATATGACAAGCACACAAAAGTTATAGCGCAAGTTGAAAGCTAGGTCTAAGCCCACACGGGCTTTTGCGCCAATCAATTATTATTATTATTCCGTTTTTTCCTTTTTAAAAAATAATTACAAGTAAATGATAATTGGTATGAGCCTGCCAGGAATTGAACCAGTGACATTATTAGGGACCATGCACTTATTCACTGAGCCATGGCGGCGTATTTTCTCATACTTTCCGAAAAATCCAATCAGTTTATAAACCAAGTAATATCTTTTTTTAAACGAATAAGAGGTACTGACACAGCATCAGTTTTCTCTTATTTTTCATTTTTTTGGAGCAGGCAAACATTTTCTTCTCAGAGCGACCCCGCTGGAGTGCCAAGTTTCAGTAAAACTTATAATTATTACACATTTTTTTTAAATAAAGTAATCCAAAAACAAGTAAGGAAGCATCAGTCGGGTTTCACCGACAGAGTAATACCCTACACCAAGTAACTGAGAAGGCGGACCACGCCTATTTTTGGAGAATTATAAGCTGTTCTTACCAGCAATGAAGTGACCAAATAAGGACAGACTGGTGTATATATTATGGAAGTTATAAGGATTTTCCGCTTACCGTCTATATAGTGGGCGGACCACGCCTATTTTTTTGTATGACGTAAAGGGCCCACACCTTACCTTAAATACCAAATACCATTCCTTTTAATGAATAATTAAACAAATTTAAGCAATTTTATATGGAAATATTCCGGGGTAGTGGGACTTACTGGCCTGTTGTGGGCGTGTCCTTGGGCCGATTTAGCTAATCTCGGAACTTAATCTAAGTTAAGGCTGATTACGACTGTGTGCCAAATTTGGTCCAAATCGGACAACTCCTTCTTTCTCTCCTGTGCTCACAGACGACCAGACAGACAGACGGACAGACAGACAGACAGACAGACAGACAGACAGACAGACAGACAGACGGACAACCGGAAATCAACACAGAAAGTGATTCTAAGCATTTCTATATACTAATGTCTATACCTAGGACGGCTCCTTTAATGCGTTACAATTTTCGCACAAAGTTATTATACCCTATTACCATAGGTGTAGGGTATAATGAATAGATATTTTACGCAGCAATTCCGACATTTTGGGCACAGGAAAAGTTTCGGGATCCCGTGATTAACAGTGCATATCGCAAGCCTCTGCAGCCGCGTTACCACATTCTTCGTTGTATAACTTGGCTAAGAGTCCCACCATGGCAACGTAATTTGGCTAAGACGTGTGTGGGAAGAGAAAGAAAGTAAAAGTAGCAACAAAATGCGAATATAGCAGTGAATTACCGCCAAGTCTGTGTGGATGTGCTTGTGTGCGTGTTATAAGAAATAGTTTTCGCTTTGAACTTGACCTCAATTCCGTCAAGAGCAGAAATGGTATAAGCAATGTTGCCAGGTGTTAATATTAATTAACACAAGTTCATTCTCTGTGTTTTTGCTTTCCACTGAACTAATTAGCTTAAATTTGTGTATCATATAAATCATTCGTCTGTTCAGTTTCTCTTCTTCTAGTCAGAGGAAAGCTTTACTATTCTTTCAAATACATTTAGTAAACAAATCGATTCGAAATTTTTCTAAAATACAAACGTCTTAATTAAGTTAAATTACTCGCAGAGAGTGAGCTGTTAATTTAGCGCCCAGATTTAAAGCACGTACGGTTAAGGTCTTGTAAAGTAGTATTTAATTACAGTATTAGTAAAGTGGGAAAGACATAAATGCATATTTGCTGGGATGACTTATAATAGATGATGCCATAATTCTTGATTCTCAGAATGCTTTCGCCTTTTGGCCTAGGCTTTCCATACTACACTTACTCGATGTGAAGAAAAATACATAAATCATCATAACTTCTTCTCCTACGTGATTCAATACATTCAGCGGAAAAAATTTAAAATCTGTATTACTAACTTTAACCGTTTAGTATTGACGGAAGTATTATACTTCTGAAAACTAAGGTGCCTACTTGTAAATTACATTTAGAAACAGTAGTTTATCTTACCGTACTTATTCTTTTCCTAAAATATTGAAACCTAATCCAGGAATAGAACTTTCGAAATGTCTCCGAGTTTGTTAAGATAGTTAGAGTTAAGTTAAGTTTGTTAAATGAACTTTCCAAAGTAAGTTTAATGCAAATTATACTACCACGTCAATGTATACTTAATCGAAATTCATTCGAATACTGTTAGTTCAAGCGATTTAGGTTATTTGGGTGGAGATTCATAAGAGCTCCCACGCCAGGTTAGCAAACATATTACTTCATTAATTTAGAACAACAAACTTTTCCAAATTCGTTTACTATATTCATGTTATAATTGCAATTAATTTTTTCATTACCGAAAATCGAACTTATATGTGACCCTTAGAGACATCCGCAGACCCTGTATGAACGCTTTTGTAATAATATCTACGCCCCTGGAGGACCGGTGTGAGCTTTTGCTGCTGAGCTTTTAGACAAATGTATTTAATTTGGTATAATTTTCGCAAAGCTCTTGCAGTATTTTGTTGCATATTTTTGGGCTTACAATTTATTAAATAAGCTCATATGGATAGTGCCTTCGATAACCGGTTAATATGAGTACCTACATATTTCAAATTCACGAACACTGGAAATAACCAAAACTTTGTCGTTTGTTAAAGAAAACTTGCGCGCACTATGCTGAACCCTAAAGTCATGTCTATTAAGTAAGACTAACTCTATTTTAGAATTGAAGTTCTGACAGTGGGCGTGCCCAAAAAAACAATTGTCGGAAGCGGCTGATTCTGGTTTGAGATGAAAAATAGCATTAAGTATTAGGTTTTTTGAAAAGTATTTATCAATCGAAGTGCTACACTAGAAATATTAAAAGACCATTAGAAGATTTTCTCTCTCGAAATTTATATAATTTATGGTAGTTATGTCAATGAAAGACATGCCATCGAAAACTCAAATTTGCCAAAATCGTAGATATAGGCTATTAAATAAAGGCTCGCCATAAATCATTCTGAAATTTATTATAAAAAAAGATCACAAAATCATGCTCAAAATTTGCTTTGAGATTTTTGACCGAATCAAAAATTTTAATTTATTGTGCTTATTTCCCCAAAAAAAATGTCTGCTGCAACCATCGCTTAAATTTTTGTCTTCTTTTACATTTTATTTCGATTTTACTGACAAAACCAAAATCTCTAAATATGATCCAAGCCAACTGAGCGTCGTATTAAGCATACCTAACACACATCTACACTCTACTACACCTACACTTATTGAGTTCCGGAAAAGGACTGCCATCTCTAAATACAAACAACATAAAATTTTCTCAACCGATGTTCGCTATAAGAAATTTGTAGAAGAAGTTCATGAGACTTTTGTATTTGTAGATTACCTCATAAATCTCGCAATTACATTTAAATTACATGTTTCAAAAATAATAACGCTCGTAATTCAATTACAATGTACTGAAAGCCAACAAAAAGTGTTCGTCGTTTGCTTGATTTATTGTATTCTACTATGCCAATGAACCGGATTCAAATGAAGTCACTGAATGATCATCACATAAAAATTAACATTCACAGTGGTTGTATGGAGGCGGCCCAGACAGAGTGCCCCACTCGAATTGGTAGTGAAATTTAGTAGTATTTATAGTACTAATGCAATATGTGAAATGCACGAATCTTGGCAAAACGCGGAGGAAAACCCACTTTACGACTGTGCTTGCATTGCATATGATCATTCCCGGATCAGTATTGCACACTGGACACGGGTCGGCGAGAGGCGTGCGATTGGCAAATGGTAGACATTTTTTGATTTTATTCATAATTGTAGTTGATATTTGCTCGTAAGACTATATTTTAACATAGAGATATGCATAAAAATCCACAAACGCCTTGCGATAATTGAAATTAATTAGCACCTTTTCGAAGTCGTAATTTTGGTTTTTATGTTAAAAGGCTTGTACACACACACACACACACACACACACACTGCGCCACGCAGCTCTTTCGCAGTTATACAGCAATAAAATATCGGTTTATGTGGCAATTAAAAAGATGCCATCTTGCCGTCGGCTTTGCTCAGTTCAGTTCATTGCAATAAAATACAATACTGCATTTTTGCAAATTGGGTGTACGGATTTGTTGGCATTGGAAACTCTTTTACAAGAGAAGATAATGTAACCGTTAGCGAATACACTTTAGCTATTGTTAGGTTGGTAGGTAAAGTGGTCGTCTCGAGGACATCGCTTAGGCCAAAAGGCCCATTGTGTTACCACGTGGGGGTTTTCCCCTATACACTTCCCATGTATGGGAGCCACTTTGTGGCTCTGGTATATTTGTCGATATGTACTGGTGGCGTTTTTCTCAAGTCTGCCAGACAGCTCAGTAAGTAGTGTCCCAGGAATCGGAAGCGCGTTCTTGCTAGCGCTGGGCATTTGCAAAGGAGGTGTTCAACAGACTCCTAGCAGTCTTCGTCTCTTCAGCTTCTGCAGAAGTCGTTGCACAGCAGTCCCAGTCCTGTTGGCATGTTGACCAATGAGGCAGTGTCCGGTTATGCTTCCTACGACAATTCCTATGGAGGATTTGTTTAGTAGGATCAATTCGCTGGATCTGCTCTGGTTGATCGTAGGCCAGATCTGTCTTGCTGTGTAGCATGTCTGTTCGTGGAGCTATCTCGTGTTTGCTCTGTTTATGTGGTTGGTTATTAGCATTAGTTTGCATGCGAAGAGCGGTATCCCAACTTCTTCAATTATGTTGATTCTTTGTGGCTCTGTGCCTGCTCTTGCGAGCTCGTCAGTTATATAGTTTCCCTCTCTGGCGTTGTGCCCAGGCACCCAGCAGAGGTGCACTTCGTTCAGAGATGTTCGGAAGTGAAGGGCTGTTTTAGAGCGGGGATGTGCGCTGAGTGGGGGGTAGCTATTGTTCAAAAAAACATATAAATTTTGCAAAGAAAAGGGACTGCTATGAGAGAGGTGGCCCGCATAGATATTTACGTGCATATCGTCACATCAATATGGAAAAGCCACAACCAACTTTTTTGTTATTTAATATTATAAAAACGTAATATCAGCTGAAACACTTTGTATATAACATTGGTTTTCAGTTCCTTGTAAGTCCGTTTTTTTTTTCGAACAGAAAGTTGATATACACGTGAAACTAAACGTCATATTCAGTAGAAATGCGTAATCGAAATTGTTTGATTTTTTGAAACTGTCGATATTAACATAATAAAAAAAATGAATTTGTTGAAAATCAGAGCGCTTACTCTCTTGCTAAGGCTTGCTAAAGATGACTAATATTTCAACGTGTGTGTCGAAAAGAAAACTGATTAATTTAAGCGGAATTACAATTTGAGTACATCGATCCAAAAGCTCTTCTGCCAATATTGCTCCCTCATTTTATTATAGAATTGAATCACTGTGCATCGGTACGGTTATTAAAATTGATCCAAAAACAAGCATAGCTCTTGTAATAAGCGATATATGTATGTAATTCGATATATGCGATATGTATTTTTTTACAAATACAAAAATTTTGTGTGAGTGTAACCAAAAAGGTCAAGTACAATCTGAAATGATAAATGTCATAACCATAAAAATATTTCCTTTCGATTAGAAGGTAATAGATGAGAATCACCCACTTGGTTAAAATAGAATTATATACATAGTTCGAAAATGGATTTCCAACTAACATCTCCCATTCATTACTTTTCAGTGCTACAAATCGGTTTTGAACTTTCATTGGACTGAACAATTTTTTATTGATGTAAAACAAATGGGGCGTTAAGCCATTGAAAGATTTAAAATTGTGGGTGCGTTAAATTGACCGCCTACATAGTGGCGGACCATGCCCTTTTTTGACAAACTACTAGATATTCCTAATAAGACTTAGAAGACCAACCCCTTAACTTGAATATCAAGTATAATTCTTTTCTATGAGTAATTCGAAAAATTATAGCCATTTTACCGGAAAAAATCTGAAGTAGAGGGACTTACAGACCTATAGCGGGCACGTCCTTCGGCCGATTTGGCTAATCTCGGAACTTGAACTAGGGTAAGGTGCAATGCGATAGTGTAACAAATTTTGTCCAAATCGGACAAATCCTTCTTTTTCTCCTGCACAGATGGACAGACGGACGGACGACCGGAAATCAAGACAGAAAGTGATTCTGATCATTTCTCTATATTTGTGTCTATAGCTTGGTCGGCTCCTTTAATGCGTTACAATTTTCGCACAAAGTTATTATACCCTATTACCATAGGTGTAGGGCATAAAAACACTGACCAAAATTCGAACATTTTTAAACAATCTATTTAGTCGACCTAGTTATTGAACCAAATTAAGATTTCAGGGTTTTATCGAACCGATTTTAGAAACGAACCAGAGACCGCAAGTGCTGATGAGCCGGTTCTTGAATTTAATCAGTCGGACTGATTAGACTGACTAAAGAACCTGTTATTAACCTGCACTATGGGTTCAGAAACCTTTAATCACTATTCCAAAACATCTTCACTCCGTTTATTGATTCGCAGATCTTTCGGCTTGTGTAGAGTATTTCCAAGTCGACGATATCTCACTGACAAGTTTGTACTGTTGTGTTAGATTTAAAAAAATGAATGGCCTCTTAAATAGACACAAAGGTGTTATAAAAGCTGCCAGATTTGAAAGAATTCATCATCAAGCAATCCGAGATCATTAACTGCCAAACGAGTGCCAATTTTTTTAAAGGAATGTTGGCATTTACGAGGATACTTCTTTAAGGCGATTGCACGTGCAAGCCATAAATGGTGCAATTTCTTACTAAAGCCACCAAAACTTGATCTCATTGGTGGCGGCGGATGAGCTAGAGAATAAAGCATGAAATCGTGCCAAATCGAAATGAGTTTTCGCTTAGGCCACAATTATCATAAAACCTGCCAAATAATAAGAAGGCAAAGAAATCTGAACGCATAATCCCATGATCACGGCAAAAATATGCAACATTGAATGTGGCTCTTTGTGGCAGATTGCGAAGTGATTCGCACGATTCGTTTCAAAGTAGCGTAGCAATTATGTAGGGTTACCACAGGTATATACTATATATACACACATACACACAGATACATCGTTTTTAAAGCACCAACGACTTCAATATGAACTGTTAAAATAAAATAATTTATTCGCAATTTTACACATTCAACTACAGATAGGAGATGCACCAGATTGGAAATAAATAAATTTGGCCAACTTTGAATCTGTACTGGAGTGCATAACGTGCACATAAGTAATCACATTAGTGGAACGGATGTGTAACCTTAAAAATTTAAATACTTAAACTCGATTAGGGGATTGGATATAGACCCTTAAAATTGTAATTACTTATACTCGATTTTTTGTTTTCGTGGCCTTAAAACTTTTTTCGATAAAGTCGCCTCCGTACAGACCCCGATAAATAATTGTCAGCATATTCTTTGGGCAACTAGATGAACGAATCGAATTGGCCAAGCCACACTCCACGGGGCCGCTATCAGTGCAATAGCTCGCGAGGTAATTATTCTTGGTAGCCATTAACTACTTTAACTTCAGTGGCTGACAATAAAAATCACGCGTGAATTTTAGCGCTTATACTGTGATATACACAATGCTTTACCAGCAGCTAAGGTGCATAAATCTGCGATTCCCGTTCAATAGAAATTTAACGACGTGCATATTAAAGTTTTTATGAGAAAGATCTCACCTCTAGAAGAGGTTGGAAACACTTTTATGTCATTATACGCTACACCTAAGATAATAGGGTATAAGAGCTTTGTGCGAAATTTGCAACGCATTAAAAGAGCCGACCAAGCTATAGACACAAATATATAGAAATGATCAGAATAACTTTCTGTCTTGATTTCCGGTTGTTCGTCTGTCCGTCTATCTGTCTGAGCAGGAGATAAAGAAGCAGTTGTCCGATTAGGACCGATTTTGGTACACAGTTACAGTAAACCCTAACTTAGCTTAACTTCCGAGATTAGCCAAATCGACTGAAGAACACGACCACAATGGGCCTGTAAGTCTCACTACCTCGGAAATTTTTCGCCCAAATGGCTCTCAATTGAGCAATTACAAACTTAAATAAATGAAATTTTGTATTCAAGTTCAGATATAGGACTTACATGCCCTAAAAAAATCTGGACATGGTGCGCCTAGTATATGGGAGGTAAACGGAAAATACAACAGAGCGTTCATATTTGGTCAATTCACAGCTGGTAAGAATATGTCCAAAAATGGATGGGCCATGGAGGCCGTAAATTTAATATACAGGAAATTTATATTTTGCATTCTCCAGAGTATCAATTTTTGGCATATGTACAAATATTGTTCTATTAGGAATATCTTGTAGTTTGTCAAAAATGCACGTGGTCCGCCCACTATATAGGCGGTAAATTTAATACACTCACAATTAAATTTTTTCATTGGATTATTACCTCACTCTTTTACTTGGTGCAGGGTATAACTCAGTCGCTGACTGATGCTTCCTTGCTTGTTTTACTATGGGTTATGCACTTAAAGCGCTCTCATAACGAATAGAAGCCAGAATAGCTTTTCTATATGTGCTCAAAAGACACACAAGCACTATCGAATGAAGCAGAAATCAGACACAAGTCCCATAAATCATAGATAATACAAAAGCAATATACGTTCAAACATTCCAATTTGACTACAATTTATAACGACTACAAATCATTGCATCGACTATGGAGAAAAAGTCTGTATAAGTATCATATTTCGGAAACTAGGATTTATTAGGGACCTACCAGTACCGCGCTAATTTCAGTGACTTTGAGCGAGAAGAAGTAGTTAAAGAAAGAAAGAGTTTATCCCGAGCATCATCGATCGTACGCTGGCACGACACTTTTCCCTAAAAAGTTTTAAAAAAATGCTTTACAGTTGGATTGAAATTTTAAAATGAAAATTGTACGGAAAAATTCATATAGTTATTTAAAAAAATTAGGAAATTCAGAAAATACTTTCTAAGCTGACGCTGTTGGGAAAAGTCCCCAAAATTTTCAAAAGTTTAAAAATGATTTTCTTGTAAAGTCTGACGGCACTTTAACCTTACGATATGTTTTGTTCCGAAGCCAAGAATGAAAATTAGCGTCCTAACAATCCCAATTTTTGCCAGAATCCGATGCCAAATCTATGGCCTATTAATGTTCGGCCGAATTAAGTTCTTATAATTTTCGGAGTAATATATAACTCCGCTGGCACGGGTACGTCGAGCGAATGAATGACAATGCCCAAGCAGAGAAAATATTCGATGTAAGGGATGAGAGATGATGCAGAAGAAGGAGACTGAACTTCCGGCGGAGGGGGCCAATTTGAACTTGGCGTAGATGACTTCGGTTTGTGGCACACCATTGGCCAAGAAGCTTCTCGAGAAATCAGTTGGTGAAGCTCTTCAGCTTGTCATCAACATCTTCGAAGTGGCCTTCCTTGATTTCCTTGACAGCCTCCTTGGTCACACCCTCATGCTCGAGGCACTCCTTGGCGAAGCCAGCTAAGCTTCGATCCAGGGACTGGAGAAGGCACGCAAAGCAGAGATGCCTGGAGGGAACTGATACGTGAAGCGGATCCCTACAACAACTCTAATTATTTAGGGGGCTATATCAACTGACTTCCATACTTACATAAAACATTCTCTACTTTTATATTCACACTTTTTTCAGAATAGAGAAAAACTAAAATTTTTCTGTACAAAATTTAAATATCTTTCTATTTAAATTCATATTCGCTTGCGGGAAATGTAAGCAATGTTCTTCTGTTGGCTTGATTTTAAAGTGTCATTACATTGAAACGGTTAGCGGCATCTGGCAACTCTTTTTCCGCTCAACAGAAGACAAATCAGATTTCTTATGAATATTTTATTGAAATAAAGCGTCGTGTGAAAAGCTATTCCAAAGCAAAGATGAGAAATTTCCGCTTTCGTTCTGGAAACTTTGAAGTGGAAGATGCTCCTCGCTCTGGTCGATCTATCACCGAAAAGTCGATCAAATTATGGATTAGGTTCGAGAAGACCGTTATCTGAGCAATCGCGACATTGCTAAGGAACTGAAGATCCACCACAAAATAATTTCCAACCATTTGCATAAAGTTGGTTGAAAAAATTGCTCGATTTCGTATCGTTCCAACAGCTAATCGCAGATGAAAATTCTGTCCATTACATTTTTGCACTTAGTTCATGAGGCAGCAAATTTTTGCGCATCTACCGTATAGTCCTGACACCGTCAGATTGCCGTTTGTTCCAAACTCTCCAGCACTCACTTGTTGGGAAAAAAATTGTCCTCAAAAAAGGACTACAAAAAGCATCTGCGCCAATTTTTTAAATATTAAAATTCCCGAATTCTACAATAAATGAATAGTGGTTCCAGCCGAAAAGTGTCGGAAAGAAGTTGAAAAGAATGGGCAATATGTGAATTAATAAATATTTTTTTAAATATTTTTACTAAAAAACGCTTTATTTCCACAACCAAATATTTTCTTTAGTCCACAATTTAAGTTCTCGTATTACAAAATTGTTTGCAAATCTTCCTCCGCTGTTACACTCCACTTTTAACTACTCACTATCTAATTAGACTATCCAATTAGACCAAAATATGTAGACCGACAACAATTCAAATAGTTACGGTAAATTTGGTAGGTGGTAGGTGGATGGGATTCTGGCCTTTACCTTCCGGCAGAAGTTACGAGCTGTTCAGCGTGAGAAATAAGAGCGGCATGCGACAGAAGCCTTTTGGCGGCATTGCAACCAAGTGCACATGAAGCGTCTAATGAGATAATAAGTAAATACAATAGTTTGAATAAATGCCCTTTTCAGAGCCTGTGATTTTATGCAACTAAAATGTGTGTTCTCATTGAAGACTTTGCTAGGTACATTGCAGAGCGACATGCACTGGAATGGAACGGTGAGGGGCTGACATCATTCTGACAAGCTGTGACACTTCAGCTCGCATTGATGCTTGATCATCTTGAAGCTGGCATTCACGCACACACACACACGCGAACATGCCATATTTCTATATGCGGCCGTGCAATCGGAGCTCGCATCATTTTCTATTCTTGATGGAGCATCAATCGATAGTGAATGGATCATATTGATGCATCAACGCCGACTAATGATGTTTTAACTGCTTTCGTTACTGTTATTGTTGTTTTTGATATGTGTGGCGTTTTCGTCAAGGTTCCCAGCTGGTGCATTGCATGTTGGCCATAAGTTGCTTATGATCTGTCGCTGACAAAGTGCAAAATCACGTTCTAAATTGTGAAAGGCGCTTGCACACGCAATTTGAGGGGTTACATCACCTGAGCGATAAACAATTCAAGAAACACTTTTTTACACCAACTTTTAGTATTATACTAGTTTTGTTTAATTATCAATAAAGATAGTTTACATTGTTGCATATAATAACATACAAAATTAGTATAAAAATTTGAAAACTTTGAAGTCTTAAGCTGTTCTGTGTAACTAATATTTTCAGAGTGGTGAAGATTATATCACCAGAACTAGCTAGAAGATATAAAATAATAAAAAAAGATATGGCTTAAATTTTATTATAGTCAATATACATATCTGTGGTCACAAGTCAATACCCCGTCTAACTCTGTTTTTAATTTTTTCAGTAGAGCAGTTTATAGCTTGAAATTCCTACTGTTAAGCACCTGAAGCTATTTGGTTATTGGTAGAAAATTGCCGTCCTAAAAAGTTGCAAACATGAAACTTTGATAGCATATAAATTTGAATACGCTGAATACGAAGGCACCAGAAACTTAATCTTGCGCTAACTCGAGCTATGCCGTTATGACTTGTGGCCACTGATATGTTCCTATTAATCTTATGCTAGAAGATGGACAATGCTATAAAATGATATTATTTAAATTTCACTAAAATTGCTTAAGCAATTCAGAAGATAGAATCTGGAACAGTTTGACAAAAAAAGGACCACAGAGTAGCTTTCATCTTGCCTATTTTTAGTAATTTTGTTCTCTTAATAGGTACTTATTTTCAACAATATTCATAAATCATTTGTCGTACCAAGAAAAACTTGCTATACTTAATAGCTGCCTCAAAATAATAATAAAATAAAATATTTCTTGTATCTCTTTTTGGTTGAGCCAAGCTAGTGGAAGCCCTTTACACATGCTTACATTGCTGACAAGCTCTTTTCGAGTGCAATGGACCCAAAAAATGCTGAAGTGAATTTCTCAGAGGCAAGTCAATTTTTTTATTGCTGCTTCAAGCCAACAATTTGCAACAGGTCTTCATGGAAAAAAATTTCCTACTGCGATTTAAAACACCGTGAGTACAGCTAATGTGTGCCAAATTGATTGTAACATCAGTAATTAGATGCTTCTATATTTGACCGTTTAAAAACAGTAACTAACATAAAATTTGTCGATGACTTGTGTGCGGAATCTTCAAATAACTGCCAACCAGTTAAGTAAGTGCCAAAGCGCAGAGCAAACTGACAGCTATTGGCCGCCGCAAGTAGTGATGTCAATACTTTTGAGTATTCGATAATTCCCAACTTTTTAATTGAATAATGGATAATGCAGAACATAATTAAACAGTTCGAATTGGTGAAGTGCTTAAATGTATATATGTCAATATAGGTATATGTATGTCATAATGCATGTCATCACTTATTGCTGGCTTGCTTTGACGGCTGAATTTGAAACTTAGGGTATCCAAACCATGGACTGCTGCTTGGTTTCCCTGTAGCTCTTATAAAACCAAACTTCGTCAACTGTTATGATTATATTGAATGTGCTAGACTTCGAATCTTAGAATTTCTGTTTGAATGACACTGCCTTGGCGTTCAAGCCCAGTTTACTAGCTTCATAACTATGTCCGAAAAATGTCCGCTGTGAAATCTTCAAAATCATTCTGAAGCAGTCTCTAGAAATGGTGTGAGAGGACAATATGAATTTTCGCTCTCATGAAAACTATGAGCTGATTTTAGTTGACGTCGATATACGAAACTTAAATTCAAAATTCGATTTTCATGCAATTTTTGACAGTGGGACTTCTACCGTCCTAATTGCCCATATATTTTTCGTGCATATATTTTGTTTTTTAGGGTTCCGTTCCCCTAAAAGGGAAAAAACGGGAACACTTATAAGGTCACTTTTGTTTTGGGAGTGTGTATATAAAACGACCTTATTTTAATCGTAGAAACCTGAAATTTGGCACGATGTTAGGTCTTAATAACCTAAACACATTTTCACTATAAAAAGTTAAGAAATATTTTTAGAAGTATTTTTTTATAATTTTTAAAGGTTTTCGGGTCGGACAAAAAAAAATAAAAATATTTTTAAATCGTATCGTGCGGGGTATCGTTAGAAAGGGCTATATCCATAGATTACAAAATGTATTTTTTTTAAATTTTATGTAAACGGGTTAGAAATTTAGTTAAAAATGTGGTAAAAACAGACTGTCCCCACATGATCACGTCTGATTATAGAATGTATTTTTTTTAAATTTTATGTAAACGGGTTAGAAAGGTATAGTTGAAAAAACGGACCTGTCCCACATGATCCCATCTTCCCACGCCATTTCTCAACCGAAAATTTTGATAAAATCAGACTTACTAGGTATTTGATCACGCATGACTGAATAGCTGCCCCTTTTTTCGAATTTTTAATTTTTTTTAATTTAAGATGACCCCCTCAGAAAAATTTTTTTGTTGTTTATACCGAGTGGAGTATCATTAGAAGGGGCTACGTCCATGGATTCCAAAGATATTTTTTTTTATAATTTTCTGTGAAGTGGTTTCGAAGATATAGCACAAAATGTCGAAAAAATGACCATACCCCCCTGGGTTTCTACATTTCTTAAGCTAAATTTTTGATGAAATCAGAGCTAGTAGGTCTTTAGTCATAGATTACTGGAAAACTGCAGCTTTTTTCGATTTATTTGTTTTTCTATTTTTTTAATTTTATTTAAGATTGCCATAGTAAAAAATTTCCTTAGCGAAAAATTTTTGTTGTGTACATATTGTGGGGTCTCGTTAGATAGGGCTACGTCCGTGGATTCCTAAAATGTTTTTTTATAATTTTAGGTGAATTGTTTTCGAAGATGTGGGTCAAAATCTGACAAATTTTATGGCCATACGGGCAAGGGGAAACTAAATTCGAACGCTAAAAAGGGTATTTCTGGTACGGAACCCTCAGTGAGCGAGCCCGACTTGCACTGCTTTTTATAGTCCACACATACGCTTATGGATTAAAGTAAAAATAAGTATTATTTATAGGCAATGATCAATGCTTCGATCAAACAGAAATGTTAGTCACCATTGTTCTATTCAGAACGTTAGTTACCAGAAATTGTAATCTTTAGAACTGTAATCTTTACATATAAGAATGCGTCTAATCAAACCCATGCTTATTTGTTCAGCAAATGCAACTCCAATTTTAAGAAAAATTGATTTTATGAAATTTATGCCATGCATTATTTTCTGAGATAAATTTCAAAGGATGAGAAAAAGAAATGCAGAGAAAGTGCAATAATCTTCATTGAAATTAAACTCGTGTACTGAGGCCAAAGTGGTGCTGTGTACTTGAATTCCAGTTTCATTTTATAAATGGAATATTGGCAATGCCGCAACACCAACAACAAGCACACAAACCGACACACACTTGCACACACTGTCCGTTGCAATTCTCTACACTTCATTGCAGATTGCACCGTGGTTCAGTGGAATGTTCGGATGCGAGCGGACGGAGGTCCATTAAAGCATCTGTGCAATGCCGTAATTAAAGCATTTATTCTAGAAGTTTATTGTTGTTGTAAGGCATGCGTGTTGCTGTAATACGGCATTGCATCAGTTTGGGGCCATATGCTAATATGACATGTCCGAGTGAAGTGCGTGAAATTTATTTTGGCCACACGTGAGTCAGCGTCAATCCGCCACAAACTGTAAGCAGCTGTTGTTGTTGTCGCTGTGGCTGATGAGAGCGTGTCGCCACTGTGCGGCACTGCGCTGGTAAGCCAATTAAGCGTGCAATTTACTGTTGCAGGCAATTGCACGCTTGCATATGGCGGCCATTAGAAGTGACTGAAATCGTTGGTGACACTTGGCGCTCGAAAATGTGCGCAGGCGGCTTTGCATGCTTGCTCTTGCGCCGTGTGTGTGTGTGTTTGTGTCTTGTGGTATTCCAAGCATTCCATTTGGCAACTGAATCTTGACATTGCTGTTTCTGGGCTGATGTGGTTTACGGTCGGTGGCTAATGGCGGCATTGACAGAAACTGACAGCTGAAGCATGGCCATTTGAGTTGTGCGCATTTGCTGCTATTTTCCTGCCGTTTACTGTAGTTTTATGAGGAATTTGACATGCTAATTGCTCCTTTACGTAGGTTGCCCTGCATATTACTAAGGTATTAGAATCGAAATTTTAAACGCCTTAAAAACTGCCCTAAGTATGTATGTTTATAGAAATGATCAGAATAACTTTCTCCTAATTTTCGGTTTCCGTCTGTTTGTCCGACTGTTTGTCCGTAGTCTCAGGAGAGAAATAACCCGTTATTAATTACATATTGACAGAACCTAAGCTTAGCTCAAGCTCCGAGGTTATTCAAATCGGTCGCCCACAATGGGCCCAAAAGTAAACCTATCTAAAAATGTTTCGGCAACTTGGCTCTAGTTTGTGCAATTACGTATTTAAAGGATAAAACTTAATATTCAAGATAAGATATCAGCCCTCCATGTCGAAAGCTTATTTCTTACTAGCTTATATGGAAACGCAACCTGCAGGAGGTCTTCGCCTCACGTACTAGCTTTCTCCAGGCGCCCCTACCTACATTTTTTTCTACTCAGAAGGAATACCCTTATTCTGTTGTAACTTATTTAAATAGCTCATAAGAATTTATAAGAAAAATAAGCACATTTTTATTAAATACCTTTCTAATGTGTCATTTTCAAAGATTTCATTCAAAATTCTTCAACAGATTTACATATATGTAGTAGATGTATCTAAAATGCATGCGTAAGAATTTATATGCATTTGAAGAAATTCGAATGTATTAATTTTGCAACTGACGAAAGCAAAACGACCCAAAATGCAAAAAAAAGAAATCATATTGAAACAAGAATTTCTCAGATTTCCGCCAACAAATGGCCAATATGTTAAAATGACGACAATCGCCAGATAAAAATGTACAAAACAGCAATAAGCGATTTCATAAATGCCACTAATTGATAAAGCGAAACGGCCAATTAATGAGTCGCTCATATATCATGGACTTGCTGCTGGACACAGCGTTTCGAGCATCTCAGGGATTCACATGGCGGATACAGCGCGCAGATACAGCAGGAAGGCAAATGAAACGACGGGCGCCGGCACAGCAGCACCGACAGCCTCCACACAACACGCATGCTAAACGTTCGCAAAGCAAAACCCCCTCTCACCGTCTGCCCTATGACGTACCCACAATAAATGTTTATAGCTATCATAAATTAAAATGAAATAGATTTGTGGTATACTTAAAAATACACACGAACACATTGTGCGCGAATTTTTGGGAAATGACAATAAAATTCGAATCGTTTATAATCCCTGATCAGCATGTTCGGCCAGCAATAGTTTTGCTGTTGCTCCGCTTTCGTTGTTCTTGTTGTGCGAGTATATCTGAGCTTGTTCGCACTTCGCCTGCCTCGAAAATATTGAAAATAAACACACACGACACAGAAACGCCACGGCGCAGCGTCTTGGTATTTAATTTTCATTCTGATTTTGATATTTCGAGATATGTGCTTCACTTTTCGGAACACTCGCAGCCAGACACTCTCCAACAGCCGCAGCCGCAGACGTAGTTGCCCCACTTCCACATACAAAAGCTATGCAGGCCATTGTTTGTTTACACTTTGACGGCGTACGTTTGTGGTACACGTTAAAAAATTATGCACAAATATGGGTGTGGATCAGGCATACCGATTCTTAGCAATATTTCGATAACGGGATGCCAGGATAAAATCCCGAAAATATGTGAGCATAAATGTAAATGCTATATTTCACTGTAGTTTATTTACTGTACCAAATAGTATAACGAACAACGGCCAAAATGTGTACTAAGACACTATATATTTGGCTAATCAAGTTGGGTTTTATTTATAGAATTCAAAACATAAACAAAACATATATGTTAAAGTATTCTTCAGCATTTCTGTAAGACCTGAACAAAGTTCAGGCAGCACATAAAAGTGATCAGTTCAATATTATGTAAATATCATGTAATAAAAAATCAAATAGAACAGAATAGAAAAAGCATTTCAATCATATAGAAGGCATCAGTTATAAATGGCGTTACTATACAATACATACAACTTCTAGTAAAAAATTTACCTACCTATTTAAATTGCTTCCTTAGCCCCAATCCCGAAATCCCGAGGTTAATATAGGTTAGACCCGAGATATTCGGACTGTTTTTCTATTGAATCCCGGCATGTCGGGAGTGAACATCCTAGCGTGGATAGTAGGGCAGATCACCAATGACAAAAGTGTCTGCTTTCAAACTTTCAAAACAGCTTTAAATATAATTTTTGTAACCGTATTATAATATTTTCTGCCTGCGGAGTGCTTTGCAAATTTTGCAAAAAAATGAAAATCAATTTTTACACAATTCCAGCAGAATTTAAAAAAATTCAATATGCATGTTTAATACAAAATAGAAATATTAATTAATAATTAATAATAGAATAGAAATATGCTTGAAAAAAAATGTCTCATATACATAGTATTCAATTTAAAACTTTTCTTAACATGTGAGTCGGGAACTCAAGGTTTATTCAGATCTTGCAGGTTTATACTTTCGATTCGTAGCGTATTTTGGAGGGTTTAAAGCTAATATATAATAACATCCTAAAAACTGATAATATGATAATTCGCAGAAAGTGCATATTTTATTAGCAAGAAAGTTTTTCTTGCTCTTAAATTTCGGCATGAAATGCCTTGACCCATAAAAAGAGAGTTATTCTGTGGGTTTCGTTCAAGTTTCCATTTTGGCAACTAATTTGGGATCTATAAGGTTTACATGTACAATTCCTCAAAGTTTATAAGAAATCAGTTAAACAAAAAATTGTTATATTAAGTACAAAAAAGTATTCCTATAGAAATAGATAAGAATAGATAAGTGCCCGCAATCGTAAATTTTTAATAATCATATTCCAAATAATGTGTTTTCTAAACATGCCTGTTATTACGGAAAGAAGACTAGCGATAAACACAATTCGATTAAATATAAATTTCTATGAAATTTAACACTACTATAGAGATGTTTTAGATGCTATAAATTAGATAAATAGATTGTATCTCTATTAATTTATCCTGAGACATATTGGCCCGTTGGTAGTAAAAGGGCTAGGAAAGGACGAGATAGGCGATTAGTTGCCATATTTTGCACATGTATCTAACTGTTCCTATTTCCAGCTATGAGAATATCTGTTGCTCCTGACTTTGCCTTTCGTTCAGTGTATTTAGTGCTTAAGCTTAGCAAACCACTACAAAATCTATTGGAATCACAATTCCAAAGCACAAAGAAAATCAATGATTTTACAGTGTTTTTCGACGAAAATACTTGCACGTTTCCATTTTTCGTTTCATTTCCGAAACGCCGATGGAAGCCATTTACTTTTGTTACTTTTGGAATACCTACAAAAGTGTGCGTAGATACATTTGCATGTGTGTTTGTATGAGGACCTATACGCATTTATGGCGGATTGTTTGTGTGAGTGAGTGGAAAATGTTATCAGCAGGAAAGCACACGTTTTTTGTTGAGTTTCAAGAACGGAGAAATTTCAGTTGAGCAGCGTACGCTGAAGTAGCAATTGGTGATCGCGAATCGAGCAAATTTAATAATAATCGGACAACAACAATGGATAAAGTTATTGTGAGTGGGAAAATGCCTAAAATACTATATTGAAAAAGCTCGTACAATTATTGAGACATGATTCGAGAAATGTTAAACTGCTTCATAAAATGTTCACTTTAATTTGCCGCTACCGCAGGATGAAGATCTGACACCCGAGCAAATTGCAGTGCTGCAAAAGGCCTTCAACAGCTTCGATAACCAGAAATGCGGCAGCATCTCAACGGAAATGGTCGCCGATATTCTGCGCCTCATGGGTCAGCCCTTCGACAAGAAGATTCTGGAGGAGCTCATCGATGAGGTCGACGAAGACAGTGAGTGTCGGCGCATTTCAGCCTGTTCTCGCTTCTACTAATCTCTTGCCATTCCGTTGCACAGAGTCGGGCCGCTTGGAATTCGAGGAATTCGTGCAGCTCGCCGCCAAATTCATTGTGGAGGAGGACGATGAGGCCATGCAGAAGGAGTTGCGTGAAGCCTTCCGCCTGTACGACAAACAGGGCAACGGCTATATTCCAACCTCGTGCTTGCGTGAGATTCTGCGCGAATTGGACGATCAACTGACCGACGAGGAATTGAAGATGATGATTGAGGAAATCGATTCCGATGGCTCCGGCACCGTTGATTTCGATGGTAAGCATACGGTCTGGCGCTTTATTCTCTACTCTATTTACCGCATGTCAGAAATGTCAAAGCGAATTAGTACAGTTCAATATTATGCCTAGCAGACTAATTAACACTTGAGCAGGCACACACAGACACACACTCACCGCCTAAACACGCGCGCTCAGCTGTCAAAAAAGCACAGCCGGAGGCAATACGGCAAACTATTGAAAATCTGCACTGGTTTCTTAGGAACGGCATTTTTCCTCAATTTCAAAATTCTTGGCCTTTGGCCAAAAGCGAAAGTAAGCTGACATTTGTGCGCGCAAATTTGTTTTGACATTTCAAAAAAAGACAAAATCAACAAAATCCCATAAACAGAAATAACACCTTTCCATTGAAATTGCCTGCTTTTCTTTAGTATAAAGGTAAAGATACAAAGAAAGCCGCAACTGACACAGTTACAAAGCAGAAAAAATAGATAAGTCCATGTTTTTAGCAAAAACTAATACAAAGCTTCTTGCTCTAAAAAGTATCCGACATTTAATATCCGATCTATTAACCTTATATGCATATTGAAAGTGTTTGAATAACTCGTAGTCGAATTCGTTGTGGGGCATATTCGTCCGTTCTCTAAAATGCGCATTCGCTATCCTTGATCTGCACACATGCATACGCTTTTAGCTACACATACACATACATATACATATGTGTGTATAAAAAATATTAAAAATTGTTGCCATTTGTCGTGAGTGGACATGTTTCATGAATTATGCCCAACAAGTGTTGGGCAAGATATTGATAGCTAGAAAAACAAGTTCATAAAAATAATATAAAAAATGTGTCACATTCAAATGATCGCACAACTATATATACTAGAAAAAATCTAAAATTAAATGAACAGCAACAAATATTTATAGCTATAAAAATTCCAACTATCAAACAAACAGGAAATCGATAGAACTTAAGGCTCAGTTAGTGATGACGAATCGTATTTATTCGTATCGTAAATGTCTGAGAGAGACCTATTTCTATGAGAATTTCTTCGTTACGATCCGATTAAATACGTCAAGAGCGAACGCATGTATAGAGCTCGGGTAAAACAGGTTTTGTCTGCGATACGAATAAATACGATTCGTCATCACTAACTGAGCTATTAAGCTTAAACTCGAAATGGTGTATAGAAAGTAATTTTTTGGAATATGCTATCAGAAATAAACTGGCTGACGTCGATAGTCGGACCATAAATAGTAGTGAAGGTACCGATAGTATCGATTATATCGTTGCAGAAAGTATTAATACTAAAGAATGAAATATATGTAAATGTATGTACCCACATGTGAAATTAGAAGAAAGATTCTTTATAAAACAGCAGGACTCACTAAGTAAATTCTTTAGAAATCAATTTCAAATGAATATAGTAGCTCGTGACTATGTGCAAATCGTAGCAAGGCTGCGTTCAAGACTATCGATCATGAATTTGAGCTATCGATACTACAGATAGTTCTGCAGCTGTAATATGCCATATAAAGGTCGTTTCTAAATTGGCTCGTAGTTGCGCTCGAATAAGAGCAATCAAAATAAAACGATAGAAGATACTGAAAGCTTGATCAAAATGTTGCGCTACAAGGTGATTTGGAAAATTCCAAAAAAAAATTTCAATACGCCGTGAATTTGAAATTTAATTAGCCATAAGGCAAAAATATTTTTACAGCAAATTTTACAGTTGAAAATGTTTATTTACATATTCGTGGAATTGCCTTCAGCTGTGTCCATTTTACTGTCGCTTTCTGTTTTCTCTTGTTATCCTTCCGTCGCTTCCTCTTCTTTGCTCTCATTCCCGATTTATGCCAAAATTTACAGAGCATTAAAAATGTGCTGCCTTTCTTTTTTTCTCTTTTACAGAATTCATGGAGATGATGACTGGCGAATAGGCGCTTTGTAATGTTTACATACCATTTTTAAAAATAGCTGCTGTATTTTTCTACAAACACTCAGACTCAAACACACATACATAAATATGCACACACATTCAAACACAACTAGCACACATACACACATACAATGCATATAGATACTTTTCTGTTCTGTTCGTTAAGCTTATTTTCTTTGTGAACTGTAAAAGTCAATAAAATTTTATTAATAAAATGAATTTCTTTTTAAAAAAAATAAATATTATTTCAAATTGATTCAACGAAATATTTACAGCACAAGATACTGTGCAATTTAGATAGTTGGCTTCCCACATCAGCGAACAAGCCACTGAGGGGCATGAGCAGTTTTTTCTTAAAGAGTGCTTCAAATCCAAACTACAACATAGCATTTTCATTACATTACTGTGATCTTTCCTTAATAACATTGGAACGGCATGATAGATTTTCGTAATAAAAAATGCAATACTAAAAGAGGCAACAATAAGACAAATACATTTTACAGTTACAACATGGCAAGTTTTCCTACAGTGCAAACCTTTTAATGTGTGAAACGAATGCTGTATTCAGGAATTGTGTAATCAGCGCCCGAAGAAAATTGGCTACACCGCCAGACTTGTGCTTAAGTTCGATATACGAACTTAAATTGCGATGATGCTAGAAGTAAGTATGTAAGTAGCTTTTGTTCAAGCCGAAATGTTGCAATTTCTCGGGATTTCTTAAATAATATGTTTTTATAAGGAAAAAGCATATACCTATGTACTTTAAAGATAGTGATCCCACTTTTTTTCAAATGAGAATTCAAACGTTCTATAGAAGAAAACAAGATTACAATTATTATTCATTTTTTCAATTTGTGTGTCTGAGTGCAAAATTCGAGCATTTAGTGTTCAACCTTTTCTCAGTTTTTATCGAATCACCACACTATATCTTTCTGTTTTTGTTTCTGTATATTTTGCTGACTAAATCGAAATTCTGAAAAATCAAAAATTCCAACAATTGATTCCAATTGAATTCCCGCCCGTAAAATATTCCAGGAATTGGGATGATAGTTTGTAGTTAGGGTTATTATGGGTGATGCAAAAGAAGGCGCTCAATCCTCTAATCGGTGCCCAAGCTTTAAAAGCACAATCAAAGCTAAGGCTGTCAGATTTTGCAAGGAGCTCGGCAAGCAGTACTGCGGGAAGCTAAAACCTGCCTTGAATAAGTTTTGGATATAAACAATTAAGAAAGTATTGATGAAATTTCATCGACAGAGTAATACCCTACATCAAGAATCCAAGTTGGGGTCATACTACAATAATGGGAAGTTGGGATGACGCATAATGTCCCTTTTTGGACATATAAATAAGTATCCTAGTACCAATATAAACCAAATATCAATATTGTTGTGTATTGTTTACACATTGTGGACCTATTTAATATAGCACATATGTACATACATACGTAGGCAGCAGTCCACCGCCATTTCCGTAGAGTTGAAAAATTCCAAAACTCTGATGGAAATATAACGCATGTTATGAACATATTTCATTTACCTCATAAATAGTAGGCGGACTACGTCCATTTTCCCCCACGAAATTTGGGGTTGATACCGTAAGTCATCATATCATAAAATTATATTCCTAAAGATGATAATTCGACAAACGAGAGCCATTAACCCGCTGAAATTCCGAGGTATGTATGATTATGGTTTGATTGTGGGTATAGCCCTTACATTTGTATACAAAATATCTAAACTGCAACTATGAGAAGATACAACGTCACTGTTCATCAAATTTCGTTCAAATCGGATAACTGCTTCTTTCTCTTCTGCGAGTACGGGCAGCCCAACAACTGAAAATAAGAATATAAAGTGAATGATAATTTCCATACATATATTTCCATATATCCTAATTTGCTAAATTTTACTTGATAGTTTGAATTCTTTGAAAAAAATACTACATACTTAAAAAAATCATATTTCTTTACCTCTTTATCAGCATTCTTTTGTCGTGTCCGTTATGAAGAAGATATAAGGAATACATACATAAATCATCATTAATATACTCCTATGCAATTTGCTTCGTGTTCCTCTTGTTGTTATTGTGTAAGTGCCAACAGACTCTGCCTCTGCTAGCTCAACTGCTCAAATTTTAGGCAGAACTTGCAACTGTGGCATGCAACTTACCTCACATGCAACCGCGTCTCTTGTTAGATTCACACGTGTAGGCGCTGTCATTCGCGCACGATCATAAAAATTGACAAATAAATTTCCATGAAAATTCCAAAGTTGAAGTTTTCATTTGTCCCAACAAACAACAATAAAATATTCTGCAGATGCGCTGCAGATACCTTTCCAAATTTCAGCTGAGTCTTTGTGTCAAGCGAAAGCACGAACGGGCTTGAGCAGATTTATCAGCCCATCGATCGATGATCGACGGAAATCAGTTGAGACAATGGCATAATTGCGACAGTTTTGAACTGCATGTGTCTCTTTGTGTGTGTGTGTGTGTGTGTTTTTGTGTTGGCTGCGTGTCCCATTGATGAGCTGTGACGCAGTTGGCTGGAAGTGGAATGGTATCAAATTGCCGTGGAAAACTGAAGGGAAACGCTTATGGGAAATTGAAAGCCTGAAATGACATTCTGCTGATGAAAACTGAAACTAAATGTGTATGTCTGTGTGACACTAAAAGGTTAAACCATAATCAGATATGGCAGGAAATTATTACATAATGATTTCAATACCATATTCGCTTCAATTCCAAAGAGTTGTAATAGGTAATTATTTTTGTCGAGTTCCTAAGAAATTTTATTCGACAAATAAATCTTTTAATTCCACGCCAATAAATTCGAAAATATACATAGTTTCATTTCACTACAGATTATTGTATTTTATTAAAGAAAATAGTTTTTCGTTAGAGGAAATGAATTGAGAATAGAAATTACTCTTAAGATTGTAATCAACTACTTTCAAGTTATTTAATTTCAGTTTCATTTAAATGATTTCTCGAAGGTAATTTATTCATTGAACTTTATTTCGAATCACGCAGAGCACTTGTTTTATGTATATAATATATATGGATAACGAATTTTTAGTATTTGAGTTTTGTTGACGGTTCCATCATGATAAAATCGTTAATAATAAATGTTTTTATTTTGAATTTTCAAGTAAAATTATAAAGTTTTCATTATTTCTCAGAAAATTTGGGATTCTTGTTTTCTTGAAATTGAATTAGAAATTACCATTATAAAACAGTTCATATCTTTTTAATTCTCTTATAGAATTCAAAAATTTTTAATATACAAAATACCATTCACTATGCAGGAATCGATTTAGTTTTCTTTACGCATTACCGTGGAATCAATTTAAATTCCACAACTAGCGAACTGAACGAAAATTTGACTTCTAACGAATTTGTTGGAATTGGAATTTTAATTGTTTTGTAATTGAATTTACGCAGCTTTGACCATAGACATCCAAGAGTATTTAGACCGCGACATAAAATGAACAATTCTGACAGCTTGGAAAACCATTTGCAACCGTACCTTATTTGGAACATCAGAGTTGTCGAAGCACTATACCGAAATAAGTGCAGAGCGTTGTTGTCCAAACAGCTGATTTTCGCTTTTCTTGGTTTTTTTTTTGGTCGGCTTAATTACTCTTTTTGTTGGCTATCGCAATCAACTTGACTCTAAAACACTAAATTTCTTAAGCCAAAATGGTAATTGAGTTTGCTTCGGCGTTAGGCCGACTTTTATATGCTATTTCGCAGGTCCATAATAACATTTTGACAGCTATAAAATGCAGACGCTCCAATTTTGACATGACAGTAAGAGATAAGCCTCTGAAAGTCTTCACAATTTCTTTCTCTCCAGCAAAGATTTCTGCAAGTTTCAGAACTTCTGAAATTAATTAATTCATTGGCGCAACAGCCCGTGTGGGCTTAAGGCTTAAGGCCTAGCTTTCTCGCATTAACTTTGTGTGTGCTTGTCATATTTATCACAAATTAATGGGACCTACATTAACAGAATCCGAACGGGCTGAGAGAAGCTTTTTCATGGCAAAGATTATTCTCGGAGAAACGCCAATTCATCGCGAGAAGTGGCGCCGCGCAAAGAAACAATTTGAAAACAAATTCTCTTTGTGTTAGATGTTATGAGGCCCCGGCTGAGATTCGAAACGAGACGATTTCGCAACAGTGACAAAGCTCCACTGAGCCACCGCGGCGCTTGAAACAACCTTGGTTGTATTTAAATGACATTCCCACACATGCAGAGCACACATATTTAGGTCTAAGGATCCTTTAACAAATTAATCCCAGGCTCGATTTTCGCGACTGTCGCAGATATTGTATGAATGGATTCTTCGGTCATATTTTAAGAGCAGTTAGTGGAAAGTAAAAACCTTTGAATTCAGCTTGATTGGAATGTCAGCTTAGCATACGCCGATGCCTGTTGTCCTTTTGGAGAATATTTATGACTTGAGTATATACATACATACATAGTAGGTGTATTTCAAACAATGCCAAATTTTGTGAATAGAACATGGCATCATATATTTATAACTAAAGCGGTTTATGTAAAAATTTGAGGTACATAGGTACTGTGTATGGAATATAAAGAGTTGAATCGACAAATAGTCATTGAAGTACAACACCAAATATAAAGTTATCCCTTGCTACCCCGTTCAAATTTACAATTGTGTCTTTTTGGAGCATGTATCTGTTCTTACTTACTTAATTGTCCATGACAAGCCGTTACCGGGTTGCGGTCTGCGGCAGTAGATATGCAAAATAGTGCCAGTGGAGAATAGAAATATCGAAGTGGAACTAAACCATTATGCATGCTTATGGTAATATAACTAATAGTTGACTAAATATATGCGATTATTGCATTGATGATATTGATTGGAAGGCAATAGCTGTTATTATACATATTAGCATAAAACGGATGTGGCACTTTAATCGATGCACGCAGCTGGAATAACGCCAGATGGAATGCTCACAGCTGTTGCGGTTATTAATTGCGCACGAGCTTAGACGCCTCAGCGCATTGCCAGCTCAGCTCAGCTCGGATTTCAAAGAAGAAGCACGCAAATCAATTAAACGCTAGAAAATACAAAAAACACCCACTTACTTGCTAATAGTGATACTAAAAATAGTCACAGCGTATTATTGCATAAAATTAATTAAGTATGAATTAAGTTCCTGTTGGCAATAGAAAAATATTGGGAAAAAGTGCAGTTGGGATGGTGCAACAAACTTGCTTTGAAAATCCCACACGAAAGTTTGACGAAAAGAGAAGATGGGCACAATCAAGCAAATCCCAGTTAGAGACTGCATCGATAGATTAAGTACTCAATATTAAGTACACAAGATTGTTTGCTGTTAGTAATTAATAATTATTTGATTGGCACAACAGCCCGTATGGGCTTAGGCCTAGCTTTCTCGCGTTTTCACGAATTAATGGGACCTACATTAACCGAATCCGAACGGGTTGAGAAGCTTTACATGGCAAGGAATATTCTCGGAGAATGGCCAATTCATCGCGAGAAGTGGCGCAACGCAAAGAAACAATTTGAAAATAAATGTTTTTTGTATTAGATGTTATGTGCCCCGGCTGAGAGTTGAACCGAGGCGATTCCGCATCAGCGATCAAGCAAAGCACTTAGTCCACTGAGCCACTGCGGCGTGGTTAATATAAGTAGTTGATTTAAGATGATGCAAAACACTTTTAAGTTTTGACAACTAACTGTACAGATTCGGTAGAATAAGACAGACCAAAACTAATGTTTTTACAGAGAAAGCAATGAGGGATCAATCTACATGCTAATGATATAACATTGAGGGCCAGTTTCACAGTGGATGTTTAAATCTAATTTGCGAATTGAGTTTAAATCTAGGTTAACTTTTCTTGAGTTTCACAGTGCATTTATTTAAATACGGAATATTTGACATTTGAAGGTTGGCACAACTTGCGAAAAACATATGTTCAATTGTTCAATTATGGAGGCAGCGCAAACTAAAAATTTTTCGTCGGCCGAAAGAAGTGAATTATTGGATATTGTGCAAAGAATCCACAGTTTATATTATTTATGATACTACGGGATCATTTATATGTGCTATACCATGCAGTTTTATGTTTAATTTGATCTCTTACAAATTGCAATATTGTCAACGCAGCTTGCTTGCACATCCGAAATCAGCTGTTTATTTGTTTTCGATTGCAACTCTATGCCGTACTTAAATATCCACAATCAGCTATTTAAATCGTATTTAACTTCCAACTGTGAAACTGAAATTCCTTATTTAAACTGCAATCAGAGTTTAAATATCCACTGTGAAACTGGCCCTGAGTCATGAAAGTCCATCACAGACTCTTTTACAGACTACTGTGTCAAGGCGATAGTAAGGAAGATGAGTTCAGGAAAGAAGGACTACCTTTGCAGACTGGCCGAGACTTCAACCTGTGACTTTTAAGAATCGCTCAAATTAGAAAAATTTGAAGTTTTTCTTATGATCTTCGTAAATTGAGTCATGGGATCTCAAATGGAAACCTTGTAAGAATCAATTAAAGAAATAAAGTAAGATATTTTCATTTCCGGAATTATGAAGGACGAAAATATTGTTTTCACAAATGAAATTTAAGTTTTCAACTGAAAAGTAATTGAAAACTAGCTGTCCAAAATACGACCATCATCCAATAAAGTATGCAAAGTTTTGACAATTGAGTTTTTGATTGTGTCATCCCTAGCGTATGAGTGAGATGCTAGAACGCTAAGAAAATTAGGAGAATGCTGTTCGCGCTGAAAATCTAATCCATCTAATAAATATAGTACATGCATTGGGCGGTGATCAGCCCATAGATATAAAATTGGGTAAAAGGGAAAAGTAAACTCAATATGCGAAATCTGATGCAAAATCGAATAGGAATTCCTTTCTTATATGAATGTTTAAGGTCTTTACTGATTTCATCGACGGACATCCAAATACAAGGGTAAGAATATGCATTTAAAAATTTGCGCTTAAAATTATTCCTCAACTTTAGATAATCGACGTCTAATGGATCCTTTTTTGGCTGTCACCGTTGCAAAAAGTTCATAACGAAGAAATCATATGCATTCTCGCTAACAACTCGCTCGACTGAGACAGGTTATTGTGACAGGATATTCATAGTCACTTATGAGTTTTTCGAGTAAAAATCAGTGCTAACAACACCATTTTGTTCACTGGTGTCAATAGCTTTTTGGGATAAAAAGATAAACTGACCGTAAAAATTCAAATTCATATGATTTTTTTTTATTTAACTTTTAAATTTACTGTGAAGTTTGATGCCAATGCCTACTCAGAATTTTCTCGTTTAGTTATATTCTCAAAATTCGTATTCCATATTTCACAATGACATGCCAGAATCAGTGCTGTTAAATGTCAGCACAAAGTTGTTAAGCGACTAGTTAAGCGAAGAAGCGTTTTTTGTTACTACTCGCTGACAAATATGGCAGCTAATAAATGTATTGTTTTTCTAACGCCTCAAAGCACGGACTCCGCACATCATATTAACTTACTATATCGACGGCTGCGTGTAGTAAAGGGTTAAGACGACCAGCTGAAAGTTGTTGTTTTCATTTAAAGTCAAAAGGGTTTTCTTCTTTCTTCGGTTTCAAAATGGATATCGGCGATCCCAAGAGAGCGACCCACATTTTAAAAACCGCTACTTTAAATGATCAAAGAACGCGGCAAATATTAACTGCAAGCTCAGGTGCCGTGAGCGACTTGAGCGTGAGTCAGCCACGGGTTAAACACACCGTCTCACTCATACACACATACATACATATGCTCATTCAAGTGTAATAATGTCGGAATGTAAATTGAGTTGTATTAAATTGAATTTTAATTTTCCCCATGAAGTGCGACGTGCCAGCGATAATAAGCCAGCGGCGGGGGAAGGTGCATGCTTTTGTTGTTGTTGTTGTTTTTTTGGCGCGTTGCCGAAATAATTAATGATTTTTGTGGTGCTTGTGCCGCGGCGCAAAGTGTTGCACAAACAATTGCCGCAAATGATTTGTGAAGGCGCTGCTGCAAAATGAGCAATATGCAAAACTGCAAAAAATTTGTTGTCTTTGTTCAAGCACTTTTCAAATGCAAATGCAAAACGCCCACGCGGCATGAAGGCGGGCGCACAAAAGTATGTATATGCCGAACTTAATGAGGAGATCGCTGGAGGAGCCGGTGGGCGGATGTGAGGGCAGAGCGTGGCAACCTTTTGCGCTAATTGCTGGCGCTTGCCTTTGGTGACAAATAACTGCGGCGCACGAAACAGTTACAATTGTCCCAGTTGCAGATACTTATTCCACTCACTTGTGCGCATACTAACACGCTCATGTATTTTTGTGTGCGTGTATCTTATTCATATAGCGAAGATAATCCCAGTGGCATATCATATTTGAGGAGCCGAATATATGATGATATCTGAGATGCAGAGCAATGATAAAATATTGTACTGATTGAAAGAATTACATGTATATTTTAGAAAAATTTTATATTTAAAGGGATTACTAATTTTGAAAAATGTATAAATGAAATTTTTAATAAATGCAGCCATTTCAAAGAATTTTAATGGTCACACGAAATGGACATATACATATACATATGTACTATATCACAAATATTCTCGACTTAGCATTTTCTTGCAAATGCCATCTGGTCACTCTGAACGTAATATACGCTTGATGATGCTTTCAAAGTTGCCGCTGCTGATGATGTCAATCGAAGATTGCAGCAGCAGCCGCAATTAAGCTTGACTTTCAAACCATTCAAATCCGGAATATTAAATACTTTATGAAAATTGTCAAGAAAAACATGTGTCATTTGCGCAGCTTGTCAAAGGCGCGCTTTGTCTTGGCGCCCTACCACCTCAGCCGGCCGCGCGGCGTGTTTGTTCTAAGCCGCTGCATTTACAACTATTATAAAATTTTGCTCGCAAATGTCAAAACCATTTCGCAGTTATCAGTTGCAGTGACAGCTAAGTTCAAAGCATCAGAGCAACAGAGCAGCTGCAGCGGTGATGTCCCTTGCGTGCTTCACTTGCAACATTTGAAATTCGAGCGTTTGCTTGCTTTGTTATGATTTTTTTCTCACTGAAATACCAAAGAAGTGATTTTACCTTCCAGTCTGGCTCTCCAGCATTCGCACACACTTTTGTGTGGGTATCACATTTTGTTGCATGTATCTCACTCGACATTCGCAATAGCCTGCAAATGTTTTCACATGAAATTCGGCCGAAGCAATTGCTAACTGCAATTTTTATTGCCCTCAGCTTGTGAAATAAATTGACAATTTAGTGAGTGCCAGCAAAAGGTCAGCACTTCAATCGCGCTTTCAGATACCCTGTTAGAAGGATGCGAATGTGAAACTTGCAGGGAATAAGATATATATCATTGATATTGAGTGTATATTCTGTGTACCGCCTGCATATAAACTGTTCCCCAACAATTTTACAACGCATCAAGGAAAACTATTTTCTACAAATTGTGACATTATATTCCTCTAGGAATAAAATTAGTATAGTTTAACCAAAAAAGTTAAGTTTGTCTGTTTATTTGTATGTCCCTTTTTAGATACCAAGTTTAATTCAAATTGGAATAATGCCTTAGTCAAAATGCGATTACATACAGAAAAATTGTTCCTCCGGTATGAACTTCTGATAGGTATAAACTGACAGGCCCATTAAGCTTAAACTTTATCTTCGAGCGGGCCAGTCCGCGTCAAAGCAGTCAACCTTAAAAATATTAATTTTCCTTCAGATAGTTATGTCGAATATTGTAGATGAAGAATCGCTACACATTTTTCTTCTGAATCTAAGTGATCCAGCTAAATTTGTTTGGCACCTGTAGCAAATGAAAACTCAAATTTTCTAATCATAGCTAAATTAATTACGTCGTTATTAAAACCTTTTTAAATACATATACTAGTTTATATTTTCTATTTTGGTGTAAAAATTACTGGTAAGTATTTGAGGTGCCCCCTTTTGTTGTCCCGTTTCTATTCTTCTCATCAATTTTCTATTTGCCCTCTAGCTCTTAGTTTATGGGTCCAGTTGCATGGCAAATCTATATACATATGCATCAAATAAAACTATCTCACTAGCTTAAAGTTTCAGCATCTCGAAGAAGTTGGTAGCTCAAGAGAACTATCAGTGCTAAATATCTCTTGAATATAGTATGAACATATATAGCTAGAGTAATTGACACGTCTTTATACAATAAAAGAAATCAAAACAACAGAATCCAATTAACAAGCTGCAACAGATTCGAGTGTAATCCTCAAGTTTCGCACAGTCATGCCGCCAATCGTCTGGCTTTGACATCTTGAAAGCGTACCATATACTATATATAATATATATAATTGGCGCAACAGCCCGTGCAATCAAGGCTTAGTCTTAGCTTTCTTGTATTAACCAGTTATGTTTTTTTTCCATTATTTTTATTAAGCTTTTCTTCTAACGCATGTTTTATCAAGACAAAGTTTACTATTGGTGAGTTGCTAAACGTCGCGGAAGATCGCTCCACGCGCAAAGAAACGATCTTTAACATGATGCGGCTTTTTTTTATCGAGACTTCAGTGCATACAATGGAATTCAATATTGCAGTTGGTGTATCTGTCCCGCCAACTTAGCGCTTACAAAAATTTGTTATGCCTATATATACATATGTACATTCGATGTACTACTATAAAAATTTTATCTCATTTGTACAAAATCATCAAAAAATTACAATTATAATTAAGCTGACTTTTGTTTGCCTATTTACTTTTTTAAATCAGCCCAATGCGATACTGCATCAATATGCAAAGGAGGCATGGATTGAAAACTGCTTTCCTATAGTGATCAGTGTTACGAGTGCTTATTGATAATAAAGCTACAGCCACTTTAAACACAGTATAAATTAACTATTTCAAGCAAAGAAGGTGGTAGTTTATAAAAATTGCATTGAACGATGGTTTTTAAATATAATCCATGGATACGTAAAATAAAATATTTTAGATTAATTTTGTAATGTTACGATTATAACGTACATTGCCGTACATCATATTAATCACAACAAATTACAATGCAAAAATTTCGTTTATTGAATAGTACCCGAATTGCATTAAAGAGATATATCTGTGGTCATATGCAATAACGACTTAAGTCGAAAACAACTGTTTCGAGAAAATGCAATTTGAAATTTGAAATGCACATAAGTGCATGTACATAAGTGCATGTGTTTTTTTTAAATAACTTTTTTTCTGAGATGGGTACAGATACCGGGGTTTGAACAAAATATGCGCATCAACGTCAGGAATACAGTGGTAACGTCAACTCAATTTCGTCTTAAGTCGACTTAAGTCGTTTTTGCTTTTGACCACAGATATGTACATAAATATGTATCTGTGGTCACAGGTCATAACCTCCTAAGTCTGTTTTTCAGGAGAGCAGTTTAAAGTGTCAAATACTCACTGCAGTATATAAAAAAGCTATGAGGTTTTTGATGGATGATTGCCGTCCTAAATAAGAAAAAAAATTATAATTTCATAGCATATAGATTTGATATGAAAAACTCGATTTCACTCTAACTCGACTTAGGTGGCTATGGTTTGTGGGCACTTATACTATAAAAACTTAAAATTGTATGTTTGCTATTTGACAAAAAGAATAAATAAAAAAAACTGCAGGTTTTTTCTTAAAAAGCTAAAGATGGCTCGAAGCTAGCTTAATTTTTTTTGGGCCTAATGTGAAATTAAAAGGCTACACCTAGCCGCTAAAATGACAACACTGTCATCTATCACTTTGGAGAATGACGCGAAAGATGTAAAAATGGCACAACAGATGAGGTAACTCATACGCACAGAGGCACACACACATCCATACATACACATAATTGTAAAAATGGTTAAAGCTCGCAACTGTAAAAGCACAAAAGTAAATCTTTTTAAAATAGTAAATTATTGTGAGCAGTGATGATAATTGCCTCGTTGAAAGTGCGCTTGCAGCTCTGGCCACATCAGGTCAATCTCAAACAGTTAGCAACTATGCTCTTTTACAAAACAATCTTTTTGGAATAGTAAATAGTAGTAAAAAAGGCAAAATATCGGATGGATGGGGGAATGCGAAACGTTTTTGCCAAATTGACAGCTGAAATAACTGTACATAAATTGCGCGCTATCTGCGTCGAAATGAAGCAGCCAATATTTATGAGCATCCGCCCCCCTAAATGAGGTGGCGGAGGGTGGGGGTGAGCGCATTTTCGGCGCCCGCTTGTGGTAGCAAAACGGTGTGCCTCCAATTGAACAATTCTAGTCAACAGCGGAAAAAAAAAGAGAAATAAGAAACGAAACATTAAAGTCACATATTGTACATTCGATGCCGACTGTTGTTGTTGTCGACACTGTTGCTGCATCTCATTGGCACATTGCAACAATACTGGGAGGATGTAGCATGCCGCAATCGCCGATGAGGCGGTGGTAAATGCAGCAGTTGTTTGTTGTCTGAATTTTGAGTAAAATTGTTGTTGTGGAAGGTGTTGTTGTTGTTGTTGCCGTTGTAATGACTGCAATTCTATGGCTGACTCTATCGATGAGCGTTGAATTTACGAGCACAGAAAAACAACAACTGAAATTGCTGCCAGCGTTAGTGCTCAGCAATTTGCAGAGTGTCAGATCGAGAGCTAGAAAGAGAGCGAGAGAGAGGGAAGGAGAGAAAGAGCAATGCAATTGAATGATGCACTCGAGCATTGTTGGCGGTGTTGCTAATGATGATGTTGCTGCTTTTGTTGTTGCTGAGGTTGTTGTTGTTGTTGTTGTTATTGTCGTTGAGCATTCGGAGCGGCCTGAACCTGTTGTTCATGTTCCTTCCTTTGCATGTGCTTGCTTTGTTGTTTTTATTATTGTTGTTGGCGTTAGCCTAGCAACATTCCCAACAAACAACAGCAACACCAAATGCCAAAACGCATCTGCAGCGAGCAATCTCAGCTTCAGCTGCATTTTGCGCGCAGTTGGCAACACTGCATTGTAGTGCAATTCATTGCCTGTTGTTTGCTGCTTACGCTTGCGCTTCTTATTTCTCTGCTTCTTCAGCTTCCTCTTCTACTTCTACAGCTGTTCATTGCATGCAATTTCGCCGCTGCGCATTTGGCGCCAAACACGCTGCTCAACGGCAGCGCCGGCAGCGACAGCGGCGTCGACAGCAAATCGCCTCATGCAGCGGCGTATAAAAGGCGGAGAACTTCTATTTTGATGGCACATTAGCCTAACAACAATAGCACGCGCAACCCAAGTGAAGCCCCCTCCGAGTCAAGCAAAGCGAACTTTGCACTTTTCAATTTTTTTTGTCGGTATCTCGAAACATTTCATTTCATAAAAATTTTAAAACTGTGCAGTGATGCAGTGCAAATGAGCAAATATTTTTAAAATATCATATTTGCATCAAATAAAAGAACTGTAGTGTATAGTGTGTCCTGCGGCAAGGATACCAAATCGCAAGTGGCAACCAATTCGAGACTCATCGTCGCTGAGAATGAGAGTGGTAAGTTTAAGTGTTCTGTTGGCGGAAATTTGTGCATGTCGTCAGAGTCCATATGGAATTCTTATCGTAAAGACTTCACTGCCCAAGCCAGCGGCAAGTTTCTTA
Source organism: Neria commutata (assembly GCA_963457695.1). Lineage (NCBI taxonomy): Eukaryota > Metazoa > Arthropoda > Insecta > Diptera > Micropezidae > Neria > Neria commutata. Next base: position 19,522,220 of record OY735247.1, on the reverse strand, counting down.
GATTAAGTTGGAAATTGCTTCGAAATCATAAATCAGATTCTGCTTCCTCTTGAAGACTGAAAAAGCAGCTTTACATGCATATGTATTTGTATGTATGTAGATGTATGTATGTATATATATGCAGAATTGAATTTGGACTGTCAGTGTTACTTGTCTCGAAGCCGAAATCAAAAGGTTTCTTGTAGGTATGTGCATGAGCTAGTGGTTATGCTTAAAGGGGTACAACGTGCTTTATGTTGACCCCGTCAGCATCCGTTGTTCAAACAGTAGAATATTATTTTCCATAGAGTACCATAGGTAGGTTAGGTATATCTGGCGGCCTAAGAAAGGCCACGCATAGACCCTGTTGGGTCCTTAGCGATAACAGTTAGGGTTCCGTTTTAGGAGTTCTCAAAGTAGTGATCTGTCAGAATTTGGGTGCGTTTCACAAATTTCCAAAAAGGCTTGATACCTAGTTTCGAGATCTGTTCGAGCCCTGAAAAGGTCCCATAACAGAGAACTATTTACAACTAATTTTAGCATACTTTAATAGAAATATTCTAAAAGATATACATAAATGCGCAAGTACAGCTGCTCTGTACTTTAGCGTGGCTGTATCTACGCAACAAAAATGTGCTTTATTCATTTAAAAGAAAAGTCATTTGTGACATAGAGTCGCGCAAATTACTGGTACGATAGAAGCATGTATATCCCCAAAACGCTTGCAAAAACGCTTGCCAAATTTGTCAAATTCTAAAGCAAATTAAAACGACATGTTGGCCATTGGCACGAAAATTCTAGCTTTGTCGTACTGACCGATGATGCATGCAAAAGCATTATGCAAAGAATCCAGCGCAATGAAGAATGCAACTATGTGCAATACTCAAAAATGCGCCAATGCTCATTTTTATACTGGCTTGCACAAACACAGCCGAAAAATTGTCACAAATGACTACGGCATTTGAATGTCGATGCAGCAAACTCAAAAATGCGCGTTCTAGACTGCTGTCAAATCTGTATCTGAACATGATGCGAAATCGGCGTAGCTTCGCTTATGGCAATTTTGTTGCGCTAGAGATCCAATTATAGAGCTGTGCCAAACAGAAGCGCAAAAGGCATGATAGCTGAATTCTTTTCTCTTGAAAGTATACTATATGCCTCCAGTTGCATCAGTATATTACAAAACGGGCATTCACGATCAGGCGCAAATTGTTTTTCTCTGAAAAAAGCACCATTACTTTTCAAAACTCATACATATATAACAAGTAAGGAAGCATCAGTCGGGTTTCACCGACAGGGTAACACCCAACACCAAGTAACTGAGTGGGCGGACCACGCCCATTTTTGAAGAATTATAAGGTGTCCTCACCAGCAATGAAGTGCCCAAATATGGACAGACTGGTGTATATGTTATGGAAGTTATAAGGATTTTCCGCTTACCGTATATATAGTAGGCGGACCACGCCCATTTTTCTGTATCACGTAGAGGGCCCACACCGTACCTTAAATACCAAATACCATTCCTTTTTATGAATATTTCAACAAATTTAAGCAATTTTACTGTAAAAATTTCGGGGTTGTGGGACTTACTGGCCCGTTGTGGGCGTGTGCTTCAACTGATTTTGATAATCTCGGAACTTGAAGTAGTGGAAGGTTCACTGCGACTGTGTGCCAAATTTGGTCTAAATCGGACAACTCTTTCTTTCTCTCCTGTGCGCACGGACAGCAAGACAGACGGACGGACAGACGGACAACCGGAAATCAACACAGAAAGTGATTCTAAGCATTTCTATATACTTAGGTCTATACCTAGGACGGCTCCTTTAATGCGTTACAATTTTCGCACAAAGTTATTATACCCTATTACCATAGGTGTAGGGTATAAAATTCACAGACTAATGCTTTATAACGTCACAGAAAGCAACACGCTTGCTAGTTTAAGCATAATATAATGCACTATATTTTCGTAAAAAGCTGGCAACTAGGTACATTTATAAATATGCGCCTAGAAATTTCCCATCTATGCAATAAGATTTGGGCTAGCAAAACATTGGCAGCATTTCATTTGCATACCAGCATGTTTATTGTTATAATTGCATGCGGTGCAAAAGTATTTTGCATATGCAACTTTGCAAGGGCATTTGCACCAGATTGTGAATACTCCAAAAGTAATTTAAACAAATTTGCATATTTGCAAGTATTTATTATTGTATGTTAAATCATGAAGAAGTTTTTTAAGTACTTTAAGTACGTAGTGCATAGTTATATCTAACCAAAATTGCAAGTTGGGATTTCACCAAACTTCACCCTATAAAGGGGATTCGACCGAAAAATAGTTCACCAATCGGAATTTTAGTACATTTACTGGAAAAATAGTGCAGATGCAATATTCGAAATTTTATAACATGTTTTACTATTTTATAGTTGCTAGGACTGTAATCTTTGTTACATTATATTATACCGTGCGAGTGCACTTTTCAAACATGGAAATATTAATATACTACATATAAAACTTTTATCTGTATAAAGTAAAACTTCGAACTCAGATTTTCCTTCTCTGTCGGAGCGCCTTTTTGAAAGAACATCAATCTTCAAATGATATAAAATTTGAACAAAAAGAAGCTTAACAAGCTATGTACATATCAAAGAACGAACAGCCTGTTCAGATCCATATTAGTATACAAATTTATATTATGTACGAAGATTAAAAAATACTTTTATCGTATATTTGTCTTTAATATTATTCCCTTCTTCTATGTAAAGAGAAGTTGAACGTGACTTTTCTGTATATATAGGTAGATTTACAGTTATGACAGTTATCAAAAATTCGTATTACAGGCGTTTGAATTATTAAAGCCAAAGCAATATTGAATTGGATAATATTTCATATTTATTCAAATTTTAAAGTTCTTTATTTGAAACCTTCCGGTGATCGCAGGGGGGAAGAGTTGGTACTAGCGATTGTAAATTTATACAAAACACCATCGACTTATAGAAAATGTTTGAATTTTTGCGCGGCTGTAAAAATATTTAAAATTAATAGCGGAAATATTATTTAATTTGATATTAATGCAGAAGTAGGGTTAGCATAAAAAACTCTTACATCATCTTCGGCGGAATTCTGCAACAATTGGGCATGCATAAAGTAGTTTCGGCCCCTTTAATTAAATATCGAATCTATGAGAACTCAGCCGTATGCAATTTCAGCTTGCCAAATTGATGGAAGCTTGATTTTGGTAGTATTTTTGCGGCACTGCTGCATTGTGCAGCTTTGTGTGGGCCCTTTTTGTGCAGTTGACCCATTTTTCGGTTAACCCATTAATTTAAAAGGATAGAGGCAAAATAAAATTTTTTTCGATTTGTATTACAGTGATTTAAAGTTGCATTCCAGCAGGAGTTTGAATGTTCCGTCACGGTTGGCTTAGAGTATCGACATGAAGAATGCCTTCGTGAGCAGTCGAAAACGTCGCCCGCACTCCGCCCCAAAATGTTGTGGGGCATGTTGCAGGCAGCAGCACTGAGTGCGGTCACGACTTAAATGCAGCTTCTTTATTGCTGCGCAGTCACCGACTCTTGACTTGCTATTGACGACGGGTATATGCCCACCGGCGCAGGCGCTGCCCGTTCCAAAGGCAAGGCGCAGTCGAGTGCGCTCTGCTTAAACTGCTTTACAATTTAACTTTTAAATGTCAGCTATTTTAAATGCTCCTAAGTTGATGCGAATTTGTATCCAGTTGGCTGGATATCACGAAATCTGATTTTGGCGTTAGGGAATCTGGTACGAACAGCTCACGTGTGGCTTCGTTGGTGCGAGCAATTGTTCTTTCATGAAAATTCTCATCAAAATTAAGCAAAATGACATAGATAGGAGTAAGAACAGAATTAAGTTTATTTTGTTTGAAAGGAATCTATATACTTACATACATATCAAATTACTACAAAATTATTACATCACGAATTTATGTATACAAAATATTAAAATTTGTTTGTCGTTTAAAATTTCGTTTCCAACCACCCTGCAGAAATCTGTTGGCACTTACCTGGCTGTGTTGTTGTACTAGTTATTGCTGTAAAGCCCATTCGTTTTGTAACTGCTCCTGCGTGTTATTGCGATAGCTGTATTTCATTCAGCCTCTAGATCGAGTAAAATACGAATAGTGCAAATCCCGAGTTTAAAGCAAGAAAAAAGCAGGCTACACTTCGACCTTCAGAAGCAGTACCTACTCCATCTCTTTTTCAAAGCGAGTAATGAAGCAGGTGACAATTTTATATTATTCCACTTATTAAGAGGATTCTCTTTAATATATTGATTTGCTATTTTCGAAGATGAAAATCGATCATAAAAATATGAAAACAATTCTCTCACTTTTTTTCGATTTCAACCCGTTTCACGCCAAAGACGAAAATCTTTTAATCAACAGAATAATATATAGGACAGATTGATAGTAGTAAATTTTAAATTTAGCTCGCTCTTAACTTTGTATAGAGAACAAATGAAGTGAACACAGACAAATTACTTAAAGAGCTTAAATGGACAAGATGAAGAATATTTCCTTAACATAACTCATTATTTTTAATGAAATGAAAATTGATGTAGAAAAAGAGAAGAACTTTCAACACGAGTGCTCGCCTCTTGCTGCGTTTTGGTAATATTTCGAATTTTGTTGCTTTGCAATGACAAAGAATAAATATCTTTATTATATATAACGGAACGTCTTTTTTCAGAAATACACTTTTGATTGTCATTTAGTTTAAATAAATATAAAATTCCTTTCTAATTGCATTTAACGCGCTCTTATGGAAAATTTCAATTGATTAGTTCCAGAAAAAACCGACACATTTGAAATTCTTCTACTGCTATTCTGAAGGTATTATGACGTACTGGGTGTGCAAACTGAGGTCACGATATATAAAAAGTTTAATAAATCTCTAATTCTTCTGAGTTCTTAGTACTAAAAATTGCTTGACAATGAAGCTACGCTGTAAATTTAAACACTCTGCTACAACAGCAGCGGGCTTCAGCTCAACCCAAACCTTATAAGCTATCAATTACAGATGCGATACCTAAAACCTTGTAAAGTAAAGCTAATACGTGTAATTGTCATAGCTAACATAAATCATGCGCAGTGGCATGACCAATGGCGGAAGCTTCAACTTGACACCGAAGATGAGCGTTTAAGCTTTTCAAGGCTAATTGAAATTAACAGCTCTGGCCAAAAAGTGAACACGTTGACACTTCGACGCTGTCGGTCTGTCAGTCAGTCAGTCTGTCGCACTTTGGAACGGCAGCCGTCTTGCAGTCTTCCAAGCAGCGCCCAAGTTTCACACGCTGTGCGCAAATCTTTCAACTCAACACATCAGACACGCTCAGCTCATCGGCGTCCTTCTGCAAAGAGCAGAAATGAAGTGTTCGTACGCCTCAACAATGGCTAACAATTCGCCAACAAAAATGTCAGAGATCACAAGTTAACAAGTTGGAAATATGCCGCTGCAATAAATTCAAGCGAAACGCTAAAATTTGATATTAGCAAAGAGTCTACAAAAAGCGAACGTTCTGCCACTCTTCTTCTTTGTTCGGCTGGAAACGTGAGCCGGCAGCAAGAATCACCCGGAATCGTAATTCATATTGCAGCGATTGTTGGCACACACGGCATCTGGTTTCATTCATGCATGCAAGCAGCGGCGGCGAACGTGCACGTCTTGCGCTTGTGACCTCCGCCTGCCGTTCCTCTGCCCCCTTCGCGTTGAACGCTATCAGTTTGCGTGTCTTGAGCATCTTCGGCATTTGCTGCTGCCTTTCTAAGCGTTTTTGGCTGAAAGAAATCAAGTGCGCTTGCTGCCCGCTTGCCTTCCCCTCTTCCGCTGTTCTTGCTTTTGCAATTTCGGCAGATGCCTGCCCCCCATAAAAACAATGCAATGCGCGGTGGGCTGCTGCGGTGTGATGTGCTGTGGCCATATCTGATCGCAAGTGCAAACCTGTATATGTGTGAGTGCTGTCCCTCTGCCAATGCTTACCCAATAGACCAAGTAATTTGAGAAAAATAGTTTTGTAACCGCACTGATGCAATTGCTTCGTGTCATTTGAAATTTATTTATTTCCAATTTTTTCATTTGAATACCTAAAAATTCGACCTTATTTTTTTCGTGTCAAAATGAAATCAAATTTTGAAACTCATTTATTGGCACTAGGTGGGTTAGGTTAAAAAAAGGCTAGTTACTGCTCGCAGTAAACCCACCCAGAGGCCAAATGCCCATTGTGATGCCTTGTACATATGTACATATATAGAACCTAATAGATGCAGAAAGCCCAAACCCTTAGGTGTGGGGAACCATCCTGATATCCTAGCGAATCGTGAATTATCCTCTAGGGGAACACGTACTAATTCTGCCAATTCTTTTTCCTAAATGATGGCATCATTATAAATCACATATTTCTATTTAAAGAAGTGTTAAGGACTTTTATTGAAGGCGTCTCTTCGAAGGAAAGCGCATATTTTCTTCAAGAATGATAATAAAAATGACACAATGTTTAATTAGGCTATAATAAACAGTTTTCTATAAAAGATATTTTCTTAATATTCTTCACAAATTCATAAAATTATCTTCAATTCATTGTCAATGTTTTTTTAGCTTTCCATAAGCCTCAAACAATTTAGAGTATTTTTTAAATGAGACATGATAGAATCATTGAGAACTGCGAAGGTGGAAAATTTAGTATTTTCACGATAGAACAACACTTACAAAATTGTTTGTTGGGTATAAGCGGCTCTGCCATTGCCGCCACCTGGGCGCCGCCTCCGCCGCCACTTTCGCTTGGGTGCAGTGGCGCATGACAACTTCTTCAAGTGGTACTTGCCGCTTCATCTGCTGTTGACCTACTCCAGCAACATATTTATGTGCATTTATAGAAGATTCCCTTCACTTTGTCTGCAACATGCGCTGTTTTATCTCAAACATTTTTCGTAAATACCGCTTTATCGCTCGGAGCGACTTAATTTGGCTACCAACAGATGAACCTTTTTTAAACAGTTTCAATGTGGGAATAATTGGAGGGGTGTGATGCGTTAAATTAAATAACAAATTGACTACCAATTGTGACTACTTCAGAGGCATGGATGGTTCATTGTCATGTCGCTGTGAAATATCATGTGAAATATCTCATGAAAAAATATCATCGAAAATATCACTATAGCTGGCGTTCCAGCTTGTTTTCGATATGAGAATATGTCTTCCTTTTCAGGAAAGAGCCAAACATCTCTCTCCTTTCAGAAAGGTGCCCATTTTTTCTCACGTTTTAAGGCAAAATGTAATGAGAATTACAAATAATTAATATAATAAAAGTCCTTGTCACTGACTCACTCACTGACTGACCCACTAACGCTGTAAGATGGCGACACAGTAGTTTTTAGTTTCTGAGTTGACCACAAGATGGCGCCACTCGCAACTAAAGAGACATTTTGTTTTACAAATGTGGTTGAGCACTTTTTTTAAAGGTGTTGATGTGGAGAAAAACAATTTAGTAACAGTTATTGAGTCAGTAGGCGCCTTTCAAAAACTGATAAAAGAATAATAGAAGAAGTTTGATTTCTCAACTTAGCATTTGCGATAAGAGAAGAGAATACTCTGTTTGATGAATTAAATAAATAAATAAAATTTCAGAATTGATATCAAAGTCTCTAATGGTAAAAGTTAGTTTTTTAAGAGACATATTTTGATTGTATGATCATATAAATTTGAATTTTTTAAATTATATATTTTCCAACAAAAAAATGTAAATGGTATTTTTTATTCGTGGTTTTAGAGAAATACAAAAGCTGGAAATTAACTACATATTTCTTAGGAAACTTCGAACGAATACTTTGAACAAATTGTCTTCCTTTTTGTATTTTTCGATCTGGTATCCCTAATTAAAGGACTCCAAAAAGCCTTTATTTTATTATAGTGCGCTATAGCAAAACGCACATTTTACTATTACTAAATGATAAATTTGCTATAGCTAAATGCTGTAAATGTGTAAAGAGGCCAAATAAGTCACGGACGTGCATTGCTATTCCCGATGGCTTACTTTACGCTGTAGAACCATGCCCACACACTCACACCAGAGGAGTTATTTACACCATCTAGCAAAAATCTTACATTAGACTCACACACAGGCATCCGGCTGAATGCGAAGCCCATACATGCAAATGTACTTTCACGGAAAACTTATTCTCTGGTTTATTTCTCGCCCTCGTTTCAGCCGATATTTGTGGCATTACTGGCGCTGACGCATGGCGCGCGCTTGGACAACAGCTATCTACCTCCACCGCCCAATGCCGCCACCGCGGGTGGTGGTCCCGGTTTACAGGGACCCGGTGGCAACAATGGCCTGGGCGGATTTTTAGGCGCAGGTGGACCCAGCAGACCATTTGGCCCGCCCAGAGCTGGTGCCGGCGGTGGCTCCAGTGGCGGTGCACGCCCTCCAACGGGCCCCTCACAGCCGTCGGGTCCTCCGATTCCCATATTATCATATGTCAATGAAAACGATGGTGATGGCAATTACCGCTTCAGTTACGAAACCGGAAATGGAATTAAGGCACAGGAAGAAGGCACCATTAAAAATAAAGGTTCACAAAATGAGGTTGCCTCAGTAATGGGATCGTATTCGTACACAAACCCAGAAGGTGAATTGGTGGAGATTGCGTATACTGCTGATGAGAACGGTTTTCAACCAACGGGCGATGCCATTCCTACACCTCCACCTATTCCGGAGGAGATAGCCAAATCATTAGCTGCTCAGGGTATTTCGGTGTTACCTGGTGGTGGATTCAGCGGCGGTCCTGGCGCTGGAGCAGGATCAGGAACAGGTAGAGGCGGCGGTTATGGTGGTGGAGTCGGTGCTGGAGGTAAGAAACTCGTTTACAAAGTCAGTAATTTTCTGTAACTAAATTCATCTCAGGTTATGGTGGCGCCGGTGGTGGTGCTGGGGCTGGTGGTTATGGAGGCAGTGCAGGTGCTGGTGGCGGGCGTGGTGGCGCAGGTTTTGCTGGACCTGGTGGTTATGGAGGCAGTGCTGGTAGTGGACGGGGTGGCGCTGGAGGTTTTGGTGGTGCAGGCGCTGGTGCAGGAGGAGCTGGAGCTGGTGGTTACGGAGGTGGTTCAGGCGCTGGTGCAGGAGGAGCTGCAGCCGGTGGTTACGGAGGTGGTTTAGGCGCTGGTGGTGGACGTGGTGGCGCTGGAGGTTTCGGCGGTGCAGGAGGAGCTGGTGGTTACGGAGGCGGATCAGGTGCTGGTAGCGGACGTGGTGGCGCTGGAGGTTTCGGTGGTGCAGCCGCTGGTGCAGGAGGAGCTGCAGCCGGTGGTTACGGAGGTGGTTCAGGGGCTGGTAGCGGACGTGGTGGCGCTGGAGGTTTCGGTGGTGCAGGCGCTGGTGCAGGAGGATCTGGAGCTGGTGGTTACGGAGGTGGTTCAAGCGCTGGTAGCGGGCGTGGTGGCGCTGGAGGTTTCGGTGGTGCAGGCGCTGGTGCAGGAGGAGCTGGAGCTGGTGGTTACGGAGGTGGTTCAGGCGCTGGTAGCGGACGTGGGGGCGCTGGAGTTTTCGGTGGTGCAGGCGCTGGTGCAGGAGGATCTGGAGCTGGTGGTTACGGAGGTGGTTCAAGCGCTGGTAGCGGGCGTGGTGGCGCTGGAGGTTTCGGTGGTGCAGGCGCTGGTGCAGGAGGAGCTGGAGCTGGTGGTTACGGAGGTGGTTCAGGCGCTGGTAGCGGACGTGGGGGCGCTGGAGTTTTCGGTGGTGCAGGCGCTGGTGCAGGAGGAGCTGGAGCTGGTGGTTACGCAGGCGGAGCAGGTGCTGGTAGCGGACGTGGTGGCGCTGGAGGTTTCGGTGGTGCAGGCGCTGGTGCAGGAGGAGCTGCAGCCGGTGGTTACGGAGGTGGTTCAGGGGCTGGTAGCGGACGTGGTGGCGCTGGAGGTTTCGGTGGTGCAGGCGCTGGTGCAGGAGGAGCTGGAGCTGGTGGTTACAGAGGTGGTTCAGCTGCTGGTAGCGGACGTGGTGGCGCTGGTGCAGGAGGAGCTGGTGGTTACGGAGGTGGTTCAGTGGCTGGTGGCGGACGTGGTGGCGCTGGAGGTTTCGGTGGTGCAGGCGCTGGTACAGGAGGAGTTGGTGGTTACGGAGGCAGTGCAGGCGCTAGTGGTGGACATGGTGGCGTTCCAGGTGGTGCTGGCGGAGTCGTTGGATTCGGAGGTAGACCAGGTGCTCCTGGTGGTCATGGAGGATCTGGTGGACTCGGAGGAAGACCAGGTGCTCCTGGTGGGCATGGAGGAACCAGTGGCGCTGGAGTTGGTGGTAGTGGAACAGGCGGTTATGGCGGTGATGGCAGTCCCGGCGCTCATGGTCCTGGTGGTCGTGCTCCAGGGGCTCCTGGCGGTGCGCCCGGTTTGGGCGGCGGACACGGCGGCAGCGGTGGTGGTGGTTCTGGTTCGCAGTACGTGCCCCCATCTGCTGGCCGACCTGGAAGTGGTGCTTTCGATTCCAAAACCGGTTACCACTATTAGACTCATTTATATCGAAACTATCGCTCTGCTCAAAACAATCTCTCTGAAACATGATCTGCCACAAATACTCGTAGGATTTAAGTGCTTCCTTTTATGATCTACAACCTCTTTTCCACAAACAGTATGTACCATTCTAAGTTAATCTATATATGCAAACATGGATTCCCCCCAGCGATTCTCTCAATTAACTTCACACTCAAGGGCCCACTGCATCTACTCCTAAGGCTATTAGTTGTATAAGATCCGCACAAATATGGCTAGTGACCTTTGTTGAAGCGGGCTCCAGTAAGGAACTTGCCAAGATTTTTTATTTTTCATGTAAATATGTATATGAGTTTTTTTATTCCACTACATAATTCCGTCTTTGGATAAAAATTACATACTATCTAAATAACTAATGTTCTTTTTACTTTTTAAATTATAAAAATTGTATTTTAAGTTAATAGACGTGTTTGTAAACGAACAAAATAAAAATATGTTCGACGAAAATCTATTTAGTTCTTTTTACTAGGAACATGTAAAACACTATCAGTGGGTAAGATTAATGCTGAAAGCTACATTTCTACTTTGATGTGCTGCCCTCGTTGATAATTGTTCATTTGCTAAAGGCATTTCTGGAGCCGCAGTAGTTTAGTTTAGGATGTATGCCCGGTCTCAGATGCGAGGCGTCGCAGGCTCAATCCCTAGCACACTCAGAAAAAAGGATATAAATAATTAGCGCAACAAGTCGTATAACAGAGACTAACGTCTAGGTTTCTCGCATTCTCTAAGTCGGCACATGGAAGTTCAAAAGCTCCAAGAGCTCAGATGCATCTATTTTATAAGCTTTATATTAGGTTCACTTTGCGCGGTATGTCAGTATGTCAGCGGTATGTCGTCAAATCTAGTAATAAATTTTTCACCAACTTCCCGACTACTTAGAGATCTGAAACTTTGCATACATGCGTAAACACCAAGACAATGCATGAATCAATAAATTTTATGGGCGTAGGATAAGGGGCGTGGCTCTTTTTTTATCAACTCCAGATTTGCATATAACTTTAGAACTACACATCACACATCAATGAAACTCGGTAGGAACTTACTACATATCCATATCCTTCTACTGAGAAAATAAGGCGGACACTGGATAAGGGGGCGTGGCACCGCCCATACAAACTAAATCCTGTTTATGGAATAGCTTCGGAACTAAAGGTCGTGCAGCAATGGAATTCCGTATACAGGCCCCTTTAGGATGCTTCGTCCCACTTGTAAAATTTTATGGGCGTAGGACAGGGGGTGTGGCACTTTTCAAGCAACTACACACTTGGGCTTCAGTTTATAATTATAGGTACACCACACATCAATGAAAAACGATAGGAACTTACTCGCCGCGCCTTGCAAGCAAAACAACAACAACTCATCGCGCCACAAATATGCCACGAATATTAGGGTCGATCACAGCCGTATTATTTGTTAAATTGAGGATATGACGATAGAAGATACTGTGAATATCCTAAATATTGTGTACTGCTCTGCAAGTTTTAAATTCTTTTTGCGAAAAATTTCAGAGTTATAAAATTTAATTTATGGGAGACTAAAAAGTAGAAAATAATATTATAAAAAAAAAAACTTTTTAAAAATTAGCTTTAATTTATTTAATGTACTAAAAAGTAGAAAATAAATTGTTTCGAAGTCACCAGTATCTTCCTATCAATAAAAGCTTAGTTTCAAATTCAAACTGTACCGCTAAGTACGTGAAAACATGATACTTATTTTATAATCAAGTTCATTAATTTTGTTTCGTTAAATACATTTTGTACTTAATACTTATTCCATATTCAATTCAATTTCAACATTTTATATCGCTAAATATTTTGTATCATAATTCAATACCTAAACTTAAGTTGAATTGTAACCGAACGAAAACGACATGGACAGAGACGGAGTACGTGAGGACGCGATAGAATGTTAGTGACTGCGACGAGAGAGGCTATGTGAGGCAGCGAGGGAGGCTGTGTGAGGCAGCGAAGGTGAAGCTGTATGCCGACAGCGAACTGCGAACGAGTAGTTGGTACTGGGAGTACGTGAGTGTGAACTACGAGAAAGTAGTTGGTACAGTGAGTACGTGAGTGTGCTGTAGAGCGACAGCGGGGCTGGGCTCTGACAGCGGGATGGAGTAGAAGGTGGATACGCAAATAGCCCTTAAGCGAATGCGGTACGAAGCCAGGCTGAGATGGACGCAATTCATCCGGGCCGGATGAAGACGTAGGATGGCCGAATGTGGGAATTCCTCTCGAGACTACTGACAAAATGCAAACCTGCGTGGACGACGGGATTTGACGAGACGCACACTGACAGTTAACGACCTTTTTGAATACTTAACGACATTAACGAACCCGTGAGTTTACGCCCGACCACTGACGAGGACAGTTGACACTCGACCATCGAACGCGACGCATCGCAGTATGCGTAGTATTATTAAATAAATCACATTATAACGTTATTGAAATAAAGTGAGAATTTCAATAAAGTAGACAAAGCGGCGGGCCATCGAGAAAGCATTCCTACATATATATACTGAAATTATGGTTATTAGTCTTCTCTACGCCTTCAATATTGACCTTGAATATTGAACATATTGACAAACGTAAAAACCCTTAGTTCACGTTATCGGGAGCGCACTGTATAACGTATAAGAGGAAGCTCTTTTCATATTGCCAACCACAGCTGCTGCGACTACAACTTGACTACTTTTTTTGTCTTTGGCTCAACTGAAAATATATCTTTAAAATTTGAAATAGTATCAATGATAGAGCTAAATAATTTTCCTTAGTCTAACCCATTTTTCATTTATGCCAGTGCACAATTTGATATTTTGCCTACTACTCAAAACCCAAGCACCATGAATGACCTACTGATTTTATTGAAGAAAGCTCAGCTGAATGCTGAAGATGAGGATATTCGAATTTTAGGATCATGCCTTTTTCTATTGCTTTCATTATAGCAAAAGTAATGGCAATTTCTTTGATCGCTCTTTAACAAATGCCACTCAAATCGGTTTATAAAAACGCCCATTATAGTACATGTATCTACGTATGATACGTTTACGTAGATAATTTACTTATAATTTATATAAATTACTTTATAATTACGTTACTTAATAGAGAAAAATTTTGAAATTCAGAAAATTGTCCGACTCATTTTTCACGATTTAAATTCATAAACTATAGCAGCTGACTTGCTGAATAGTTAAAGAATCTATGAATTTTTGGAAACGACTTTAATTTCCTACTTGTGCTAGTTTGGTTATATAGATTAATTAATCACTATAAACAAAATTAGCCACACAGTTGATAGCCATAACCATGCACCACACGGCTGCAGTAAAACTTTCTTAAGAAAATTTCATTCGATTCGTGTTTTGTTTTCATTTTTACGTCATTAAGAATCAAAAAATTTAATTTATTTAGAAGTGGACCAAAGGAAAAGTTGATATTATCCGCTGAGCTAAGCTCGAACTGAAAGCCCGGCAATTAGATATTAGTTTGACCATTTTTTTATAGAGTTGATGTAATACATTATACTTAGGATGCGATTTTCCCTAAAGTATGCGGCTATGTTACTTTATTCATTTCGAATGTCATTTTTTCATTTATTTACTCTGATCACTCGGAGTAATCCGTTGAGTGTAAAATGGTCTGTGAAATTTCCACCATTCTTCCAAAAATTTTAACTTTAGGGAAACAGGAAAGGATTAAAATATTCTAAGAAAAAAAGTCTTTACGCGATTTTCACTGGTTATTTAAAATTAAACATCAAATTTTGTAACAATTTTATCTGTATTTTTATAAACAACATTTTGAATTCCACCTCAATGCTAAATACTATATGTGATATAACTACTCCATATAGGAGAAAAAAGTGAGAGAGTCGACGCAAAGCGGCGCGGTACTGCTGGTACAAAATAAAATAGATACAAAGTTGAATATTTTTGCTTGTGCTCCCTTATGTTATGTTTAGAGCGTGAAGTTTCTGTGGCAGCTCATTTATTGGCTTCAATATTAACAATGGAGCAGACTAAATTAAAAATTAAATTTAAACCATAATTTTGTGGCTTAAGTTCGTTCTTTAGAAAATGCATAAACAAGTTCAGAAACATTGTCATAACTAAAACCTTCATTAATTTTTTGTCAACGACGTAACATTGCGGACTAATAATTCATCAAAAGTCATTTACGCCTTATCATGTTTGTCCTTGTACAATTCTTCATGCACTTCATTACATTGAAAAGATAATGCTCTTAATATTGGTTTTTTTTATCACCTGAGCAGCTTCTGTTTGGAGAAGCGATTGTGCGGTATATTAAAAATGTTATTACATATTTGCAAAAGCGCACAAGGTGACGCGCGTTGAAATTTGCTATGACAATGGAAACATTTTTTTTACGTACAATGACTTTTATTGTTATAAATCGATATAGATATAAGGAATATTGTATACGGTATTATTGAATTTGCAAGACGTTCCTCAAGCATATGGAAACTTTGATTAGTATGATATGTTAATACAGTATAGTCGAACGGCGTATCGCTAGTTAAAGGCATTAACTAAACAAAAGAGCAAAATACAGAATATATTAAAATTTTATCGTGCATTTGTATGTACATATAAGCTACATAAGCTAGACTCTGCGGGCGCAGGGTGGAGCTGCTCTCAAGCCTTAAGCGCTGATCAGTCACCGCATATCTTTTGTGAGCGGAATTAATCGCAACGGCAAAATTCGGGCCGTTCAGTGAAAATCGTATCGCAGCTGTGGCTCTTTTGCAGGTTTCTGTCTTGGTTATTGCTGCCGTGCTGCCATATAGTTTCGTGCACAAAGTAAGCACGCTGTTCATTTTGCTTTTGAGGTTAAATTTTAAATTTTTTATAAAATCTATGACACAGGATTATCTAAATTTTTAGATATATTTATTGTGGTCTACTTTTAAGAATTTATTATAGCAATAGTAATCCGGTTTTAGTTCTAAATTAAAATCGAAGAGCAGTGGCAGCACTGTTTTTAGTACAAAGCAATGTCATTCTCTCATCCTCTCTGAGCATCTTTAAGCGCTAATCAGTCACCGCGTATCGTATTTAATCGTATCGCAGACAAAACCTACCATACCCGAGCTCATACATGCGTTCGCTCATGGCGTATTTAATCGGAGCGTAACGCAGAAATTATAATCCAAATAGGTATCTCTCACACATTTACGTCTACTCTGATGCTCAGAGAGGATGAGAGAATGACATTGCTTTGTACTAAAAACAGTGCTGCCACTGCTCTTCGATTTTAATTTAGAACAAAAACCGGAACTATTGTTAACATTAATTCATAAAAGTAGACCACAATAAATATATCTAAAATTTACATAATTCTGTGTCATAGATTTTATAAAGAATGTAAAATTTAACCTCAAAAGCAAAATGAACAGCGTGCTTACTTTGTGCACGAAACTATATGGCAGCACGGCAGCAATAACCAAAACAGATCTCTGCAAAAGAGCGACAGCTGCGATACGATTTTCACTGAACGGCCCAAATTTTGCCGTTACGATCAATTACGATTAAATACGATACGCGATGACTGATTGGCGCTTTACACTGACATTTGAGTGCAGTACACAGGCTTGCATGTACATATACATATACATATATGTATGTAGTGGGAGTATTCACAATCTTGAGCGAATGTGTTTGCACTGCATGTAATCGCAACAACAAAATGTGCTGATGTGCAAATGCAAGCTACCGCATGTCCTACTGCATCGATATAAAATTCTTTGGTGCAATATTATAAACGTAGTTGCCAGCTTTTTCCAAATAGCCCAATGGTGAATATCTCTAGAACATGTCTGCGCATGAGCACGCAAAAGGTAAACTACTAATATGCGAAGAAGAATAAAAGAGTGTAAGTGAAGTGGCTATGTAATTATTTAAGCTCTTCTTTTGATTCGGCCTGATTGGCGGCGTGTTCCTTTTCTCCGAATCTCTCGCTATCCGCAATCGTCTCGGGCATCGGCTTGTTGAGCGTTTCATGTAGCATTAAAGACAACAGACCGGCAATGAATACCAAAGCGCCACAAATGATGAGTGGCAATGGACGCCATATCTCGCCGAGCAAGTTTAAATACGGTGCCAGGATGCTGCCACCTCGTCCAACCATAGATGACGCACCCAAGCCCGCGTTGCGTATCACAGTCGGGAACAGCTCGACCGAGAAAATATATATGGTGCCATATGAAGCGGTAATAGCCAACTTGCCCATCATTGCGCAGGTTATAATCAGCCAATTCACATCGCTGGGCACTATTATTGTGAGCAGAAGGAAGGATCCGGCCACCAGCATGGAGCCGCACAGAATTGTGCGTCGACCCCATCGATTGAGTGTGAGCAGTAAGAATATGTAGGCTGGAATTTCCACGGCACCTGATATTAGGAAGTTGATGAACACATTCCCGCCGAGGTTGTTAGTATTCAAAGACAATCCGTAATAAACTCCGTTATTGGCGAACCAGTTGAAAAATATGATTAGTGTTTTGCGTCTCAAGTTGGGATACTTTAGCAAATCGAACACGCTGGGGGCTTTTTCGGACGGCTTCTTCGCCTGTTGCTCTTTCGCCTCTGTGTTTTCATTCGTGAGATTATCATAGACCGCGCGTGGTATAGTGACCTTGTTGACGTGCGCTGCCTTGTCGATGATCGCAATGGCCTCCGACAATCGCCCCTCGAGCAGTAGCCAACGCGCTGACTCCGGTATGATCCAATAATAGCACATGAACAGCAGGCCAGGTAAACTCAGTGCGATCTGCATCCACCGCCAGTCGTGTATGAAATAAGCGAAGCCAGCCGTTAGCATAAATCCTATCGAGAAGAACATCTGGACGACCACGCCGGCAAATAACCGATAGGAGGGCCCCACCATCTCCATCGCAATGACGTATGCCACTAGGAACATGCCCGAAGAAGTGGCACCCACAATCATTCGCGACGCTGTGTATGTGAAGTATTCGGGTGCTACACCTGCCAGCACACCGAACACAACCTGAATAACCAGGCATACGAAGAAGGTGGGTTTGCGACCGTACTTATCCGACAGCTGGCCAAAGCCAACGCTACCTAAGATGCCGCCAAGCATAAACAGGGCGTCGCTGGTGGCGGTCAAAGAGCCACGACTACAGACCATGTTCCATTCCGTGACGGCACTTGTCTTGCCCTCGAACTGATCGTAGGCATATGAGTCGCACACCACTGTGCCGTTCGCTGCTGCTGGCGAGGTGCCACTCAAATAGTCCTCCGAATAGTCCACGTCATAATATTCGCAGGTTTGCCACTTTCCAGTCTTCGTGTCATATGGATACGCCAGATGCCAATGATCTTTGGGAAACGAATCGAATCGCTTCGTCTCATTCTCGAACGGCAGTACGCAGCGGAAATCCGGCCTTAATAACAAAAAGACACCGGCCAATCTGTGCAACGCACACGGAATCACCGGCAAACAGAGCAGCAAGTAAATTTGCTTCTGATATTTGCCAAAGTCGCCCAAATGTTCTATAACTTCCTCGTAGCCCATTGGAGACGTACGGCACGCTTTACGCCGGTGATCTTTTTCTGTTCACTACTGAAACAGTGCGTCGGATGATTCGCACTTAAACGTTATACTCGTCGCAGTGGTTGATTTGTTATGGCTCTGTCTCGTGCGACGAAATTGGAAACATGCTCAGTACAGATCCGCTCCGACACTGGCAGCAATTCACACGAACGCGAGTCGTTTGGCTTCTGCTCGTCCGCTCGGTGTTGGCATATAATTTCGTCACTGAAAACTAAATTTTTTAACATCCAACACAACTATTCAATGGTTTTCCCACAAGGCACCGCATCAAATTTAACAAACAAAACATTAAGTTCTCCAATGATTTTCCGGACACGTGTAAGTGAATATCTATGAAAATATTCAGAATTTACTTTACAGGAAATACTTTATCTACTTAATGTGAGTCCAAAATAAAATGGTTTATGCATATATTAGATGTAAAAAAAATTTTAACGTGCATGTAAGTATAATATTGCAATAAGTATTGTTAAATTCATTAAAAATAGCTCGAAGGTAAATCGACTGACGACTGCTTCACGACCAGAGATCTGTAGCGAATGAAGCAACGTGAAGCTGACTCGAGTCTTAATTTTTAAAGTCTTTTTCATGTTGAAATAGACTGACTCTGAGTTGAAGATAGAGTCTTTGCTTCTGAGCATTCTGCCACAGAATTTCTGCGAATGCATCGTGTATGTATGCCGCTCAACACACGATAGAGAAAACCCCAGAGCAGTAATACCAATTAGTAAATATCATTCACTCGCTAATTAATAATCTACATAGTTCCAATTTCCACACGAAAATAAAAGTTGAAACACTGCGGGGGCTCGAACCAGCGTTTGAAAATGCTACAATATTTTCATTTCATTTTCCACAGCAACAGCAAAGCAAACGGAAAAATTAAATGCTTTCGTGCTATGGCTTTGCTCTCGAAAATATCGTAACAAAGCAGAGCGAAGAGCATATTTTTAGTGCTGTTGCTATTATGCTGATAGTTTTTCAAACCCCAGCTCGAACCCACGACCCACCGAATGCAAGCGCGAGCCTCTACACCAGAGATGCCCAAAAGTTCCTTATGGAAGGGTAAACACCAATATCTACAAACTTTGTTATGATAAACAAGTAAGGAAGCATCAGTCGGGTTTCACCGACAGAGTAATACCCAACACCAAGTAACCGAGTGACAGGACCACGCCCATTTTCGTCAAACTAAAAGATATACCTAATAGGACTGTACTGGAAAATATTGACACTCTGCTCTGGGGGTCTATATCGATATATATAATTTACCGCCTTCATAGTGGGCGAACCACGCCCATTTTCTTAAAATTTAAAGGTACTCTTACCAGCAATGAAGTGTCGAAATATGGACGTTCTGGTATATAAGAAAATTTTAATATTTTTATGATGGATTCATGTATTGAATCCTGATATCCTGTTTTCGCATGTAAGCAAAGTTTTAGATCTCTAAGTAGTCGGGAAGTCGGTGAAAAATTGATTACTAGATTTGACGGCGATGAACGCCGTATTCTTAAGGAAATAAAAGTAAATCCTTTTAAAACTGCCAATGAACTGAAAAACTTCGCAAAAGAAAATCTTGGAAAGGAAGTTTGTGCTCAGACAATATGTAACGTGTTAGCTTGGGGCGCTCATGTGTTCAATATTTGTCAACCAGTTACCACAATATTTTATTTAAATAATTTTTTTGCAAATAGATTCTAGTAATGAAAGATATTTTGAATATGGATATTGAGCGCACAAGCTTTTATTGATAGTAAGATACAGGTGACTTAAAAACAATTTATTTTCTACTTTTTAGTACATTAAATAAATTAAAGCTTATTTTTAAAAAGTTTTTTTTTATATAATTTTATTTTCTACTTTTTAGTCTTCCATAAATTCAATTTTAGAGCTCTGAAATTTTTCACAAAAAGAATTTAAAACTTGCAGAGCAGTACACAATATTTAGGGTATTCACAGTGTTTCCTATCGTCATATGTCATATCCTCAATTTAACAAATAATACGGCTGTGATCGACCTTAATATTCGTGGCATATTTGTGGCGCGATGAGTTGTTGTTGTTTTGCCTGCAAGGCGCGGCGAGTAAGTTCCTATCGTTTTTCATTGATGTGTGGTGTACCTATAATTATAAACTGAAGCCCAAGTGTGTAGTTGCTTGAAAAGTGCCACACCCCCTGTCCTACGCCCATAAAATTTTACCAGTGGGACGAAGCATCCAAGAGGGGCCTGTATACGGAATTCCATTGCTGCACGACCTTTAGTTCCAAAGCTATTCTATATAAAGGATTTTGTTTGTATGGGCGGTGCCACGCCCCCTTATCCAGTGTCCGCCTTATTTTCTCATTAGAAGGATATGAATATGTAGTAAGTTCCTACCGAGTTTCATTGTAGTTCTAAAGTTATATGCAAATCTGGAGTTGATAAAAAAGTGCCACGCCCCTTATCCTACGCCCATAAAATTTATAGATTCATTCATTGTCTTGGTGTTTACGCATGTATGCAAAGTTTCAGATCTCTAAGTAGTCGGGAAGTGGGTGAAAAATTGATTACTAGATTTGACGACCCACATACTGACATACTGACAGAAAGTGAACCTAATATAAAGCTTCTAAAATAGGGGTCGGTGTTCTATATCCCACAAAAAAAGTGAGAGTGGTCTGCCATAAACCGAAAATCCTCATAATTTCCATAATATATACATCAGAGCGTCCAGATTTGGTAACTTCATTGCTGGTACGAATACCTTTCAAATTTCCTAAAATGGGCGTGGTCCGCCCACCAAGTAGGCGGTACATTTAAAGCACCCACAATTTCATTTCTTTCCCTAGATTATTACCCCATTCTATTATTTGGTGTAGGGTATTACTATGTCGGTGAAACCCGACTAATGCTTCCTTACTTGTTATTTTATTTGTTTGAATTGTTTTGCTTTAATTAACTTTCGCTAGCAAGACATTAAAATTATATATTTAAATATTAAATTATTTTTATATCTAGCAAACGATTACAAAAATTTTGCTGAAATAGTTTTCGAATTCTTGTCGATATATCACACGGTACTTTCTTTGTGTAGGGAATTACTTAGTCGACGACTGAATTTGTCTTAATTGAAGTTTTTTGCTTATGCTCCCTTATGTTATGTTTAGATCGTTAAGTTTCTGTGACAGCTCATTTATGGGCTTCAATATTGACAATGGAGCTGACACTTCAATTTAAACCATAATTTTGTGGCTTAAGTTCGTTCTTTACAAAATGCATAAATAAGTTCAGAAGCATTGTCATAACTAAAACCTTCATTAATTTTTTGTCAACTTGGCGTAACATTGCGGAACGCGCGTTGAAATTTGCTATGGTCATGGAAAGATATTCTTTACATACAATGCCTTTTATTTTTTTAAATTTATATAGATATAAGGGATAGGCATTATTGGTATTACTGAATTTGTAAGACGTTTCGTAAGACGAACGGCGTATCGCTAGTTAAAGGCACTAACTAAAAAAAAGAGCATAATACAGAATATATTAAAATTTTATCGTGCAGTTGTATGTACATACATATGTACATACATATAAGCTACATTGGCGCCGGGTGGAGCAGCTCTAAGTATTATACTGTGATCTTTGAGTGCAATACAGGATGTACATATATATATATATATATAGCGGGGGTATGCACGACCTGATGCAAATGGTTTTGCAAATGTTGTTCGAAGGACGTTCACAGTTATACACTTGCATATGCAATACTACGCATTTGCACCCGATCGAGAATAATTCTAGTTCTTGTCTGTGAATGAGATTGAAAAATATTAACTACTAATACGTGAAAAAGAATAAAAGAGTGTAAAGCGCCAGTTAGTGATGACGAATCGTATTTATTCGTATCGTAAATGTCTGAGAGAGACCTATTTCTATGAGAATTTCTGCGTTACGATCCGAATAAATACGTCAAGAGTGAACGCATGTATAGAGCTCGGGTAGGGTAGGTTTTGTTTACGATACGAATAAATACGATTCGTCATCACTAACTGGCGCTTAAGAATTAAAATTAACTAGCTCAAGATCACATCTTTTTTCCATTGACGTGCATAGGCCTTTTGTCTGTGAGTTAAGCATTCCAGCTCTTCCCCTGACTCGGCTAGATTGGCGGCGTGGTCATTCTTTCCGAATCTCTCGCTATCGGCAATCGTCTCGGGCATCGGCTGGTTGAGCGTTTCAGGAAGCTTTAAGGACAACAGACCGCCAAAGAACACCAAAGCGCCAGAAATGATGAGCGGCAATGGACGCCATATCTCACCAAGCAAATTTAAATACGGTGCCAGAATGCCACCGACTCGTGCAACCATTGATGATGCCCCCAAGCCCGCGTTCCGTATTACAGTCGGGAATTGCTCGACCGAGAAAATATATATGGTGCCATATGAAGCGGTAATAGCCAACTTGCCCATCATTGCGCAGGTTATAATCAGCCAATTCACATCGCTGGGCACTATTATTGTGAGCAGAAGGAAGGATCCGGCCACCAGCATGGAGCCGCACAGAATTGTGCGTCGACCCCATCGATTGAGTGTGAGCAGCAAGAATATGTAGGCTGGAATTTCCACGGCACCTGATATTAGGAAGTTGATGAACACATTCCCGCCGAGGTTGTTAGTATTCCAGGACAATCCATAATAAGTACCGTTAATAGCGAACCAGTTGAAAAATATGATTAGTGTTTTGCGTCTCAAGTTGGGATACTTTAGCAAATCGAACACGCTGGGGGCTTTTTCGGACGGCTCCTTCGCCTGTTGCTCTTTCGCCTCTGTGTTTTCATTCGTGAGATTATCATAGACCGCGCGTGGTATAGTGACCTTGTTGACGTGCGCTGCCTTGTCGATGATCGCAATGGCCTCCGACAATCGCCCCTCGAGCAGTAGCCAACGCGCTGACTCCGGTATGATCCAATAATAGCACATGAACAGCAGGCCAGGTAAACTCAGTGCGATCTGCATCCACCGCCAGTCGTGTATGAAATAAGCGAAGCCAGCCGTTAGCATAAATCCTATCGAGAAGAACATCTGGACGACCACGCCGGCAAATAACCGATAGGAGGGCCCCACCATCTCCATCGCAATGACGTATGCCACTAGGAACATGCCCGAAGAAGTGGCACCCACAATCATTCGCGACGCTGTGTATGTGAAGTATTCGGGTGCTACACCTGCCAGCACACCGAACACAACCTGAATAACCAGGCATACGAAGAAGGTGGGTTTGCGACCGTACTTATCCGACAGCTGGCCAAAGACAATGCTACCTATGAGGACGCCAAGCATAAACAGGGCATCACTGGTGGCGGTCAAGGAGCCACGACTGCAGACCATGTTCCATTCGGTGACGGCACTTGTCTTGCCCTCGAACTGATCGTAGGCATATGAGTCGCACACCACTGTGCCGTTCGCTGCTGCTAGCGAGGTGCCACTCAAATAGTCCTCCGAATAGTCCACGTCATAATATTCGCAGGTTTGCCACTTTCCGGTTATCGTGTCATATGGATACGCCAGATGCCAATGATCTTTGGGAAACGAATCGAATCGCTTCGTCTCATTTTCGAACGGCAGCACGCAGCGGAAATCCGGCCTTGATAACAAAAAGACACCGGCCAACTTGTGCAACGCACACGGAATCACCGGCAAACAGAGCAGCAAGTAAATTTGCTTCTGATATTTGCCAAAGTCGCCCAAATGTTCTATAACTTCCTCGTAGCCCATTGGAGACGTACGGCACGCTTTACGCCGGTGATCTTTTTCTGTTCACTACTGAAACAGTGCGTCGGATGATTCGCACTTAAACGTTATACTCGTCGCAGTGGTTGATTTGTTATGGCTCTGTCTCGTGCGACGAAATTGGAAACATGCTCAGTACAGATCCGCTCCGACACTGGCAGCAATTCACGCGATCGCGGTTCTTTTAGGTTCTGCTCGTCCGCTGGGCGTTGGCATCTAATTTCGCTACTGAAAATTATCAACTTTGTCACAAGTTCCAGCACGGATTCATACGTAGAGAGGGATCTCGCTTGAGAGATGCGGAGCTTATAAACTGGATACACAAACATGTAACACAACTATTCAATGGCTTCGTACAAACCCCTCACCTCCCCAAAAATTAACAAACAAAACATTGTGCTCTCATATGATTTATTGGCCTCGTGCCAGTGAATATCTCTGAAAATATTCATAAATTATTATTCGTATGTGTGTTTGCGAATATTTCGAACCAATATTCGCGAATAGGTCTAGCTTTCCCGCATTTACTTGGTCATGCTGCGTGCTCGTTCTATTTTAACACAAAATAACGGGGCCAACGAAATTATTCCATACCTGTTTGCGAACGGATTGAGAGAAGGTATTCATGATAAAGCATTCTACCGGAGAGTTGCCAATTGTTCGCGAGAGATGGTCCAGCGCAATAGAACAATTTGAAAGCATATTCTCCTTCTAGTTAAAAATGGGCGAGGCTCGAAAACTTTATTTCGTTTATGATCGCGGCTGACTGTGGAATTAATTACTATGCACTGCGACGGCGAGTGCATCCCTTAAAATGTTTATACATTTTTGCTGCAATCGGTTTGCAGCAGCACTGCGCAGAGAAAAGCAAAGGAGTTACCCTAAAAGTATGCTATGCTCTTAATCGATGCTGTTGTTAATAACAGCCGAGAGTTTATTAAATTGCAAGCTTGCTCAGTGACAGCCTCGACCAGGGGTGCCACCTCAGTTAAAGCCAATTTCCCCGGATTCCCAAAAAAAAATACCCCCATTTTTAATGACATTCTCCGAAATGATTTTTTTATCATTGTTTTTCGCACTTCAGTCACATTTTTATTAAAAATAGCATTAATAAGAAACATACATACAATAAATAATACAGTATGGCTGAGTTCCTAAATGTTTTGATACAGTCTTTGTTCAAGAACCATAGGCCAAAGTATTTTCCAATATGCGCGACTCGACTGAAGATCATAAGGCACTTTGTTTTCTTATATTCCACTTTAAAGATAATTTCTTTTTATACCCTACACCTATGGAAATAGAATATAATAACTTAGTACGAAAATTGTAACGCATTAAAGGAGGTCGTAGGTATAGACATAAGTACATATATAGAAATGATCAGAATCACTTTCCGGTTGTCCATCTGTCTGTCTTGCTGTCCGTGGCCACAGGAGAGTAAGAAGGAGTTGTCCGATTTGGACAAAATTTGGCATAAAGTCGCAGTCAACCTTCCAGTACTTCAAGTTCCGAGATTAGAAGAATCGGCCGGAGGACACGCCCACAACGGGCCAGTAAGTCCCACTACCCCGGAATATTTCCAGTAAAATTTAATTTGTTGAATTATTCATGAAAGGAATGGTATTTGGTATTTAAGGTAAGGTGTGGGCCTTCTACGTCATACAAAAAAATGGGTGTGGTCCGCCCACTATACCTATAGTATAGGCAGTAAATTTAGTACACCCACAATTTCATTTCTTTTAGTGTATTATCATCACACTCGGTTACTTGGTGTAGGATTTTACTCTGTCGGTGAAACCCGACTGATGCTTCCTTACATATTTATATTGAATTTATATGGGATATGGGCGTGGGCGTGGCAGTAAAGGGATCACGCTAATTTGTTTAACAATCAAGCTAAACATTTTAATACCTCGCCTGCAATAACTTTTATTCAATGATTGTTTTGTAAAGGAGATGAGCCTGGCAGTTAACCGGTTGAGACTGCTTTCAGAAGCTTTCTTTCCTCGATCCAAAAATGCTAAATTTCAAATTACCTTGACCACCGATGACTCTGTATTCTTTTCTCACTTGATATGAAGCTGCAGAACTGTGCGTCTGAACTTCAATAACATGTTGTCAATTACTTGAAAGGAACTCTAAACGTTATCAAAAACTTTGTAATCGCATATCTGAAGCCATCGTAAAAAACAATTGTCCAGCTCTGACGTTAATAAATCCCTCATATATATATGTATATCAACATTCATCCCAAATTTAGATTAATCAATACCTATATGTGTATGTATTCCGCTCTCAGAAAGATTTGAGCTACGAAACAGATTTCCGAACAATTTTCAGAGAAGCATAGATGCAAAAAGGCTTGGATTTTCACGCACATGTATTTCATGTCTTTGAAGAACTAAACTTGACTACTTCATATTAACTATAAAAAAATATAACACGAAAAATTCATAAAATACTGAAATTCAGAAACATTGCAAATGTTCGCAAAAAGACATTTCATCATTTTTTCGTTGCTGCCTTCTTGTAGCGACGATATTGATTGTAGCCGAAGGGATTGACCAGTTGTGCGGGGCGACTGCGCAGTTGCTGTGTGGCCAATTGTTGTTGTTGTTTCTCTTGTTGTTGCTGTTGTTGCTGCTGTTGCTGCTGCTGTTGCTGCTGATGCTGTTGCTGCTGTGTAAAATTTTGCTGCTGTTGCAATAGATTTTGTTGCTGTTCTCTTTGCGAGCTGCTGCCTCCGCCATATGCGCCACCCAATTCCGCGGGAAATCGTGTGGAAGCACCGGCAAAAGACGGAAGCTGTGAGTTGAAGGCCGCTCCGGGTTGATACTGTCCCGAATTTTGTTGCTGCAGGAAACGTTGCTGCTGCTGCTCTTGTTGCAGTTGCAACGGCGTGAGCTGCTGTCCCGGCCGCAGTGCCTGCGCTGACGCGAATTGCCTGAGAGGCGTTTGGTAAGGGTTGAGGTTGGGATTCAGCTGCTGCTGGTATTGTGGCGCGCCGGACTGGTACTGCAGCGACTTGGCAATGGCTTCCGGTATGGGCGGCGGCGTGGGTATGTGTGCGCCCTCAGCGCGAAAGCCTGGAGCAATAGGGGGAGATGATAGTAGCAGGGGATAATTTTGGAACAAATGTAGGCACTCCTGAACTCACCGTTCTCATCGGCAATGTAGCGCACCGTTATGGGCGTGCCCTCCGGCGAGGTGTACGAGTACGAGCCCTGCACCACTTGCGCCTCCAACGCCTCACCCAAGCCGAGATTCTTTACGTAGCCCTGCGCCTGCACCGTGGTGCCGTCGCCCGCTGCATAACCGTAGGAAAAGCTGCCGTCGTAGTTGAGGTCATTCTCGTATGCCGTGATGGGCACAAAGTTTTGCGCATTCACCTGGTTGTAGTTGCGATACGGCGTCTGCAATTGTCAGGAAGAGTTCAATTTGGTAAGCTGCAGACCAACTGGAACCACAATCGAAATGCCCAGCCAAAAGCAAAATGGTGAAAGGCGGAATTGGTATGCTTTGTTGAAAACGAGTTTCTGGCGTTATCATTCACAGATTTGAAAAGTTAGGATTGCATTGAAAATGGAAAACTCATTCCGATCGCGATCAAAGAAATAGTAACTTGTATTTTCGAAATTTTGAAGAAAAGCTATTGAAAATAATTTGAAGTTCATATTCCATTATAAGGTATACTAGTCGAGAAATAGGATTTTCAATTGCTTGATAATGAGTTTGCAAAATTTGTTCGATTCAATTACATGGTAATGTGTTTTTCGTTTTAAAAATTCATCAAAGGAATTGAAATTATGAGAATTACTAAAAATTTTAATTTATGAAATTAAATTCTAACTAATATGGATTGATTTAACGAAAGAGTTTGACGCCAACTGAAGCAATTTCTAAATATGTAAGGAATTTTTGAAAAACGCATAATGTGAATATGAGATAACTAGTTTTTGAAAGGCGCCCACTGAGTCAATTTTGGACAATTTTTATTTTTTGGGATATTGGGGTTATGTTTGGTCTCACTCCATAGACTTGGGATCACTGTAATGCCCGTCTCATTTTCCGAGTTGCTTGCTCATTTTCGCTTTAGACTGATTTTCTTTATATTTCATGAAATTATGTATATTTTTGACAATTTTTATTTTTTTAAACTAAAAAATACTGTGCGTTGTGGTCAACTCAGAAACTGAAAACTACTGTGGTCCTTCCAGTACATAATTAATACCGAAAAAAAAGTCGAAGAGCCCGCCCACAACAGGGATCGAACGCACGCACTTTCGAGTTCTGCGCCAGCGCCTTACTCACTGTGCTATCGTGCTATCACTACTCTTGCTTGCTTATGTTTTAAACTCGTATAAGAAGCAGTTCGCGTTAATTTTGCAGTGAGTCAGTGACGAAGACTTTTATATTTATTATGAGAAATATTTATATATAAAAATTTCTAGGAAAATTATAAAATCTTTTGAGTATTTTTGAATGAAATCGAATTGATTTGTTGGTTAATTGAAACGAAGAAAGAAAGAAATGAACTACATTCGTGGAATCTTTCAAATACAATGTTCTATCCTTTCAATTTCACTAAGGAACTGTACACTTGTTAAGACCAAAATGTAATTCGATGCCATTGAATAGAACATTATCTTCAGTTTCATTGCCGGAATAATTTATTCCAATTCCTTTTTTAATTCCTGTATGGAATTCGGGATGTTTTTATACAAAATGTAAAATGGAATGTACACTTTTCAGTCAGATTTCGGATGCATAGAAAATGTTGTTTCGCAATTATAATTCCTTGTTTTGGAATTTAACCATTTTTCACAAACCATTTGAACACAAATCGTTATCGACATCATACGTAAATTCGGATGAAGCCGGACAATTCGAATTTGAAATTGGTTACAAAATTGTCAATTGCACACTTTGAAACGAGGGAATGAGTATGGGAAGTGATATTTCAGAATCGATGAAATCGGAAAAAAAGTAGAAAACGCCATCAGTTTTTATGGAATTCGAATCGATGATGAATGATAATGTTTCTCCATTCCACCGATCACCGATTTATGGTTGGTTTGTAGTGTTTATATATTCCATTTTTATATTCCATTTGTATATGTTGTTACAAAAGCTTTACCTGGGGCACCAATGGTGAAATCGCGGGAATCGCATCGAACGGCGTGAGCGACGTTAGCGGGTTCAGTGCTGCCAGGGCCTGTTGGCGCTGTTGTTGCTGCTGTCGCTGTTGTTGCAATTGCTGACGCAGCTGCTGTGTTTGCTGCTGTCGCTGAAAGGGTGATTGATTGAAGAGCGCGTTCGGCTGACAGTTGGCGGTGTGCAGCTGACTAAGCGCTAGCAATAAGCCGGCAATTACCTGCGAATTAGCAATTGAAATGTACAATTGACATGAGGAAAAAATCATATATTCTAATAATAAACCACTTGGCTCTTTTTCTTTTGTATATATTTGGTAAGCTGATGCATCTGGTATATATTCAGAAAAACTGAGAGTTTTTACAGAAATTAGTTTCAGTCGTTGCTAACAATTTAAATTAAAGTAGTTCTAGATTTGTAAAAAAACGCGATCTTACAAAATAAAATGTATTTATAGTAGAACATTGCTAATAGCAACCCTGATTTTGCTTGATCGATGTGATTTCCTGGGCAGATATGGTTCTGATTTCAAAGACCCGTATACCCGGAAATCTTTATACAGTTCTCTGGTTCGCTCGAAAGTAGAATATGCCTCTATTATCTGGGATCCTGTTTATAGGCGCATTCCTCTCGTGTTGAAAGGTTGCAGTGTTAGTTCCTCGTTTCGCTCTTTCTCCCCTTCGGTTTCGTGACCCGTTGCCCTCCCACCATGCTCGTAGTCTCCTTATAAATCTAAAATCGCTTGAGAACAGAAAATCCATTCTTCTTCTAATGTTTGTATATGATCTCCTTCGTGGTAAAGTTAAATGTCCATCGCTGTTAGAGTCCGTTGCTTTCCTGGTCCCGCGGTTGATCGCTGTAATTACGCCTTCTTTGCTCCTATTTCCAGAGCCCTCTCGCTGTTCAATAAAGTCACGAAGCCTGTGGACTTAGACATCTCACTCCCAAGACCCGACTTCAAAATTTCTTTAGATAAGTACTTTAGCTCTTAAACTCATATCATTAAGATAATCTTTAAATTGTTATTTGCATTGTTAATATGTCATGTTTCTCTGTTCTCCTTGTTGTATTGGATTCATCATAAACTCCATGCAACCTTAGTTTCCAAAAATCTAACCCCTTGGAAATTTTGCTATAATCGAGAAATTGTAAGCTGTGAGGCTTATGTTTATCGAGGCTGCATGTTTAAAATCTGCCTATTTCATGTTTGAAACTACACAATTATTTGTACTGAGTCGGAAGTGCTAAAGCTTTTTAGCAAAAATCGTTTTAAGAACTAGCTTCTGGCTTACACTGTTGTAAATTGAGGCTGCTACTTTTGAGATTGCTACTGTAAAGAAAAGCTTATGAAAACAATTTCTATTGCAGAAACAACATTCTGCTATAGTGGTATACAAAGGTGAAAACTAAAATGTTTGTCTTATGAAACAATTATTCATTCTTTGATAAAGATAATTTAATAATCACTACATCGATTTCTAGTGCAATAAATTGCGATAGCTCTACGTAATACCATGCATTTTATTAAAAAAAAAACAAGTAAGGAAGCATCAGTAATACCCTACACCAAGTAACTGAGTGGGCGGACCACGCCCATTTTGGGAGCGTTTAAAGATATTATTATCAGCTGTGAAGTGACCAAATATGGACCGACTGGTGTATATGTTATGGAAGTTATAAGGATTTTCCGCTTATCGTCTATATAGTGGGCGGACCACGCCCATTTTTTTGGTTGACGTAAAGGGCCCACACCTAACCTTAAATACCAAATACCATTCCTTATAACGAGTAATTAAACAATTTAAAGCAATTTTACTGAAAATATTCCGGGGTAGTGGGACTTATTGACCCGTTGTGGGCGTGTCCTTCGGCCGATTTTGCTAATCTTGGAACTTGAAGTAGTGGAAGGTTCCCTGCGACTGTGTGCCAAATTTGTTCTAAATCGGACAACTCTTTCTTTCTCTCCTGTGCGCACGGACAGCCAGACAGACAGACAGACAGACAGACAGACAGACGGACAACCGGAAATCAACACAGAAAGTGATTCTAAGCATTTCTATATACTTATGTCTATACCTAGGACGGCTCCTTTAATGCGTTACAATTTTCGCACAAAGTTATTATACCCTATTACCATAGGTGTAGGGTATAAACAGTTTTGCCTTGATTTCAATCAGATATCAATAGGAATAAACTCTTGTATATCTTTGAACGGTGACTTCGTTCCTGATTCAAGAAGTTGATTCTGCAATCAAGCTTTCAAACATTTTTATTTTAAGTCACAATCAATTTCTGTTTCCTTAATTTTAAAAGTTGCCGGAAAAACACTCAAGAGAGATGTTGCCAGTCCTATTTCAACTCTCTGATGGGAACTGCGAAACAGATTAATAATTAATTAATTGACTGGCACAACAGCCCGTGTGAGCTTAGGCCTAGCTTTCTCGCATTAACTGGTGTGTGCTTGTTATAATTTTGTACAAGTTAACGGGACCTACTTTACCGAATCCGAACGGGTTTGAGAAGCTTTTCACGGCAAAGATTATTCTCGGAGAATTGCCAATTCAC
Organism: Neria commutata; assembly: GCA_963457695.1. Lineage (NCBI taxonomy): Eukaryota > Metazoa > Arthropoda > Insecta > Diptera > Micropezidae > Neria > Neria commutata. The sequence goes on along the minus strand of OY735247.1, from coordinate 19,490,583 downwards.
CGCGAGAAGTGGCGCCGCGCAAAGAAACAATTTGAAAACAAATTTTCTTTTCTTTTTATTGATGTTACCGGACCAGGAGTTGAACCCAGGTCCTCCGCGTCAGCGTCCAAGCACTTAGACCACTGAGCCACGGCGGCAACAGATTGGCCTATCGAAATAAACCAAAGTTTTAACTAATTTCCGCTTTTTTGCTTTTAATTGAAAACGGTTAGTTTCCTTCTGAACAATGGGAGGAATCGTTTCCAGCAAACATTTGTCATTGCTTGATAAGCTTTGAAAAATTATTGCTAGTTTGCAGCCTTCAAATACTTTTTAGTTGACGGACTGCTAAACTGACGGCATGTATTTATATGAGCTGGAATATGTTGTCTAAATCAATATTAGTTTCCTTCTACTAAAGTTGCTTCCTCATTATTTTAATATGGTAAGTAATTGGCACACGCTATTTACCCAGTAGTTCATCTTATCCATTTGTAAAACCCAGCTGCAAGTCGGCGGTTTCAATTGATTTCACTGCGCTGTTCACTGCGAAACACGAATGCAAGTGGAAGCGGAAGTTCACAGGCGGCGGCACAAAATCAAACTGAATCTCGATAACAGAGCGTTTGATACATTCACTGCTGATGCGTTGACAAAAAGTATTCCCGCCAAAACAACGGCAACACAAAAACAAAGGCACTACGATGTGGAAATGTTAAATGAAAGCCTCAACACCGAAGCGAGGAGTCGGTGAGGCGGCAGAAGGCGTCAGTCACGTGTTCCGGAAAATGCTTAGACGCAACTGATTTGGCAACTGCGCGCACGCTTCGTATTTATACAAAGTTAAGAACGAGAGCCGCCCCAGCTTGCAAGCCAGCAGATACGCACTTGGCCAGCGGGCGGCATGTGCCAGCCCAGAGCAGGCAGCCGCCAGCAGATGCCACAAGCGCGTAATCCGTCAAGCGATCGCAATGGCAGTGCAACCACAAAGAAGTGCAGCAGCAGTGCCAGGCAGCACTAGAGGGGGTAGCGACAACGAAGAAGCTCGAAATTCTGCAGCTTGTGAGCTTCCTGTGCGCCGCTAACTTGTATCTGCTACATTGTATCTCGCGTATCTTAGTAGATACGTAGTGCAACGGCTGCTTGTACGTTTTTTCTCGTTTAGGCCTTTGAGATACTAGCTGGCGTTTACTAAATTGTTTTCATTAAAAACAACAACAAAGCACATCTTGTTAACAAGCTGAAGAGCAGAGCGTTGATTTCTTTTTGATTTTATACCCTACTCTACGGTCACAAGATATATTCAATTTATATAAAAATTGTAAGATCGCGGTCTTATCGGTAAACTTTCGCACGTGAAAAGAAAAGAGTTTCACTTATTCGTCACCCTGTTCTCCGCCATCGCATGATATTTCCAGATTTCGTATATAGTAGCATCAGAATACTAGATATTTCCCAAAATAGCCAACCCGAATTTCCTCCAACCAGATATTAGAAGAAGCTCACGTAGTAGCCCAGTGGATAAGTGCTCGGTCTCTGATGCAAGAGGTACCTGGTTCGATACTCAGCAGACTCAAACCATCTAAAAATAGAAATGGAATTTGGCTTCAAATTGTTTCTTTGTGCTGGTCGATAAAGCGGAGAAATTTGTGGGAAGTTTTCCCTTTAGAAACAGAAGTTTCTAACCAATTATGTTGGGGAACCGAAACACCGAGTTCAATTATGGGAGCGAATTTATACATCTTCGTTTTTTTAACTCTTCTTGTTGTATAAGGTTTGCTATAAATTAAATTATATTTTCTTCTATATACTCTTGTTTTGTTCTCATTATATAAAATTTGAAACACTGGCGTCATGGTTTCCTATAGACACCAATAAAATTTTCAAAAAACCCTATTTCAAACTCAAATCACGATATCATTTTGGACTACATCCTAGTTCAAATGTGGGTTTATACAGGACAAGGGAAGCTCTAAGTTCTAAAGTTCAAATATTTTAGATGAGCACAGAAAAATTGAACGAAAGTGTATTAATAATAATTATATTCCTACTCTTTGACTGAACATTAATCTACGTATGTTTTCTACTATCGATATGCATATGTACATAGGAAAACAAGTATGTTCCGATGTTTCATGTTAGAATGGTCAAAACTTTGAAGACAACTATTTCCATTTACTTTGTTGTTTGTGGTAAAAATTTTACAAAAATCGTTCACTTGTTTTTTTCTACAATACAGTATCTTAAGATCACAGATGCACAAGCACATTTCCAGCTTATGCAATACATATATCATTGGAATGTTTTCATTGTTATAAAGTGTAGCCTCAGTCGGTTAGCACCGACTAAAGTTCTACCATACTTGTTGCTTCTACATTGCACATTTTTTTACGTACATATCTCATAATTTATTGTTTTTTTATTGAGCATTGGCAGAAGGACAAATAAATCTCTTTGCTGCACATGCCGTTGATCTGTATCTGGATTTTCTTTTTTGCACTGCCCTCCTGTCAGAATTTATGTTGCGGCTTGAAGAATCAAAGTTGTTTGTATATCTCACAAAATGAAAAAGCTACAATGGCATGCAAATTCAAATTTTCTAGAATTTTGCTTCGTTTTCAAGTTTTGGGGTGTTCGCGTGAGTTATAGGCAGCGGTTTTGCGACTTTGGGGTTATGTGCCACTTGTTGCAGTGTTTATGTTGCTGCTGCCTCTCTTTTACTGCAACCGTTTGCGGTTTCCTTGCGGGTTAAGGTCATCATAAATTTTGAGCTTGAGAAAAAATTGCAAGAAGATTATAGAAGACGAATCAGATATAGAATATCAAATATTTACTATGAAAATAATAATCCTGTCAGGTATCTCAATTATATTGTTTACATAATTATGTTTGTTGCTTTGTATACGAATTGGCATACATTTAATCGACAAAAAGTAATCTTAAGTTGAACTGACTATTGGAAAATCAGTCCTTGAGGTACAAAAATTATAATATTTCCAAATGATTTTTATTATGATTTTTCTATTCTTTCATATTGATTCACTTTCAATAAAGGTTTTTTGCTAATAGTTTTTCCTTTACGGCCACTTTTTGTAAGTATTCACATATAATTGTCATTTAGCCGCAGTGGCTCAGTCATCTAAGTGCTTGGTCACTGATGCGGGAGAGCCTGGGTTCAAATCTCAGGCCGGCACATAACATCTAATACCAAGAATATAATTTTTCAAATTGTTTCTTTGCGCGGCGCCATTTTTCGCGATGAATTGGCAATTCTCCGAGAATATTATTTGCCATGGAAAGCTTCTCAAGCCGTTCGGATTCGGTTAATGTAGGTCCCGTTCATTTGTGAAAAATATGACAAGCACACACAAGTTAATACGAGAAAGCTAGTCCTTAAGCCCACACGGGCTGTTACGCCAATCAATTAATTAATCAATTAATTGTCATTTAGTTTCCAAAACAAACGACTTTAGAAGTAAGGATATTTAAACAATTAGTCTTTGTAATTTGTGCGATAAATAGTTACAAGTTTTATAACGATTTCTCTATAAATAAAGATTATTCTATTCATTTCATATTTATCATAATGCTCTAAAGGAGGAACATTAATTGCTTGCCACCAAGCCATCGGAACTCACTAAGATTTTTCCCTCACTGCGTATACCTTTTTAAAGCATCTCAATATTTTCAATAAGCTGAAGAGCTTTCAGGAGCATAAGCCCTGAAATGATTCAGCGCAATTCTCAGCTTCATCTTGATCCGCAATTGATCATAGCCCCACATTTGTGCTTATAATCAGTTCGAAAAGTTGTGCTGCTCCAACTCAGTTTGCACAACAACAAATAAATTCAATTGCATTGCTACGAGATCTGGTTCAAAGTGCGCGCAGTTAAGCCGGCTTTGACATACGCGTCGACCACGTTAACATGCATCAGTCGTTGTTGTTGTTGCAAACTTGAATTATGCGCGCAGCAAATTGCAGCTCACACACACGAACAAGCGTCAAATCAGCGTCATTACAAATTATGCTCGTCATAGTTCATCGCTGGTGGATTCTCGCATTGCGTTTTTGCAGCGGCTCGTAGGCAGGTGAAGTGCCAGCAACGTAGTCAGATGGGACCAATTGCAGGCGAGCGCAGCGCTGTAATACATTTTTTTAAATACAATTTCTAAAAATTAAAATCACATATTTCAATAAATCCTTTTTCAAATTTTTTGTTTATCTCTTTGGTATTTCCCTTTTCACTTGTCTCTAAATTATATGAAATTATTTAGATAAAAATTGTTCATTAAATATGGAAGGAATGCACCAGATAAACTGTTAAGGATGCGGATGTAAAACATTCGGTGTCAAAGATGCGGATACATACGGATGCGCCTGCGGAGCATTCATGTGGATAACTATAAGGTGTTATATATATATGTATGTGGGATGGACGGAATTGATTTCTCGCACTGTGCAACGTAACGAACGCGGATAAATTTATCGCATGCGTAATAGTTTTCGCGTCACAACTGTAAATAATAAATATTTCATGCAGAAAGAAATTCTGGTAAATGAATTTTTATCGCATGCGATATAAAAGACAATAATATGACACATCCTAAATGTATGCTGCCTTTTCTGAGCAATTTGCATTTTTCAAGACAATGGTGATTTTCCAATTGCTAATATGCAAATGTGCAGCATTTGGCTGCACGCACTGCAAACTAGGGATGTCAATCCCGGAGGGTTGTGCCACTCGCGTTCGGGTCTTAGAAATTGCAATTTTAGAATTTTCTAATATACCAGATCGAAAAAAATCATAGAAATAAAATTATATAAAAAAAAACTTTTTAAAAATAAGCTTTAATTTATTTAATGTACTAAAAAGTAGAAAATAAATTGTTTTTAAGTCACCTGTATCTTACTATCCATAAAAGCTTGGGGCGCTCATGTGTTCAATATTTGTCAAACAGTTACCACAATATTTTATTTAAATAATTTTTTGCAAATAGATTCTAGTAATGAAAGATATTTTGAATATGGATATTGAGCGCACAAGCTTTTATTGATAGTAAGATACAGGTGACTTAAAAACAATTTATTTTCTACTTTTTAGTACATTAAATAAATTAAAGCTTATTTTTAAAAAGTTTTTTTTTATATAATTTTATTTTCTACTTTTTAGTCTTCCATAAATTCAATTTTAGAGCTCTGAAATTTTTCACAAAAAGAATTTAAAACTTGCAGAGCAGTACACAATATTTAGGGTATTCACAGTGTTTCCTATCGTCAGATGTCATATCCTCAATTTAACAAATAATACGGCTGTGATCGACCCTAATATTCGTGGCATATTTGTGACGCGGTGAGTTGTTGCTATTTTGCCAGCAGGGCGCGGCAAGTAAGTTCCTATCGTTTTTCATTGATGTGTGGTGTACCTATAATTATAGACTGAAGCCCAAGTGTGTAGTTGCTTGAAAAGTGCCACGCCCCCTGTCCTACGCCCATAAAATTTTACCAGATACAGGTGACTTAAAAACAATTTATTTTCTACTTTTTAGTACATTAAATAAATTAAAGCTTATTTTTAAAAAGTTTTTTTTTATATAATTTTATTTTCTACTTTTTAGTCTTCCATAAATTCAATTTTAGAGCTCTGAAATTTTTCACAAAAAGAATTTAAAACTTGCAGAGCAGTACACAATATTTAGGGTATTCACAGTGTTTCCTATCGTCAGATGTCATATCCTCAATTTAACAAATAATACGGCTGTGATCGACCCTAATATTCGTGGCATATTTGTGACGCGGTGAGTTGTTGCTATTTTGCCAGCAGGGCGCGGCAAGTAAGTTCCTATCGTTTTTCATTGATGTGTGGTGTACCTATAATTATAGACTGAAGCCCAAGTGTGTAGTTGCTTGAAAAGCGCCACGCCCCCTGTCCTACGCCCATAAAATTTTACCAGTGGGACGACACATCCAAGAGGCGACTGCATACGAAATTTCAATGCTGCACGACCTTTAGTTCCAAAGCTAATCGAGATCAAAAATTTTGTTTGTATGGGGGGTGCCACGCCCCCTTATCCTACGCCCATAAAATTTTACCAATGGGACGACACATCCAAGAGGCGACTGCGTACGAAATTTCAATGCTGCACGACCTTTAGTTCCAAAGCAAATCGAGATCAAAAATTTGGTTTATATGGGGGGTGCCACGCCCCCTTATCCTACGCCCATAAAATTTTACCAGTGAGACGACACATCCAAGAGGCGACTGCATACGAAATTTCAATGCTGCACGACCTTTAGTTCCAAAGCTAATCGAGATCAAAAATTTTGTTTGTATGGGGGGTCCCACGCCCCCTTATCCAGTGCCCCCCTTATTTTCTCAGTAGAAGGATATCAATATGCAGTAAGTTCCTACCGAGTTTCATTGATGTGTGATGTGTAGTTCTAAAGTTCTACACAAATCTGGAGTTTATAAAAAAGTGCCACGCCCCTTGTCCTACGCCCATAAAATTTATTGATTCATGTATTGGGCTCTAGATTAGGCATGTATGCAAAGTTTCAGATCTCTAAGTAGTCGGGAAGTGGGTGAAAAATTGATTACTAGATTTGACGACATACATACCTGATTTGAAGTTAATATAAAGCTTATAAAAAGTACATCAACGCATTCAACAGTAGGACTCGAAGTTGACAAGGACATTTGAAACTAAACAGTTAAAGCTTTTTAATTATTTTAACCAAACTAGCAATTTTTGTTTTCTCTCAATATGACAGAAAGCCTTTAAACGCAAATAGGACTCAATAAGAAAAAGAAACCGTATTTTCCGTAAGTTCAAAGGGATAATATTCGGATTATATTCGTGTTCGTAAATACTGATTTGAAATATTTCCAGCCACCAGTTTTCAATGTTCGATTTTAAGTTTTTGGTTTTCTCATATCTATTTACATATATTATAATATCCTTCTAAATGTGATCTTTTCGGTTCAAAAGCTAAACATAGCGATTTTGTTGACCTCTGATAAAGAGATACAACGTTGCATTTTCGGCTGTTAGCTTCTTAGTTGTCATATTTTGTCTAGCTAGTGCTTTTTACAAAAAAAGCGTTTTAAAATAATCTCTTTTGCCTGTCAGATTAGCGTAAAACTTTGATGAATTCCGCGTAATTGTGGTGATCTTTTGAATGTAGAGATATTTACGAGTGGGCTGAAATTTTTTATGTGGCAATATTTTTGCTATAAGAACTGACTCAAATATCAATGCGGTAGCGTGGGGAACCGAAAACATTTTTTGCTGCTGGTTTGCAAGCGCGCCGCCGCTGTGAAAATATTGTCTGTGGCGTCTCGGACGACGTCACACAGTTCAACGGCTTCACGTTAGGAGCGGTCAAAAATTGAAGTTTCATAGAGCAATGAAATTTGAACATGGTATACATAGGTAAAAATGTTGAAAAGCTTTTGGGCAGACGGGCAAGGAGAAGCGCTGCTGTTTGCAGAAAACAACCGAGACCAAGCAAAGGACAGACGGACAAGGAAAATTGAAACTCGAACGTGAAAGAGGATATTTCTGGTGCGGAACTCTGTGTGCGCCATCCCGACTCACACTTAACTACTTTTTTTTTGATAGACCAACACTCAGAACTCAAAGGATTATAGGTTAGTGGGCGGTGCACATTTGCCTGGAATCCGTGAATGTTGCGGATTGAAAAATTTTAAATTTTGTTCCGGCTGTTTGGTTGCTTTCGTTGCACTGTGCGTCACCGCCCAGCAGCAGCTTCAACCACGCCTTTAAATTGGCTGCTCGCGGCACAGCGCGGCTAAGACATAATGTTGCAAGTAATTTTGCAAGCTGCCAGCAATATTTGCGCTGCTCCATTGCTTAATTGCACCGACAATCGATTCGAGAAGCTCTGCTGCGCTTATTAGCAGCGGCAGCGTCTCTTCTGATGCTTGAAAATGTTATTATAATTTTAAATGCTCTTAATTGAATTTCGTTGTTCATTCCGCCGGCATATTCATTAATCAAAGCATTTTATTGTTCTGTTGCTGCTGCACTTGCCGCAATGCAGCGGCTGTACTTTTGGGAGCGCGGCGTGAATTTCTCGGATCTCTTTATAAATCCACTGCAACAAAATACAATTAATGATGTGCTTGCTTGCTCTTCCTCAGCAATGGCTTCTACCGTCGAGGCGCGGCAGCTTATCCCCGCCCGCAAACGCTGCATCTTGACGGACGCGCGGGAGTGTCCGTCGCTCTTATGAGTTATGGGAATTCTCGCATTGAATTGATGTCTTCGTGCCCTTTCCATTTGTAATGCGAAAAGATGTTTGCAATAGCAATTGAATAAGCCTTTTGCGCTTTGCTCTTTGCTACTTTGTAGTTTAGATTTAGAGATTTTACTTATCGTAAATTAGCGCAATTGCTTATTATTTGTGACTTCTTCATCATCGAAATCAGTGATTCCCAACGGAGTGTATGTGGATCACCCGGATTAGCTATCGACCCAGCTGTTTGTTCAAGGATCTATTGTAGAACTTGAACGAGTCGATAGCATATAATGTTTGATATTTTTTATTATTATTATTATTATTTAAAGACATATTGCGGTGTACACTAAGACTGTCTTTTTTAGTACTTCATACAAGTTAATTATAACAAATGATTGATCAACAATATAACATAAAACTAACAGTCGCTTAAGACTGAGGACTATTACCTATTAGGAATAACAACTAAATACATGAAATGAAAGTACAATAATGACAGGTGGAAAAATAAAATAATATGATATTTAGTTTAATTCAATATATAAGACTGACAATATGAGAATAGTTAATAGAGGAGATAGAGTTAAGGTAGAGTAAATGATAGATTAAGAAAGACATATAGCTTTATAGATTAGATGTGGTGAAGTATTTAAATATGGCATTTTTAAAACTGGCTCGTGAGGCTATTTGTTTAAGAAAGTTGGGTAAAAAATTCCATAATCTAATGGCGCTGATGAACAAGAATCGGCGACTGTTAAAATATTTACATAAAGGAATAATATGGTTATTTGTCCTCTGGCATTGAAAAAACTGCAGTTTAACGTAGATATATTCGGAGCTTTGAGTGTGTATAAGTCTGTGTAAAAATATAATGTTGCGGGTTTTTAAATACTCAATCAAACCACAACCGAGAATGCCTTTGCTCCTTAGAGAGATGTGATCATAGCGACTGACTTCATATAGTATGTACATACCGAGCCGCGTTATTGAATGCCACAAGAAGTTTATGCTGTAATTGTGAGTCTCAATAGGCGTGAAGTGCGAGGAAGTACGCAAGTAACGTAAACTCCCGTATATTTTACCTACAGTGCTGTTAATATGGTCAATACAAGTCAGTTTAGAGTTAATTATAAATCCAAGGTTTTTCGCTTTACATACAAATTCACGTTGGTCATGTCCAATAAAAAGGAGAGGGATGTCAATAAAGCATGAATCACTCCTCGAAATGGGAAGTACTTTACATTTCAGGGGATTTATGAGAAGCAAGTTCGTAACAGCCCAATTATTTAATGAGGTCAGATCGTAGCTAAGTCTTTAGGTTGATAGAGTATTTACAAACATCATTAATAAACAAAGAAAATAGGAGTAGACCCAGGATGGAACCTTGGGGAACTCGTGTCTGAGCTGCTCTATGTGATGTAAAATCATTCCCTATTTTAACCCGTTACGCTAGAACTAAACTTAAAGTAGTTTCCTAACAGAGCAGAGAAAGGTGTGATTAACAGAATCGAATGCTTTAAAAAAATCAATGAGACAAAAGTTCTGATCATACGAAACTCTAATATGATCAAAAATTTGTGCTGCTGCCGTCGAACAGCAAAACAGATTGTAAATCTGCCGGTGCTTTGGAAGTATCTCAATATTTTAATAAGTTTGTTAAATTTGGAAACCTATTTAACAAATTTTCTGGTCAAAATCAGAAACTAGTATACATATGTTAAAAAATTAGACATTCGAATCGTAAGGAGCACCTAAAACTTTAAAGCCTTTTAAATTCCGCTACTTATGATTCGATATGAAGCCGAGTTGATCCAGCAAATCTAGTAACAGATTCGGATTCAGCCGGCTCATATTGCTCTACAGTAGCTGCAATAACTTCAGCAACATAATCAGCGTAATTGAAATCCTCTGTTTGTTCTTTCAAGAATTCCTTAAGCATCATTTATAATCCGTGATTTTAATTATAGTTTTACGATTATCATCATTTCACAGAACTTGTTACTCAGACGGAATCAGCATAAGAAGCCTCATACGCACCAACAACTGTTAAATCCGCATTCGCACACATGCCAACTGAATACCGGCAAATACCACAAATTATGACAACATTGAACAGCTTCTAATTGACAGTAACAACGGTAATGAATGAAAAGTTACGACACTTTGGCAAACACCGCCGGCGATGACAGCAATCAACCAAGCGCGCGAATCCAGAAGCATTGTAGCTTTGGTTTGATGAGCGCCACACATTAACATTAACTAGCACCAATACTTGGACATTCGATTGGTTTTAGTGCTTGCATTAATGAGAGCAATTTATGGAGCAGCTGGCTTTGGAAACCAGTCAAGTGCATGGAAATGCCCAATAATAAAAATAAATATCGCCTCTTACATTAACTTGGCAATAATGCAGAGCGCTAGTTCGGAATAACCAGCTGCTCGTTACTATAATTTATATCGATAGATTCTCGATTTCAGTGACTTAATGGATCGAGTTTTAGTAATGTGCAACATTTTGAAAGGGCAAATAATTAAACCGTGATAAAATTTGCATATGAAATTTCTATCATTACAAAATATTTTATTTTGCGTTGACGCATTTATTTTAGTTTAGAAGAAAACCAAGTAAATTCTCCTGCAATGTCTTTCCATACTACTGCAGCCTGCCTCTGATCTCTGGACATCAAATGCTTCAAAGACTGCATCAAATTGCGGCCGATTCAAAAGCTCAGCGGGTACCTCGCCTTCATCGCTACGCTTCAATCTCACCAACTTTTCTATGTCAACCCTTGCCCCTCAGCATCCCACTGGTAAAAAGTAAACTATCTCATAGGGCCTCAAATACAACGACTAACTGTCACGTCATCCCAATGTTCTGGCAAAAAATCTTCTCTGCTCTGCAAACTACTCTCGACTAAAAAGACGAGACTTTCATTCCAATTGAACTAAGCCATGCTACACCATTTACTATTGCATCCAAAGTGCATTACTTTGATCCGTTAATTCCCACAATGGTGAGAATTACAAAATTGTATTAATTTATAAGATTTATCCCACTTATTGTTAGTTCATATACATAATATAGATCCAATAAATAATTAAGCTGAAAAAAAAAACCCTTTCACACTGATCAATATTATTAATTAATGGGTCGTTTTCTCCTTCGCTCAAGATGTGCGAGTAAGCGAAATCACCGATAGGGGACCCAATTCAAAAAGAATATGATATATTAGAAGATATGCAATTGAATTAAAAATTAAAGATTTCTGTGGCCAAAGGGAATATATCATCTCTTTTTAAAGTGAAAATATGTTAATGCTATGAAGGCCTAACATCGTGCTAAGTTTCAGGTTTCTACAATCAAAAATATTTTTGTTTATGTAAAAGTCACCTTATATTTCTTCCCCGTTTTTCCCTTTAGGTGAAAGGAAGCCTAAAAATGAATTGAAGAGCAGCGCTTTGCTATTTTTCTTGTTGTAAACAACCATAGATGATAATGCGTCAGCATCAGTAATTTAAATTGCAGCTCATTTCTGCAATTTGCAACTTTACACCTTTTCCATACTCCAACGCAGGGTGTGAAGTTGTGGTGGAGCTGCCTGCCGCACAGCCACGCTACGCTTCCCAGCCCCATTGCGCAGTCGCGCACTTGCCGAGCCAAGGTAAATGCCAAGCCAAGCCAACCTCAAAGATTTCGGCCTGCCTATGAATTGCGCTCTGATGCAAATTGCTGGAAATTATATTACTCGTTTCTTTTCATAATTCATTCATACTCGAACCGGCCTCAAATGTTAGTCGCTTCTCATCGCGGCCAGCGCATACCACCTCCACAGATTGCATCCAAATGTAGTGATATGCAAAAAAATTGCTTCGAACTGCTGCTGCTGCAATGCATGCCAACAACAATGACAACAACAATATCGCAACAGCAGCAGCAGTGTAGATCGGAGCAAAATACTCGCCAGAAAGCCCAAAATTTTGAGTGCGGCCGTAATTGCCGGCAGTCAAGTGTGAAATGACATTTTTGAGAATTCGGAAATTGGAGCCTGGCTTTAGCGCATGCAAATCTGACCCCTTCAGCGGCCATTACATCATTGTATTTAATAGTAAGCCAGCTAATTTAGTTATTTCACATCAACGTGCTATTTGCCTGCAACTCAGAGCAGAACTCCTTTAAATTTGAATAGTATGAAATCTTCCATACAATTTAAAAAAAATGCAAAAAATGCGAATTTTTGATACTTCTAAATATAGTGTTGTAAATAATAAATTTGTTCGAAAATGTACAACCTTTTTGACATTTGATAGGCTCTTATTCTCATTAATGTATTTTGCTATTAAATTCATCTGTATAAATAAATTTCATTGTTTGCCTAATGCTAAAAATATTATGGGATACCTACTGTAAATTAAAATTTAAAACAATTTATGGCGAAAATAATTCTCATCTTAAAATCAAATGAAAATGCCAAATGTTGCAAATGTAACTTTTTAACGCTCAGTTAGTTCAGATGTTACGTATCTTTCAGTTGCTTTACGCAGACGTTAAAATTGGATCGTTAACTTGAAAATGTAAACGTATCGCAAATGTTAGATTTTCTTTTTTGTCAGTGTTGCCGCATAGTTTCGCGGACAAAATACGCTTTTACGTAAATTTTTTAGAGAAACCTGATTTGTTTAGGTTTACTCCGATACGTTTACGTAACGTAAAACTATGTTTAGAGTAAACGCATATGAAGAGCAGGTCGTGTCAGCTCACACGAAAAGGTACGTAACGTCTGTACTAACTGGGCTAGGTTTAGGTTAACTGTAACGAAATTTCATAAAGGCCATTTTGTTTTGCGTAGATGTGAAAACAAGCAGAAATTTTTCAACGTAGAAATCGGAAATTTCACATGATTGCATTGTTAAAGTTTGTGAAATATTAAAAAAAAATTTACGTTTTTAATTTTAAAGGGGTGTGGCCTGATTATTTTATATTTTACTGTGTGAGGGAGTATCGCTTGAAAGGGCTGCTTGCAAGGATTCAATATTTAGACAAAAATTATAGGTAAATTAGTTATAAAGACAAAGCTCAAAATATCAACAATCAAATAACCTTTCCCATCTGATCGACGAGGATTTTTGAGATAAAAGTTTCATTGGAAAAAGATTAAGCGTGAGGCGTTCTTGAGCCCCTGCGAATTATACAGATGAAATACAAGTTGTGACTGCCGCATTGCTGATGTAAAGCCATACAATTAAACCCATGTCCTAAAGAATTTTTTTACTACGTATGCATTTTCCATTTTTCGTCAAAAGTTTTTGCTATTATTTAAAGGAGCTGATGTTAAATTTAACATTGAGCCTGCGCATTCTCATAAATAAACACATTTTTGAGGAAATTTTAAATCGGTACTTTCAAAACTCCTCCATTAAATTGTTTACATACGAGCCGATGTAGAATATTGAGCTGTTGCTATAAGCCCACTGCAACTTCATATTAAGACGATTTTAATTAATAAAGACAAGTTTTTTTGTTGCTGCTGCCATATTTCATTTCCATCCAAAACTTTTCTTATACATTATTCAAGCATCATTCACAAAATATTTGTTAAATCCAAGCAAATGTCACTACAAGCACTTCTTATGCGCTGCCATATTTAAGAAGCGCCCACACAAGCACATGTAGATACACATGTATCTGCAGCAAATGTCACAGCAACTGACAAGATATTTACAACAATTTGTAGGCAATTAACAAATTTCAATAGGTTTGCAAGAATTTCAATTGCAAAGCGTTGCGTGTAGCGGCAATTCCAGCATGTGTGGCCACAAACACACACACACAAACAAAAATACGTATGCATATGCATGCATTTGGGTGCGTCAATTGCGCGTGCGCACAGCTCCCACTGAGCCTCACTGTGTGTGTGTGTGTGTGTGTGTGTGTGTGTGAGTTGCTGCCGCTGTTGCCATTGAACTGCGCAATTTATGTATCTGCAGCCGGCAACTTGACTTATTCGCCGCACAAACTAAGCCACTTCTCATGAACATGCCACAAGCGATTTTCTCATGATGCGCCGACGCTCTTGCCACACCACTCGCAGATGCCTCCTCCCCTTGCAATTGCGAAGCTTGCCTGAGAAAACTGTTTTCAATGTTCATTGCATTTTTTAGCAACTTATTTATTAGTTATTGCAAACCTGAGTCAGCGCTGTCTTTTCTGCAATTTAATGCATTGACTTGCAGACTTCTGAAATCAAAGTGAATTAGTGTAGATGCATTCAACATGAAGCTGGGCAGAACAAAAAAGAAGCTAGGCATAAGAAATATAAAATATCGACAGCGTCATCATTCGAATGTTGGCTAAATCGACTCAGGCCGGCTTTAGGCTTTGACACAGTTGATTTCGGCATGCCGAAATCTATATTCGATTTAATGTCTATGCTGATCTGCCTTCTTAAATTGAAGTTATAAAGAACAATTTAGTCGTTGCTGAAAAATCAACTTTTTAGGCTCAGTCTGCTTCTGAACGAAGTTGCTGATATATGTAAAGCTATGCGCTACATTGAGATTGCTGAAAAATTTAAATAACTCATAAATGTCATGAATTTGCTATACATTTGCACTGAACCCAACATAAGAAATAGGTGCCAAATTATGAATTTTGGAATATTTTTCAACTCTCAGATATTTCTACTTTTTGATAGTCTTAAATAACACAGAAACAAGAAGAAAACTTTAAGCGAGTTTTATTGGCTCCAAATGTGTAAATAATGTAAATAAATCCAGCTGTTAATATTGCTGTATCATATTTGAAGATATTATTATGTATGTAATGGAATAAATTATTAAAAAGTTTTACTCATTTTAAAAATATTAAATTCGGTATATAATGTGTAAGTACAATATTTAAAATCATAGATATTCCATCAAATGTATGCAATTTCTGGAGCTCATTTCTTGTTTTTGGAACTTTTGTATGAGCGACATGCACAGAATCGTTTCTGAACTACGAACAAAGTATGTATGTATATAATGAGATCTTCATAACCGTTTCGAATGACGTTTAGAATGACTGTAAACTTATTTCTACCAAGCAGTGTTACGATATCAGCTGAATGTTCTCATATCAAATTTTTATGCAATTGAGCATGTTTCATTTTGGTTCTATTAACCCCATCATGTTGTATGTAGGAAAACTGTTCATCAATTTAAGAGTAATTTGAAATTTTTTGTAAATTTCATGCTCCTTTAAAGGCACACACTTTGGGTGTGAACTTCTTTAAATCTCTGCTTTTGAAGTGATAATCCCAAACGCGAAAAAATGAGACTGAAAAGATTGTGTAGAATTTTGTTGAAATCCCTATACATTTTACTTTTCAATAAAAATTTTATTTAAATCAATTTTCGATTTAATTTATTAACTACAAAATGATTCCATTACGAAGAAATTGAATTGAACCAATTTCAGTTATTTATTTTCATTAGCTGGAAATCAAATTGTTAACTCAAAGAGGCAATTCGAAATTGCCTTAAAAATGAGTTGACTCGCTAATTGATTTGTTTACGTCCATATCTGGTGTTAGGTACTCTCCCGAAATTGAGCAAACTATAGCCAAATATATGTATGTAAGTATCCTGTCCAGACGCCTCTTGCAATTTGAAGCTGCGGACTTTATCAGGGTACGAGTATCTAACATTCTGTTGGCTCAACGAAGACTCTGATATCGTTCGATCTCGTTTTCGTGCCAATTGGAATCAATCACCTTTTCCTTATCGCCTTTTTGCAGACTGTATAGAACATTTTTCCCTGTGTATTATAAACTTACGTGTAGATTTCTATCTTGACTTTTAATCATATTGCGCCTTAACAAAATATACGTTCATTATATAACATAAATTTCGCTTTTAACGCTTTTCTCCTAGGGGAAAAAAACTAACTGCGTAGAAAGCTTTTATTTTAAATTCCTTGCCTTCGGGCAAGAACGAATTCTTTAAGGCCGCTGAACGAGTGTGTAAAAAATTAAATTTATCTGATGCTTAACGATTGCCGCAGCGGACAAGTTCAATAAACTGATTACAATATTGGTGGATGACGAGGCGGGCCATTGATGACTTCTGCAAGCCGCAGAAGACAACAGACCGTGTGATTATATTATATAAAGTCTTATACGATAGCCAATTAAGAAAACATGAACAACGCCTAGATTCTTTTCGTTTTGGCACCAAAACCACTGGCGTCTATAAAAGAGAAAAGGTCTGAACTGACTGAAGTTAGTATTGCACGGATTTTTGGCGAAAGCAGTGAATTTAATAAAATGTTGAAATTTGTAAGGCGCACATTTGGATTTTCTAAAGAAAGGCAATTTTTACAACTATTTTTTACTTCTCCACCGTTTCGCTGTAGGCCGTGTACTTCTGCATTTTGGCTTTGGCCACGGCGGCCAGCATCAAGGGCAAGGACTACGAGGAGCCCGCGGACAAGGAGTACGTAAGCATCGTGAAATCGGTGTCTGAGCGCAAGCCCGATGGCTCCTTCCGCTACGCCTATGAGGGCGCCGATGGCAACTTCCGCGAGGAGGTGGGCCAGGTCAAGAACGTTGGTACGGATGAGCAGGAGATCGAGGTGGCCGGCTCGTATCGCTACTTCGACGCGGACGGACAGCAGATAGAAGTGAGATACACGGCGGGCCGCAACGGTTTTGTGCCGGTGGGCACAAACATACCGTTTGAAATCACTCAGGCGGCACAGGCTGCGGCAGATGCGGCACAGCAGGAGCAGGCATAGAAAGTCTATAAGCGGTCAGCGTTTCTCGATTTGTGGCATAATCAGACTTGCATAAGTATTTGTATTACATTTAGTTGTTGAATTAAAGCGTTAAATTATAAAAATAATTTCCGGCATTTTTTACTCAACAAATGTTAAAGGTGTGAAAATAAATGTGCGCCTTTTTTGCACTTTGAAAATGTCATGCAACACATAGAAAAAATATGATATGCCTGGGACCTTTTGCAGAAGCAACAGCCACAGCGGCAACACCTGCCGAAAAATCTGTGCCGTTATTACCGCAATAAACTATAACACCGCAAGCGTTGAAAAGAGCGAACAACACCTTCGAATTCCGCTCAAATTAAACTTCCCCCCGTGCCCTTTTGCACGCGCTCCTCCAATGACACTCGCGCTTAAATGTTAGCTAAGCCATTATCAGTTCAACAACACAGAACCCGAAGCTACGTAATCTGTAAACCAAGTGCATTTGTGTGAGTGTGTGTGTGTGTGTGTGTATGTGAGTAAAATTGTCTTTGAGGCTTTTTCAAACAAATTCAAATCAAATTTTTGAAGCTTGAGCCATCACAAGCGGATTATTACAATAAAATCTATGCAAAAAGACAACTCAATGCAAAACTATGCCGCCTGGGAGCGCCGTAAGCAGTGATGCCAGCTTTTTGAATAAAAAGGTGCGCAAATTAATAAATTTAAAAAAAAAAAAAGAAACTAATTTTTCACATTTTGATATTGAATATAACTGTTTCTCAGAAATGTGAGTCGGAAACGTTAGAGATTTTGATGGATAACCATTTATATAAGGCTCATTTTTTCGTACAGTCAGGTTGAGTTTTGCATTTGCCGAAAGCTTTAAAGCTTCAATCCATGACACCCCAAACGCCGTACATTGTAATTGAGGAACTGTTAACATAATTATGAGAAGTGCTTTGTTATTTATCATCAATTAGCTGAATATACTTAATATATATTTCTTAAAAATTATTTTTGGATAATACGTCATTTTTGACGGATTATAGCTAGATTGAAAAAAGCAGTCAAGTGCGAGTCGGGCTCGCTCACTGAGGGTTCCGTACCAGAAATACCCTTTTTAGCGGTCGAATTTAGTTTCTCTTTGCCCGTCTGGCCAAACAATTTTCGACATTTTGGCCTACATCTTCGAAACCAATTCACCGAAAATTATAAAAAAAATATGTTTATAATCCATGGACGTAGCCCTTTCTAATGATACCCCACTCGATATAAACAAAAAAAAATTTTTTCTGAGGGGGTCATCTTAAATTAAAAAAAATTTAAAAATTTGAAATTCGAAAAAAGGGGCAGCCATTCAGTCATGCGTGATCAAATACCTAGTTAGCCTGATTTTATCAAAATTTTCGGTTGAGAAATGGCATGGAAAAATGGGATCATGTGGGGACAGGTCAGTTTTTCTCACATTTTTAACTATATCTTTCTAACCCGTTTATATAAAATTTAAAAAAAATACATTTTATAATCTATGGACATAGCCCTTTCTAATGATACCCCACACGATACGATTTAAAAATATTTTTATTTTTTTTTGTCCGACCCGAAACCTTTAAAAATTATAAAAAAATATTTCTAAAAATATTTCTTAACTTTTTATAGTGAAAATGTGTTTAGGTTATCAAGACCTAACATCGTGCCAAATTTCAGGTTTCTACGATGAAAATATGGTCGTTTTATATACACACTCCCAAAACAAAAGTGACCTTATAAGTGTTCCCGTTTTTTCCTTTTAGGGGAACGGAACCCTAAAAATAGTGTTTGAGCAAATAATTTCAACAAATTATTGTTTTAGAAAAGCAGAATAAAATATGAAAGAGATATAATTGAAACAAATTTCAATATTTTAAAATAAAAAAAATGTATTGTTCTTGACAAATCAAAAATATTTCTAAAATACTTTTAACATTTTGTCTTGATTAGAAAAAATCAATAGTTTTCTTCCATCCGCGCATAAAAGAATTCACAGTACATATTGAAAACCAAATTTTTTCTCTATTCCGTCGAATTGTAATAAGTTAAAAAGCTAAAGTTCTTCCAACTTCAGCATTTAGGTATGCTAACGAATGTAATTATTTGCGAGTTGATTAAACCATTATAGGAACTTTTTCCTAAAGCATCCCTATGTTGCTCAACTTTCCAACAGAAAGCATAAGTAAGAAAATGCGAAGCTATATTATCGATAACTGAGGTTCTCGCACAATTTCTTCAAAAAAGCAACAAATATGTTACAAAAATTAATGAGCTGGCAACACTGGCCATAGATGACATCGCCATAGAAACCAACACGGATACCGATACAGACACCGATACCGACACCTTCCCCAAAAGCTTCAAACACAGCAACAGCCCAGTGCTGCTTCTCCATCTGCTGCTGCCTTTGACGTTGATTGGTTTTGCTGTAGTGTTGCGTATGTATGTATCGAGTACCCAAGTACCCGAAGCTTGAATCATTTAACACGAAATGTGATAAAAATCGATTAACATTTCCTGATTACTTTGATGCGACTCGGTGCCCATTGGAGTAATGCTTACCTATTAACATTTTGCATTGTGGCTAACTGCTTTCTTTGTTATTTCTATTTTTTGAAATTTTAGGGATAAAAAGTTACAAAGCAATATTTTGTTTCAAGTGATATTACATTTCTATAAATAAATACAAGTATTTTTCGCAAGAAGTACGAGCAACAATTGAAATGCCAGTCAATTGTGACAAAATTTACATAACTTATTTGTTTAAAAGAAGCAAGGAAAGAGAAATGGAACGAGTTCTCTTAGAAATTGGTAAAGCTGAATTACACATGAAGAGAAAGAGAAAATTATCCTATACTATTGGGTAGTACTTAAAGCTAATCTTCGCTTCTCTTCATTGGAAGAGCAGGTAAAATAGTAGTGGCAGTAGTTTCGATTAGAGTACTGACTTGCACTTTGATTTACGTTAATGACACCAAGTCGAAAGGGGCTGCTGATTTTAGCTGCATTCTTGCCAGACGTATTACCACCAGGACACCAAATTTCGACACAACAAAAGGCGAAGGTATGCTCCCGCACTTCTTGTTATAGAAAACATTCGTGTATTGAGACTCAAGTTACTAGCGTAAAAAGGTAATACATATAGGAAAATTATTAATTACTGCAGTAATGAATCAATCGCTAGCTGTATTCATCTTTGTAATACTTAAAGTTCCTTTTTAGATATCAATGCTAATGCAGATGTGTTAAACTTATTTAAAATCTTTAATTAATGGTTCTTTAATTCTACTTATAAAAGTTTTGTTGTAGTCTGTAAGATTCTTATTCTGTAGACTGAATTAAATAAATAAATAATCGAGTTAGAAGGCTATTATTCGGGTTTTCGAGGACATAGTAGCCTGGATATACTACCAAAACTAAAAGTAACGAGTAACCAGTTCCTCAATGTTCACACTCTTATTAGCGAACACAGTTTCATTTGTATGCATACGAACTTGCCTTCTATCGATTACCCACCAATATTTTTGTGGTCACAAGTCATAGCCGCCTAAGTCGGTTTTTTCAAGTTTTTCACGAAAACAGTTTAAAGTTTCAAACTCTCGCTGCTAAGCACCAGAAGCTATTTAGTTTTGATGTATAGTAACCGTCCTTAAAAAGATACAAATATGAAAATTTGATAGCAAATAGATTTGGACACGCTGAACGCGATGGCACTAAAAACTCAGTTTTGTCCAAACTCGAGTTGGGCTGTTATGGCTTGTGGCCACTAGTTGATCATGCCTATTATCTTGCTCTTTTGCTTCTATTACTAAAGCAACACGACTTCGCGCTGAGATTAAATATGTAACTTGCTGCTGGTTGCTGCCGCTAGCCTCAGATGCTGCTGCTGCTGTTGTTGTTGTTGTTGTTGTTGTTGTTATTTCTTGCCATTGCATCTTTGCTGCAATTAGTTAAGCTGTCAAAGTTATAAATTGTTACAATTGCCATGTGCCTGGCATTGTTGTGCGAGTAGTTGCTGCCAGCTGCGGCAGCCTTCTCCGCTGCTGCACAGCGGCTGTGGCATGTTCGAAAATGTGTGCCGGCGGGAGCAGCAATTGCTGCTACATCGCGCGCATCAATTTTTAATGATTCAGCAATTGCCAACATTTTTGGGCACTTGTTTTGCAATTCATTTTCGTTTTTTGTTGCGAAGTGCCACAATCGCTTCGTTGCCCTGCCACATATTGCATGTTGTGCTCTGTTGCATACAAATGCAGAAGGTTGAAATATTTTCGGGTGTGTGTGTGTGTGTAAATCATTTGTCAGGACAGCATGTTGTCGTGATTAGATGCTGCAACTCCCCGAGGCTACAGGCAACAGTTGCAAATCTTCGCCACCATTTTAACGACAAACACCAAACTTTTTGTAGCATTTTGCATGAAAATCCAAATTTCGACATAATCTATTGTATATATTTAATCGTTTGTATTTCTGCAATGATAACTTGTAGCCGAGTTTTAAGGGCACTACTTGTACTAGTGTGTGCGAAATCGCCGAAAGCACCGTCCCAGCGACGTTCCGTTATCAAGAAAATCATTCGCTATGTAGGTTTAACCCCGATAACATGAACTGTTTGGCTCGATTTAGAGAGAGAAATTAATTAAGAAAGAAATTGGATTTGAGAAATTAAAGTGTACAGTTCACATTTTAGATTTGTGCATATGTATGTACCTATCGGCTCTGGACGATTAAAGTTTTGCTTGACAACTCTCGACAGCGTTTATACAAACTCTTTGCTTAGTATCTGCCCTTATAGCTCAGTTAGTCCAGACGTAACTTTTTTTTTCGTGTCAGCTGACATAACCTGCTTTACCCGGGCTCTATACATGCGTTCGCTCATGACGTATTATTCGGATAGTAACGCAGAAATTCTCATAGAAAGAGGTCTCTCTCAGACATTTACGATACGATTTAATACGATACGAATTTCTCGAGTTTTTGGCATATTATTTATCTTTGATAATTTTTTTCTTTATATTTACTTTAATTCAAAAAATTGAATAATGAATTTCTGTATTTTTTTTCCACTTTATTTGGAATATTCAGTTTATTTCAAGTTTCAATTGACAAACGACAGCGCGAAAGCGAATAAAGAGCAACGTCAGAAAATCGCACCAAAATGCTGCCCGAGCGATTTTGCCTGTCCAATCATAGAATGTATATATAGAATGCTGCAATACATTTTACGTATTCAAGTAAACGGCCAAATTTTGACGTTCAAGTAAAATAACGAAAATATACGTTACATCTGGACTATCTGAGCCTTTACCATCTCAGTGTTCGTTAGAATTTATTCGTTTAGTCCGTTCGTCTAGTCACACTTTTGGCATAGTTGCATGCTAGTATTTCCGTCGACTTTCGTGTCATCTTTGCCCCATTGTCTGTCTCGTCCGTTTTGTAAACTCCCACAGCTATACTGGATCATTGGACTATACAATACATTTCTTTACTCAAAAGGTCTTCACAACAGACAACGTCTTTGGTTTAAAAACGTCCTTGTGGATCGCCAAGGTCCCCAATAATGGTCCTCATTAGAGTCTAACATAACCTTCCCTAATTGTGAAATAAACTTGAAATACAAAATTCTCGAATTTAAATCCGAATTTCAAGATTGAAAAGATACTTGCGAAAGTATGTTAAATATCATGACCGATGATGCTCGTTCACTGACCAATAAACTGTGCCATGTGCCACAAACTGGTATAACTAACCCACAACACTAATTTATAAAACTCTTTTGAAATAATGTCGAAAATTGAATTTCACACGCGATGCTCGGCAGTCACACCTGATAAAATAATCAATAAAAATGCAGCCTTTCGAATTTAATAGTTAGTATTTAGCATACCAGTTCGATTATATATAGCCAGACGATTTCAAAACCGGGTCAAAAAGTACAACTGTTTAGCAGAAATTAAATATTTTCTAATCGCAGCATTCGATTGGCAATTGAGAGAGAGAGAGCCATCGAAAAGCGAGGAATCTGAATATTCTGCAACGAAATTGTGGCGAAAGGTCTAATTACCAATTCAGATGTCGCGACAGCGCATAAAATATTTCTGGCAACGTGCACGGGCACAAAGCCGGAATAACAGCAAGCAAATGTCACTGTCAATGTCGGAGCGGCTGCGGCAAAATAAAGCAACTCCCTCACCCGTGAGCGGGTTGCACGCCAATAGGAACGATGACGAAATGCGAGCGGCCATGTACAACAACGCGCCACAGCATGACCACAAATTGCCATTTTGCTAGCGACTGCATTCAAGGCGAAATATAATTGCTGCTCGTTGAATTCCATCGCAGTTGGCCATAATTTATTATCTTCAAGGCGTACGCCGATGTCATACAAACGGAGATTCGTTCCTGCTGCAGGAATGACAATTCTTGCAACGACCGCAAGCACATTTTTTACCCAGCAAATGTGTTGAAAATAAAATCAATCTCGCATTATTCAACAGATACACACGCATTTGCAGAACACAGCAAGATTTATAATTATCTGAGACAGTGGCTAATTTTTCAACTGCTCAAGGTCGAACTGTACTATTCCTGCGCATTGCTTGATTGGTATTACGTAGTTGCAAATTGTTGATGTCAAATTCAAATTAAAATTGAAAAAATATAAAGGAATCGGGATTTTGAAAGGCATATTGTAGCAAATATACTTACATACTTACATAAGATGGTGCATGGTCTCTGTTGCCGAAGCCATTCGAGAACTGAAATTCTCTGTATAAATATATATGTAGGTACATATCGGGCATGCATTATTTTACCGATCTCTGCCAAAGGTAGATTGAGAGCATGGGCTCCAAAAGTGTTACTGCTCTCACTGACTTTCCAATACTTTTTTGCCAGAAAACGGTTTCCACTTTTCAGGATCTGAAAATTCGAACCCAAGGAAGAAAATTTCAAGCTTGAAAATAAGAACGAATAGAGTGTTAGAAGAAAAAGGCGACGTATGATCAAAGAATATACGAAATCTATAGGAGAAAATTGCGAAACAGAAAAGAACGGAATGAAGTTTTTTCATTGCGAACTTTTTTCGCATTTGGAAATTTCTATAAAAACAACACATACTAGCTCTATTTGTAGTCGCACTCATAGTACTGGCAAAGCATTTCACATTTTGGTATCCTCCAAACCAGTGGTCGGCAAACTTTTTCACCATATACTATGTACATTACAACGATTAAACAAAATTTGATAGCCAAATTTAAATGAAAATATACCAAACACGTCGATGTGGTGCCAATGTACGCGCGTCTGCTCATTGCTCGTGGAGCCACACTTAAGGGGCCAAAGGGCCCAAAGAGAGAGTTTTGTGGTAAGATGCGCCACACACAGCATCAAAATGATAAATTTAAAAAAATCTCAAATTTATATATTCGCAGCACATATCAAATTTCAAACCCGCAATCAAAATCATCAGCCAGCTGATGAATATTGGTAATTTATAATGTCATTAGTAATAATTCAAAATTTTTACACCATCTTAATATGACGATAAAAGCGATGCCGGAGCTATATGGCCAAGTGAGTGGCTGACAGCATGATAAATGACCAATATTAGAAAATGGCGAACGCTCATTGGCCGCCGCACTGCAGTCAATTAAAAGCAGATGCCACTGCAATCGCGCTGCGGTGAGGGGAGTGGCGTTTGTAAGTGAGAATTCCTATCCTAGGCTTGGCAGCAGCAGCATTGCAGCTGCATTCGCCAAATGGCAGGGGAAATATGAAAATTGCACTCATGGGCAGGCATTTTGAAACGATCTTTGCCGCGCTGATTGGCTCGTTAATAGTGATGAATTGATGCTGATGCGGCTGCAGCCTCAGCTTGAAGTACTTTTCAGCGAGCTTGAAGCTGGTGGCAAGCATTCCGTGCAACATGAATGTGTTAGAAGCTGACGTGGAGAGCTCTTTTCACGTTCTTTTCACTTAGCCAAATATGCGCAGTGATAGCGGAGAATTTTTAAAAATCTATTTCTTTAAAAAAAAACAATGTTTTGAGTTTTTCAAGCTCATGCAAAAATTGTCTTTTCAAAGAGCGTAAAATTTGCTGACTCTCAACCGGCTTGCATACACGCCTTATATTTTGGCAATAGTTCTGACAAGCAGCTCAAACCAACCAACAACAACCACAATTGAGCTAATTAAACCCGGCATAAAATGTTGCCGGCTTTCTTCTCGCCGAAAATGGCGGATGACGTCGACGACGCCTCGGCGTGCCAGCGTGACGCTTGCCAGCACGCCGCATTGCTCTTGCATGAAATTGACACGCTGCGCACGCACGAGCCGCCGCTCTTAGCCCAAAACATCAGCTGATACGCAGACTCAGCCGCGTGGCGTGCTCGCTCGCTGCACCGCCGACTGACACAGTTAACGCCTTCTTTCTTTTGTGGCGGCTGCGAGCAGGTGCGCGGCAGTGGAAATGCGCAATGCTGCGGCCGGCGCGCCGACTCTGAACGAGATGCGGTCTTTCTTTCGGCGCTGCGCCTTACTTTGTCAACCCTGACATTTGGTTTGCAGCGACTGCGACTCTGGCCGCACTGGAAACATTAGATTTGATCGTATTTCGTAGCACATTCACACATGCACATACGCAAACGGCACGCCGGCGCAGCAGATACGTATTACGTATAAGCACATCGCAAAAATCGCAACAAAAAAAAGCTAAAAATGTGACAGAAACCAAATAAAACAGGATGTGGAACATGTTTTGCATTGACAAATCATTTCACGAAATATACGAATTCAGTATAAAAGCCAAGTGGTCTGGCCACCGGACCAACACAATCAGTTTCGTGTTCATCTTCATCTTTACACGGATTTTTCCTTGGCTGTTATTTGTCGCTTTTTTATTTTATTGCATCAGAATATTCAAAATTCTCCCAACAACAATGTTCAAAATCGTAAGTGTGAAATAGTGAAAGTGCCAAAAATTTTTTGTTTCAAAAATTACGAGCAATTTTTATAAAAGTGACGATATGGAATAAATGTGTTCATTTGGAAAGCACACTGTGACGTGGCAATCATCAGTGGATATGTACAAGTTATTGTTAGTTAATCCTGCCTGCTTCATATTGTGAATGTCCTCTTCAATCTAATAGCAAAAAATCACTGTTCTTTGTCATATATCTGATATACATATATGAGAGCATGCTTTGCTATGACAAGACTTTCTGAACCGTTGGTATTCAACACTACACATAGTATATATAGGCCTACTTCCTGGCGGGAAAAAATTTCAGTCAGTACCGAATATGGTTCTATGTGAAAATATATATTCACCCCAACTCTGAAATTCAATTCGGAACGATCTTGATATCAATACTCGATGAACTATATGACTCGATTTCAATAAGTGCTTTCACCTTCCCATCGGAATATTTTCTAAGTGAAATCGAATAGAAAGTTAAAATCGAAAATGGCAATTTCGCCTCAGCTTGCAGAAGAGTTCTGACAATTCGATAGGATTACGAATCCGTTTCCGAACGGAATCGTTTTGCAGAACAACAACAACAACTTGCTTTTGATTGTGCATACTACCACTTTTTTGAAATTTCATATCGTTTTCAGGACACAATTTGACTTCAGCAACTGGTTTTGTTTCAGTCCTAGGTGCAGTGATATCAATATTATCCCACATTTCCTTTGTCTTGGGGCACTTCGGTTCATTTAATTGTAGATTATAAAAAGCTACGCGCAAGAACAACAGAAAATTTACCACTTTACCAAGATTTAATTTCTTAGTTTTTAACACTGATCGAATTTGAAGCCAACTTTATAGTTGACTCCAAAATATGAATTGTGATTATTGCGCCTATATACTATTTCTCTTTTTGCTACTCTTCATTTACAGTTGGGTCTCTTGGCTTGCATGGCCGTCGTTGCTGTTTCCACTGTTCCAGCAGCTGAGCGCACTGCGGAGGATACGGAACACAAATTCATACCAATTTTGCAATCGGAAATGAACAAAAATGATGACGGTTCCTACAACGTGCAGTATGAAGGCGCTGATGGCACATCCCGCCAGGAGGAAGCCACCATCGTCGATGCCGGCACCGATGATGAGGCACTCGAAGTCAAAGGCTCCTACAAGTATCTTAACGAGGACGGCGAAGAAGTCGAGGTGTTCTATACGGCCGGCAGAAACGGCTTCGTACCATACGGTTCTATAATCAATCCTGAAATTTCGGCTGTTGCTGAGGCGGCCAAGGATCTGCCCAGTGAATACGACGAGAAAGAGAAGGAGAAACAATTAGCCAAGAAGAAGGCGGCAACCTATTAAGCGCATTTCTCATATCGGGCGACTGGGTTAGAATGCGAACTGAACGAGAGTGTAATGACATGGGTCCTTGATCCTTGATCACAACACTTTCGGTTCCAGGGTAGGCGTTAAGGCAACGTTTTTGAAACACAATTATTCATAAGCTGTTTTGTTTTTGTTCTCTTAATCTTTGTATGTGTTGTTTTGAGTGACGAGTATTTCAAATTACTGTAACTAAAATCTAAATTGTAATTATACGCATACACATATATGTATGTATATTGTATATAGATAAGCCTGCATGCAATGATAACAAAAAAGATACAATTAAGTTATAATAAAAACAGCGATTTCAGAGCAAAACTTTGTTTTCCGGTTTTATTCTAATACTGAAAGCTAATACAATGTTGGCTTATGATTTCTAAAGGATATGGTCTAAGGCGGAGCAAATTGAAAACCAAGAAAAAGGACAGACGGGCAAGGAAAAGCCTCCTGACCAGTCCGCGGCAACAATAAGGTTGAGGACCACTGGTCTAGGCAACTAGATGATTAGGAAATGGCACAAATGGCCTGCCAGAAAGGAACACTAAGGCCATGTATAGGCTCCTTGTAATACCACCAACATAGGATTTGGACTTGCTGGACAACTAAGGAGGTTTAGCAAGAATTTTGTCGAAATACATACCAGACCTGTAAAAGATTCAATCCAAAATGGATTTACCAATCAACTGATTTAAATTTTTGATTTAAAAATCAACTCCACCAATCGATTTAAATTTCTGATTTTCCAATCAGGCAAAAGCAATCATAGTGATTTGAATCAAAAAATTCCAATCAGTGATTTGCCCTTGCCTGATTCAAATCACCAATCAAAAAACTTGATTGGGATTTAAAATCACAAAGCACCAATCGATTGGCCGCTGGGCTGATTTAAATCATTCGTGGTGCAATCACCACATTAAGTAAGCTATACAGAGCTGAATTTTTATGTATGAATGTATAGAAGGAGTATATGTATATAAATACATTACTTTGTTCTTTTCCTAAACCATAAAATTTTAATAAATGCATATGCATATATTTTACATATTATATGTATATTATACTTAACATGTTATGTTTCCTGGAACAGCAGGTAGAAATTCATTACACTTTTGTGGCGGCAGTGGTTTGCACAAAAGTATACCTCTTTTGTGCGGGTGCTAAGAACGGATGCGAGACAGTGATGCCTATTTTTGTTCCAAACCTCTAAAAATAATGCGATTCACTCAGCTTAATTTTACGGAACGCAAACTGCTTCGAACTTTAACGGACTAATAAGAGTGTCTCCAAAATAAACAAACAATGGCACTAAAATAGATATCAGACGATAAATGCATTTTCATAAACATATCAGCTTTAAAAATGCACAAAATCTGGTACGAATTTTACGTCGTTGACATTATGTACTGATGGAAGTGTCATATAAAAGAGGGTTGCTTTTTTCCTTCCAAATAAATACATTTCTTGCAATTTTCAGTGAAGAAATATGAACAAATAATTACATATTTCACTATCATTTCAATAAAACAAATGTATTATTTTAAGTTGTTGGTATTTACATATGATTTGTTCACGATTTCAAGTAATTATTCTTACTTTTAAGGAACGAATTTATCTTTGATATTTTTGGTACTATTTCGAAGCATACATTTTATTACTGCTCTGTCATCTTTTTGCGCACTTGATTTGAAGACTTGATTTGCAATCCCAATCAAGATTGGTAAATCATGATTGGAATTTGCTGATTTAAAATCAAGGGATTGGAAAATCAGATTCACTTTTGATTGGTGCCTTTTGATTTTAAATCCCAATCAACATTTTTGATTGGTGATTTGAATCAGAAAAAGATGAATCGATTGGCTATGCTTGATTGGAAAATCAGCTTTTTAAATCAAATAGGGTAAAATCACTGATTCAAATCAAATCTGATTGAACTCTTCACAACTCTGATACATACATACATATATATTGTATGAAGATTTTATTCTTTATAGTTTGTTGTACTTGGATTTAGTATGATTAGTTTTAGAAGAGTAATTTAGAATCCTTGCTTTTAGTATTACTAACCAGCTTGAATATACATAACTGAAGTTGAATTACTTTTTGAAACTTGTGGGTCTCATGATAAATCGGTCAGTTATTACATTTTTTATTTCCAAAAATATTTAAAAATAGGTGATTGACGCAAAAGCTTGCGGACGAGGCTTAGGCCTAGCATTATCCCATTAACCTGTGTGTACTCGTACTATTTCAGGCACAAATTAACGGAACCTACACATTTTTTCTATAGCCGTGTTCAAATCATATCATCAGCTAAAAAAGAAACGTAATTTCTTTAAAGACGTCTCTCGCGAGCTAGTGGGAAACTCTCGGTGAGCCACTACATGCTTACTAGGTCCGTAATGACTATAGCGCCATGGACTCCTCCATACATATGTACAAACTCTCGAAAGCTTCTTATATATCTTTATTGCTTTTAGCCAGCGTACAATCTGCAGTGACAAGAAGCCGGGCATGACCAGCAACTGAGCGACTTGTACTGTTGGTCGGTTTGGTTCATATAAAGAGGAGTCTGCCTTTCAACTGCCTACTGATCCGAAAGCAGCTTTAATTCGGTTTCTCAAATGTACGAATCAATATACAAATGTACATACTGTCCATAACTTTTTAAAAATGACGCCTTTTCTAAAAATCAAGTTCATAAAAATTCATTTCAACTAAAAACCTCTTAAGTTCCCGAGCCGCATGCCAATATAAACACGGCATTTCATGAGATAAAATCCAAGCACCGGAAATATGTTTTTTCATTCATCTGATTATAAAATAGTATAATCCTAATACTTAGCATCAGTCTATAAATGCATATTTAAGAAGTGCTAGCATTCCCTGCTCACATTACAAAGGAATAACTCATGTAGGTATATAATGGATCGAAATTAATGCAATGAAAATGTCAATAGGAAAATTGTAGCTACCAACTATATATAAAACTTATAGTGCAATGAGTAAGACTGGGTTGTGAGTTGCTCAGCTTGTACCTAATAATTTCTTCGACGTCATTATCCAATATCTCTTTGAGTCTGCATATTTATGTAGTTGTTATTATTTCATCGAATGACTTCTACTAACTGTACTTTATTTATGAACAGTTGTTAGCTATTCAAAAATGTATGGTAATACCAATCTTTATTGTCAATATATTGAAGTTTACTGTTACATTTATGTTGCATGAATAATTTATAAGTTTGATTAAAGTCGCCTGGCACCGCTGATAGTCAAAAATATCGTATAGAATTTTTAATCGTTTTTATAGTTAAGCTGTGCTTTAGCAACCAAAATTAGCTAATCGAAAACTAGTTATGTGGCTTGTGCCAAAACCAGGGCCATTAACCTCTACGTCTAATGACAAAGTGTGAATTTGAACGAAAGCACTTGCGAAAAATATTTCACATGCAAATGTTAGTGACACTGAAATTGAGACACTCCAATGGCAAATGGGACAAATTTTATTTTTTTCGGCTGTATAACAACTTTTTGCTGACAACAGAGCGATGACATACAAGTTGATGTCTAGCAATAAACAGATGCATAAACCATCAACATCGCGCGGCATCGCTTTTACACGCCAAAATCATCGCAGCTTCAACATTAATGAATTCATTTACTTCTTCGGCAGCTGCCGCCAAAGTACCAAACTCTGAAAGAAGTATTAAAATAATTTGTTTGCTAATTTAAAGGCGCATTTACATATTCACACACGCACATTTGTGTCGTCTGCCCCCTCCCCGCATGTGCACGGGCAATTATGCTGAATACAAATGATCTGTGATTTATCACACATAATTGACATTTCCGAAATAGCAGCATAGATGCCTCTGCCCCACCCCCTCCTCATCATCCCAACCAGTGATTGAGTGCCTGTGTTGTTGCCGATGTTTTTGGCGTTTTCAAATGGTTTCCTTTTCGACGATAAATTAGTATAATAATAATTATTGTCTTATGTGTTCTGTGAATTGTTGCTCAAAATAAAAAAAGCACACAAATTTCGTATTCATGAGGCGTGAACGTGCTTAGTTTGCTAGTGTGTGATTTGCAAACGAAATGTCTTGTTGTTGTTATTCTTGTTCTCTCGCCGAAGGAAAAGAACAACAAACGGGCAAAACTTAAAACGCGAAAAGTAGTTATCTTCCGAAAGAGCGAGATCAAATGAATGAATGTTATGTAATAGCGATTTTGGCTGAATATTTTGTTTGCATACAGTCTGTGTCAGAAGAAAGAGTCGGTATTTTACAAAAAGAATAAAATATATCGATACACTTACTACCTATACTATTATTAATTTAATTCAAAATTTATATAGAAAATAAGTGAATATATGGTTGGATATCTTAGCTACTTAATAGAGAGCTTTTATTAGATTGCATATACAATGTATTTGATAAACTTTTTAATACTTATAATAAAGGAAATAATATCAAAGGAATTTTTTGCGTTGAAGAGCTTTATAAATGGCACGACGCGATCATTAAATATATCGTGTAATCTCACCTTCTTGGCATATGTACTTTCTGCCTGATTTTCCATGCAATCCGTCAAGAGGTCGCAAATTTTCTTAACAGCGCGTGTCAATTACTTTAGAGTTAAGAATTTTCGGCGCATTTCTTAACTTCATTCACTGCAAAGAACAGTGTGACTCGGCCGCACAGAAGCATTCTCGACCACCCCTTGGCCCCGCTCTACACGTAATACTCAATATTCCACTCCTCGATATCTTCATCAGAGACGAGGGCACTAATGTTCGCATCAGATTGAAAGACGGAGTAATTTTTGATTTGAAATTCACTTATATACCACACTTAAGCTGCATCTAGAAACGAGATTGTATCAGACCTAAAGCCATGATGTTGGAGGCCACTTCTTGTCAATCAATCAAAATGAATTGCTTCAATTGTCAGCAGTCTACACCTGGTTGAAGATTGCCATGCCAAAAAAAGAAGTTGATTTTTCGCATTAAATACAAATGTAAGTAGATTTGCGAAAAGTGCTGATAGAATGTATCTATACTCACGTAGAGTCAAATATTCTCTAAATTACGATTGGTCCTTTCACACTTGTTTCAAATTTGAGCGATTCAAATTTTGGTACTGTTTACGCCAAAATCCTGCCGCTACTGCCCATCTGCCATTTAGTTCAATGCAACTGGCAAGCCCGACCATGTTTGGCTTTTCTGCACTGTACACAAGCTGTAGGTAATTGTCAACTGACCCGACTGCTTGCCTTTATATGCGATGACTTGTCACATTGCTGAGTAACCTGCGTAGTTAGAGAACGTTTTTCTATGTGAGCGTTCTAAAGAAAAGAATGAAGAGAGAGAGCATATAAACGCGAATCCGCGAACTTTGTATCGATGTTGTAAAAGGAAATCCATAATTTTTTCAATAGATGGCTTTAGTAATCTGTATCTCATGTTGTAGTAAAAGTGCGCTCGAGCTACGCTGAAAGGCGTTAGAAAGATAAGATTTCGTAATAAAAAAAATTTCTCAGACAGTTTTGTGATTGCTTTACTCAATTTTGTTTGACGGGCGTCAAAGATGGACACCAGCAAAAAGTAAATATGTACGTCATATTTTACAGTTTTTCTTCGATAAAGGCTAAACCGAGAGCGGCTCAAAATATCATGGTCCTGATACTGTAAAAGGCATTCACGGGCAATTTTAGTTTTGCTGATTTAGTTTCGGTAATTTTGATATCAAAGATGCATCACGTTCTGGAAGGCAAATTGTCGAAATTGTCGATAAAATCATGGAAACCGTTTCGTCCGACCGTCATATAAGCAGTGCTCAGGAGCACCTAATTCAGATCATTCTAACTATGCTTAATGAGGACTGCAATTTCATGTCCAAAATTTTATTTCTTTTTATTACATCTAATATTTGCTTATTTTTCCATCGATTCTCTTTAAGTTTCCGCTTCTCCCCGCTTACCAGAACTCGCCAGACCTCAATGGCAGCTCGAACTGCAGAACTAACGTCCTGCTCATTTTTAAGTACTTTTTCATTGCTGTGGAAAAACAGGAGTGCAGGCAGCCATGAACATACAATTTTCAGCGGCATTTCCTTGCAGCCAACTTTCTCACAGCATATTGCTTCTACGGTACACCCCATTTTGCCAATTTGTTTGCCTTTAAACAGTTTCTTTTTATATTGCGAACTGCAAGCAACCTATTATCACTGGCATCTGCCGGGACAGAATGTCGAAATATATTTGCTGCGCGCATTATCGACTTTTTGTTAAGTAAACATGCCAAAAATGTGGCGATTATTTCATCGTCTCGACACAACAAAACAAAAGCAAACTACTTTTAATACGAAAATACACAATAGCCGCATAAAATTACAAATACTATAAAAATGTTAGAATAAAAAAGTAATAATCATACCGTAATAACAAAAGAATTTTAAGTCACAAACAAGTTTGCTTAATGGTTGCTTTTGTTCGACGCTGATACGGCGAAAAAGTTTACTGAAATTTGAAAGAAATACACATATTCAGTTTTTTGTTGTTGTTTTACCAAAGAGAGCCGCAGAAGAAGAAAAGAATTAACTTCGAAGAAGATTTATTCTATTGACGTACAATCTGCAGCAAGAGTAGCATTGAGAAGAATATTTGATATTTTTTACTTGAGTCACGCATGCAAATTAAGCAGATGAACGGAGGGAGGGACGGAGAGACGGACATTTCGTCCAAGCCGATGAGAGGTATAAATTGTAAGTAAGATGCTAATTTGGATAAACAATATTTGGAAATATGTATTTTTAGTATAAAAGTGGCGGAGGTTAGGGAATCACTTTAGTTCGAAATTGGCGGTGTGTGGTGTTAAACGAAACGAGAGGAAGAGACAACAATTCCAAATAGTTAAAATCATGTTCAAATTTGTAAGTTTATTGTGTATTTTTGATTGTTCGCTAGATTACGGCACGAAATGTGAAGATTTTTGAAATAATTTCTAGATGATTTAATCTCTTCCGAAGACCATTCATAGTCTAATTCTGTGGTTAAATTTTAATTAGAAATCTAGTCTGCAAGCGCTACAGATACAATTGATTTCGCATTTTAATCAATCAATAAAATTTTAATTATAAAAGAAAAAAATATTTTAATATAATTTGTTACATAATATGTGAAATTGTGACCTTTGTGACTGTCTAAAACGTTACACTTCTTTTTATTGTTTGCGGATTAAGGGCAATTTATTTCAATTTATTCAATTTCAAAAAATTTCAATTTGTGCGAAATATTGAATTGTGATTTTTGTGACTGTCGCCAGAATAGCGCAAATAGTTTGCAAAATATTTAAACTATTTTCTGTGCTTATCTTCTCCTTGCAGATCTGCTTATTGTGCCTTGTCGCTGCAGCTGCTGCGGCCAGCATTGGCAACGTTGAGACAACCACTCCAAGGAAGGAGATCATTCCCGTGCTCAGGTTCGAGACGGACAAGAAACCCGATGGCTCCTTCAGTTTCATGTACGAGGGCGGAGATCACTCATTCCGCGAAGAGTCTGGCGTGCTGGAGAATGCCGGCACCGATGACGAGGCGCTCGAAGTGTCCGGCTCCTATCGCTACATCGACGCCGATGGCCAGGAGATAGAGGTGCACTACACGGCGGGCAGAAACGGTTTCGTGCCAGTGGGCACAAATATACTCTCCGAAATCACATCGCTGGCCAGGGCTGCCGCTGATTTGCCCGACAATATGCTGGAGGAGGAAACCAACCGCCGAGCACGCTCTAAAGTGGTGGCTGAGGACGTCAAGCAAGTGAAAAAAGTCGAGAAAGTCAAGAAAGTGGAAGCTGTAAGGAAACCAGAGAGAGTTGAAAAGGTCGACAAAGTCGAGAAGGCAGAGAAGCTTGTGGCGGCAGATAAAGTGGAAAAAGTGACGAACGTCGAGAAGGAAACACCGAAAGAAAAACCAGCTGAGAAGCAGCAGCCGAAAGAGGAAAAAGTTGAAAAGGAACAGACGAAACCGGAAGCCAAGCCAGAAGTGGTCGAGCAGAACAAACCAGCAACTGAAGTGAAGAAGCTTTAAAAAGCGTGAACAAACTACAGATAGCGCTAAAGATATGACCAACGATTCAACGCTTGACCTTTGACCTCTTTGCAAACAATACTCATGTCAACCTACAGTAGTATCTTAACGATATTGATTATGTTGTATCTATAAGGAGCAGCGTGTGCGTATGCTTTTTAATAAGGCCTTTATTTGTTAGTTTAAGTAAGTGCGTTAAAAATGTATAAATTGGTTGCTTTAAACTAAGCGTAGTTTAGGAAAAATAAAGTGTAAATTAAAAGTTGAAAAGAATCGCGAACTAATTTTCAATTGTACGGCGATAATCTTAGGCACTGCCAATAAGCCGTATTCGTATCTCTAATTGCGGATTTGTTAAATCTGTGCACGCAGGCGCATGGCAAGAATATGCAAATGGGCCGTCTGCTGCAGTCATTGGCAAATCCAAACTCATCTACTCAATTAAATTCACAATTGAGCAACCAAAAAAAGTGCTTTAATTGCAGCTTGTGTGGAATTGGCAGTAGCAAAATAAACAGACTGCAAGCAAACGGTTGCACAATACAACGCAAATAACCAGAAATTAAATTCATTAACGTTGGGAATTGTGCTGCTCGGAAGCCTATTGCATATGTTACAATTGTAGGAGTACACTCAGAGAAAAGCGTTGGGACAACACTTGCATTGAACAGAGTAGCTTAGCTTCTGTTTTTTCAGATGGTACGAGCCTGTCTGGTTTCGAACTAGCGACCTCTCGCATCAGAGACTGACCACTTATCCACCAATAGCACAGGAACACATGGTTCTGAAACTGACCAAACAAAGTGTGTTCCAGGGGCAATCTTTGACGCTGATTCCGCTCTGTAGTTCGTTTTCCCTAGGTAGTCAGTTTTTCGAGATATTTGAAATGGCGATTTTTTGCAATATTTTACCATACAATAAAAATCCAAATTTAGAAATTAAGTTACTTTTTCGTTTGTATTCTTGTGGGTCTGTTTCACATAATAAACTCCCAAATATAATCGCTCATCATGCTCTCGTTCCAGAAACCTTGGCATTTCCTCTCAATTCTCAGCGAATCTTGATGCGGCCGCTGGTCACTCGTATCATCTACATTTTCCGGAAGGTAATCCAAGTGGAAGTGCAGGAAATGAATTTTCAGCGACATGCGAGCACCGATTCTCTTCTAATTCAGCAACAATTCCGCGACAATTTTCCTGTAGTTGTCTCATTTTCATTTGCTGAGGCAGTTATGAACGAGCTTCTTGAAAAATACCCATGCTGTCTTTTCTGTGGGTGTTAAGCGCCACGTAAAGCTGTCGTCATCTATTAGTTTCCTTATATCAGATTCAACGAAAATCCCTTCTTTTATTTAGGCTTAAGAAATTATGGGAAGCAGCCGAGTTAAGAACTGGAGAGCCGCCCCGTTTCAGTCGAGCACTTGAACGAAATTCAAAATCCCTTAGACCTACCAAAAATCTGGCCACGGATTTGAATTCAGCGTGTAAAATTTCGATTAGAAATGCTTTCTTTTTCTCGGGCACAAAAGTTGATCCGAATTCGTAATCTTATGTAATTAATCGCAAACGAAAAATGTTTCTCTGTCGAAGCGTATGTAAAACTTCGTTGTACAAGAAGGCGTAAATACTTATCTTTAGTTATGTTCACCGATACTCTCCATTTGTCAGCTCTATCTTTACAACCTTCATCAAACTGTCAGAACCATTGGAATCAACATTGCATAATTAAATTTATATGTTTGTTTTCGTCGGCATAGTTTCGAAATTCTCAAAAAATTCTCAAAACACAAATAATGCAGAATTAAATCAAATATAAGCATTTCATTAGCACTCACACTTTTGTATGGAAAAATTAAGCCAATTCGTATTTAAAAAACGATTTGAAATTCCACAAATATTCCACAACAAACTCGTGCATGTATAATTAATACAGGGTGCTAATGACAATCAAAAGTTAGTTGTGTCGTCATTTTTCATGGTCATCCGATCGATGAGCTCATGCGATAAAACTGTATGATTGAATATTGTGTTGAGATGATGAAGTGTGTAAATAATTTTTGTATAGGAGCACCTTTAAGTCCATCATTAAAGTACTTTTTTACATCACCAATAATTTAATTAAAAATGTATGATTTAAGCGAATTCTTCTTGTATTAAATTTTCTTCCGAAGCGCAAGAAAGGACGTAATTTAGAAACTAACAATTTGACAGTATATTATTACTTAAGCATTAATAATACGAGAATTGTACTAATGTCTGTATAAATATTTTATTTCAGAAATTATAAAATGTGACTAAAATCCTTCTATACAAATTTAAGAGGATCAGTAAATGTTTGACATTTGCATCTTAAAGAAGGTATTTGATATCTTACAGCTGTGTAGATATGAACTTTGCTGAGTAAATTAATTTTGCATATTCTTTTTACTGAAAATTCCTCAAATATTGGAAAATATAAAATTGGTTCATGTTCGTCTAAATTTGGAAACATTTATGCAATGTTTACTACAAAAATGTTAGCGTACACAAAATGCCTTATCAACCTGATGTACTTATGCATAATTTTTATTAATTAATTAATTCATTTACATTTTTTTTAAACAGCTGACAAGAAACCTCCTCCAGCAGAATCCTAATCCAAGATAATTTTAATTTCAATATAAACGTCCGACGTTTTCATACAGAAATGCAGTTTTTATAGAAAAAGTTAGTTTAATTTGACTAGCTCCTCAAGAGAGCTTTTAAAAAACTTATATCATTCGAAAAATTTTTGAAAATTCTTCGGACAAGTGACCTTAAAGTTATAGTATTGTCCACTTTCAAGTGAAGTGCTTCAGAATTATGCAGAAAACACTTGATTATGGCAGAGTAAAATTAATTTTGTGTGCATGATACTAGTATTATTTAAAGCAAATAAATGATAAAAGGTAAAATACTTGCAAATTAGCCAGTTTTTTATTACTCAGTTAATTAAGCCGAAAATCGTGCCTTAGGTTGTAAAGAAGCAAATTTAGAAATGCAATAAACACTTAAATTTGTTTCGGTTCTTTCCAGTCTTTATATTTAAATGCCTGTCAAACTAAAATTTTAAAAAAATACTTTGTTTCTTTTCACGACGATGTTGGCAACTCTGCACGAGTATAATTTGCCTATGTAAACAGATTCTCACAAAAAATCTGAATAAAAAGTTGCCCGTTCGTTTCCACCTGACACACTTCTCTTCACCAGCCGACGGAAGATTCATACATTCTCCATTAGGGCAGCATCATCTGTCTTTTTGCTATCATAAAGAATTGTCATGGAAAGTAGATGGTTTGGCAAGAGAATTTGCGTCTGCAGTGACAGCCAGGCCGCTCATTAGGCCTTGCTTACTACCTCCAGGACAGTCCAAGCATATAAAACCAAGCTAAAGAACGTAGGCTTCTATAACTCACTTACCCTCTTCTGGCCTCCAAGGCAATGCGAAATATCCAAATATGAAGTGTCCGATTAACTTGCCAGCTGTTGGTACTGAAGACAACTTTCTGGGTCCAAGGTAAGCGCTTGGCTTAAACACTTAAGAGTGATGGGTCTGAATAACGATAGTTTTTGTAAGGAATGTCAGAAGAGTACAACTACCCACTTTCTATGTGAGTGTGCAGGTCGCGATTACAGCTGCTGGATTCAGACGTGGCGAGAGCAGACCAACTACGGCCGATGCCACCATCGTAAATCCTCCGATCTGCTAATAGATAAGGACGATTTCAATAAAATGGAATTTACTTATCAGTGTAATGGAAAATTTTTCGTGATCCGACAAAAATAAACTGACACCCTTCACTAATATTTTAGCTGCTTTCGAACTTTTTTATGTCTATTCCCTTGCTTATAACAAATTCCAGACGTTCCGACTTTAAACTTTTTCTTGACGCCCATTATTGCCTCCCCCTAATGTCAACAATAAGTTGCTTGTTGATTTCATTGTTAAAGAAATAAGAAGTAAGTAAATGAAACCACTTATTTTGTCTCCATAAGCTAGAATAGCATATAGTAATATAGGCCATATAAATGAGAGTTAAATGATGCCAAACAAAACACGTCTTCAAAGCGTTATGCGGAATTTATCTTCATCAAATGCACATAGGTACTTGCTTCCGACAGCGGTGAGCTGCGTCTGCATTTCACACGATCCAGCGCTCGCGTATTTTTAGTACATCTTTTTATGACATCCATTAAATACAGTCATAAAGCGAAAAGGCGCAGTGAAAAATGCATCCAAACCGAAATCAAATGGAGGCACTGCCGATGCCAGAGGCCACAATGAAGGCCAATCGAACGTGGCAATAGCGACAGCAACATTGTAAGTCAGCGGAGTCAGGGCAAAGCCCCAGCTGACATTAGCAGCGGCAAGGCAACGTGCATTAGTTTTGATGCGGCGGCATGGCAACAACGAGAGCCGCCAATTGCGATGTGTGCCGCGAGTGAATGGCCAAGTTGATCAGATCAGCGTGCCGCAGCAGTTGCAGTTGCAATTTGTAAATTACCACTGACATTTCCTACTCGCCGCTGTTCTTCTTCGGCTGCTGCAACAACAGCCTAAAGTTTAAAGTTTAACACAAATTAGCGACAGACAACAAAAGCGAGCGCCAAAAGATGCCACATAAATTATAAAACAAAATGATGTGTTTTGCGGCCGCCGACCGACCGACCGGCCGACCGACCGACCGACCGACCGACCGACCGACCGACATACCGGCGTCTTGGCCACTTTCCGCTGCTGCGCCACGCTGTGCGGATTTTCGCTTTTGATTGCGGGAACGAATCGGGCCATACGAAACTGGTCCAAACGCTCTGCTGCGGAGGTGTGTCGGGAATTTGCATTTTCCGCTGAACTGCCTCACTTCACTTCACATCAAAGCTCCTCCCACTGCTTCACCCGCTCCTCTTCACGCTCAACAAAAGTTCAACATTTTCCACGCTGACGCCGGGTTGGTGCGCCAGCGAGCAGGCAGTCGCTTGTGCGCGCTTATCGCGCTGTAAGCACAGTTTCCAGATTGACCAAGTTAGCGCACAAGCGACTTGCAGCTTTAACCCATTAACCAAGTGGCCAAGTGCCGTCAAAAGCCAGGGCAAACAATGGCCGTATCAAATTGAAGCGCAAATGTTATGCCTCGGAAATGTAAATATCGCAGCGAGCTCACAAGCCACTATCCGAGCCATCATCTCAGATTTGATGTAATTGATTGTTGCGAATCAATGAGACTGACCACAAGACCGCAAAATTGAAAGCAATTGAAATGTTGGGGTAATTGCGTTTTTCATACCGGGATTACCGAAGCCGGTATCCCGCTTCAAAATCAATCACTGCAATAACAGTATTTTAAAATACTACAAAAAGTATGAGAAGGCATATTCTTGGAAGAAATCCAATTTTTTTAATAAAATTAAATTTTTGAAAATTTTTGAGATTATTTACGATGAAAATTGGTTATTGCGTAAAGTGCGCTGATAAGAAGAGAAGTTGTTCAATTAATTATATAATTACTTCCTGACAGCAGACTTGGAAAAAACGCCACCAGGACATATCGACAAATATTCCAGAGCCACAGAGTGGCTCTTATACATGGGAAGTGCATAGGTGAAAACCTCACGTGGTAACACAATGGGCGTTTTGGCCTAAGTGATGTCCTTGAACGACCACTCCTACCTATCTACCTAATAGAACATCAAACGTTTTCGTCGACGAAAACGGTGTATGTACATATGCGACTCCCCGGCTTAAATAAATTTTTTTAGAAATTCCCATGTGTGGCTAGGAAATCAATTTTCAGATCTAGAACAGAGCTAAGGAAACGAATTTCCCAACAAAATTTTGGCTCTCAAATGCAGGCAAATATTGAAACAAATTTATTTTTGTTGTAATTTCGCAATTATTTTAGTTTTCGTATATCTGACAACGAAGCATAAAAGTCGGAAGATAATTCTGTGGTCACAAACAATAACCGCCTAAGTCGAGTTAGGATGAAATTTAGTTATTAATGCCATCATGTTCAGCGTTTCTTAATCTATTTGCTGTCAAATTTATATGTTTGTATCTTCCTTGGGACGGCAATTATCCATCAAAACCTAATAACTTTTGCATGTACTGCCGTGGGAATTTGAAACTTCGAACTGCTCTCCTGAAAAACTTGAAAAACAGACTTAGGCGGTTATGACTTGCGAGCACAGAATTGTCTACGCCGGACCACCCTGCAACGAGATAGGCCGCTGCACAGTGGGGCTAATGCTAATGCTTGCCTAATGCCTTAGATCTAAGTAAGTAGGTTTTAAGTATCGATAAACGTTAAAGCCAGGGTCTGACTTCGGAGTGTTCCCCATCTTCACTCATGATATAACTCCGAAGAGTATGATCTAAAAGGCGAAACTTTAAAGTAAATGTAGTTGACTTTTGTTTCCCCGCATAAGCTTACCCAGAGGATCCCCCGAAGTGCAACCCCAGCTCGTTAAACGCTGTTATTTTAATGTAATATAAGTGTGAAAATAGAGAAATTATTGTGCATATATTGAGATAACTAAGAAGTGGATTTCCCACCGCCAAAGGCTCCATAGTCTCACCACCGACACCCCGACAGTGGGCCACTTGCGTCTCAAATATGATATTAGAATTATTCAAATTTTCATATTTAAGTTGCGTACCAAAGAAATCGTCCCTTCACAACTTTTGTTGAGGATGCACACGATATACCGATTGGAAAATTATGGAAATAATTTGTTCAAACAAACCGATCAATTCAATGAAGTAAGCCGGGAAACAAAACTAAGATGCTATTATATCATTCTACTAGATTCTCGCACAATGTAATTAATTTTTAGATAATACTGCAGAATTCTTAAGCGCCAGTTATAGGTATAATTTGAAGCACTATTCACGCTGAAGATATAATTTTTTATTACAAATTTGCATATCATAAATATCAATACACAACGCAAATATCTCATGACCGACGCGAAAATGCGAAATTCCAAACAGTTCAAAGTAGTAAACCTCTACAGAATGACTTGTTAATTTAATGTCGAGCTGGTCAAGTGAATTGCATTTGAGTGACAGCGTTGCATAAGAAGAAGACGAAGAATGCTGCAAAGAAGAGCAAGAGCAAGAACAACGAGCATAAAATTGCCAACAGCATCATAAAACAACGGCTTGGAAATGAGCTGAGCTGCCAACCTGAACGTTTACCATTCCAATAGGAGCATCCACCAGTTGGTTGCAAGAAGCTGTGAGAAGATTTGAGCTTCATCTCGCTTTTATGCGACTGAACTGTAAGGAATTTGCTATTTATAACTCCCAATGGACATTTACTAAACATATTCCAAATGTCAGTTGGTGGTCGGTGTTGTACCGAATTTCGAAGCACTGCATCATTATTTATTGTCAATTTGTTTCGAGTCATCACAGAGGAAAAGCGTATTTATTCAGACACTCATTCATTTCACTCATTTTCAAATCAATGTAACTTTTTATTCTAGAGACGAATTACACAACTGTCTTCACAGAAAATGTAGCCTGAAATGTCATCTTTCAAACATGTTTGCGTTTGGCATAATCGGATTTGTGATGCCAGATTTGTGGGTACCAACATCATCTTGCAACGAAAATCCGCGAATACTTCTTATATGACCCAATAAAAAGAAACCTTTAAAGTGATGATTTATTTGACAGTGAAGTCATTTACATTTTCAAAAAATGGAAGAAGAAAACTAAATTGCCCTAAAAGTCATTTTGTTAAGGAATTAATCATATGTATAGCAAAATGCAGTAAAAAATATCCATATTTTGGTAAAAAATAAATTTAATAAAATCAACTTAGTAATAACTTTCGATTATCGGGCGTGTCCTATGACATGGCTATGAGTACGAGCTACGAGTGTTAACTTTAACCTATGTTCAGTTCACACCTTCTTGATGCAACAGAATTTGGTTGTATTCCTCAATCTCATTATTACAAATCGAAATCTTTTAACTAATCTGTGTAAAGTTTATTTTCAACTGAGGCAACGTCCTTCTGAACTACGTGAAAATATTCGAAGGCTGCGGCTTGCGGGTGGATCACCATATTCGTTCGTAAAAGCAGCAGCTATTTTTGTTTTTGG
The DNA here is from genome assembly GCA_963457695.1 of Neria commutata. NCBI lineage: Eukaryota > Metazoa > Arthropoda > Insecta > Diptera > Micropezidae > Neria > Neria commutata. Next base: position 19,447,007 of record OY735247.1, on the reverse strand, counting down.
TTTGGCAAATTATGACGTCTATTGTTATTGTAACTATATGATACCATGCTCACTTGATGGGGTGAACAATTTTCATTTCACGATCAGAAGCAGATAGCATTCCTATTGAGTGCAGTAAAAATTATTGTTTCTTCTTGAAATTTATTCTAATGGGTTTTCCATTTATCATTTTATAAATATACATATAAAAATTGTTTGTTCATATTTAAATTGTTTGTAATATTTATCTGATGAATGAGTTTGGGTATTTTCAATTCATTTATCTTCGTCTGATAAAAATAGCTTTCAATCAAACGAAAAAGCCGCCGAAAGACAAAACATAAACAAAATATACGAATTATCATTTTTGAGAATTAAAATTACTAACGAAACTAAAAAACTAAGGCGCGGTGGTTCAGTGGACTAAGTGCTTGGTCGCTGACGCAGAGGACCTGGGTTCAACTCCCGGTCCGGTAACATCTAATAAAAAGAAAATTTGTTTTCAAATTGTTTCTTTGCGCGGCGCCCCTTTTCGCGGTGAATTGGCAATTCTCCGAGAATATTCTTTGTCATGAAAAGCTTCTTAAACCCATTCGAATTCGGTTAATGTAGGTCCCGTTAACTTGTGCAAAATATAACAACAAGCACACACAAGTTAATGCGAGAAATCTAGGCCTAAGCACACACGGGCTGTTTCGCCAATCAATTATCATTATTATTTTTAATACTATTTTAGCACATTTTTGATTAATCTTCAATATAGAAATTTTGCGCACATATTCACGTGTATGGTGTATCACTAAAAATTTTACAATTCTTCGATTGTTAGGAATAAGCATCTTTTCGATGTATAATAGTATAGATATTTGGTGTATACTTTTATTTAATTAACATATATTTTAATATATAGTAGATAAGGCATGTCTTATTGAACTTTTTGCAACTGACTCGACTTCTATTAGTTGCATTAAATGAGGAAGCACTGTAATTTTTTTGTATGTGAGGATACGATATTAATTTCAAAAACGAAAAATTTATGATTGGGCTAAATGTATAAGATTTTGTGCTATTCTGTATTTTGATTTCATTGATATGAGTATAAGAAATTAAATTGAGTATAAGAAATTAAACATAACCTCTGCAATAAAATGAAGAAAATTTAAAAATTTTAGAATTTTGGTTGAACTGTTTTATTCTACAACTGTTTGGCTTCTTTGGCAGTTTATGCATATCAAACTTTGAACTTTAATAGCTTTTCTACAAAATTATGTATGTACCTATGAATAAAACTGGCGCAACCACATGCGTACTCGAGGCCTGGGTTTTTTTATTTCATTAACTTGCTGTCTGCTCGTTCTATTTGAGCAAAAGCTAACGGGACCTACAAAATTATTTCATAGCAAATTCGGAAAGAGATTCAGATTTTCTACACAGTTTTTCATATATTCTATAATTTATTTGTGGTTTTCTATATAGGCACTCCTCGATATCCAAGTTCTAAATAAGCGAAGTCGGCCAACTCTGGTTGCTCTCCAAAGCGGCAAAAATATGCGAAAAGTCAATTTAAGATACAGTTGACATGAAATCGCAGCACGTACAAGCACACACACACAGCCATGCACACACATGCCTGGCACTTAGGCAAATTAATTTCCATTTACAAATTATTACTCACCTCATTGTGCGCAGACATCTTAAATTAAATCAAAAATGCTTGTAATAACTTGTTACAAGCGACTCGCAGCCACGACGCCGCAATAAAGTTCGCATTTGTCAATTCGCATAAATTACGGAACTGTGGATGGCGGATGGCGGATGGCTCTTAGCGGCCGCGCTGCTTGCGTCGAGTTCTTCGGCTTGGTTTCTTGGCGAATTCCAGTCGCTCCCTTCTGCGCGCTCTCGCTCGCGCTCTTCAAGCTCAGAAGCAGTCTCGTCCCCCACACACACACACACACTTGCGCATACAGATACTCCTCGCAAGCGCATCTCACAACTCACAGTCGGCTGTGCAGCGGGGAAGCAGAGGGGCGCATGCGCAACGCCCATTTGCATTTCAATAATCTTTGGTTGCGCATACGCCGCGCTGTTTTCAGCCGCTGCCGGAGCGCGCAGATCCGTCGACGCTGCGGCCGCACTGGATGCTGCCGCTGCTGCGCAATGTAAATGATGCTTTTGTGAGCTTCAGCAATTGCAATTGCTGCTTCTTGCCGCTGCTGCTAATGCACTGAGCACGTTGCCACTTGCCGCTGCTTGGTGTATAAAAACGTTTGCATTTTCCATCAAGTTATCAAAGCATTTTCAGTCGAGCCTCCAAGCGCACCGCCAAACACGAAAGCCTCTCCAGTAAACGCGAGTGCGAGTTTTGCAGCCAGCAGCGATTGCCAGCCAGTCGTCCTTTAGGATTCTTAATCGCAGGATTCTACGTCGTTCACAGATCGCATTGCTCTAGTGTCACTTTTCGCCTTTGAAAAGCACGTGTGCCTTCCTTCGTTCTCTTCAGTTGAAACTTAAATCCAAAAAGAAGTGAGTGCAGCAGTAACTAAAGTAAAGTACAGACTGTATTTTTTTTAAAAGTCCTGGAAAAACAACAAGTACCATTTAAAGTGTTGTATGTAATTAACCAACAATTGCCTTCCTCTACAGACAGTGCTCAGCTTAGCAATGTGCTTGTTTCAAGCTCAGAAGCATGTCCTTCGCATGTCACATAAAATCCTGCAGAACGCAGGACTCTTATGTGCCTCAGCATGCCCAGAACAAGAAGTGTGCATAATCAAGTGTGTGCGATTACTTTTATCGACGCAGTTTCCAGTTTCCGCTGTCTTAAAATCGTTCCACAGTACAATTCGCTGGAATTGAACAGCTTTTTTGGTCAAGAACTATCCAAGAAAAAGATCATTGTGTCTTGAGAGATGAGTTATTCTGTCGTCTTTTAGATGGCTTCAGCTTGGTCATAGATCAATGCCGAATATGCGACCTAATGTGTTAGCAGTAAGCAGTTTGTAACTCGACAGTCGAGTACAGATTGAACAGTTTATTGACTTCATCTATATACGAATACATATGTACATATATGTAAATAAGTAAATGTATTTATATACATATATATTACATTGAAATTTTTTACAAAATCAATCGATAAATTCTCATAATATTCTGTACTGGATGAAACTGTTTTTGTGAAGAAATCCCTACTCTTTCATAACTCCCAATAGATCATGCTCATCTCTTCCGTAGCAAAAAGTTGTTGTTGCTTTTGCGGACAAATATCTTGTTCATTCACAATTTCTTGTGAAACAATCGGAATAACAGTATCTCTCTCTCTCTCTCCCTTCTGTGGTAACAAATTTTTGAATCTTCGCAGAATAATTTCATATTTCTTATAATTTCAATATCCGCACGGAGCAATCTCTTCTTTTCGTTTGTAACAAATTTTAAAGTTTTTTGGAATGAAGGAATAGTTTTTATTCGGACTGACTGATTTTGTGGAATATTTCTTTGCATAATTTTATATAATTGTTCCATTCTATTTCGTAGCAACAAATTTTGAAGACCCTTCTGAAAGTCGCTCCGTCCGTCTGACTGTTTGACTAATTGCATTCACTTATTCTGTGCGTCTATATATCTGTTCATCCTCTAATATTTTCGCTTTAAACAAACAACTATCGAAAAGTAATATTTGCTTAAAGCAACTATCACTACTTTGAGAAGAATTCGCATACAACGATTTTGAGTCTTCTAAAACTGTCTTTATTCGCCTTGATTCTTCTGCAAATCATAAACAGTTTCTATATTTTTAAAGCTAAATTTTGATTACTAAATTTGAGCAAGCTCTTTTTTATTAAAATCAAGTCTTTCAATGCTTGAATTGTAGATAGTTGCTTTAAATTTGTTCAAACTTTTCGTGAATAACGAATGGGCACATTCTACAGCCGTAACTTTAAACAGCATCATAACAACAGCATTTAAAGCCAACATGAAAATAAGAGGCAGCAAATTGATGCACATGACATTAAGCGGCATGCCTCAAAGACGCATAAGCCACACAAGAGCGCCGCTTATAAAAAAACAAGCGCAATTGTTGCTGGCATCGAGATTGTTGCGACCGGCAAATTTTGAATTTCATAAAAGATAATTGCGGCGCCGCCATTGCCGGTCGCCCTAAACAAATTTTAAATGCTTCATTTTTTGCAATATTTAAAAATACATTTTCCTCTCTTATTTTTACTGCATATGCAAAGGCCATGAAGACTTTTCTGCACGCCATCGCCTTCGCTGCTCTGTGCTGCCTGAGCCTGGTGTCGGCCCAACGCGGCATCATACCGCAGCCGCGCACCTTCGAGGCAAACGCTGTCATTCTCAAGCAAGGTTTCGACTTGAACCCCGACGGCTCGTACCAGTACAAGTAAGTACAAGCAGCATGACGCCATTAGGGCAAGCAGCCCAGCGAGTGTATCTGTATCTGAAGCTACAGCTTGCGATCTACGAGCAGCGGCAATTTAAACTCTGGCAACGATTTGCACATATATTTTGCTCAAGCAATTACTTACCCTGCCCTTCTCTATTTTCCTTTGCAGTTATGAAACAAGCAACGGCATCCGCGCCGATGAGGCTGGTTATCTCAAGAACCCCGGCAGCCAACTGGAAGCGCAGGTAAGACCTTAAAATTTAATTTCTGTGGGGCGATTTAATTGCGGGCTCTGTTGCCGCCGCCGAAATTTGCATGTCGCTCAAAAGTCCGCTGGACATTGGCAACTGCACTGGCGGGTCGAACGCTTCAGCTACTGAAAGCATATATTTAGGCGCGCGCTAAAAAGTAATGCATAAATGTATTGCATAATTTGCGGCAGAATTTTTTATGATGCGTTGCCACCTCGCATAATTTGAAAAATATTAAGTTTCCGTTGATTTTTGATTGTAGAGATGCAAATTTGAAATTTAGAGCCAAAGGACAAGCCAATTTTATGTGAGCAATCAATGAGGTTTGCCACTATTTGTATTCAAGCTACGCATTAGCAAAATTTGTTGCAATACTTGCATTTATAAAAACTGTTAGCCACTGTAAACATATTAACGTCAGAATTATAACAGAAAATTAAAATCTCAAAACATTTAAATCTTAGAGAAATTATACGAGTTTATGTTTATTCGGCAGCTTGAATGTTAGAAAGAATAGTTTTTATTCGGACTTACTTGCCAAAGAGAAATGACAATACTTAGTTGTCTATTTCTGTTCTGAAACAAAGCAATTTTAAGTGTACAACAACAAAGAATTAGAATTATTGCTCACATGGGCAGGTCATATAGCTATTTCGGTTTTTGCCAGAAAACCTCATCAGTGACTTTTAATGTGAATTCTAATAATTTCTAAACGACTAATTACTCGAAATAGAAGCATTAATGGTAAAGTCTGTGAAACGTAGGAGTTGAACCATGAACCTATGACGTAGTAAGCGAATGCGCTAACCATCACACCATCGGACTGGACGACTCTGCGCTGGCAAACATCCCAGTTACCTGCTGTCTATATCAAACGCATAGTGTTTGTTGCTATTGTACACTGTCTAATGCAATTGTTTTTGCCTTACTTGAGAGCTCCATCGGAGCACATACTTGAGGCAAATGAATGTATCAGTTTTTGTTTCTGTAAGAACATTTCTTCGTTTTTACATTGTTTACTTTCTGATTTGGGTGTGTCCTCCCTATCATATTATACGAGTTTATGTTTATTCGGCAGCTTGAATGTTAGAAAGAATAGTTTTTATTCGGACTTACTTGCCAAAGAGAAATGACAATACTTAGTTGTCTATTTCTGTTCTGAAACAAAACAATTTTAAGTGTACAACAACAAAGAATTTAATTTTAAAATATTTTGCCAAATTTGAAAAAAATTCAAAAACAGCCTTCTGCTCTTTAATTTTAGAAAAAGATATTAGGGGCATGTTTTTCGATTTTGTCATTTTAATAAATATCAGGCAAAAATGCTTATAATCAAAACAGAAAATTATACAAACTGTGCTCAATTGAAGCGACCAAATTGCTGGACTATATTTTTTGCATCAAATTTTTTTGTTCGACCAATTAAGCGAGGGGAGGTACCGACAGTCCAGTGTTTGTATTCACAAAACCGTGCATATTTTACATACAAATAGTTTCGCATGATAAAATACAGTTGCATTTTTTCGCCAAGCTTTCAATTTTTCTATACTCTCCAAAAAAAGTTTCTTTTAAGTACTATTCTTTGATCTATTATTATTTAAAAAATTTAAATTAATATGGAAAATATCGAACTAGCTTATATACAGCACTACTTATTCAAACAACTGTTTTTCAATGCTTCGCTTCAGGTGATGCAAGGCTCCTACTCATACACTGGCCCAGATGGCGTCGTCTACACGATCAACTACATTGCCGACGAGAATGGCTATCGCGCCGAGGGTGCGCACATTCCCACCCCACCACCGGCACGAGCACCTACCGGCCGTTTCTTCAAGTAAATTGCTACCGCAATGAAGCAACGCAAAAAAGCGAGTGATAAAACAAGGAAGACCCCTGAGAAAAAAATCAAAACCAACATCGTTCCATCGACCACAGACGCTACAATCGACCTGCAATACACAGAGAGAGTGCATAATAGTATAAAAGCTGAGCGCAATCGATTATTGGTAGAATCATCGCAGCTACAATATGGCACACACGCACATACCCACTGACAATTGCTATATTAATTTAAACTTATTATTCGCCACTTTAGTACTCACCTCTTTCCCCCCCTTCCACAATTTCCTGATGCACACGTTGCATTTTCGTCCTCTCTGCTATCACACCTGCCTTAATTATTTTACTTATATCCAACATCTAACGATTTCCCCACGTCCTTCAACGCATTGCCACAAGATTTTCTCTCACACTATTTCGTTTCCATTTCCGTTCCTCTTCATCTTTCTGTAAACTTAATTTAACAACGTTTATTTTAGCGAATAAACAATTTTATGTGCATATTTACGAAATATAAAACGTTATGCAAACAATTTTAATTTTTGTATGTATGGCAACCCTGCAATGAATAAATTGCGCAAAACACTTAAAAAATCACCGTTGTTGTTTCTGCATTTCCGTATCCGCATTACACGAGCCAGGCTGCTAAGACACTAATTATCGCCGCCACTGGCCTCCTTCTTGGCCGGTCGCTTGAGGTTGGCGCTGGAGTTGCGGCGCGCAAAGTTCCGCGGTATCTGCGTGGACGGACGTGGCGGCAGCAGCTTCTGCTTGGCCGGCTGACTTGAGGAGCGCGGCGACGATGAGCTGCGCGTCGACAGCATACTACCGCTCCTGAACACCGGCGACGGCGTTGGAGAGGACGCCTGCGTGGGCGGACGTGGCGGCAGCAGCTTCTGCTTGGCCGGCTGACTTGAGGAGCGCGGCGACGATGAGCTGCGCGTCGACAGCATACTGCCGCTCCTGAACACCGGCGACGCGCACTTGGGCGGACTCAGCTTCGGCGGGCTCTTGCGCTTGCGCTGCCGCAGCAGCTCCTCGTAGACGGGATCCTCGTCGAAGATGAGAAGCACGCGCAGCTTGCGCGAGTAGCTGTTGATGAAGCGCATCACCTTGGGCAGCGTTTCCACCTTGTACTCGGGCTTCTTCTTGCCCATCATCTCGTACATGCGGTAGAGGCGGCCCGTGCAGGTTGCCGTGCTCGACACGAGCCCATCGATGAAGTTCAGCTTGGAGGACATCTTCATGACGAGCGTCGTGCTGCCGTCGGGCGGGAACAGCTCCTCCGGCTGCACCAAGTGGCGCACATGCAGGCGCTGCGTTTCGTACTTGACGACGCGCACGTTGTGGTTGACGTAGGCGCGCGCGCGCTTCTCCGGCTCGAACACCGCCTGCAGCGGATCCATCCTCTCAAGCGAGCGCCCGAACTTGCGGTACGCGAATATCGTGCTCACCAGCAGCGAGCCCAGCACCATGACGCCCATCAGCGAGTAGAGTATCTGCCAGAGCAGAGCGTTCGTGGCCGCCTCGGTGGAGTAGCGCGGCGCGCGCAAAATGTAGTCGTGCACGATGTCCAGAAACAACGACTGGCAGTCCTGTATCGACAGCCGATTTGGATGTATACTGATGGGAATATTTTGGTTCACCAGGCCCGTTTGCCGTTCCGGAAAAATGAAGTTCTTGACGGTGGCCCAGATGCGCATACCCGGCTCCCTGCTGCGGTTTATGAGAGTGGTACAATGCATCGTCGCCTGTCGGAACCAACTCAGGCATGTTGGACTCAGTTCCAGGTCCGGGTGTAGAGCTCTGCAAAATTTTTCCATTCGTGCGTGCGGTAGCTGTTGTGAGCGTGTGGGCGAGATCGAGAACGAGCGAGATGGTCGGTTGAATGGCAGAATGGGGACGAACACGGATGGCAAAGGTAGTACTTACATTTCTTTGAAATTTTGCTTATCTTTCTGTACATACTCTTTTGACAATTGCTTGAAAATATAATTCACACAATCTTTCAAAAGCAACAGCAGCAAAATTTTTCCAATGAAGCAAGTACTTTTGAACGTTTTTTCGAAAAAAAAAATCTGGAATACCCCTTGTATGTTGTGTCTAAGGGCTAGTTGCCAGTGTAAGTATCAATCAGATGATATTGCAAGCTTAGTTTAAACTCGCTTCATAATTTCTCTTTGTCATCTAAAACTATTATAATACTATCTTATAGTAAAATGTCTACTTTGCCACTAGATTAGATTGGGTTGTATTTGGAGTAGGGATCTAGTCCACAGGGCACCGCAGCCTGAAAGAGCTATGGTGACAGCCCTCCATTTCTTTACAGAGTCTCATGGATGCGCAGCTTCAGAAGGTATAAAGCGATTTCCTATGTTATCTACTGTTGCCACTAAGTTTAAGTTTATTTTAGAATATCTCAGCTACTCCTAATCTCAGCTTATCGAACGATAATTTTAAGGTCCTAGGTTCTAAACTAAACTCATGAACTGTTTTTGGCATTTGAATTCATTTTTCAGAAATTTTGCATAAAATAATGTGAAATAATTTTCAGCCGCTGTTGCTCTCGCATCTCGCAAAATCTCATTCATTTCAATCGGAAACATTTCCGCAATATTTGAGAGAAATTCACATCAGCAATCGAAATTTTCATATTCTGCTTTTTGCAGTCATTGTAAATTATTTTTTGTGCCGCTGTCATATATTTTTGTCATTTACAACTTATCGACGTATGTACTGAAGTCTCAACTGTTGCCATGTTACGAGTAAAATGCCATAAGTCATGCAAAACTAAACTTGAACTAGAAAAAGCGGCTTTCTCATATAAACTTAGATTTTTTCTTTCTTTGCGCAGGAAGGTGTGAATCTTTGCAGATGCTGTCAGCATGCTCGATTCATAGTTCTCCTATGCGCTCACGTACTAAATCCACCTTTTTGACACACTTCTGATTCAATCCTGTGGTACCACCGACCGAAGCACTCCTTCGCAGAGCAGCATTAATATGTCGGTATGTCGGTTTAAACGTGCTCTCAAGAACTGTCCCTTAATCCGTCATTGAAGGCATTTATTAATCTTACTTATAGTATTTTTGGGAACTGTATAGCCAACCCTGCAAATGGTATCACAATCGCCTCGTGTTCGATTTTCTACATCGCATTCAAGCTAATTTTACAGAAAATACCAATTTTGTTGTTCCTTTTCATATAAAGCTCGTTATGAAACTAAATAAATATAAAATAGAGTAAATATCGAAAAGTTAAACAAATATTGAATTTATTTGTTTGAGTGTCATCTTTATTTAGAATAAAATAGAAGTAATTAATTTTGATTGCGTAATTTGCTTAGAATGTAATTTTGGTTAAAAGCATTTGAACTATCTATGACCACGAAGATATTTCCACAATGGATGAATATAGACAGTAAATCGTCTACGATGGCAAGGCGATAATTTGCAAATTCAAATTAAATCAAGAAATCAATCAAATTTAGAAATCAAGATGTCAACAATTCAGGTAAATTGTGTGATGATGTGGGTAAGGGGTTGATTTTGTAACCTATTTTCTTAAAAAACTTTCTGAGGTTAAAGAGGACATCAACCATATTAATCTTGAAAAACAACTATTTGAATGAGAGCACCGATTGTACCACATTTGAAAGTTATTACAGTTTAAAAAATGTTTCCGAAATTAGCTCAATGTTATAACTATAATTTATGAAATGGACGAGGGGAACCCGTAATCAATAGCTTCATCTGCAGGCAATATAAAAATGATTTGGTGAATTTCTATGTCCTTCTTCTACTCTGTTCCGAGATCACCCACACTCCATGTCTGAGTTAGGTATCCCTGCTAAGCTGGTTCGGTTGCGGAAGATGACATTGAGAGGCACAAGTTGCTCCATCAAAGTTGGGAAAGATCTGTCCGCTCCGTTCGATACCTAACGAGGCTTCAGCCAATATAATGCAGTATCGTGTAACTTTCTCAAAAAGCTGACGGAGATGAAATACCGGAGAGCATCTGACGATGTTAGTGCAGCCTTCGCAGCAATCGAAACCGAGTCAGCTAAATGGCTCTGGCAGTGAATGGGGGGAAACGAAGTATATGCTGTAATCAAGCAAAGATTCCCGAAGTCACCATCGACGTAGTCAACGATTTCGTCAATCTTGGCAACATAAAAAACACGGAGTTAGCCTTCCGATAAAGCGATCTTGTCAATAGGTGATACATTGGGCTTTGTAGGCAATTGAAAAGTGGTGCCCTTTCCCGACCGACAAAACTTTCGCTTTACAAGACGCTCAGCCTGTCCGGGCTTCTCTATGGCGCCGAAGCATGGACACTGCCACAAGCCAAGACCTTTAGACCAATTCGCGTTGGCAACGACTATCGTATGAGAACGAAGCATGAGCTGTGAGTGCTGTACGCCGACAAGAACTTTGCGAGCGGGTCCACATACAGTGGCTTGGCTGGCTCGAGCACAACGGACGAATGAACGACACTGCCCGAGCATAAGAGGTATTCGAGGCAAAGGTTGAGGGTTGAGGATTGAGCGCAGAATAGGGAGACCGATCATTAATGGAGAGAGAAAGTGGAAGAAGCCTTAGATAAGCTTCGCACCAGGGACTGAAAAATGTAAGGTTATATATATTTTTTATAATTTTATACACTAATTATAATAATTTAATCTTTCTTGTTATTTTAGACGCTCGGCTCAGAGTTAGCTTAATAAAACTCATTTGAATCCTTTTATGTAAATTGCAATAATGACGGAGAAATCCAAAAGGGGCTTATGAATAACTTTTGTTAGCAAAAATATTTTTATTTGTATATAATGTGAACAAGTGTGCTTTAGAGCTGCTGAAAATAAACATATTATACCTGACAAAAGTCAGACAAGACTAGTAAAATTACAAATAAAAATTAAAGCAGATAATGTATTGTTAATGGGATAAAGGTACATATAAACTCGAAATATTAGAGTATCCATAAATTAGTTTTGATTAATGTCAAAGACAAACTATACGAATTGCACTAGATTTATATAGCGGTCGATTGGGGAATATTGCCAGCTGACATTTGATATTAATTTGTTGCAGTTAGCGACTGAGTTCACGCCAATCTTTTGCACATGTCAAAACAACTTTAATAAATTAAGTTAGCATGCCAATTTTTTGCAATGGATTCAAAGGCAGTCAGATGCGCCTGCTCATGCGGCTGATATTTCGGTTAGTTGCGGCGGCTTGGCATCAAGTGCCTTGACGTTAATCCAAAAACAAACTTTTTTTTAGCTAACAACAAAACTGGATTTGGGCGCTAATACATGCTCATATACACCAGCACACCAGCAGCGTATGTTTAGGGACTGAGAACTGCAGATACGACTATAAAAATTCTTCCCACACGCTGCTGCTGCTTAGTATTATTTCGAAATTCAAAAAGTTCACTCGAAATATCGGAATTCTGACATGGAACTGATTACAGCACGTCTCTGCATACTTTTGTTATTGGTCTTTGTGGCTGATTCGGCAACCATTAACAGAGATGCGCCATAAAGAGTCACCTCCGAACGAGCAGGCGCCTGTCGCTTTGAATGACGCAGCTGTATTCGAGCAAGGACATGAAAATGTGGGCGGCCGCAAGGTGCGCCACTTCGGTTTTGGCAACCTTGACTTTGGCATCGGCTTTGGTGGCGATTTCGGCTACTCTGGATATGGTGATGATTTCAACAACCGAGACTACGGCTATGGCGGCTACGGATACGACCAGGGATGGGGACAATTCGGACAATGGAATGGTTACTATGATTGATTGTATGAAATTATTCCGCCAATTAATGTTATGAATGAAGGGATTTTTTATTAAAACATATGTATCTATTACTGATGACAATGCACTTTCTTTACAAATTATAGGCTGTGTTTTTTATTAATTCCGAAAGTGCGGAATAAACTTTGTTTTTATTACAATCCATTTTTGTTTGCCCGATTCCAACTAAGAAGTTGAAACGAAATAATATCCAGAGCAGTCTTATTTATATTGACTAAGAAAATGGCAAAGTTTGCGAAATGAAGGGGACGGTTTAATAAATTGTCGAGAGAATATCAAAATTATTTTTTGACAGGAAATTTAAGTGTGCAATTAAATTTCCTGCAAAAAGTAAGCAATCCGTGGAAAAATCGTAGTTTCAGAAAAATGTGACAATTGTAAAAGCACAAAATCTGTTTGCAAAAACTCTTGGAAGAAATTTGGAAATGTATTCACAGTAACCCCCGTTTAGCTGACGCCCTCTGCATGCGTTTTACGCTTGATTTAGCCAAAAGCTCGAACTAAAAATTAGAGTATTTATACAAAAGATGCATAAAAATCCCCACATAATTGATTGAACTCTTGCGTTTTCAAAAAGAAAAACGCACCCAAATTTTCTAAGTTAACATTTTTGTAACACTCTTAGTCCAACATTTGGTAATGATTCTGGTTAGCAGCATTGTTTAGAAACTGACAATTATATGACGGCTAATTTCCAAAATATCTAACTGCAAAGCATCAAGAACTTTGTGATGGTTTTTTTTCTCTATTGAAAAAAAATTAAAAAATTAAGGCGGATGTTCCCCGGATGTTTTTACCGGGCTTACCCTAATACCGCTCAAATTCACCAAAAACCGTGATGATGGATGAAAAAAAAGAAGTTTTTATTTTGTAACAAATACAATTTTGAAATAATATTTTGAAAGTTCATATGACGACATTGTGCGACTTTGTAGAGAACTTCCTTCTTTTGCCAAACATAAAACTTTAAACGCGATAGTCTCAAACTTTGTTTTTAAATTTTGTCGTTTATGAAAATTAGTAGTCACTTGACATTTTTTAAAGAAGTAGGTACCCAGCATGGCAAGAAATACAGAAACGGTTTTATAAGTTTTTTTTATATTATACAAGTTTTATGTTTTTTATATTTGTGGGTTTTTGATATACATTGCAAGATCGTGTAATTTGTAGAAGAATCACAGAATATCCGCCTCTATATCACATCGAATCCTTATGGATGTATTTCAACTTTTTTTGGTCGCATTCGGTAAATTTGCTTTGGACTGCTCTATGGAACATAGATTTCAACACACTCACATTGTTTACTGTAATTTTTATGTGCATTAGTAAAAAAGTATTAATTGCAGGATATCACCCAACTTCGAACTTAAGTACAATTTGTTTGCTCTACAATAGCCCACTTTGAAGCGCAGTCATCGGTCGCATGCATGCATTTCCAGCATACGGAGTTGGCGAAGCCGGCAATACTCATTTTACTAAGCCTGTTAGTCAGATCAGGCAGGTAAAAATGTTAACATTTAAACAATTTCCAGACACTTATTTAATATATTCATGTGCGTAAAGATAATCTGCAAATTCGATTAATGTGTATGATGCAATGGCCTCGATTGCCACTAAGCTACTCCCCGAGCTGAAACTGTCGTAAGTCGAACAATTTCACCTGTCAAAACATTCCTTATAAATGTCCAAAGCTGTGACGGGCAAGCAGGCAAAAACGACCAGACGAACAAGCAGACTAATGACGCGATAAATAGATGCACGGCATGGACGTGCGAAGAATCATCTAGAACTAGTTTATATTTTGCTGCGCTCATACTTATACACACACGTGCGCTCAGATCGGCTTAAAGTCACCGAAAAATTTAAAGCTCAATTTTAACACCAACATGATATAAACAAAAATTATAATTTTTGAAAATACAAGTCCAAAACAAATATAAAATTTTAGTCCAACTAAATGGGCATAGTAATGCGCTACAACATGAAGATAAATTTGGGTATTGCTTGTTAACTAGTAAAATCTTAAATTAATAAATAGAATGTTGCTTAAATTGAAGCTTGGAAGTTTCTTATTAAATTTGAACAAGTATTAAGCATAGTACGGATAAACCACGCCATATTCCAAAAGGACTTCTTAGCAGAATTATCCTTCAACACGTTATTATTTCAATGTCTCAAGAAATCTTTGTGAATGTCTTTTTTTTATTTATTTAATATAAGTACAACTAAGTATTGTCATTTCTCTTTGGCAAGTCAGTCCGAATAAAAACTATTCTTTCTAACATTCAAGCTGCCGAATAAACATAAACTTGTATAATTTAATATAAATTGTAAAAACAGTTTGAGTCGGACTTACAGAATAAGAATTCCGTCTCAGATGGTGCACCTACTCGCGCGGTCATACTCAGTCGCTGATGCATGAAGTCGCTGGATCGAATCCCAGTCGACTCATAGCATCTAAAAAACTACATAAAATCTCTCGCTAGGTAGTTGGCAACTCTGCGCGAGTATACTTTGCCTTCATAAAAGGGTATAGGGATAAAAATGTGTAGGTCCCGTTAGCTTGTGCTAGCAATAGAACGTGCACACATAATGTTATGCGAGAATGCTAGATCTACGCTTCGTTCTACGGGCTGTTGTGCCAATTTTATATATAATATATATTCAATTAGAATCGATCATTTAATCAATAAAATGATACAAGAGATTTAGCTTCAGAGGCTTTCGTTTAATTCAAATATGAATCAGAAAATACTACAGAAGAAATCAAAACCATTGCAATAAGATGGTTATGTTTCCAGAAATTTATAATCTCCGAGCTTACAATAGTACAGATCTTGATATGTTCTGAATCAAATTGGTTTAAGAGAATTCTACGACTCCTAATCATCGAAATTCTCAAGCCTGGAAGTGATACTATTTATTTTTACAAAACGATGTCTACGAAAATACCAAGCATTTTTGATTAATTGATTGTACCCTTGATCAATTTAGGTTACTCTCTCTCGTAAATGCCGAAACGTCATATTAGGGCATCTGCCGGCCATGAGTGTAGGGTGTGAAAATACGATTTTTGCACGAAACTGGTTTTTTTCGTGTTTGCTATAAGTGTTCCGATTTGTTTACACTACTTTAAGCTGCCTCATAATATTCTCAGCTCAGCAACGCGTCAGAGAAGAGCATTCGCTGCTAGTATAAAGCCTCCCACCAGCGCCTTTGCACAACTTAGTTTGGTTGCAAAATTCAAAAAGTGAACTCAAACAAAATATCGAAGCATCTGATGGGCAACATGAAGATTTCACTGAGCCTGCTGTTGTTGCTGTGCGCCGTGGTTGCCGTCTACTCAGCCGCGATTGCGGCAAAGGAAGAGTCTGCACAGCAAACGCCTGCTGACGTTAATCCGGAAGTGTTGGCGGAATCGCAGGATCCAGCTGGTGTTGGTGCACGCAAAGTGCGACAGTTCGGTTACTTCGGCGGCTTCCCAGGCTATGGCGGTTATGGAGGCTACGGCGGTTATGGCGGCTACGGTGGCTATGGACACAGGCATGGACATCATCATCATCACCATCACCATCACCATCATCATGATGACGATGATTCCGGTGAATTTGATTTCGATTAAGCTTGGAAATCAGGCAGTGTAGTGTGTAAATAGTTTTAGTTTCTAAATAAATTTTTTATTTGAATATTGTAAAAGAATATGAGAATTTGTAAAGAAGCGAGAAGTTTCTCTATTCCGTTCGTACATGGCACAGAACAAATTTCTTGATTCCGTTATCTTGTGCTAGAAATAGAACTAGCACAGACAAGATAATGGGGAGAATGTTAGGTCTAAGCCCTTATTATACGGGCTGTTGTGCCAATTATGTATGCATATATGCAAAAAAGGCCACGTGCTTGAAATGTTTATGATCTTAGGGAGGCGCTTGATTATCTTGGCACAGAAATCAGTTAGAGTCGAAGAACATGGTTAGAGTAGTTCTAGCTTCGTGGCATATATTGTGGTTAATATACCACAGTTCGCTACGTAACATTTGAAGCTTTTAGTGATTCCCATGTAAAAGAAAGAACAACCGTTCAAAATACATCTTCATAATACCACACATGGCAATATTGCCACAGTTAATACTACGGAGCTGTGAATACTCTTATTTTATTATAGACTAATACAATTCTAAAAAAGTCTAATATTATTATGGCAAAATTAGAATTATTCAAAAATTGCTCAATAGGCACAATTATTTTTTCTATTTCATAAAAGTAACTATTCCCTCCGCGCCACAAAATTAAAAGTAAACTGTTAAACGCAATGTACCCAAAGGTAAAAGACGTTAAATGAATTCCGTTTTGGAAAGCAAACGTGAGCTAAAAAATTTTGTTAACTCGTTCTAAGTCGACTTTTTGAGTACACCGATGCTAATCAGCTTTATTGTTATTCTTTTAAAAGTATGTTAAAATTAGACACTATTGGGTTTTATAAAATATTCCAAAAAAAATGAATGATTTGCATAATACTCGCAGGAAAAATGTTATTCAAAATTACTATAATTAATGAAACGATGCACTTTGATTGGTAGCCATTGCCTGGCTTGATTTCCTGGTTAGAATGGCATGTATCTATAAATCTGAAACAAGTTCGCGCAATTCAGCTATGAATCATTTGAATGCTAGCAAATGTTCACATGCGCGCTGTCTGACACACAGAGCAGCATTCATTCATGAACTGCCTTCGTGCATCTCGCTCTCTCTCTATTAAGGTTCATTCAACCCTTCCATTAAGATATTCCATTTTTTTCCTCTTTCATAGCACTAATATTGCATATCATTAGTGGAAAATTTACATAGGCAAAAATTGCATGAGAGAAATATTACTTCCATAGTCGAAATATGTACATACATATATCAAAATCTAACTAAAATACAATTTCGAATTGGATAAACTGTTACTGTTATCGGATTAGAGACAGGGCAGCAGAGCATTGGACAAGGCATGGCTGTCGATAAAAATCAAATTTTTAATGGCTATTGGATTGCAACGACTGTGATATGTGCTACTCAGATAGCATACTTGTCACACTGATCATAAAAAATCTGAATATGATTGTAGGCTGGTTAAATTGAATCCCTACATGTTAGTTTATAAGACCTTTGCTTCAAGGAATTATTAATTGATATTTATTTAATATCTTTCATATTGAAGATATATTGCCTTAACTTTGGAACAACAGCTCTCGATGGCTTCGAAAGAGTTTAAGAGAATTCCTGCGCAAGACTTTGGAAAACATCAACATATCATAAAAGGTCGTAGATCCTCTCTAATGAATGTGTTGTAAGTTAATGGTCTTTGCTGATGCAAAAAGTCAAACCTATACGATAATTTTGACTATATTCGCCGAACATATAGGCTGGTATCCAGAAATGTGATATTCCTGGAAATCGCGTTGGATTTTCCGAATTCGTCTATACATACACGCTATTTTATTTGTCTTCTTCAGCTAAGCATTCGAATAAACCAAGTTCTGGATGATGCTTGTTAGTCATTGTCTTGATCTTGTGATAGATACAAGACTTTTAAATTGTAAGTAGTCATCTCTGGAATCCGACTCCTTCCTTGTGATTATAGTCAACCCTTTTAAATCGCGGTTGATTCGTACCGCGTAGTAAAGAAGACTCGGAGTTAGTAAAAATATGATTATTTGGTACGGCGTCATTAAGAGACCCTGTTCAAATAATAAAGTTGTAAGCTGAAAATTGGTTCCCTATAAAAAATGAAATTTTTTTGAAACTAGATGCTTATAATTTTCATTCCTGACGAAGGCTCGCACTTCTATGACAGACAAAACTGCCAAAAATTGCCTTAAAGGAATGAGAAACTTCCTTAAATATCATCAAAAAAAGCACCTTAACAACAGAAAAATTTCCATAAATATGCTGTTTAAGTTGCTAGGAATTTTCTTGTAACAAAGTTGCGTTATAGAAGATCCGGGCTTTAGGAGGGTTGACTTGTCTGTGTGCGCCTCTTCTTTCCGAGTGTTTGTAAGTTGCGAAAATCAACTCGCTGCAGTTCTCTGGTATGTAAGCCCTCACACATACATATGAGCAAATATATAAAAATTTTAGAGGCCCAAGCCTTGAATGATGCATCGATGCAATATACCCGAACGATGAGGTGTAGACTCACGAAATCGCACGCAGTTCAAATCGCGAATTAGCATCAAATAATTAGCATCCACGATGAAGCACGATTCAGAAAAATCCCCATACGCAATTTAACTTTCAAATTAAAACAACTGAGTTATGTAAATACAAAAACTTAAAAACTTCGGAGTTGTGGACAGTGGTACGAATTATTATTTCATGTGCAAGACTTTTAAGCTAACTGATAATAATAATTTGAAAATATACAAGATGCACAGCATTAATGTGCCCAATAGACCTTTAAACCTTGCGGTCTTTTATAATAAGCAGAACCATTTGAAAGTTAAAACTGCACAGCTGATTGTGGGCATGTTTACTTTGCTAGTTTATAATCTCAGAACTAGAGAGAGAAGATATAATTTCTTCTTTAAAAGGGGCCGACAGATGAAAATCGACAAAGAAAGTGACTCAACTATTCTGTATACTTATGTCCTCTCTCTTCGTATTTTATAATCATAGGTGTAGGGTATGAAAACTGGAATCTTCTGGGCGTAAAGTATGAAGTTCTTTTCCCGTGTGTTTATTTTTGATTTAAAAAAACTCGATGAAAAAGCACGTTTCAAACAATGTTTTGAACACAAGTTTTTTGCGATATCTCCGACACTTATATAAAATGCTGATTTCCATAATTGCATTAACATATTTGCCTGTTTTTCAAGAGCTGGCGGAGAATGCAAAACCGCAAAAGCATTTCGTACGCCGTCGAAGTGAAACCAGTTCAAAATTGAA
This sequence comes from Neria commutata, assembly GCA_963457695.1. NCBI lineage: Eukaryota > Metazoa > Arthropoda > Insecta > Diptera > Micropezidae > Neria > Neria commutata. The sequence continues at coordinate 19,427,783 of OY735247.1, read as the reverse complement.
AATATAAAGATTCGTCTTCCTTTATCAATCAGATACACAGGAAAACCCCATGTGATGCGTCAATCACAAACTTCTTTATTATGAAAATATCAGATTTTCGACTTTCAAGCGCAAGTGCGACGCTGTTGTGCCACGGAGTGGTACCTGCACCATAACCGGCGGCTCCAACTGTTGTATTTGCACAGAACCTGTTCTAAGATCCAACATTTACTTTATTTAATTCCTGCTGTCATCGCTCATTCAACCGATTTCTTTGAATTTATTATGAAAGCGCTAAAAATCGTTTTAATGTTAAAGTGGCCATTCGTTTTAAAGTCGTGTGCTGCAGTCTTGCATTTGACTGAAGATCGAGCGAATATTTCAGCGTCCGCTTTGCCTTCCGTCGAAATCGGGTATTCTTCAGCTTAGACATACATATATGAGGAATTAACTATTCGGTTTCGAATTAAATGAAAAAAAACACATATTTTTTTATTTTATATAAATCTTTTAATAAAATAAATAATTTTTTAAATTAACTGGACTTAGCTACCTCTTAAAAACAGGACCTCACCTTCGGCCGTAAAATAAATCCATTCTTACCAGCTTCGGTTATAAAAGAAATTCTTCCTCTTCAACTTTGACCAAAGTTCGGTCGCTCTTTACACTCGATCCTTTCATTCCACATCGCATTCGTCCCACATGTCAAAGCAAATTTATAATTAATTCCAAATTATACTTCATTATTTTACATCCAGAGAGGGAATTCTGATAAACTGATGAACTGATAAACTGAAAAAGTTTGCCATTCCACAAATGAACTTATAATTTATTCAATGAAAACTAACATTCATTTACACATACCGTATAAGTTTTATCTGAATTTTGATGGACAAACGACCGTAGAGGCTTATCTCGTCTTCTAGGCATTTTTGATTCCTTATTTTGATCGAAAATGCAATTATAAGTGAATGATTGATTTCCTTTTTATATCATCTAAAAATACAACTATCAAATAAAGTTTGTGTTAAGTCATATTTTTCTGGGTTTTCATAGGTTTTCTGACCCACATCCACTTGCTGAAAATCTGGTCACCTTACTTTATAGTATTTTACGCATTCTATAGAGACATGTGCAGCTGAAATTTTAAAGTAGACAAATATTTATTCACGAACAAATTAAAAGCCCATCCCAAAAACAATGAGAATGCATAAAAACCCCAATGGGACGGCTGGACGTCGATTACCGTTCAGTAGCTGTGAGTAGGTGGCGATAATTTTGCTGTATGTTGTTTTTTGCTTGTGTGTTGTAAATTGTTGTTTTTTGCATTTTTTTTTAATAGTGTTTATGAGCTAGCCAAAAAAGTTAGTCAGAGAGAGAGAGAGAGAGACCAAGTTGCCTCAATGAACAGGCCATTCCAAAAGATGCTCAACATTTTCATAAGTCACGTATTAAAAACTAGCCAAATTCTACAAAAAAACATTCTTTAATCTTCCAGCGAGAAACCACTACAAAAATCAAACAACTCGACCACTAAAAGAAAGCAAGTTTTTAGCTATTGGGTTGTTTGTGAGCATTAGAAGTTATTCGTTGAAGTTACAGCATTCTCGAAGTTTGGAGACTGCATCTAGTTTTATATAAAAATCACAACGCGAGTGTTAGTTAGGTTAGTTTTAGAAAAGTATCGAAACAATAACAAACAACGAAAATGCGTTGCACGCTCATTGCGCTCGCTTGGCTGGGCTTGATTGTGCTGGCCACGTGCGACGTGGTCGAACTAGAGGTTGCGCCCGTTGAACTGGAAGCCGACGACAAGGTCGGTGCGCATGACAACAGCGGAGTTCGTAAGACACGCCAGTTCTTTGGTGGACCTTTCGGTGGATATGGTGGACCTTTCGGTGGATATGGTGGACCTTTCGGTGGATATGGCGGATATGGTGGTTATGGTGGTTATGGACACCATCACGGGCACCACCACCATCATCATCACGGATTTGGTGGATTCGGATATCCTGGCTTCGGTGGATTTGGCTACCCTGGTTTCGGTGGATTCTATGGATAAGCAGCAGCAAATTGGTCGGAATCGTCTGAATTGTTCAATTATTAAATTAAACGTATAAATATACATATGAACAACTCTTTGGATGTATTAACCATATAACTCAGCTGATTTTGAAGCAACTTTCTTGTGTGATCAATGTATTACCTGAGTGATTGATTTATTGATGGCATTGAAATGGATGAACTATGCACAAGCAATGAGCATTCCATCGAAGACCGTATTATATATTGTAATTCCTTTGACTCGACTTTAAGATAATGCCTTTTTATGTTAATGATTTAAATAAAATTTTATTAAACGGACTTTCTTATATGTATATTAATTTAAATGAAAGCTCTTTAATTGTAATCGTTCCGAATGCCTCTATATACATTGACATTCGGCTGACGGCCTAGCTGCATATTTTTTGTGTTTGAATTTTTTTTAAATGATATACATATATACATAGCTATGAAAAGTTTCTTGTAATAAGTACATTATTAAGTTGAGTGAATATGATATAATGTCGTGGCTTTTATTGCCAAATTAGGCGCAACATGTAGCTGATATGCTATTCAGATTTTCCGGAGGTCCATTACAGCTGTATGAATGTGTGCAAGGATTATACTGAGCCAGTGTAAGCCAACCAAAAATGAGCAACTAGTTTCGCCCTATTTTAATTCGATGAAACAATTTTAAATCTTTTCTGCAATAAAATAGACAACATTCAAAAGTTAACTGAACTGGTTTTCATCAAAACATTGAATGTATAGTGACGTCATACTCGTACGTTTAATCAACTAGTATCCGTAAACAAAATAAACAAAGTGATAAATTATAACAAGTCTTTTTACTTATTTACATACTCTCTTATTTTAAGCATTCCGAGGAACATCACAAGCACGCAAGGAATGAAATTATATTCTTATTATCGAAGCTTGGAAGAGATGTGCTCCAAAGGAGTTTCTGTACAATGCGTGTTCTAAAAACTAAACCTGACTAAAGGCATTTCCTTTTAGCCTAAAACAACTCGTCGCCCTAATCCGCTGTTGATCTGATCCATCTGTTAGGGTCAGATGTATATCTTTTCTTATATATATCTTTTTTTTAGTAAATGCGGAGTGAAGTACATTTAATCTACATCCAAATTTTAGAAATGGATTCGATGGATTCGTATTAATTATGGCTACGAGCAGCACAAATCAATAGAACACATAAGAAGTTTTGTATGCTACAAATGTTACCGCTCCGGTTTCTTTCCGAAAAGTGCTTCTTTCCCGTTCCACATATTCAGCAATACAGCGTTTTTTGAAACAGTCAACTTGCACGTAATGGGCTCTCAATGATATTGTTCAAATTTGAAATTATTAAATTAAAGATTTACAAGTAAGTTAACCGTATCGTTGTTTTCTTGGAAATACCATTTTATTTAAACAGATCTTTATCGCTTAGACAATCACAAAAGTTGATATCACATTAGTTGTTTATCCGTGATGATGATGATGGTGACGATGTCCCCCTCCGAAGCCGCCGTAACCTCCATATCCCCCATATCCACCATCTCCATATCCTCCGTAACCGCCATATCCTCCATATCCGCCGTTACCATATCCTCCATATCCGCCATATTCTTCGGAGGAATCACCGCGTACCTTACGAACGCCGCTGTTGTCATGCTCACCGACCTTGTCATCGGCATCCACGGACACGCCCACTAAGTCGATAGTGCCGGAAGTCGCCAGAGCAATTAAGCCCAGCAGAGCGAGCGCAATGAGCGTGAAACGCATTTCTATTATTTTGATTGTATCAAATTCACCTTCAACGACGATTTGGCTTGATGCTCTTCGAGAACTGATAAAAATAGCGAACGCTGTGTCTTTTATATTAAAATAGAATGGCACCTTACATTTGCGCAATGTCTTTTACTTTCTAGTCTATGTATATTCTAAACTGGTATTATAAAATCGATTTTCTGTCTGTTCGTTCGTATTTGCAAATATCAAGGACTACTTAATCTTTGAGAAAAAGTGGCAAGTAACTACTAGGCAACAGTATCAGACATAGCTAGAGGCATTTAAATGCTACAACTTTCCTTTGATTATAATATAATCTAGCTGCTGAAGTAATGTTTGGGCTTATTTCCTGGTATTCGCCAAAATAAATAATGCAATATCCTTCGATTTATGCATGTGCCACGTATATATAAAAAATTTAACGCCAATTCCTATACCTATACAGTTTGGGATTTGTTTGTAAGAGAGTTTCATCCCGGCAAAGGCGGGCACATGGTTCAGAAAATAATAAAATCTATATTCTAGCTGCCAAAGAAACCGGAATTCTTAACCAAAAATAATTGAACTTCTTCTACCCATTCGCTTGGTATGCGTATATTTTACAGGTGTTTATTGTTGTTATTGCTGTTTGGCTGGAGTGGTGATTTGTTAATTTAAGTTATTATTAAGTGTGGACAGTTTTTTCAAAAAAAAACCTTATGGTTTGCATAATGTTCTTGGGATTTTTTAAGAACTAGATTTATTTCACGGTTGTGTTACCTATTCTTTTTGTCTATTTATGGGCCAATATTAATATAGTACATATACAAACATACAACAATGTTATTTTAAAGTATATATTACAGTTTTTATGCAACTAAGTAGGTACTTTATAAGTATAACAACCATGCATGCTCAAATAGTGATTCATGCCAAGCAAAAAAGCCAATTCAAATCAACAAATTTTTAATAAATACAGCCGACATTAATTTAAAGAATGGTTTTTAAATATATACACAAACAAGGGTAACTATTTATGTATATTTCTGCTTTTTATATTGTTTACATTGACTTGCAAATTTTGTCTCGGCAAAAAAATGGAATTAGCTCGAGAAATTTTTCGTTCGATTATTTTCTACGACTTTCGACGTGGATTATCAAAACAAGAGTGCATCGAAAAGCGTGATGGTATACCGAATATAGTTATTGTGCCAGAAACCATATATGCTGTGCGTGAACTGATAATCCTGTGACATACTGTAAGTTTGAGGCATCCCTAGGCATTGGTTCCACCAGCATACATAAGATGATAGATGTCGCATAAACACAACTTTGAAAAAAGTCTGTTCTCATTGGATCTCACATAATTTTGCCAAAACTCAAAAAGACGCTCATGCCGATTGGTGCTAACAATTGCTCAATGAATTCAATTGCAGTGCTTAAAAAGACATATGTATATAGAATCGTAGCAGGTGACGAATCAAGGATGTACGCGTATGAGCCTGGAACTTAAAAGCAGTCTATTGTGTGGATGTTTCAAGATGAACCAAATCCAACAACAGTTGTTCGCGCTCAAAGTGTTGCCAAGCAAATGGTGGCTTGTTTCCTCAGTAAAACTGGAACGGTGCTACCTGAACAACGTAGTCACTTCTGAATGACCGACCAGAGCCATTTGTTTGCCGAAATTATTCGTTGAATTGAGGGAAACAAACAATCGCCGTCGAATCATTCCTCACCATGGCAATACGAGCTCTCACATATCTCGTCAAACAATTGACTATATGATGGGCTTTCCACCTTACAATTCTGATTTGCCAACCAATGCCTTTCTTTTTATTCCAACACATGAAGAATATGTAAATTGCGTGCAGAACGATTTTCGGGCGCCGAAGAAGCTGTTGATGCGGTCAAAACCATGGAGTTGTCTCAATCGGAATGGAAAATATGTTTTGACAAATGGTTCGAGCGCATGAACAATTTCATTAATCATCATTGAAATTAGTTTTTATACAATAAAACCATTTTCAATGGCATGTTTCCTTTATTAGGCCAGAAATAAAAATAGCTACTCTCGTATTACGCATCTTTCTATACATATTGTTTATCCTTGGCGTGGACGTGCGCAGTTAGCTGTAATGGAGCAATCTCTTGAAGCTTTAGACTTTTAGTGACTTGATGTTTCAATAAGAAACACTGCTCGCGATCAACAACCCTTCCCTTGCGTATATAAGATCTCAAAACTGTAGACTGGAAGGGCGATTTCGGCTGCAGTTCTTCACTCAAAATTGATCCCAACGAGTTTAAAACTTAATCTGCTTTCACCTGCCAATAATTAGAATCGCTGGTCTCTTGAAAATACAATTTTATTTAAACATTTCTTTGTCGCTTAGACTAGCACAAACGTTGATATCACGCTGGTTTTTAGTCATCATGATGGTGATGATGATGATGATGTCCCCCTCCGTAACCTCCATATCCTCCGTAGCCTCCATATCCGCCGTGTCCGTATCCGCCATGATTACCATGCCCATATCCTCCATATCCACCATATTCTTCGGAGGAATCACCGCGTACCTTACGAACGCCGCTGTTGTCATGCTCACCGACCTTGTCATCGGCATCCAAGGGCGCGCCCACTAAGTCGATAGTGCCGCAAGTCGCCAGAGCAATTAAGCCCAGCAGAGCGAGCGCAATGAGCGTGAAACGCATTTCTATTATTTTGATTGTATCAAATTCACCTTCAACGACGATTTGGCTTGATGCTCTTCGAGAACTGATGAAAATAGCGAACGCTGTGTCTTTTATATTAAAAAAAGTGACACCTTATATTTGCGCAATGTTGTTAATATTTAGCTTAAGTATTTTTAAACTGGTATTAACGAGCCGATTTTCTCTCTGTTCGTTTGTATATGCAAATATCACGTCCGAATTGTAGACGGCTACTGAAATGCTTGCATAATATCCAGTTTCAAGGAATACTGCGTTTTTGAAAAAATGGCAGTTACTTCGCAACAGTATCAGACATGACTGAGAGCATACAATGCTGCCCTCACTCTGCCAATATAAAAACAACTTTCCTTTTGGACTTTTTTCCCAGCATGTGCCGAACTACGCCCATGGCCATAATGCAATGAACCATTATATCGATCATATTTGGCATGTCGTAAATGTATATATTTTATATGCAATTTGGTATTTCTTTTGGAAAAAATATCATCCTGACGAAGGCGTTCACATGGTTTTGTAAACAATAAAATCTATACTCTAGCTACCAAAGAAACCGGAATTCTTGACCAGTAAACAATTGAATTTTTTCTACCCGTTCGCTTCGAATGCATATATTTTACTTATTTTTCTTTTTGCTTTCTGACTGGAGTGGCAATTTAATTTGTTATTTCAAAGTACATATGTATGTATATTATTATTATTATTTTGTACAGTTTATTTACTTAATTAATTGAGTAATAAACTTAAGAGCTAGGCACTAATAACTAAGATCTTCGGCCCGATATGATGTTACGTTGTAACTTAGAACATATGTAATTTTAATATGAAGTTGTTACGTTAAATAGTAAATTTACAGGCTTTTAGAATATTGATAAATTTGAAAATGTTGTCTTTTGTTGATTCAAGAAGTAAGTTTATAAATGTTGAGTTGATTTTTTGGCATTCGTGTTGGATTGGTGGACAATCGTAAATTATGTGATGAAGAGTGAGTGTTAGATGGTGGCATATAGGGCAAGGTGGTGTTGTGGTGTTATCCATAAGGTGATGGTGAGTTAGGAAGGTGTGGCCCATTCGGAATCTGCAAAACTTATTTAGGTGTAATTTTGGGATTTCATGTGGGAACTTTGGCGTGATTCCGTTTGGGTTTATTTGTTTGTATGTGTGTGTGTATGTTTGCCAATCGATCCTGCGTTTTATAAGGCAATGGGATTGTATATATTACAGATTTAATGCAAGTAAGTAATACTTTTGGTAGTATAACAACAATATGAGTTAAAAGTGATTCAGTTCATTTTGTTCGATTAGTACGTTTAGAATGTGTACCGTAGACAAATCTCAATATGAGGCGCTTCCTCTTCATATATCAAAGTAGCCGCGGAAATACGATGCAAATTGATTAAGGAGTAGACTATCAAGAAAATCGTTCACACACATGTGAAGAAGATTTAAAAAAAAATTCTTTTTGATTAATGACGACCCTTCCACATCAAAAAAATTTTGTTGTTTATATCTTGTGGGGCATCGGTAGAAAGGGCTCCGTCTATTGATAAAAAAGTACTTTTTTTGGAAAAAAAAATATCGAAAAATATCCTCCCCACCGACCCCTCTGCAATCAATGGTTTCTCGTTTGGCCAGAGAACTTACACTTGAATCTCGTTTGTACGGTTCGTCAGGACCAGAAAAAGGCCGTGTAAAAAAATAACCGTGCAAAAAAACTCATTTTTCACGTCGCAATAGGTGTGCGGTGAGAAGAGCTGTGCCAAAACATACAGAAAATAAATTCGAACGCTAAAGAGGGTATTTCTGGTACGGAACTCTGTGTAGGTGAGCCCGACTCGTACTTTACTGCTTTTTTTCACGGGCAGAAAACAATCGAAAGTTTCGGTCAGTGCCAGACTTAGGTACACCAAAGCCTCCTCTCGTCAGTACAGATATTCCTCCTGGATCCATCGTTAGCAATTGCATCAGCGACGGTATTAAGCTTCGCAGCAGGTCAGGTGTTCGTGCAGCTACGTCAGTGGTGCGGATAATAATAATAATAATTTGCTGGCGCAACAGCCAGTGTGGGCTTAAGTCTAGCCTTTTCGCGTTACCTTGTGTGTGCTTTTTATATTTTACACAAACTAACGGGAACTACATTAACCGAACCCGAACGGGCTTAGAAGCTTTTCATGGCAATGAATACTCTCGGAGAATCGTCAATTCATCACGAGAAGTGGCGCCGCGCAAAGAAACAATTGAAAAGTTATTCTTTTTTTTTTGTTATATCAATCCGGCCGGTCTTGAACCCAGGCCCTTCAACATCAGCGACCAAACAATCGTCCACCGCGGCGCCATTTAAGAATTACGTAAGTAAAAAATCGTTGTTTTCTTCGAAATATTTTTTTATTTAAACTGTTGTTTGTCGCTTCGACAAGCACAAAACTTGATATCACATTTGTTTTTTAGGCATGATGATGATGATGGTGGTGAATTCAATCTCAGTAGCGGTCATATCCACCATATCCACCGTCTCCATATCCACCGTAACCGTCATACCCTCCATATCCGCCGTTACCATATCCTCCATATCCGCCATATTCTTCGGAGGAATCACCGCGTACCTTACGAACGCCGCTGTTGTCATGCTCACCGACCTTGTCATCGGCATCCACGGACACGCCCACTAAGTCGATAGTGCCGGAAGTCGCCAGAGCAATTAAGCCCAGCAGAGCGAGCGCAATGAGCGTGAAACGCATTTCTATTATTTTGATTGTATCAAATTCACCTTCAACGACGATTTGGCTTGATGATCTTCGAGAACTGATGAAAATAGCGAACGCTGTGTCTTTTATATTCAAGTAAAATGACACCATATTTCTGCGCAATGTTTTTTAATTCTAAGTCTTATTATATTTTAAACTGGTATTAACAAATCAATTTTCTGTCTGTTCGTATGTGCAAATATCACGTCTGAGTTGCTAGATGGCTACTAAAATGGCTGTATGAAATCCAGTTTTGAGGAATGCTGTGGCAAGTTACTACTTGGCAACAGCATCAGACATAGCTAGAGGCATATTAATGCTACTCTGACAATATAAACACAACTTTCCTTTGATTATACCCTAATCTAGCTGCTGAAGTACGGTTTGTGCTTATTTCCTGGCATTTGCCGAACTTCGCCCATAGCAATAATGCATTGAACAAGCCATCATATCCTTCGATTAAGTATAAATATATACGATTACGTATAAAAATAAACGCCAATTTATTTCCAATCTGGGATTTGTTTGCAAATTAATATCATCCCGACGAAGGCAGGCACTTGATTTTGTAAACAATAAAATCTATATTCTAGCTACCAAAAAAACCGGAATTCTTTACCAGCGAACAATCGAAATTTTTCTACCCATTCGCTTCGAATGTGTACATTTTAGACGGGTTTATTGCTCTTTTTGCTTTCTTTAAGGAGTCGCAATTTAACTTCTTATATTTAGGTATTAGTATATTACAGATTTAATGCAATTTAGTAAATATTTTATAGGCATTACAACTATGTGAGTAAAAATGGTGATTCATTCATACGCTCAGTTGGTTGGTATGCTCAGATCAGAAGTAGATGCGGGAATACGATGCAAGTTGGTTATTTTAATTCTTAATATCTGACTGTTCGGCCTTTTAGCACCTTACTTTCCGCATTTGTATACAATGGAGAAAGAATGGTTTAAAGGCGGTAGACAAAAAATTTTCAAGTGCCAATCACTCGATTTAAAAAAATCATCAAAAAATGATGTCTCTTTGGAAAGTTCAACATCAACTAATTTTCTTTTTGATTGTTTGAAAGTGTAAACTACAAAGAGGATTATGTTTTACTTGCTTTCTCCTGCCAATAGTTAGACATAGGCATATTGATATTGTTGATAACGTTCATCCTATATTTCTAAAAGCACTGCTACCAAAACTTCTGCCTTTTATCACTCATCTCTTCAATGATGTTTTCACGACTTCCACTTTTCCTGGTACATGGAAGTGGGCAAAATTGGTCCCGGTACCAAAGGTTAATAATGATATTCGGAAATCCCTGAACGACAATAACGTTACATTTTTGGTCTTGTTAGACCATTCCAAAGCATGTGCTAATTGAAAAATCTTTGGTTTTTCTTCTACTGCCTGCAACTTGGTTGCATCCTACCTTCAAGGCAGATCACAGTCAGTGCGTAGCGGGGAGTTGATATCTCGACCACTTCATCTGTCTCGAGGGGTACCACAGGGATCCATTCTGGGCCCACTTCTCTTTAGTATGTACATAAACGACCTACCAAAAAATTTTAGAGGGTAAATGAGTGGGCTACCAAAGACAGTCGGAGCATAAACCCTAAAAAATCACAATGTGTCGTTATAGCAAAAAAATCCGTTGACTGCTAAGTAGATTTCCTTTTCCTGCAATCTTCCTGATTTTCTTTGTCAAAAATGTTGGTTTTATTATTCTTAAAGTTTCGGTTAGTGTGAGATTCAAAAATGCCTTAACCTCCTCTCGTCTTGGAACCATCGTTAGTTATTACGCGGACAGGCCGTATCAAACTGTTTAAATGCTCGAACTAGGCCGGTTTAGTGTCATGCCTAGTTCGAGCTGGGTTCGCCGATATTGACGCGGTCAGCATTGTGCCGGCGGACGCGCTCTGCATTTCAGGCTCGCTCTATTACCCGCATCGTGGACAGACTGTTGGCAGCTACCGAGCATAATATGCTGCGCGCTGTCCTGCTTCTCCTGAAATCGAGGGCAGCAGGGATCTTTCTTATGTATATAAACGGGTATGTAGTAATCCATTTCGCAGTGCTCCCGTTCCGAATTCAGGGCTCTCCTATTTTTACAGCGACCAGTTCGTTTCAGATATTCCATTAGTTTGCGTAAAATAAACGATTCATCGAAAACACAACTGGTAAGCTCAACTAGAATCTCCTAAAAACTGTGCACATAAAATATTCTGCTATTGTAATCACATGGCAAAATTCATATTCACCGGCTCTCAACGATTTGGTTGTAAATGAGAATACACTACAGATTTACATGAATAATAACATTGTTTTTATTTATATTGAATATCGTTTATTATTAGAAATATTTTATTTAAGCAGTTCTTTGTCGTGTTAACATGCACAACAGATTATGTTACATTTGTTCACATTTGTTGTTTAGCCATAGAATCCACCACCATGTCCGTGATGATGATGGTGATGGTGTCCTCCGTATCCTCCATAGCCTCCATATCCTCCGTATCCACCATAACCACCGTCACCATATCCACCGTATCCGCCATATCCGCCGTCACCATATCCACCGTATCCGCCGTAGCCTCCGTATGGTCCGCCACCAAAGAACTGGCGTGTCTTACGAACACCGCTGTTGTCATGCGCACCGACCTTGTCGTCGGCTTCCAATTCAACGGGCACAAGCTCTAGCTCGACCACGTCGGAAGTGGCCAGGACAATCAAGCCCAGCAAAGCGAGCGCAATGAGCGTGAAACGCATTTTTATTGTCTTTATTGTTATAAATTCACTTGCAGCGTCGATTAGGTTTGGCGCTCTTCGAGAACTGATAAAAATTTCGAACGTTGTGTCTTTTATATAAAAGTAAGATGACTCCCAACTTTTGTACAATGTCTTCTACTTTTCAATCTGCATATTCATTTAACCGTTTTAATGAATCGTCTGTTTGTCTGTCTGTTTGTTTGTGGAAATGCCACATCTCAATTGCTAGCCGGCTAAAAAGATTGATGATAACAACAACAACAACAGTACCTGGCAGCACGGAAGGGCGAATATTTCCATAACCATGCTGACAATTTTTACACAACTTGACTTCTCTTGTAATCTCATCTATTGTCGTTTCTGAAGTTTGGTTTGGTATAATTAATTTTCTGTAAATGAAATCAATATACCAAATTGGGTTGTTTCTTATTGCACTTTTGTAAATCATTCTATTGTTTTCTCTTCAACATCAATCATCAACAACATCATGAATGAGAGAATTCACTTTACTCTAGACAACATTTTTATGGGGTGTTCAAAGAGTAGCAGAATTTTTGCTACGGAAAATAGTAAAATGACACCATTTGAATATTTGATGGCCTAATGAAATTTTCCCTTTGTCATTGCGTTTATCTAACGTTAGCTAACTTCGCCACAAAAGATCTGTCATATTCTGGCATTCAGCTGCCGTAACAGCCAATCATTGAATGTGCCAAGTTTTGGTATCCAAAATAGCACCAATTGCGCCACAAACAAGCTTCTATTTCCGAAAAGATTCAAGATTCATCCCGACGAAGGCGGGTAAATGGAATAGCAAACAATAAAATCTATGATTTAGCTATCAAAAAAACCGGAATTCTTTGCCAATAGAGGATTGGGCTTTTTCGCCACCTTCGATTCGAATGCGATTCGAATGCGTGGTTTTTGTTGCTTTTTTGCCAGAGTTGCGGTTTTTTAATTGAACGTTTTATGTGGAAGGTTCTTTCAAAAGGTCTTGTTTTTTTTTGTTTTTGCATAATGTTATTGGGATTTTTTTTGGAACTAGATTTATTTCGCCATTGTGTTATTTATTCTCTTTCCTCGTCGTTGGTTCTAGATAACTGACTGTTGTGCCTATCAGCAGCTTTCTTTTTGTATACGATAAACAAAGAATGGAAAAAAGACGCTAGACAAAAAAACATTCAAGCATCAATCTTTCAATTTCCAAACAAAAAACTTAAAAAAATGATTTCTGTAGATGTAGATAGTTTTGGACAAATGAGGTAGAAGGATTCTGATTTTACACACTAGCATTTAGTTGTAGACTTAACAATTTGGTTTTTTATTCATTTTTTGGACCGCTTTTGCGTTAAATGTCTTGCTAAATGCTCTAAATGTGCATTAAATGCTCAGCATGAGCGCTGCATTAGGGCCAGTTTTACAGTGGATGTTTAAATATAATTTGCGAATTGAGTTTAAATCTAGTTTAACTTTTCTTGAGTTTCACAGTGCATTTATTTAAATACGGAATAATGAATGGCAACTTTGAATATTTGACAATTGAAGGTTGGCACAACTTGCCAAAAACATATGTTCAATTGTTCAATTATGGAGGCAGCGCGAACTTAAAATTTTTAGTCGACCGAAAGAAGTGAATTATTGGATATTGTGCAAAGAATCCACAGTTTATATTATTTATAATACTACGGGATCATTTATATGTGCTATACCATGCAGTTTTATGTTTAATTTGATCTCTTACAAATTGCAATATTGTCCACGCAGCTTGCTTGCACATCCGAAATCAGCTGTTTATTTGTTTTCGATTGCAACTCTGTGCCGTATTTAAATATCCACAATCGGCTATTTAAATCGTGTTTAACTTCCAACTGTGAAACTGAAATTCCCTATTTAAACTGCAATCAGTGTTTAAACATCCACTGTGAAACTGGCCCTTAGTGTTAAAAGGATATTTTTGCTTTTTTCTGTTAATTTTTTATAGTCACGTAAGGCAAGTACCTACTTTAAATGATCGATGCAGTGCATCAAGTAACTTGAAGTATGTAGAAGCTGAAGAAGTTTCGCACTAAGCAGGGGCACCTGGAGAGATCAGATACGTGGCGCATAAAGCTTTATAGCAATACGATAAAGAAAATCCGAAATTTTTATGAAGTTCTAAAGTTTATAATAAGAGGAGGTGTGGTTAACCCGACATTATATGTATTGAGCGAATTCGACTCACAACTATGAAAACTCTGCTGATTATTAGGGTTACAAGTAGAAACTCTGCGCAACAGATTGTACAGAAAAGAAAATTTAATCACCTCCCGGGTAGTCGGATTAGCCTCATATTTTAATTTTCAGAAAAATTTAATATTGGATTATAACTTCATTTACAAACATTATGAGCAAAAATGTTAATTTCTTCTTTAAATAGTACTCGCGGATAGTTGTTGCTCAATTGGTCCTGCTGGCAATTTTACATCTTTGTGTTGCTGTAATAAATGTGCTTTTTTCTGTGAATATCTGCAAGAAATATAACTACCAGTTTTTGATTTGCATAAGTAAAGATTTTAGAGATCTTTGAAATGCTAAGTTTGCCCCGATGACATCATTAACTAGAGCTACGACAGCCGCAATGTAAGAATCCGAGCATATCTTGGAACTGTGTTGTAATCTTATTCCGACAAATGTCTTAATTGCAAAATTCGAAACCAGTGAATAGAACATGAAAAGGCACCTCAATCCTGGCATTATCTAGATTCTAGACACTCACAGAGTAGCGTATAGACTATAAATTTTGCCTCATTCACGCATCACAACTTTCCATGCCACCGGAAATCTATAAGCTAATCACTAAATGTAATTTTTATAAAATGTGCAATCGAAACGGCTTTGAACAATCCGCCTCACACCAATTCAACGTTTGAGCCTAAGAGTATGCAAAGCTCTATGCAATAAAAGTTCGCGCAAATGCCATGGAAAATATACAGAATTTTATTTACATTTTGAAAAATTACTACAAGCACTTTCGATTGTATTGCGCGACGGACTGACTAGCCCCAGTAGTGGTGGTGGTGGCCCCAGGGACGTTGTCCATATCCGTATCCATAGCCGCCCCATGGACGGTAGCCGTAGCCGCCATACCCGCCGTACCCGCCATATCCACCATACCCGCCATATCCGCCGTAGCCGAAGCCGAAACTGCGCGTATCCCGCTCTGCGGTGTTGCCGTGTGCGGCACCTGCATCCGCCATGCCGGGCACACCGACCGCAGGCGCGTCGGCCGGCACCGCGGCGGGCGGCGGGGTGGCCGCCGATACATCAGAGGCTGCGGCGGTGGTTGGTGCAGTCGGCGCGACAGTCGCTGTCTCGTCGGTCTTAGGCGGCGGAGCGGCCGACTCTGTCGCCAGCACGGCGGAAATCAGCAGAGCAAAAGTCACTATTAACGCGAAGGAGCTCATCTTGCACTTGCAGCTTGTGTGGCACGCTCGATTGAGTTGCATCGACTTGAGTTGTGCTCGCCGCGAGCTTACAATTTTCACTGACTTTCATTGCAAGGACTGCAGGGCTTTTATAGTCACACCGTCAACGTCAATTGCGCTCCGGAGAATCCCATAAATCTCGCACTTGGCCGCGCTTGCTTCCAGCCGTATTATTAGCAGATCTTCGCAATGCAAGTTCAACGAATTTTCATGCTGTTGTTATTTTTTCGATTTTTTCCTCTTGTTTGTTGTTATTGTTTTTATTTTTGTAGTACTCATGCAAATTACAGCAGCGTTCTTACACGTCAAAAAAGATTCTGTGAGACACCGTCGCTGGGATTGTAAGGCAAGTTTTCCATGCCACCCTTTCATAAGTTGAAGATACGATTTCAGGAAGCTGCATCACTGCACAATCTCCGAATCGAACGGAAATGATCAGCATTGAGGAGAAGCTTATGTCGATTAAAGGAATTGAAGCCTTTATTTTGTCCCTATAGTGTTTCGAAGAGGTCTCTAGAATTGCATTGATTTGAGTTCAAAAGATATAGCCATTTAGTGCAGTATATAATATGCGTAAAAAAATAAATAATTTGCAAACATGAAACCTCAGGAAGCAATATCCAAATTGCTTAAAAGAAGTTATTCGTTATTGTCTTCTTTTTGAAGTATAAACTCCAAACGAGAATCAAATATTCTCAACTGTATGATTATTATAATAATTATATTAAAACTAATTAGTAAGAAAGTTAATGCAGATAGAAAACTTCACTGAAGTGTTTAATATTTGCTTTTCCAGAATAATCATAATCTTCGGACTTGGATTTCGAATTTTCAAGCAACGGAAATGTTCAAGTAACGGAAATGCTATTTGAAAATTTGCTCAGTGTATGTGTATTTGTATGGTTATTTTGTTAAGTCCACATTTTGCTCTTCGTTCCGGCCTACTCGTCCCGCCCTCTCTTTTCCACACTCGCCCACTCTGTTAGGCTGTAGTTAAAGAATTGTGCAAACTTTTGAGCTGTCGCGTATTACTCAAAATGTGGACTCATTAAGTTCACAGAAATTGGGGTTTCCAGACACACTTGAAAAAATATGCGATCAAAAAATATTTGTCGATATTAATAGTATCTATACACATATGTATTAATCAATCTTTTTTGCCAATATTGTACTGTTCTTGTGTTTCAGTTAGACCAAGAAACCAATTTTATGAGCCATTACAAACAGTCAACTACTGTCGAAAAGGGGCTATTACCCGCTATTTAGGGGACGCCAATGCAGTGATATTGATTTTAAATTATTCTCTAATAGAAATTAAAATGTATATTATAACTCTTATATCAGGTGAAGTAAAAGTAAATGTATGATATTTCCAATAGATGGCTTTAGTAATCTGTATCTCCCGTATATGAGTACGATAGGGTAACGCTAGAAGGCGTTCGTAAGATAAGATTTCGTTCTAAAAAAAACGCCCACTTAATTTAGTTTTGTTTGAACGCGCTTCAAAGATGGACACCAGCAAAGAGAAAATACGTCATTTTTCTCAGTTTTTCGTCAATAAAGGCGCCGAAAATTTGAATAGTGTTAATGGTTCTGATGCTGTAACAGGTAATTACGCGCAATTCTGGTTTCATCGATTCCGTTCCGGAAATTTTGATCAAGGATGCACCAAATTCTGACTATGCTAAATAAAGCCTTCAATATGGATTTCGTTTTACTACACCAAATAAATTATATCAAGTTATCTTTAACAACTTTGATTTATGTAATAATAAATTTCATGAATTCAAATTTATGGCGAATATAAAATATTGTTTCCCGATTTAAATTCCGTGTAATCGAAATAAAAAAACCTTGCATTCGAATGTAAAAAACACGAATTAGAAATTGCTTGGAATATAAATTGTTATTGCAATGTTATTGAATTGTCCAACTATGCAAACACCCCCCGGTTGGGTGCGCCAATGATTGGCAAGGCAAACAGCAGCCAGACAAATGTTTACTTTGCACTTAAGTGGGAACATTTTCAGTGTAATGTGCGATATTCTCCAACTGAGCAAGCAAACTGAAGCACCGGCAGCTGAAGCATCAATCAGCACATGGCGCAGTGCGTCAACCACTCCGATCGCCCATTCACACAGTCACACAAACGCTGCAACAATCTTAATGAAAGCAAAGCTCAGCGGCAATAATTCATGCTGCCAAGTGCGCCGACGTGCTGCTGTCATGTCGTGCACAGTAGGTACCTCTTCGAAATGAGCTATCAATTTGCTTTGGCCATTACAAATTAGCCAACAATTAGAATAGAGGCAAGTTCCTTGGCATTATATCGAACACGAATCAAAAGTCCCTCGAGGCAGCTCAATCCATATTAAATGCAATTAAATTGTAAGCACTTGCTTGAAATGTGCATTTATCACAAAATTCCAATCAAATGCAACTTTTTTCTTTGCTTGCCAGTGCATAAATTCATGCATATATGTATATCTTCCGAAAGCGTGCATGGAAATTAATATTAATATAATGTGCACGATTTTTGCCGAATAAAACCACTTTCTTTTTGGAAACATGAAATCATAACAATCAGACAACTATAGTTTTGCTGCCTTTTCAGGATCTGTTAGACAGCTTTTTATGGCTTTCTTCAGCTTTTCTCTCTGACCTGGATGTGTTTTGTTAATTGCAGAAGATGTTTGAAAGACACTTGATAAACTGCATATTCCTTTCGTTAGTTTCCTTACAATTTGCTGTAAATTTTACGAATAGTTAAATTTAAGAAAATTTCTCCTAAGTCATATTTCAGCGTGCCTTTCAGCAAAAATTACTACTAAGATACTTATTTCATGTGTCTGTATATATTCTAATTGACGTCTAATTCAGGAACTTCATTTTCACGCTACAAAATTCGAATTCCCTTTATATAAATGTTCAATGCAGGACATTTAAGGAAGTTGTAGTAGCTTTAAACTTTATTCGAATTTAAATTAAATAAGCACGAAATTGCTCCTTACATGGAACAGGAATTATGTCAACTCTTTAGCGAGACCATAAAAGTAGATTTTGCGCAAAAATCGATTTGACTTTTCACCATATGAAAATTCAAAATTGTATTTCTTTAGCTCTTGCATAGAATGTTTTGCAAACTTCACATCTTATCGACTTAAAAAGATAGAGCAATTGTAGTCTCCTTCCTTACGAATCAAGAAGGGTTAAATAATGTAAGATGGTGGGGAGTATTTGTGATGGATTACCTTTATAAATTTTTTGGACTTCAGCACGAATTGGAAGATCATATCTGCACGCATATTAAAATTGCATCCAAATAGAAAAGCGCAGAATAAAGCTTCTCGTGTAGCTCATAACGCTTACACAGTGCAACAAATCGGCTGCTTTTGGTTTCACGCCTAGAAATTGCAATGCCTTTTGCATAGCTTTCGATCCCTAACAATCGTGCTTTTGCTATCGTGTAACCCGTTTTTAATTGTTTCGAAGAGATACAGCTTAGCAGGCTTCTATAATCCAGCTCGTCTTTGAGAGCAAACATGCTTTCAATTCCACTGACTTAACGCTATTTTTCACTCTATCCAAAAGATTCAAATTGTAATGAAAGTACTTAGAAATAATCCAAAGACGTTTTCCTAAAAAAGGAACGACCTCAGGTTGACCTTCATATTATTTCTCAGTATAGCTGCGTATTGAAATTTCTTCAACATTTCCAAACAACTTTCTTGTTTTGTAAAATATTTATTCGATTTATTTTAAGAAGACTTCATATTTTTCTCTGAGCTTGAATTCTTCTTTTTTTCGTTTCTTTTCTAGGCAGACGACAAAATAAAAGTCAAGTTGGTGCAAGTTATAGCTCATATAATAGGACAACAAAAACGTTGAAAGCATCATCGGAAAAAGGATGCGTAGGCACATTCGCTGACGATAACAACACTGAATCTCCACTTACAAGCGAGGTATAAGAATACTGGCAATGTGGGGGTCTTTATATCCCAGGACATGTGGTGACCAAGCGCAACAGCAAACACGTCTAACCGCAAACAAATAGTTCGTGCTATAATACATGGATAATTTATATATAAATCAAAATTTATTATGATTTTACTCTTATACTGTTATTTACTCTAGATCGAGTAAGTCGAATACTACAGTTAAAAGGTTAATAAATTACAATTTACGTTCTAAAATCTAAACAGTAACAAATATTCGTCTAACACAGATTTTGGCATAATACTAGAAAAAACACATGCGCCGGCCGCTTCAGCCGAGCAGCCCCAGCAGGCCGGCAAGTGGATTGGCTGCGCCGCCAGCGGCTGCTTGCGCAGCACCACCGGCATCGCCCGCACCGTTGGCGATCAAAGGCCGCAAACTGCTGCCCAACGCCTGGCCCAGCAGACCAGCCAACTGCGCGGTCTGCGCTGTGTTGCCGGCGGAGGAGCCGGCACCGTTGCTGCTGAGCGCGTTGCCACCCACGGCGCCGCCGTAGCCCGGATAAGCCGCCGTAGACGCCTGCTGATAGCCACCCAGACCAGCTGTGGCGCCTCCAAATGGATAGCCCGCATAGCCGCCGTAGGCAGGATAACCGCCGCCATAGCCGCCGCCATATGCTGCAGGACGATAACCACCATAGCCGCCATAACTGGGATAACCGCCGCCATAGCCGCCGCCATATGCTGCAGGACGATAACCACCATAGCTGCCATAACTGGGATAGCCGCCACCGAAGCTCTGGTAACTGGGATAGGCGCCGCCATAGTAGCCGCCGGCAGCACCACCGTAGTAAGGGTCGGCCTGTGTGGCTTGTGTGGCCTGCGCGGCGACCGCACTCGCCAGCGCCGACTGCGGCCGTATCAAACGCAAAAAGGGCCGCAAGTAGCCCAGCGTACGGCCCTGCTCTTGCGCGCCGGCTGCTGAGACGCGATTTCCTCTGGCAGCTGTGGTTTTGCTGGTGCTGGCTTTGCGTGAAGCCTTCTGGCGCGTCTGGCAGCTGGCCAACGTCAGCAACAAGCTCAGCAGCAACACTTTGTATAGCAGCGACATTTTCCAAGTCGACTCGATTCGATGTTCCTGTTTTTTGTTATCGCGCTTGTTGCTTCGGCTCCGGCGACTTCCAACGTTTCCGTACAACTCAAAACTGTTTCGACAGTCCGCCGCGCGCACTGTTCTTATAGACTACAATGCGGCGGCTACAGTTTCCAAGCGATTTTTCCAACCAAACTGCAAGTTCGCGCAATTTCCATACTCAGACCCGCCGACCTTCACACGGTTTTTGGCCAGAAGCAAAGGCAATGAGTTTGCTTTTTGGTGCCTCCCTGCTCAAACAGCAGCATTCTGCAAGATACTCATAGAATCTTTTGACTTAGTTATTTTTTATTTGTTTATTTAATTGCCTCAGTCTGCTTTGTTGCCGGCTGCAATGTCGTCCAAGTGATCGCGCTTGTTGGAGGCATCTTCGCATCTTCGCATCGACTGCGCCACTGACATTGACATTGGCGGCTTATTGGGTGTGCTCGCTCGACAGCGTTTCGGCGTTTTGGCCAAAAGCGAAATCAACCAAGCGCATTTTTGTTGCCTTGCTCGCTTGCGGTGCTTTGCGGTTTGCTGTTGGCTGTTTACTTCCGCAGCGGCCAAAATGTGATTTCGCATGTCGAAATTGATGGCATTTCGCTGTTTCGCGTGGGCCGTGCACAAATTTGCCGTTTTAGCCGTGAGCATTTTTGAGCAATCTTTAGAGCGGTGTGAACGTGCGACTTGCGCTTGGCACCGTTTGGGGGTAATTGACCTGGCGGGTTCATGGCGGGTTTCTTCTTCACTTTGGTCAACCCAGAACGAAAATATTGTTTATTAGATTCATATATCCAACCACATATCCGTTTGAACTTATCGCTTGTGATTAATTATCTTTTCATCTACACGTCCGTATCTTTTACATGTGCGCTTATGCATTGATATTGTTTTCGATTTTTAGAACCTGCTATACCTTTATTATACTCGTATTAAGTTGGTGCCAAAACTGACACGCCTTAAAATACTTGCCATAGGTACAGACAAACAGTGTGGCAGTCAGTCTGATTGGAGGCTGTTTTGGTTTGTTCTCTTCCAAAAGGTTCAATAATAAATATCACAAGCAGCGGAAGATAGTATTTCAAAAAAGTCAGAAACATTTTTTTTTCAAAGATGTTCTGAGAAGGAAAACGTTGGTAAACGTGAATGGGCTCATCAAAATATAAGCTACAGTGGTCAAATTTAGCTTAGCTTAGCTTTCAAAGCGCTGAATTGAATAGTACAATGGAATTGAAATACATTCGAATTTGCAAACAAGGCTTGATAAAAAGGAATTTTTATTCTATTTATATTTCATTTGCCCGAAATATTGACCGAAGACGGCATATTTTTAAGATCTAAGCCGAAGCATAGCTTGAACTGCTAATATGATTTTGAATATATTAAATATATTTGTATATAACTTTTAAAAAATTAACCTGTATTCCGATTTTGACAAATCTAAATAAGAGCAATACCGTTTTCGCAAAGAGTCTCCGGTATAGGAACCCTTAAGAACAATAGCGGTATACACGATCTGATAAAAATACTCTTGTAATATGCATCTGGAGAATATTTTTCCACCACATGAAATCACAAGAACAAAGATGGAAAAATTTTTTTGCAAACCCCTGTATACCCCTAATGGCGAGCGAATTTAATACAAAATATAAGCAACGTGTTTTTCCTGATATAAATAGAATTAAGAACTAGACGCCTTTTACATTTTTCCAGCTCCCCTATTCTGTCTGGCTTGAGTCATAAAAGCACCAATTTAAAATTTTTTATGATTGCATAATATTTTTCATTGATGAAATAACAATCTAATTGTTACTGAAATGCGTGAATTAAGGTGAAAATGATAAATTTTGTCCATTATTTCCATTCTATGGTAACTCCGTTTAGTTTTGATGCAGTTTTTATTAGTTAAGTAGTTGGAATTATTGGCGGCAGAAGTTATCTGCATTTTACAGCATGCTTTTGGAAGCACTATTTTAATCACAAGAATTCAATGAAAGCTTGTAGAAAATTCTTCAACAATGGCGGGCTTAAAAGCTTGTTCTTCTTATTCTTGACTGGTCAGAACAACCCGTTACCGGCCTACGACCTGAGGTAGGGCTTCTCTCCAGGCGCGCTGCTAACCGCGCGCCTTCCTCAGTTGCAAGTGCGCTCAGTGCCTTCTCTACTTAGTCTTTCCATAGCAGGCATGGCATCCCGCGTCGTCTCCGTTCTCCAACTGCCGCCTCCAATACGGTCCTCGCTGGAGCTTGCTCGTCCATACGCACGACATGACCCAGCCAGTGAAGCCGCTGGTTGGTGCTGCAAATGACTATGTCATATAGATTCAAATCTTGTGTTTCGATAATTACTCAAATGAATAGCTGAAAATTCACTTTAGCTGATACTTTAGGTCAAACTGAATTAAAATGATAACAGGTTTATAATGTGCTTCAATGCTTCAAGCCGTTTGAAATAGTTTGTGAAAAAAGCAAAACTTTTCCAATTGCTTCTGTTCAGTTAGTATCTAATTGGCGTATAATTGATTGATTATAATCAATCTTGACGCTTAGTTTCCCAAGCAATTACTCAATCGAAACAACTTCACGCGACGGCAACACTACAATTATTTGCCGGCATGTGAGTCTCGGTGAGTTTGGGAAGCGAGCAACGCCACTGTTTTTTGTTTACATCTTTATTCGTTTCGTTGGTTTTTTTATTGCTCAACCACGGCTCGCTACAGTCTCTTTTGGCAATGACACAAGGTTACGTCCATACTCGCGGGCACATGGCGCTGACAATGAAGTGGTACGTCGTACTCAAAATTATTAGTTTCATTTTAGATTTAATTCGGCGCTTGTATCATTTGGGATTTCCACGCGTTTGGTTCTAGCGCAGATCTTGTTCATCTTACGCAGTTAGAGTGTGTGAGCTGCAAATGATAGCAGCGATAAAAGTAGAACAATAAAATCTGCGGTCACGATCGTTTTGAAAGAAATACATAAGCAGCTAATTAAGAGCAACACAAATAAGAACTGAGCTGGCTCGCTTGCTTTTTGAAGTATGCTTCGATATCTAATATTTAAAAATGATCTTACTGATAGAAAATCTTACCCTTAAGAAGTGAAGAAAATTCTCAAACATTTTTGTAAATCTTTATATCCATATAGTGCACAAGTTATCCATGATACATTTGTGCAAATATTTGTGCTAAGCTTCGGAGATCCCGAGTTCAACGATACTACTCCATTAATATAATGTTGGTGTGAGACTGACTTCTCCTTGATATCTAATTTTGAATACATAAATTCACAATATTATTTTTCTCGTGTCTTCTGAATCTAAGGTCTAGCCATTATTGCAATTAATATTGTTTGTAGTGATCAAACTTTTTTCTTTATATTTGCAACATTTTATAAACATCTAAATTGATACACTCAAATTCGATGTACTATAAAAGATTTTATCATGTTTACAAAATTATCAATAAATTCCAAATTACAAGTTGCAACCTCACATCGTGTTAGGAGCAGAGAAAATAATACCTTTGGGTCTGAGTTTTCTAAAAATGTTGTCGAAAATATTGGATTAGCTCTCATTAGTCCCCAAGAATCTGTAGCAAAGTTGTCCTAGCGGCAAATGTGTGAAGTCTTATTTATCAGTATTATTATTTCAGTAAAAACATGCTTCAGTAAAGCAATCGATTGTTAAAAAAAAGTCGAGCGCTGTTTGAATACTGGAAATTGGAAATTCCTGCTTCTTAATTCGCAATTGAAGCAATACTTTGTTGGAGAATCGTAGGCGGCTTTGAATTAGAATTTAAATCACTTCTAACTTGAAGGAAATTTGATTTCAAATGGTAATTGATCAATTTAGTTTGTTGCTCTAATATATCATTATTGCGCATACGAGTATCTCACAAATTATATAGAAGATGTATAATGTATGGTTAGCAACGCTTCTTACGTAGAATTCTTTTCGTAGAATTACTTCAACCTGGCATGTAAGTATGTGGGTGAACGAGTAAGTTTTTAGTATTGTACATATCTTATATTAGACATTCTTCAAAATATTTCACTTATTTCACTTATTTCTCTTTGAAGATAAAGACAAGACAAATTACAAGCTTTCAAAGCAATTCACTTTTAGTGATTCACTTGTTTTTCAGCATGTACGCAACCACTTCACAAGAGGATCCCCCCGTCTGTTAGCAAGTGTAATTTATTTCTTCGCAAATATTATAATAGGCAAGGAGATGCGCAGAGATACGTGAAGCTACAGTAGTAACTTAAAAAAACCAAAAACAATAACAAAAACTAAAAAATACAAAGCAAAAAACTTAAAACGAGAAGAAACAAACAACGCCGGCTCAGGTAAATCCCCTTCGGAAAGAATTTCAACTTTTGATGTTACGAAGTGCGAGAAAGAAAAGAAGGCAAACAAATGTCTACGCTGCTTTGTAGACGTTACGCAGTCAACATTGGCGACGTAGATGTTCATTTCTGAAATTAGCGCAGTTTCTGGCAGTTCACACGAACGAAGCGGCGTAGAATTTGTCTGCGGAACATTGGAGGGGGGAAGCTGGCTTGGCATGCTCTAAAGCTTATGTGACGCATTATAAAAACTTTGGGATTTTTCGATAATTAACTAGTGACTTGAAAACCTTATTGGCAAACAAATTAACGATGTGAACGTGATTTTGTATGCGAGCCATTTTTCACACAAGCTTATGTACCCGCCTTTGTTCGGAAAATCAAAATTTTCTAAAAAAAGATATGAGCTGTGTTTCTTATTTTTATATGAGATGAGATGATTGGCATTGGCATAAGCCAATTTTCGACCTTTCTTTGCTTTCCACAGCCACGAAAATACTGTATTTGTATCGAGCGGGTGATGCCGACTCGATATGTCGAGGAAACAATTACTATCGATCGAAATACGAGAATCAGCTAAATTTTCTTATTCAAACACAAAAAAATTACCGAACAGCGGTGTCGAATAATTGATACTTCGAGTCAGTAGATCGAACTACATAAAACAGTTTGTGTATCGACTTAACTTGATTTCTGGTTCCAGAATTGCATCCTTAGCTTCGCGGGTTACATCGTTAGTTTCTGTTCGATTTCGATCTAAAAGAATAGCGCCGATGCGAAAATATATCTCACAATATTATCGTAAATAACAGAAACAAAAAGGTACGAACAGACAAACAAACAGACTGCCAATCAATCACACAGACAGAAATATACTCGAATATTAAGATTTATTAATGCTTAGTATAGATTTTAATTTTGTGTTTGAGGCTTGAAATGGCAAATTCTGGGTGAATGTACTTTCACGGCTCGCATGTTTTGGGAAAAAACCTAAATCTAATTTCTACGGTATATACTAGAAGAATGCCTTTTTGCCTTATCATTTATAAAAGTATTTTAATATGCATGCGAGAAATTTTGGACAGATCGTTTAGATTGGCAAAATTTTGAACATTTCTCAGCGGAAAATTTAAGCTTGAAAAAACCTAAATTTTTCTGAATGCTTGAATATAAGCTGAAGATAGGTTAGGTTAGGTTATGCTGGCTGCCTAAAAAAGCCACGAATAGAAACTGTTGAGTCCTTAGCGATGCCATTTAGAGTTCCGTTTGGGAATGGTGAAAGTTAGCTGAAGATAGCTAGTACGAAAATTTTGCAAATGCGAATGTTACAGTTCCAGCTTTGCTGAGCATATAAATTAGGTAGTTGCAAAAGAAATGAAAATAAGAAATAATTGTAGCTTCAACCGAAGGAGCAACAGAATGGAAGTTTATGTTCTCAACAACTACGAATTTCAATTTCGAAATTATTTCATAGATTTTTTAAAGTGTTCCTTAAAGAAAATAATATAAAATGCAACTGCTTTTGCATGTTCTAATCGTAAGTGGGCGTCTGGGTGCAGAGCTGAAAAATAATTATATATACTAGCTGGAAATTCCGTTTAAACTCGAAGCTTTAGAAGCAGTCGACGATCGGCTTATACCATGCATGGGCAACAACAACAAACGCATAGCACGTGCGGGAATGGCGGCTATGACAGCCTTATAGGATACGGTTATGACCGCTGTGGATACGATCGCGGAGATCTTGGAGGTGTTTGTGGCTACGAGGCCAGTGGTCTCAAATCGTTCATCAAAGTTATCACCACTCTTCAATCAATGGAAACCGACACGCACAATCAATTGTCATATATTCACACATGTGACTTCGTGACAAGCTTTTGTATTTAGGGGAGGGGGAGGTTGAATATGTTGTTTTGTTAATTATGACGTCGGCTTGCCACGCTTCAAAAGGCAAACTTACAAAGCTACTCACTTCTAACAAAAACAATTCTATTCGTATCAGATTTATCAGCTTTATACACATTGCTTTGCATTTTCACAGCATTGACGGCGTTCAGCGACCAAACAGGACTAACCAGAATTTTTTACCAATCTTTTTTGGAGCCTCTTTTTAATTATGATGCGAAAACGGAGATTAAAATGTGAGCATCGGAGAGAGAAAGGGCATTATCATAAATGCTGATTGTGAGCAACGCAAAAAAAGCTAAACAATCAATCGAGTCTCGAGATAACAAAGCGAATTCTAGTTTCCAATAGAATTTAGTCTTTGGAACTTGGGGATTTTGGCTTTAGATCGCCCTGCGCTTCGCTCACGCCGTATTTAGAATGGCGCATCTTTGCTATACGCCACGCAAAGTATAAAATATTCGGCATTCGCACTGAAAATGACAGAATCGAAAGAAATTTCGGAGAAACGCGTTCATCCGCCAGCAAGCAAACAATCAAAGGAGCAAAAGTAAAGCAAAATGAAAGTCGTATTGGCTGTCGCTTTGGCACTGCTGTGCCTGTCCGCCTGGAGTGAAGCTGTGCCCGTGAACACAGAGCTTCAAAACGATCTGTATGCAGTGAACTCCGAGCTGGAGGCTGTGAATGATGGCAATGAGCATAGACGTGTGGCACGCCACTTTGGTGGCTTCGGCGGCTTTCCCGGCGGCGGCTACGGCGGCTATGGAGGCTATGGTGGCTACCCAGGAGGCGGCTTCGGCGGTGGCTACCCAGGTGGCTATGGTGGCTATGGTGGTTATCCCGGCTACGGCGGCTTTGGTGGCTCTTCAGCCAGTGCCTCGGCATCTGCCAGTGCCAGTGGCTTCGGCAGATAAATAAAGTTAGTAATTAATTTAAGTAGTATGTGTTGTGTCTAGTTCAAATAAAAATTTTAAAATACGAAAATTGTGCGTAGTTACGGAAAAATAAAAACATGTAAAATATTACAATAGCATTATTGCTTTTGGTTCGACTTCTTTGCAACAATTGGAAACGATCGACTATTTCGATGCTGTCGCGCCTGTTTACAAACACCAGCCAAGTAACGAGTTCGTTTCTGCAGTCTTTTGTTCTTGTCTACGCCTTGTTTGGCAGGTACTCGTATTCATACAACTGAAGTAGTAAGCGTGTGTATTGCGCTTGATTCTTGTTTTCATTTATTTAAACCTAGTGTTTTGTGAGTTTCGACGTATACACAAATTTTATTATTAATGGCTGCAGTAAACAGATTTTTTGTAAAATATCCAAAAATTGCTGATTAATTGTTGCTTTACTTTCAAGCTTCAGCAGACTATAATAATAAATCATTCCTGGTGCTGCTTAAGAAAATGAGTTAAATTTTTTTTATGAAATATTTGTAATTCGTTCCACTGATGTTCATTTGATTGTTGTGTATTAAATTTGAATTTATATGTATAAAAAATCAATGGCTCCAATGGAAACGATTTCTGTATACTCACCAGATGTTCCCCAATAACAACAAAAATAATCTGTCTATTTCGACATATTTTGATCTCTTTCTCTCTCTTTAACGATTAGCTTTTTGTGAGCATAACGTCAGCTAGTGATGCATTTTGATTATCGAAAATATTTATTGTAGAACTTTTTTAAGCTTGAGAATAAAAGAAAAATTCTATTCTTTTTCGTTTGGACAGGGCTTTATATAAAATATTTGGGACACATTGATTTATGCTTTGAATTTAACCGGCTCCTACAAGTTAAGGCGTAATTGCTAGGCCAAGCATCTTTAACGTGGGCTATTCAGACAAAGAAATATATTTATATTTAAAGAACACTCTCAAAGGGGTTCCAATTTTTCGCGGAAAATTTCTCCGCGCCAAACACTTTTTCCTAGAGAGCTCAATCATTGCGGAATGTATTGCTCAGGGAATTATTACGTTGAGTGTTCCTAACTTACAAGAAAACTATTTCTTATGATATAACATACAAATTTGACATCCTCTCAAAGTAATTGACTTGAACTAGCTAATTTATAGTATTTACTCATTCTGTATAATGCACACTACAACAACAAAATTTTGTTGGAATAATGGTCTCAACTAAAATATTGGCTCAGAAATAATAATACAATTATCAGAGCTAGAATTTTTATGAGTAAACAAAAAATATTCCAAAAGAAACCAGATACGCAAATCTTCACCCAATGGCGCGAAATTACGTTGATGATCTTCTATTGTATGCATTCATTCAAAATACTCAAAGAAGTGTTTGTGTGTGCTGGTTCAGTGGCAAAACCAACACAACTTAAAAACTCATGTAGTAAAAACTGGATTCGCGAAAAAAAATACACAATAAAAGTAATGAATAGCACCACGAAGGAGATTAAAATATATATATAATATAGGCAACTCAATTTATGACCTCTTAAGAAAAAACCACAGAATATGCAAATTCAGTGATTGTATTCCGAGTTGAAAGATTTCACGTACTACAGCACTATTCTATTCATATGTGAGTAGAAAATCTAAGAACAGGTATGTTGAAATGTAAAAAATGTAGAAAATACTGTAGAAAATGTAAGACACGACACGTTGAAAGATATAGAGAAAAGGTGCACGAATTAAGTTCGATATTTGCTGACTGCAAGAGGAGATTCTGAAACTGCTCTAACATATTAAAGTTTTATTTAGAATCTTAAATATCGCATGGTAAATAAAACATGAATAACAAAATGTTTGTTATAAATTATAAAACACTACTGTAGAAGTTTCGATGCATAAATTTTGCATATTCAAACTTTTCTATTCAGCTCACGTTTCAAGAGACATCAAACTGCTATTTCCTGCGTGTAAAAAATAGCGTATTCTACAGTTGTCGAAAATTCGGCACAACACTGTTTGTATTAAATTTTCGTATACGAAGAGTAAACAAATTTTAATCAGCAAAAAAATGTACGATTGCATCGAAGCCAGTTAGCATTCGGAAATGAACGGCGCAGCGCTGCCTTATCGATGCATTGATTCGTCGATATAGCAGTGCTATTGTTATCCTTTTGTATTATGGTTAATATGAACTACATTTTAGGAATTGCCGTTGCAGTCGCTCAATGTATGTGCGCTCAGTCTCTGATGAGAGGGTCCACGGGTTAAGGGATTAACCCAAACCCAAGAAAATGTAAAAAAATTTTATATTTGCTTCAAACTGATTCTTTATGCGACACCATCTCTCGCGATGAGTTTGCATCTTTTCAATGGAATTCCTTGCTTTGATTAAGCTTCTGAAATCCGTAAAGATAACGTAATTAAATAAACTCGTTATTACATCCTCGATCTGGTCTATGCTCATTTAAGGAGCTTTAAGCTTTCTCAAATTTATCACAACTTTCTATATAGCCAATGGATTAGTTTGTTATATTATGTTATGTGAAATTCATGTTCAACTTATCTTACAATTATCATTGGCAATAACTTGGAAATTGTTAAATTTACAAATAAACTATTTTCGTTAATATTTGACAAAAATAACAATGAACACATCGATTATACTTTCGTATTAACGAAAAATACTACTTATAAAAATTTGTTTGTGAAAATTTCACTTATTCTCACCGTATCTCAAATGCCCCAGAATGCTCTCGAAAGAGATTAACGTTAATACATAAGTGAATACGTGAATAGTGAAGCTCCCGAATATCGTCAGAATGTCAAAAGCTATATAGACTTAATAAGGTCATTAAAATGCGATTCGTCATTTTCTCTTGGCCAAAGTTGAACTGGATAAAATGATTTCACTGATGGAAACGTTAGCTATGAAAGGTTCCAAGTCGAATGATGTACCTAAAGGGAAATAATGTTTGTTTCGTGAACGAAAGGTTAATGCCCTCAGTTACAAGACACAAAAGTCATAAAAATTCGAAGCTGCCTATATTTAAGCCAGAGAACAGTCAACAGTTAATAGCCAATAACTTTAGGAATATTTTTTTAGGTAAAATATGCTAAAGTCCGGCATCAATCATTATACCTTCCAATTAAGAAATGTCTGCAATTAGTGAGACAACTCGACGTAGATATTTCTAACAACTTGCGTAAAAACCGCCAACATTAGCGTGAGCATATCTTCGATCCATGATGCTGATCGGGCAGTGCTACATAAAATACAGAGGCTCGTTCTGACGTACTTGTAAATACAAATATACTAAAAGCTGGCCTTTGCCAAGCTTACTAATGCTAACACTTCTTTAAAAGTTTCATTTTGCATTTTGCCTATTATCAATTGAGGCCTGCGTGTGTGTATATGAATGGGCGGTTTAAATGGTCTGGTAAATTGTGCATAAAGTATATAGAAAAATTTTGCAGTTCAGCAAAATAAAAACTTATTAGTGAGCTTAGTACATTTGGTAGTACCATTGCGTTTTCCCAACACCTGTTTCCAGAAAACCTAAAAACCTTAGGTCAATTTTTTAATAAGAACATGGGTGAACTTTCGTGAAAACGATGGTACGAAAATGCGACAGACATTTTTTCTATCTATTTCTATTTACCATGACGTCATTTGAATTTTTATGCAACTCTAAATAATGTTTTTTTAAATATGTTGGAAAGTTTACAAATGTTCCGAAAATTTTATTCTATCGTCGACCTTGGCAAAGAATAATCTCGGAGAAATGCCAATAATCGCATTCATGGCCCCACGCAAAGAAACAATTTGAAAACGAATGCTCTTTGTATTAGATGTGATGCGCCCCGGCTGAGAGTTGAACCGAGGCGATTCCGTATCAGCGACCAAGCACTTAGTCCACTGAGCCACCGCCAATTACGACTCCCAATTATGACTCCCTTATTGACTTTCTAACAAACCTATTGTTTTCAAAATATATAAACTCGCATCGAACTGCGATTTGGTCGCAATTAAGATTAATAAATAAAGCATTTTGTAAAACCGAAGTCACTCTACTAAATTGTCAATGGAACGGCATGCATATTTAACAACTTTGGAAACATTTTAAAAAAACTTTCAACCTAATACAAAAAATATTTTAGAAGAATGAGAACTGATGAACAAATTATTAGCTTGAGACGTTAGTAAGCATACTCGGGCAATCGTATCTGTTTTTGTATGTGTGAAATTTCGTCCTCTCTTTCTCCAGCAAGGTATGAATATATATGAGTCATATTCAGACAGCATCACTTACTAGTATAAGGCAGTAATTCTGTTCCATAATGTTTTCTTTGCAGAGCCCCAGTGCTACGAAATACACTTTGGAAACCCCAACTAAAACGTGCCTATTCAAAAGATGCGCTTTTATTCAAAAGATCTTAATCACAATTATCTGCAACGACTTAATAATGCTTTGACACATTTTTGATTTATGCTATATAATTATTAGTTGAGTGCAGCAAGCAGTTGTACCAACACAATAAAAGTACTGCTCATTTAAGAAAAAATTTATAAAATAATAATCCGAGTTTGATGACAACTTGATTGTGTTAATTAACAAGTTGCATAAACATGAGTTGAAATGCGTCAAAGTCGATTTGAGTGTAGTATTTATTGTGGGTATTCTCAAAACCGAAGCTGTTAGATTTTTATTGTTGCAAAAATTTGCTGAACGCATTTTGGGTGGATGGGTTTTTCCTTGCTAGAAAGTAGAGCTCAGCTTATCGGTTTGACGCTTTTGATCAAATTCAAAATGTTTAACTGTTTCACAAGCTTTCGAATTTGGTTCTACTCTGAAATGTGTCATAAATAATGTAATTTCGCGTTGAGGCGATGACTAAAGAGAAAAAAAGTTGAGTTCAGTGAAAGTCGAGGCACTCTTCGCTATAAGGCTATACAAAAACTAATTTAAAAGAGCAATAAATTATCGACTGATGCCTTGGTTAACTAAATAGAACGGGTGTCTTAACTGAACTGTCAAAATAATAATTGTTGTTGTTAAAAGTATAGATTTGATCAACAGTCGAGTACCTACAAACCGAAACTTCGGCAATTTGAAACCCAAAAACGTTTGTTCTAAAATTATTTTTTTAAACAAACGAAAATTTATCTTTTATATTTATGCGGTCATTTACAAAAAAATTTTTTAATTGTAATCAGATATACAAACATTAAAGAGACGACTCTTCAGAAAGAGAGAGAGAGAGATCAGGTAGAAAATATTTGAGCGCAATCAGATTTGTTTCAGAAAAATTGATTTGCCCACATCCATCATACATATATTAGAAATTGGCATCAATTTGAAGTAATCCCTCTTTCATTTGTTAGAAAAATATTTCTTTATTCATCTACACATTTCGTTCAGGTTCTCGTAAAATATTTTTCGATCAATACACATAAACTGTTGTTGTAAAATTGCTACTTTTGTTATCAACATAACTTTGAAGGTATGATGTTGATAAAACTATAGCGCACTTCTCTCAAGCTTTATAGATGATCCCAGAGAGAAAGTTCAATATAGCGCTTGCATTTTGACAACGTGCTCTATCGATCCAAGCTGTCCGCATGCCCGCTTGTAGCGCACAAATGCTAATGATGCACACTTCCATAACATCATTAACATGCTTGAATTTAAATGCGATAGCAATATTTGTTTGTTTTGTTATGCAAAAATAAAAAAACATTACAAGTTTGCTTCTTAAGTCTTTTGTTTGCCTTCGCTGCGTTCAACCAAAATAAAAAAACACACTGCCTGCTTACATTTCGAATTTGCAGCAAAGGATCACAGAAAACAATTCATTTAAGACAAAGTAAAATGAAATTTAAACTTTCTAACTAGGTTTTTTCTTGCCTTGCCACGAAACACATAAATTCAGCGTAATTACCAAAGCTGACCACAAGTAACCTTGGCTTTGCTCTTATAGGATGCGCCCGAGCAACAACAAAAACCGCATTAACTTTAGCCCAAAAAAAGTGGTAAACAATTCAATTAATTCGGATTGACTACAATATACAAAAAGTTTTAGTACAGCTAAAGAATATTCTCGTACGAAAGCTGAGCTGATATTTTAAGTTATGCGGAACGACTAAAAGTCGTTTTGAAGTTTGGGAAGGGGGCTTGGCTTTGTGTGCTTTTATGATAGAAACAATAAAAGTTTCTATTTTTGTAACAGTTCAAGTAGGTGTAAGTCTTGTGCTGCTATTTTACATTATCAGCGAAATAAGCTTACGCACCCGTCAACATTGCCACTGAACGAAGCTGTTGAACATCCTATGCAAACTTCAACAAAGCCCGGTCT
Organism: Neria commutata; assembly: GCA_963457695.1. NCBI lineage: Eukaryota > Metazoa > Arthropoda > Insecta > Diptera > Micropezidae > Neria > Neria commutata. Next base: position 19,393,694 of record OY735247.1, on the reverse strand, counting down.
AATCCGCAAACACACCGCACGAGCTGAAAAAAACAAGCAAGCCAGGTGTGCCTTTGTGTTTTCCACTCATCCGGCATTCACGATTTTTTTTTTGCAAACTGCAAACGCTACACTCAAACAAAGATTCTTTATAATCCACTGAAAAATGCCCAACACTATTTTGTAAAAATGCGACACATTCACTCAATGATATTTAGGGTATTCACAGATTCCTTCTAAATTTCCCATCTGGCAACTTCAGCATGATAGTAAAATAAAACTCTGAGCGCCCCTGTTTCGTGGACCATTCTTAATTTGCCACAATCGCATTACAAGTGTTTTCTAAAGCTATTATTGAGGATTTATTACTCTCGGAAAAATTTATTACTCTTCCATAAAAATGGAAGTAGTGTGTGATTATTCTCTGCGAATTCAATAAAATTTGCTTAAAATCTGTTTCCATTTTCGGGAATAAAACAGCTGATGAGAAATGCCAGCTTATCACGAAAGAAAAACACGACCCAACGCATGGCAATTTTTTCAACTAGTGGTATTTTTTGTTTGCGTGCAAAGCAACAACAAAAAAAGGTGCCAGATGGCAAAGTGGTTTAATTTAGCAGGCGGCAAGGAAAGCACACTAGATAGCATGGAACTGTGAACTCCCCAATTATTTCATTAACTGGGTAAGCTGAAACTTTTGTTTTACATCCTATAAGCCTACGAATTTAAAATACTATTTATAAATAGTTAGAGGTAAATGTGGGGTTATCTCCTCCAATTCAATAAAAATAAATACACTCGTGCCATTATTTCTTTAATAAATTAGTAGCTCGAATAAACGAAGCTTAGACCAGGCTTTCTCGCATTAACTGATGAGTGCTCGTTCTATTTTTAGCACAAGTTAGCGGCACCTACAACTTTATTCAATAGTCGTGTCCGAATGAGCTTAAGACACTTTTTCTCATGGCAATGAATACTCTCGTAGGGTTGCAAATTTTGTAAGAGATGGCGGCAAGACAAATTTTTAAACAAACTGTCATTTGTTGTTGAGTCTGTCAGGGATTGCATAAGCAAACCTTCACATCAAATACCGAGCACACACTGACTAAGCCACTACGGCGCTCAAAATAAAATCTGTTTCACTTCTTCAGGCTTATAATTCCATACAGTCATACTCAAAGTGCGTCACGCATTCCCGACTCACCTGAGCACAATTAAGCAACCTTCAATAGCTACCCTTGTTATTATTGTCCTAGGCTTACGCAATCATTCTCATTGCGTCTATGAAATTTTCAGCATTAGTGCAATGAACCATATTCATTGGCTCAACGTAGAAAATTTATTAGTTCAAATTGACTCATTAAACAAAATTTCGACATAAGTATATTGACTTTAAAATGAATCAAATAAATTTCAATGGCTACAGCATTAAAATTTGTGTTTGCGAATTTGCATTTTTTCAGTGTAGTCAGCAACCGCAACAGTCGATTTTGTTTTGCTTTCTGCAGCGGTACCATCGAAAGCCAATCAATCGAAATGTGTGCGCCAAAAATACGCCCGAATATCTAGACTCATTCTAGGCGTTTGTTTGTGAGATCAATTGGTATAAAAGTTGCGCGCTGGCGTCCCAAACAACAGAAACAAATTTGCATTCAATCTTAACAGCTCGTTGAAAAAACATTCTTCAAAGGCTCCAACTAAAATCAAGAAGTTTTAAATTCGACAAAATGCGTTTACTGTTGTGCTTTGCTCTAGTGGTCATGGCTCTGGCCGCACATGGCAGTCCCGTTCCGGAAGAGAATAATGCTGAAGCACTGCTGGCTGTTGATGGAGAGGGACACGATGCGCAAGGAGTGCGTGAGGTACGACAGTATGGCGGCCATGGCGGACATGGCGGCGGATTCGGTGGCGGCCACGGTGGTTATGGTGGCGGCGGCTATGGCGGTCATGGCGGCTTTGGTGGAGGCCACGGTGGTTATGGTGGCGGCGGATTTGGTGGTGGTCATGGCGGACATGGCGGCGGATTCGGTGGCGGCCACGGTGGTTATGGTGGCGGCGGCTATGGCGGTCATGGCGGAGGTCATGGTGGCCACGGTGGCCACGGTGGTGGCTTCTACGGTTAAATTGCTGTGATTTCAAAATGTTGCTGGAACTGTTATTTGCTTAAAACAAAAACCTGAAGAAGACTTTTTCTCAGTAATACTCGAATATATATCGCATTTTCGTCTATGTTTAAAGATGTGCTTGAAATAAAATAGTTTGAAGAACTGAATTAAGTTGAAGTTTTTATTCGGGCAGCCTGTTGACAGTGAGTGGAAGTGCTAAGAAATAATCTTCGTTGAATATATAGGGTGATCCATTTGTCTGTTAATTTTTAAATTGATGGTTAAAATGAAAACGCAGAGTTCTTTTTCCAAGCGGTTTTTTTTAGAGTACTATCCTTCCGGTTAATGATGGAATACAATCTCTTTCATATGCGCAACAGGGATGAGCTTGACGTAGCAGATTCTGTTGATCCAATTTTACAGTACATTTTCCAAAGTATGCGGCATTATCTCACCAATGGCTGCACGAATGTTGGTCTTCAAGTGTTCAATCGTCGCAGGGGCATCCGCATAGCATTTATCTTGCACGCTTACCCACACAAAAAATTCAACGAAGTTAAATCACAGTTTCGAGACGGCCAATTCACATCAACAAAACGGCTCATTACTCAATTTTTGAGCACAAATTTGGTTCGAACAAAAATTTTGAGCACCTCCCAACGTTGTTCAAGCGTATATCGATCCATATTCGTTCACCGCAGACTCTCTACTAAATTCCTATCAAAATAGAACTGATGTAAGTGTTACCAATCGTGATATAAGCCCTAGTTCAAAAATTACCCGACAAATGGATCACCCCATATATAAAGCATATCGCAAAAAGATTAAATTAAACTATTAATGCTGCGCAAGAGCAAGTGTCAAGGAGGGTCATTGTTGCTACTAAGTAACATAGTTAATCAAAATAATAAAAAATAACCTGTATAAAATTATAAGCAAGAAGAAGACGTTTCTAAGCTGATAGTTCTTGGCTATTACCTCAGAATATATGGCCCGAAATGTAGGTTGATATCTCTTAACGCAACGGTTTGTACATTCATCTACAACTTAAAAAGTTGAAAGGGGGAAAGAACTTTGAAAAAGTCTTGATAAACAACAGAAATCAAAATTGGGATCGCGATATAAAAATTTTAATAGAAATTACAGGCAATTAGACTATTTTATATGGTTGTATGGTGGTATTATATTAGACGGCATATCAATTAAGATTGCTAGAGTAATTAATTTTAGACCTACTGCCAAGGGAGCCCGTTTCTGAAAAAAATGGTTGAATGTATCAAAGAAACAATTTATTGGCAACAACATCATAATTTTACATATAAGTACTGCAGTGAGAATTTTTAACTTTAAATTGCTCTCTTGATAAAAATTTAAACAGACTTTGGCGGTTATGACTTGCGACCAGAGAATTAGAGTTATTGTTTACAGGTTTAGCATGTTTTCACGTCAATTCGTCATTGCCTCACTGGGTCGCCTACAAAGAATAGTGTGCTGTGGCTGCACAGGAGCATTCCCGATCACCCCAGGCCCTGCTCTAGACGTGATACTCAACATTCCGCCCCTGGACATTTTCATCCGAACTAATGCCTTTATTTACATACATACGTGTGCATATATGTTCCTATGTGTGTATGCGAAAACAATAACTTTTTTTATGGGATATGCGAACCTAATGTATTTCTCTGTATAGGCCAAAGACGTCAACAATAAACGGCAAAAGCGCCTATAGCGCACTCCCGGCTTCCAACTTTTTGAGCGAACTTTGAATTGAAGTCAACAATTACGAACTAAAACAATTTGCAAAAGTTATGCCAAATTTCTTCAGAAGCTGCTGGAGATCATTTGACAGAACAATTAGTACGAGTATAAAAACCAAGCGACAACATCCCAAAGAGCAGAAACAAATTTGCATTCATTCTCAACAGTTCGCCGAAAGCATCGAAAGATCGGATCGATTTAAAGTGAAAAAGTAATAAGTTCGGTGAAATGCGTTTGGTTTTCTGCTGCGTTATTGTGGCAGTCATGGCTCTGGCCGTTTACAGCACTGTTGTCAAGGACAAATATCCTGCAGTGGAAGAGCAGGCCGCTGAAGTCCTGTTCGAAGTTGATGGAAAATCACATGGCAACGTTGGCGAACGTGGAGCACGTGAACATCAGAGCAGCAGTGGTTATGGCGCACACAGTGGACACAGTCATCATGTCGCTGCCTATGGTGGATACGACGGATAAACTACTTCAATCTGGAAGAGTGCTTCGAACTGACGTGTTCTTAAGCTGAAAAAATTAAAATTTTTCATTAAAGAAGCCAATTGTGTCTCAAAATACTGATAAATGCTTTAATTATGATAAGTTAAATAAAACCTATAAAAAAAAACGCTTGCTTTTCTCCATAGCAGTGAACGTAAATATTTAGAAATCCACAATATCTTTTGGAGCGATACCTCAATTGCCAAGTATTCAAGATAAAAATTAATTAATTTGTCATTTGATTAGAGTTTGCTTCATTTATCGTAATATTAATTTGTTCTGATGTACTAAAGTAGAACCCCTGCCCTCTTTAACTAGTGTCCCAACAAGTGAGAAAGGGGAACCCTCGAGAAGGGACTCCAGAATGGCCAACGACTCGGCGATTAGATATTATATATCAGCGAAAACTACAAGTTGCCAGGCGTGGATGGGATCCGGCCCTTCTAAATGAGGGACTAGGCCAGATAGTACCAACCATGAAGAAGGTCTTCACCGCTCGTGTTTCCCTGGCGTATATTTTTCCTCACCGTGGCGGTTAGCGAAAGTGGGTTTCATTCCAAAGATGGGAATAGATGACCACTCACTCGCCAAAAGCGGCCACCCTATCAGCATGTCCTCTTTCTTGCTGAGGGAGGTGGAAAAACTGGTTGAACTGCACAACCGCAGGCAAGTTTCAAAGAGGCTTATTGTTGCTACTAAAGTGCATAGTTAATCAAAATGTTAAAATGTGCCCAGTACAAAATTAGAACTAGTAAGCAGACGTATAGAAACTTTTCTGACATTTCTTGGATATTGCTTAAGAATATATGGCCCGAAATGTAGGTTGATTTCTTTTAAAGCAAAGGCTTGTAAATTTATCATTAAAAAAACTAAGTTCTACAACTTAAAAGTTGAAAGGAGGTATGAACTTTGAAAAAGTCTAGATAAACAATAGAAGTCAAAATTGGGATCGAGATATAAATATATAAACAGAAATTACTTGCAATCAGACTATTTTGTATGGTTTTTTAAATTTGACGGCAGACCAATTAAGATTGCTAGATAAATTTATTTCGGACCTACTGCCAAGGGAGTCCATTTCTTTTAGAAAAAAAGAGGCGAGCTATATCAAAGAAACAATTCAGTGGCCACAACTGCCTAACTCGAGTTAGGACATAATTGAGTTTTTAATGCCTTCGTGTTCAGCGTTATTTTTTTAACGAAGTGGAAAGCAATCGAAAGCCTCATGGTTTTGCGAGACTTTAACCCTCTAAAACCACCTCACGTCCGGACGGATTTGCCCTCCCGGCACTACCGTTAAGTATTACGACGGGAGGCCGTCAGAGCATAGCTGCTCAAGCGTGCTATTACAGCCCTATTCTAGCGCTTCCGTCAGAATTGATTGTTACTGCACTGTGATTTGCTTTCTTGTGACAGACATTCTACAACTCTATTCCTTACCAACCGTATCACGAAAAAAGCTTTGGCATTTCTCCACAGCGAGGTGAGAAGTTCTTTGCTGTGAAAACAGCTGTTTGTGCTTCCTCTTCTTCAAAAATAAACGAAAAATGGAAACAAAAAAAGTGGAAAGTGAGTATTTTTTTGATATTTTCAATAATTTGGTGTTTTATCTTATTTCTTTTAATTTCTAGACATCGTAATGTTGACAGGAGGACGTAGGAGCAGCTGCAGCATTTCATTCAATATGGCAAACAGCACCCAGAGCTACAAGCCGGTAAAAAACAGGCCGATAGCGCTGCGAGTAGTGCAAAATTTGTGGGAGCAGTGGCGGAGGACCTCGAACTCCCGATATAAAGGAGTTTGAGCAGCAGGCCATACATGTGTTGTGTTTTTAATATTGTGTAACTTTCTTTAAATTACCGCAATAAAAAAATTTCGCTTTTTGCTTCAAAATTCACGTTTTGCAAGAGCTGTTTTCGCTTGTTACCTCCTAATGCGACCGTCACAATGTTTGTCACAATTGATACATTTCGAGCTTTTGATTTCTGTTCCGAATAAGGAAAAGTATCAATTGTGACGAAATGCTCTATTGTTACTGCGGTGAGTATTATGACGGTCGCAGGAATTTGTCTGTTAGTATGTCGTCGTATTCCGTCCGGTTTCGTGACTTAAGCCTCGTTCACATTCGACTTTCCTCGCTTTGCTTGACAGTTCGAGATTCAACAACAAAGCGTGAAAAGTATAAGGCTTGCTACAATGAACGCTTTAACTTTGGATTTTACTGATATAATTTAAGTAGTAGTAGTTATGCTACTAAAGTTTGAAATTCGCGAGTGTCTTAACTGAAAACGCAAACGCACGAGAAAATGAAACCAATTGGAAGCGCACGAGAAAATGAAAAATATCACAAAAAATTTCAACAACTGATTGTCAAAGCGCAAAAAAGTTGAGAGTTGCCCAACATTTTGCTTCGCATTGCTTCGCTTCGCTTTTCTCGCGTTCTATTTAGCAAGCCTCATATAAAAGCATGTATTGAACTTATCTGTCAACGCGAAATTCTGAAGCAAAGCGAAGCACAAGTCGAATGTGAACGAGGCTTTAAGGCCTCGTCACATAGAATCCGTTGCGTCCGTGAGAGCGATTTTTTAACTGACAGCAAAGTTGAAATGTATGAAATCATATGAAGCATGGCACATAAGCAACGGATGCGATGCCGCAACGCAAAAAGTTGAACAACTTTCAACTTTTGCCGTCCGGCAGAACGTTGACAGATATCAGCTGATTGTTTTTATTGTTTTGCCGACTTGAAATTTTCTGTGGAATTTTTTCAATTTCATTGAACATTTCTGTATTAGCAATTGTTTCGAAGAACAATTAATAGAAACAGTACAATAGTACATTTGCCTTTATGACAAATGGGCTCAGGTGTACCGCAAGAAGCTTCTGAAGGAAAATGCTGGGGTTTCTGCTGCTGGCGCAACAATATAAATGTTTTAATACAGAAGACGAAGCAGCTGATTTTCTATGCGCTGCCAGCGTATTCATTGTGCCGACCCTCTCCGGCAGTCCGTCGCAGTCAGTTGAAAACTTCGATCTCACGGACGCAACGGATTCTATGTGACGAGCCCTTTACCCGCTATATCCTCGCGTCACCCCGGGCGTCACGACAGGCATCGGGTGTAGCTCAACCTCGAAAGTTGAAGACACGCCTAGTTGTGACAGCCTGGTCGGGCGAGGCCTAGGTCCAGGGCAGTCGGAGGCGCTCCTTTGGGACATTTCGGTGTATAACCTTGCTCTGCTAGTTGGCCGTAGACATTTATTGTGCTAGTCTCAGCCTTTCTGCGCATTCGTCAAGTAGTCGTTGCATCATGCTCGTTATGATGTGGTTAGCAGTATCCCATTCCTCTTGTCAGCTAAGCATATATTGAATGAGGCCTGCAGGACTTATCGGCCTACCCATTTGTCGCTTCAGCAGCTGTCTGTCATCATGGAATCTGACGCAGTTCATCAGCACATGTTTGGTATTTTCAGGTGCATCAACACAGTACCTATATAGTGTATAGTGTATATCGTGTTCAGCGTATCCAAATCTATATGCTATCAAGTTATCATGTTTCTATATTTTTTAGGGCGGCAATTATGCATCAAAAATATAAAAACCTTTACATATACAGCAGTGAGAATTTTAAACTTTAACCTGCTGTCCTAAATAAATTTAAAAACAGACTTAGGCGGTTATGACTTGTGACCAGAGAATTAGAGTTATTGTTTACAGGTTTAGCATGCTTTCTCGTCAATTCGTCATTGCCTCACTGGGTCGCCTACAAAGAATAGTGTGCTGTAGCTGCACAGGAGCTTTCCCGACCACCCCAGGCCCTGCTCTAGACGTGATATCAACATTCCGCCCCTGGACATTTTCATCCGAACTAATGCCTTTATTTACATATATACGTGTGCATATATGTTCCTATGTGTGTATGTGAAAACAATAACTTTTTTTATGGGATATGCGAACCTAATGTATTTCTCTGTATAGGCCAAAGACGTCAACAATAAACGGCAAAAGCGCCTATAGCGCACTCCCGGCTTCCAACTTTTTGAGCGAACTTTGAATTGAAGTCAACAATTACGAACTAAAACAATTTGCAAAAGTTATGCCAAATTTCTTCAGAAGCTGCTGGAGATCATTTGACAGAACAGTTAGTACGAGTATAAAAACCAAGCGACAACATCCCAAAGAGCAGAAACAAATTTGCATTCATTCTCAACAGTTCGCCGAAAGCATCGGAAGATCGGATCGATTTAAAGTGAAAAAGTAATAAGTTCGGTTAAATGCGTTTGGTTTTCTGCTGCGTTATTGTGGCAGTCATGGCTCTGGCCGTTTACAGCAGTGTTGTCAAGAACAAATATCCTGCAGTGGAAGAGCAGGCCGCTGAAGTTCTGTTCGAAGTTAATGGAAAATCACATGACAACTTAAGCAAACGTGGGGCACGTCAACATCATGGCAGCGGTGGCTATGGCGCACAGAGTCGGCAAAGTCATCATGCCGCTGTCTATGGTGGATACGGCGATTAAACTATTTCAATCTGGAAGAGTGCTTCAAACTGACGTGTTCTTGAGCTGAAAAAATTCGTCTAGTTTTTCATAAAAGAAGCTTATTGTATTGACTGCCTCAAAATACTGATAAATACTTTAATTAAGATAAGTTCAATAAACTTTGAAGAACTGCGAAAATAATATTATATAATAAAAAGTTTTTAAAACTAAGCTTTTATTCATTTAATGTACTAAAAAGTAGAAAATAAATTGTTTCCAAGTCGCCTGTATCTTATCATTATATTAACAATATTAACCATTATGTGAATTTAAATGATTACAGGAGATTACGGATAAAGTTAATATAGATGATAAAGTTGAATATTGTATCAAATGTTTGACAAATTTAGTTTATTTTTAAAAAGATTTTTTTATACAAGTTTATTTTCTACTTTTTAGTCTCCTAGAAATTCAATTTTAGAGCTCTGAAATTTTTCGCAAGAAGATTAATCCTCCATTCAAACCGGCGTTATTTTTGATTGATTGTTCGGAGAAATCTTTGAGAATTGTATTTATGTAGATGATGATATGATTTTTTGCTCTACTTTAAATCAAACACTAGCGCGTTGATGAGTTTCTTTTTAGTAAATTTAAAATTTTTCCAATATATGTACATACATATTTGCTAATTTAAATGAGTGTAAAAATTAAAGCATAAAAAAATTGAAACACTGCGGGGGTTCGAACCCACGACTTACCGAATGCAAGCGCGAGACTCTACCCACTGGGCTACAAAATGAACTGATTTTTGTTGGCTAATGTGCCAGTTAAGCGATCTCCCTATATACTAAAATCGCTAAAATCATGGTTTGAAACAATAATTTTAATATTTTTATGATTGAATCATGCATTTTTTTTAAGAAACCAACGGTCAGGGGATATCCATTTACGTGCACAGCACTTATTGGTTTGAAAAGGAGAAGAGGTAAGGGATAGGATAAAGTGGAGTAGTGGTGATGGACAATTATTTCAAACTACAAAGGATTAATTGGTGCAAGAGAGCTGGTAGCTAAGAGTAAAAGCAATTCTCATCGAGTTTACGCATGTATTCAAAGTTTCAGATCTCCAAGTAGTCTGGAAGTGGGTGAAAAATTTATTACTAGATTCCACTATAAACAGAATATCAAGTTAATAAAAAGCTTATAAAAATGCTTACTTTTCTCCATAGCAGTGAATGTAAGTGCTTAGAAATCTACATTTATACCTCAATTGCCATGTATTCAAGATAAAAATTAATTAATTTGTCATTTGATTAGAGTTTGCTTCATTTATCGTAATAGTAATTTGTTCTGATGTACTAAAGTAGAACCCCTGCCCTCTTTAACTAGTGTCCCAACAAGTGAGAAAGGTGAACCCTCGAGAAGGGACTCCAGAATGGCCAACGACTCGGCGATTAGATATGATATATCAGCGTTCGAAAACTACAAGTTGCCAGGCGTGGATGGGATCTACCGGCCCTTCTAAATGAGAGACTAGCCCAGATAGTACCAACCATGAAGCAGTTCTTCACCGCTCGTGTTGCCCTGGCGTATATTCTTCCTCACCGTGGCGGTTAGCGAAAGTGGGTTTCATTCCAAAGAAGGGAAAGGATGACCGCTCCCTCGCCAAAACCATCCACCCTATCAGCATGTCCTCTTTCCTGCTGAGAGAGGAGGAGAAACTTGTTGAACTGCACATCCGCAGGGCGCTGTTTCAGCAGCCCCTCTCGCCGCACAACATACCGATCAGCGTGGAACTGGCTCCGATTAATGCTGAAGTGCTAGATCGCAGTGGTGAGCAGAGAGGAAGATAGGTATGTCATTATGGCGGTGAAGATTGGCTGCCCACAACGCGGCGTGTTGTGGAATCTTAACAGACGGCTCCAGAACTGTCGAAGGTTTAGGGGTCGGCGTATAGTACATATGCTGAAGAAATCCGCACAAAACTTCACTGTCCATTAGGAAAGTATGCATCCGTCTTTCAGGAGGAAGTCTTTGCAATCCAAAAGGCCATGGACTTAATCAGGGGAGAGTAGATGGTCTGGCAAGAGTATTTGCGTCTGTAGTGACAGTTGGGCTGCACTTATTGCCTTGCTCAACCCAACCACTACCTCCAAGCATTCAAAAAGTGTAAAGCTAAGCTTAACAGCGTGGGCTTTCACAACTCACTTGCCCTGCTTTTTTGAATGAGATGTAATATTTTAGAGATCACTAATTATAATATTGTTTTCTACTTTTTAGTCTCTCGCAAATTCAATTTGGAGCTCCGAATTTGTTTTCAAAAAGATTAATCCTGCAATCGCACCAGTGTTATCATTAAGTAGTTGATTTTTGTTTGAAATCTTTGAGATTTGTACTAGATGGTGATCAGAGACTTTGAATATACATATATACCTACATATAGGTTTAGACTAGCTTTAATCTATATCACTCATTCTATTCATTTCTGCTAACGCTTCATTGTTGTAAGGTTTCCTTCCTGTTACCTTGGTGCAGTCTATTTCATCAAAGCTCAAGCCATCTAAGGATTTGACTCGACTAAGTGTCACATATGCTTGACTAACTGCTAAAATTATTGGTCCCAAATACACTTCTGCATAATCTACCGTACTGCCTTGCATTTTGTATATGGTAGAAGCCCAAGATAATAGGCATCGTAACATTCTACGTTCAGCAGAGCCATAGCTCATCTTGGCTAAGAATTGCTTGGCTATAAGGTCTATTATTATTATTATTATTATTATTATTATTATTATTATTATTATTATTATTATTATTATTATTATTATTATTATTATTATTATTATTAAGCTGATGGTGTACACTAAGACATTAGTCTTTTTTAGTACTACATTGGAATTAAAACAGGATTCATCATAAATATGGCTTAAATTCTATTGTATGTATGCCATCCTGTGCAAAGTTTGCGCAGACTTATGGAATCGGTTCTTTCCGCAGTTATTAACGAACGTAGAGTGGCCATATAATTTCTACTATGAAGGCGATGGCACCATTTACTAAGCCTTCTTTTCTATGTTAGATCGCAGCATTACTTTAGCTCCTACAAATATTTCCAACTCTTTAGGCAGGCCTCCAGTCTGATTGATGTCAGCTGGAATCACTTTACTGAGATCAAGATGTTCTGTGTTTCTTCCAGCATCTACAAGCTGGTCTTGCGCTGGTGTCTTGTACACGGTTGTTCCTTTTGATCTGAAGCGCTCAAGTAGGTACGTTTTGATTATATGCGAATTCTTTGTTACTGGGCCTTTTCAATTGAAAATTCACCAGTGTTGCTATTTTTCACATGATCCAATAAGATTGCCGCGATGTATTCTTACCATGTTTATGCATGTGCGCAAAGTTTCAGATCTCTAAGAAGTAGGAAAGTGTGCGAAAATTGATTTATAGATTTTTTCACAAACAAACTGAAAACAAGTTAGAGAAAGGCCCATAAAACAGATACTTGTTGTCTTTGCGCACGGCGCTGTATGAGCGAATGTCTCAGCGTGTTTTCATAGCATGAGCTATTCCTTGCTATACTCGTAGCTGCTGTCGTTTCGTGTTCGTGATACGTGATAAAACTTAAACTCAAGTATTGCCAACAAAAAATTCAATTATAAATATAATAAATTCAAATTCCTTAATTGCAATTTGTTACATATTCTGGAGTTCATATGTACGAATGTCGACCACTGTATATAAATGCATGTGGATGTGTAATATTATTTACTTATGTCTGCATATATGTGTGTAGGCGAAAACAACAACTTTTTATGGGACATGCGAACCTTCTGGGCTGCACTGTATACGCCACAGACGTCAAAGCCAAACCGCAAAAGTGCCCAAAGTGCTCAAGCCTGCGGCAGCGGCGGCTTTGTGTTTTTCCCCTACTCCCGGCTTCCAACTTCGAATTGAAGTAAACAATTACGAAGCTGTGAATTTTGCTGAAATAAAACAATTTGCCAAAGATTTGCCAAATTTCTACACATGCTGCTGGCGATCGTTTGACAGAACAATTACTATAAAAGTCCAGCGACGACATGCTAAACATCAGAATCAAAATCGCATTCATTCTCGACAGCTCGTTGAAAGCATCGACAGGAGACCAATCTAAAAGTTATAAGTTATAAATTCGGCAAAATGCGCTTGCTATTGTGCTTCGTTGTTGTGGCAGTCATGGCTTTGGCCGTCTGCAGCAGTCCTGTGGAGGAGAAATATCCTCCAGTGGAGGAGGAGGCCGCTGAAGGCCTGTTCGAAGTTGATGGACAAGGACATGAAAACGCAGGCGAACGTGAGGCACGTCACCATCATGGCGGCGGTGGTTATGGTGGTTATGGCGGTTATGGCGGCGGTGGTTATGGCGGTGGTGGCTATGGTGGTTATGGCGGCTATGGAGGTGGACACCACGGCCATCATGGCGGCGGCTATGGTGGATACTACGGATAAACTATTTCAATCTGCAAGTGTGCTTGGAACTGGCGTGTTCTTGAGCTGAAAAATATGACTAGTTTTTAAGAAGCTAATTTTATGGATTGCCTCAAAAATACTGTTTACTTAATAAAATAAAAAATTTCTGAAAACAAATGAACAAAATTCCTTTTTTGCTTCCAAAAGTGCTTCGGAATATACATTTTCTTGGAGCGATACCTCGATTGTTCTATTCGAAACTTTCGACACATCATGCACAAGTTATATAGTGGAAAAACATACATAAGAATTTACTGGATAAAAGTAATCAACATAAAATTTAATCAATTTGTCATTTCATTCGAGTTTGTTTCATTTAATATGAAGCAAACAACAAAGTAGTAATTTTTCTTTATTTATGGCAATGTGTATGTGATCATTCGTACCTGGCATATGTTCAGACACATGTATAAAAGATATTAGATCTTCTAAATAATGCCAAAAAGTTTTGTGTGCGAATCTCTGCCGATTTTAATTGCGATTAATATTAAAGCATGGTCTATTGAAAATCGTAAAATAATGAAGCGATTGTACCACTTCATATTAAGTTGCCTAAGTCATACGAAGGCGCAAACAAAAAAACAAATGCAATATCGTTTTGGCTATTGCTTCAGTCGGCAAGAGGGCTATAAAAACATGCAAAGGCAGTAAAAATGTTGGCGGATCTAATTAAATTTAATGCTCCATTGAAATCTCTTCGTTATACTAAAATCTTTTATACTGCTGCTTTTAAGTCAAACTATGCTTTGAATGAGCCAATTACTAGATCTCTCTTCGAAATAAATAATTTAAGTGCTAGATTTAATACTGATTTTTCAATGGCTAGAAATTAATTCAAATCCTCTTTCCTCGTTGCTTTTCCTAGTTAATAGTATATCATTGTAAGTAGTCTGTTAAATATCTTGTCTGTAAGCTTGCTTTAAACCATAGACATAATTAAATTGAATTGAATTGTATTGAATGGATTCGCATCAAAATTATAAATTCATATGGCTTTTATTTCAGTCGGCAAGAGGCATATAAAAAATTATATAGCATTTGTTGGGGACTCATGTAAAAAATAGAAGGAACTAATAGTCATACTAATAGTGCTGATGTTTGTATGAGTAATTCCCTTTATTAATATAAGCACGTTGAAATGTATATGACTTTTTATTATTATCTTAAATACACTCACCCGAAGCGCTTTCTAATGATGTGATAGCTAATTTAATTATCACACATCGCAAATTCATGAGAGCGCAAGTGACTTAGATCCTTCTCATGACTAACATGCGATAATTTTGTAAAAATTTCTTCTGGGTACCGTAATATGCTAGAATACAATACGAAAGAGCTGAAAACCCGTATTTTCTTAGATTCTTATATGGGACTGCTTTAAAAACCAACGACACAGTTAATGATTTGTCATTAAGGTACTAAGGCAGGCAAGAGATGAGGAAAGACGCGAAGGGGGAGCTGAAGAAAAGCTTGCCCTAGCTTCAAAAATATATGACGGTGGGCTGAATATACGCGAATGGACACTAAAATGGGACATGAAGTTATTAAAGGAGAGTAGTTTTAATGGCAAAGTCCAAAATCAATCCAAACCAATATCAAAATGATCTATGATGAATTTGTGGTTACTAGCTTCAGCGATACTCCTGCTCGTCATCAGCTTGTTCTCGTAATCAGCAGCTTACTCATTGTGATCAGGTTCTGAAGACCACTTTCTGAGCCCTGAACCTGCCCTTGGCCTGCCTTCTTCCATGGTCAAAGCGTCCATAAACGACTGGGTTGTTTCTCAACATGGTCAAAGATGGGCCGGGCTAGCTGGATGCAGACAGACGAAGCTCCTGCTTCCAACCGTCGACAAAAGAAAGTCTTCTTTTCTGAGGTCTCTAATCCGTAAGGACTGTAGACTTCTTGTGGGCGTCCTGACCGGTCATACCTCCTGTGCAAAACACCTGAGTGCGATGGGTCTGGCCGACGACAGCGTCTGTGAGAGCTGTCTGGAGGACGAGAATACCGCTACCCACTTCTTATGCGAGTGCCCCGCCTTTTCCAGGTCGCGATTGCAGCTGCTGGAGTCAGACGTGGTGAGAACCGATCAACTAAGTTCCTTGCCACCATCGAAAATCCTCCGCTTTATTAAAAGCTCAGGAAGATTTCAGTAAAAGGAATTCGCTTACCAGTACAAGGGACAAATACTTGTCTGCGTGCTGGTAGGTTTTTCATATTCCGACAAAAAAAAGCTTACTCATTGTGCTCAGCAGATCTCTGCAGATGCGTAGATTCATTGTCAGTCGTGTGTGGACCATGTTGCTGTTATTTATGCCACTAGCTCTGCACGATGCAATAGATTCGTCGTCCATTCTCACACGAACTCCCATGGCCAATATTCATTGCACCTGTGCTTGCGCTGCATTATTTAATCAAATTAGAATTTGAAAAGGCATCTGAATGAGCGCTCTCTCACTAAGTGGGCAACAAAAACAATATACACCATTTGGTTCCCAGTGTAAATGCAGAATAAGAAACGTTTCAGTTTTGTTGATCGCATTCGCTGCTACTGCAGCATAACAGCGACTGAAGATGCTGCTGAAAATGCTATCAAAAGTCGAAAATTCATTCAATCAGTTTCTACAATATTTAAACAAACAAAAGTCGACTATTCGCTACGACTACCCATTCCTGCCACACATCTATGAAAGACTGAGTATGCCCGCTTGTTTGTTCTAAAAGAGAACGACCATGTGCAAGTCACAGCGAGAAGACTAGGCCTAAGCCAATTATATACTCGTATCTTTACATACTAGTATATAGTTCTGACCGCTTATTAAGTTCCAAATTAATTTTTTATATTCTTAAGAACAATTTTCTTAATTGATTGAACAGGTAAGTGTAATTAAATTGTAAAGTATATGTAACGTTATTACCATTTACGTTGATATGTATGCGTGTATGCAAAAACTGAAACTTTTTTATGGGTAGATGCGAGCCCTCTAGGCATCTTTGTAAACGCCACATACGTCAACACTAAACCGAAACCGCAAACAGACCGCAAGTGCCCACAGCAGCCAAGTCCGCGGTAGCAGCGGCGGTGGCTCTGTGTTTTTCCCCGCTCTGGGTAACTAACGCTTTCAGCAATCTTCAAATTGAAGTCAACAATTACGAGGCTGTGCGTTTTGTTGAAATCACATGAATCAAAATATTTTGCTAAAGTCTAACCAAATTTCTACACAACCTGCTGGCGATCGTTTGCCAGAACACTTGCTATAAAAGTTCAGCGACGACATGCCAAACAGCAGAACAAAATTCGCATTCATTCTTGACAGCTCGTTGAAAGCATCGGCAGAAGATCCAATCTAAAGTGAAAAGTTATAAATTCGGCAAAATGCGCTTGCTATTGTGCTTCGTTGTTGTGGCAGTCATGGCTCTGGCCGTCTGCAGCAGTCCTGTGGAGGAGAAATATCCTCCAGTGGAGGAGGAGGCCGCTGAAGGCCTGTTGGAAGTTGATGGACAAGGACATGAAAACGCAGGCGAACGTGAGGCGCGTCACCATCACGGCGGCTATGGTGGCTATGGCGGCTACGGAGGCTATGGCGGTTACGGAGGCTATGGTGGCTATGGCGGTTATGGCGGCTATGGAGGTGGACATCATCACCACCACCACCACCATGGTCATGGTGGCTTTGGATACTACGGATAAACTCTTGTGATCTGAAAATGTGCTGCAAACTGACGTACTCATGAGATTAAAAATACGAAGAAATATTTCCAAAAAGTCCAAAATAATTGTATTTACTGCCCCAAAAGTTCTAACTATAAAATTTTAATAAATAATTTCTAAAAACCAAAAAAAAAATGCTACTTATTTTCTTTAAGGATAGTGAAGTGTTTGGATTTATATTGTTTGCAACGATTTCCCGCGTATAATGATAGTGATTAATAATAATTGACTGGCGCAATAGCCCGTGTGGGCGTAGGCCTAGCTTTCTCGCATTAACTTGTGTCAGCTTGTTATATTTTTCACAAGTTAACGAGTCCTACATTAACCTATATTTACGGAATCTGAACGGCTTGAGAAGCTTTTCATAGCAAATATTTTTTTCGGAGGAGCGACAATTCATCGCAAGTGGTGCCGCGCAAAGAAACAATTTGAAAAACCAATTTTTTTGTATTGGATGGTCTGAGAGCGGTCTCGAACCCAGGCCTCGCATCAGCGACCAAGCACTTGTCCTCTGAAACCCCCCCCCAGCGGGATATACTATTTGAAACTTTCTACATGTGATGCTCAAAATATATGAATACTTGACAAAATATTCCTATGTTGAAAATACGTGTACCCAAGATATTTCGGTGTTTAAGAGGAATTTCAGCATACATCCAGTTATGCTCGTCCTGCGGTGCTGAATTTTAGCCTGACAGAGTCTGTCGAATAGGAAAAAACCCGAAGGCATTTTCTTAAAAAAGTTATTGTGATAATGGAATTGATTTGCATGAATTGCTTGTGCTCTGTTTTTTTATTCGTCCGGCAGATTACTACTTGGAAAATTAATATTCCACAATCAAACTCAGAAACTACAAGCGACAATAATGAATCACTTAACAAGTGCTGTTTTATGAGTACTTTCATTATGAAAGATATAACCAAGATGAAATCTCTAATATTAAAATTGAGATGCTGCTACAAAAGCGATTCCAACTAAATCCTAGCGCTAGAGAGAAAGCTTTTTAAGAGTTCTGAGGAATAATGAAAGAAGTTTTATCCGATTATTGATAATGTTTTATCTGACTAAAAATTTGTATTGTCAAATTTGAGGAAACGTGCTATACTTAAATTCTCAAAAATTGCATAAAGTATGTTGCATTTCCCGTTGGTCACAGACATTTTATTGTAAAATATCAAAAAAGCGTTCTAAGCCGATGATTTTCGCAAAAAAATTGCTGTTTTAAGCACATTTAGATGTCTATTCTTTCACATTTTTCTGAGCATAATTTTGAGCCTATTCTTTTGAAAGCTTAAAATTATTTTGAAACTTTTATTCGAATTGCATAACAGGAATATGAAGATATTTCTTTAAATGCAAAAAAATTTTTATCTTTCTATTATTTGATGAGTTCTAACGAGCGCCTGCAAGTTCTAAGATATTGTAAGTAGTTCGATATTATTTCAACTTATTCTTTAGTTTACTTAATGAATACTTTTCTTGAAGAATATTTGTTGGAGAACAATCTTTAATACACTTTTTTTTATTAGGCATGTGATATGCTTATGAGTCTTGCGCTTGTTCCTTTCAGTCACCGTTGCTTTGATATAAAGGATTTGCAAAAAATACTTTCAATGATATCAAACGCTTTTCTTTTAGCACAGTACTAACATAACTTACCAACACTAATTGGACCAGAAATGTTCTTCACTGAAGAAACGCGATTTTCAGATGTTTATAAAAGTATAATATGGCATAAGTTTAGATAATATTGGTTTTCAAATATTTCTCACATTTCTATAGAGCTGCGCAATAAAATACTAATACATGCTCAAAGAACTTAACAAACAAAATTTTAAAAATATAATAACAACAGTTAATTTTTATATTGAAAAAAACGAAATTAAGTGTACAATAACAAATTGTAGACGTATTAAACGAGTTAATAAATAACTAATGTGAATAAACTGATATATTCATTGCCTCCATTGCAAGTATTTCGAGCGAAGAAAGATGGATAACAAAACAAATAATCAGTATAATTGTGCAACAACCAAAACACTCTGAGCATGATGTAGAAGGAGCGGGTGAAGGAAGCAGCCGGTTAGCATCTTCGCCTACGATAGCATGGACCCTGGGCACGAATTGTACGCAGACTTTCGCAAAAATGCTTCTGCTTCGGATAATTCTGTGGTCACAAGTCATAACCGCCTAAGTCTGTTTTTCAAGTTTTTTTAGGAGAGCAATTTAAAGTTTCAAATTCTCATAGCAGTATATGGGAAAATTCTCAGATTTTTGATGGATAATTGCCGTCCTAAAAAAGGTACAAACATGAACATTTTATGGCATATAGATTAAGATACGCTGGCATTAATAACTTAATTTCGTCCTAACTCGACTTAGGCGGTTATGGTTTGTGAGCACAGAATTAGGTGTTTGAAATTATTCGAATTCCCAGCGAAATGCAACTGACGAGGTTTGATATAACACAAACATATAACTATATATTTATATATAATTTTCCCAACAGCCCGTGTTACCGAGGCATAGGCCTAACTTTCTCGCGTTAACTTGTGTGTGTTCGTTCTACTTTAGCACAAGCTAACGGAACCAACAAATTTCTTCTATGGCCGAGTCCGAACGGAATTGAGAAGCTTTCTCTGATCGCACAGAATACTCTTTGCGAAAGTTGGCGCAGATCATAGAAACAATTTGATGGCAAATTCCCTTTTTTAGAAGGCATAAATCTGCTGAGAACTGAACCAATGTCCTATCATATAAAAGAACGCGCTCTTATACACTGAGCTATTGGACCACTGCAGCGACGCTTCATTAAATATACCTATGAAAATATTTGTAAGGAATATCAAAGGAAGAGGTGAGAAATTAATTACGAATTTTCTGCAAAACAAAATTCTGAAGGCAATGCATTAGCTATTTTATTTTGAAATCAGCTCTATTTTAAAATGAATGTGGAGACTTTAGTATATAAGCAAAATTCTTTACTAGATATTTCAAAGCAATAATGTAAATAAAGTTTATTCATAAATATGCCTCATTCTTTTCAATTTCTTTATTTATTTACTTGAATATTTTTTATATTATGAGTATTTTTTTATAATATTCCAGAATGGTGCTAATATTACGTTTCTTTAAAAATTTAATAGACTTTAGAAATTGCCTTCCTTCCCAATTACCTGCAGTAACCAACTTTAAAAATTTGCTTCTACTGAAACCTTTTTGCGATACCTGAATAAATTCCAATTTGAAATTTGAATCACTCAACAATTATTAACTGTGCTAAATTACACAAACCAAAGCAAATCCAAAAAATAGCTCATTTGTTGACAAAACTGGCAATAACAAAAAGAAATGTGAATACAAAATATTTCTGTTTAGTATGTGCTATAACAGGTTTCAGTCAGTGATAAGTATGACAAATCAAAAAGTTTACCAACTTAACAGAAAATGTGCTTTGCCGCCTTAGAAAATGACAAGGAAGCAGGCGACAACGGCAGCGGAAAGAAACATCGACAATAAACAGAGCGGGCATTTCTGAATTGATGCTTTCTAGCGGCTTCCACACGAAAAGGCTAACTTCTCGGCGGGGCAAGAAGACGCACTTTGGTGCTCATGGCAAAAACAAAGTTAATACAATATCTCATCTTAACTACAACTCATGCGTAAACAAGCGAAAAAGCACACAGAATTCATTCGAAGAGCAATGGCGCGTTTTGTTTGCGCCCGGCGCAGAGCAGGGGCAATAGTGATCAGCGCGATGACTTACTCCGATAGACACTCGTACGTCAAAGTATTATCACGTGCTGAGGCAAATATTGTGTTAAAATAAGCCGCAAATGACAAACCTCAGTCAGCTTATGGAATCATCTGGAATTTCGCAAGTCGGCAGCAATTTTTGTTGTGCTCGTGAAAGTGTGAAACGCTTAATTGCCAATTAGTGACAATTAATAATGCCATACATTTTCTCAATTTCATAAACAGTTTGCAAATCTTGCGACATGACACTTATAAAATCCTAATAATTGACTTAATAATAATAAATCAAAACGAAAGACTTAAGGCATGAACATCAAATACTTCACTACTATCTTTACATTTGATGTGTTAAATTGTAGTGGCAATAAGTTTAAATGAAGAGTAGATTATTAGCTTGTTTTGTTGCTGTTAACACTTCGAAAAATATTTATTAATCGATTAAAAAGCGCTAATTCGTTTATTGATTGTTTAATGACATCCGTCATTCACTGGCATGTAGATGAGGTGATAGCTTGTAGATCTGTGGCAGCTGTTATTGGCTAGCTATTACATACATATCCTGTATGTACTTAAATTTGATTCTGTAAATTGTCAATTACAGCAGGAAGAGCGCTAATTCGTAAGCAAGAGCGCACTCGCACTGCATGAACCATAGCGATCGGTTCAAATCCCTTTCATGACATATTTTGTATCAAATATAAGGACTTAGTATATTAAATACTAAGGTAATCTTGATGAACGGCATGCAAGAGGCCTCGCTGAAAAATGGAGCAATGTTCGTCTGATGATTCGTCTGAAAGCGCAATCGAAACATGATATGGCGAAATGTACAAGGCAGCAGCAGAAAAAGCAGGTAAAGCCAAAACAAGCACACAAGAAAAATGAACAAGGTGGCAGATTGTTTTCGAAAGGAATTTGTTATATTCTACTTAACTAAGGCTGATGCGGTGTCGGCTAGGTGAGATCCAAGAGTGACCCCTATGGAACGAGAAAACACACTTGCTACCTATTTTCAAATTAACCAGCAGCTAGTTCTCTTATCTCGTAGACTCAACTTACAACTTACAACATTTTTGTGAAAAATTTGTTTCTTTTAAGCATCTCTTGCGCCCATTACATTGGTTATTTCTATAAGATATTTAAGAGTTTTCTTAGATGGGGTATTAGCTTAGATTTAATTTAGAGTAGGGATATAGTTCGGCTTGAGAGTCCTGTTCTGACAGTGACAGTGGAGCGCTCGACTGAAGTCCGAAATCTCTGAGGGAAACACACTCACGATATTTTTCCGCAGCCGTTGGCCCTAAATTGTTTGTAAACTTAGATGCCGCCACACAGTAATCGTATTAAAATCGTCAGATCTTAAGCTTTCACATCACAGTTTTCTATTGACCGGCAAAGATCGTTGGGTTCAATTTGCCAGAAGAACTTAAACGCTCAAAGAATTTATCGCCTGCATTGCAACTGAAGGATTATGTGGAAATGAGTTGAAAAACTGCGGGCTGATGGGCCCACACCAATGTGCGAATCAGTTCGCAGCCGCACACACAGTGTCTGTTAAGCCATGACTGTAGTCGGCCTGAGTGTGTGATTGCCTCTCAATAAAATAGTACATATAAGTAAGTGGCGAGCTTAACCTTGATAATTACATCAACTTTTTTTCTCTTTGACATTATAAATTATTCGAATTAGGTCTTTGCAAAAAATATCTAGTTGCTCTTTCAACGCTACTCGAAATTATCGTAGCATACTTTCAGGCATATACTAAACCTACTGAGCACTGTAGAAGCAAGCTCATTTGCTTTCTGCTGTTCTCCAATACATCTTCAAATGTTGCTCTAACGACGTGAGAACAAGTTCAATAAACACACAGATATTTATATTAGCCATAAAAACGTGCTCAACAACACATCGACGCCTTCGTCTTTGCAGTTGCTTGCTAGTCAAGCACTTAATGAATAATAACAGTACCCGCCTCTCTTATGTAGCAGCGCACATCGAACGCGTTCGTAACTTAAGTCTTCTGTGTTTTGATTGATTTGGAAGAATTTCGTGTGTCAGCTTTCTAAGTTGATTTTCGTGTACATTTAATGTTTTAAATTTCATTTTATTGACTATGACTATGGACTAAGAGCTTCTAAAAATAAAATAAAATCTGTGGCAATTAATTTTTATTGCACTATGTTCGCTGCTGCTGCGCACGATGATGGACGAAGAGAAGAGTCACAGCCACTCGGGCATTTTATTTGCCGAAGGCATTAGGCGCCAGGTGTAAATTGCTCCTAAAGAGATTACAAAATGTTGCTGGGCATTCATTTGCCGGGTCTGGCCGCGCCATGCAAATAACGGCACAAATAAAACTACCTGGTCGTTTTTTTTCCAAAGTGTGCATGTAAAGTTGACTAAAATTTCACTGCACTAAGTGGATTTTTGGAAAAAAGAAAGCGGCTGCCACAATGCGCCTCAAAATAGCGCAGCACCGGCGCTCAAATAAAAACACTCGCAACTGTAGCGGAAGCAGCAGTTTTATTTTGGGAGCGTAGAAATGAGGTGCGTACACGTTGTTTGTGTCTGGCTGTGTGTGCTGTTGGCGCTGTGCCGGGCGAGTCCCGTGCGGGTTGCAGCTGCGCAAGCGCGCAACAGTCGCCAAATGAAGGACGCCAGCATGACGATGGCGCAGGCGGAGATGAACATCTTTGCCACGCCCGCGGCGGCAGCGAAGGCCACGAACGAAACGCCCTTCGGCCAGCTCAGCAACTACGCCGGCCTGTTGTTCAGCGGCTACCCCGGATTGCTGGGCAATGTAGTTGGCGCACCCATGTCAACGGGCATGCCGGTCAGTGCGCCCAACGTGATCACATCGCCGGCAGCGCTGGGCACGCTTCCACCCAACACCGCAGCGGCCGCTTTGCCCGGCAACTTTGCCAGCTTTCCCGGCTTTGGCGGCAACAACAATAGCAACTTCGGCAACCCTTTCAACCCGTATCCATCGAACGTGAATGGCATGTTTCCGGCTAATCTGTACGGCGGCAGCAACTTCCCGCCCGCAGCAGCGCCGCCGCTGCAGAGTCTACAGGGCCAGTTTGCCTCGCTGGAGCAGCTGGTGAACATGGCCAACTTGCAAGGACTTAATTGGCCGCAATTCGCCTCTTCACCAACGGCCCAATATGCCATTGGCGGACCGAGCTCCATCAGAGCGCCAGCGCCATTTGTGGCCTACGCGCCACCGATCTTGCCGCCTCGCTTTTACACACAAACGCGCTACGGTCCTCCGTTCTGAGCAGGCAAATCCCTCACAGAATTAGTGCATAATTTAGTTTTATTATAATTTTACATGTTTCTGCATGAATTTTACCGCTATGCTGCTAATAAATAATTTATTGCTTTACACACACACGCGCTCTTACATACAAGCAAACGTATTAATAGTGTGAGTGTGCAACTGGTCTGCCGGCCGCTGCGTTCGAATAGTGCTGCCACTGCACTGGCTGCTGTTGCTGCTGCTGTTGATGCTGCTGCTGTTGCAGATGCTTCTGCAGAAAGGTTTTCGTGGGATACGCTTGCGCGCCGCCGCGCGTTCCGGCGTAGTTGCCCCAGCTGTGCGCCGCCACATTCGTTGCGGGCTTTGAGCCCTTGTCAGCGGGCTTCCTTGGGCCATCCTTGGGCGGCTGCACGCTCTCGTGCCGATCGAAAGCGCCTGCTGCGGACTGCTTCATATAGCCGTAGCCGCCCGCACTAGAGGCCAGCTTGGACGGACCCTTCTCTAGCGGCTTTCTGCCATCCTTCAGTGGCTGCACACCGTCCTGCCGCTCGAAGACACCCGCTCCCGCTCCCGGTCGCACGTAGTAGCCGTAGCCGCCATCGCTGTATTGGTGCATATGTGGCGCAGCCTGTTCTCGGTGTGGCTTATAAGCAACGGCTCCTAGCGCGGCAAATGCGAGCGAGAACAACGCGAGAGCGTACAAAAGCACTGCAGATTTCATCCCGGCGCAAATCTCTGGCAACGTATCCACACCTGGTGACTGGCGAAATAAGCTGTGCCTCCATGCTGCTGTGGTATTTATAGGAGGCTGGCCGCTGGCGGCCGGCGTCCGAAGCGCGCATTTGTGGCATGCAGCCATTGGGCTGCCACAAATTCTGGCACAACTGTCAGCCATGTCATGCGGTTTGTTGCTGGCAGCAGCATCCTACAGCACTCTTCTTTTTCCATGCATAAACCGCTGCATCCACTGACCATTAAAAGCCGCTACATACAGGCACGTAGAGAGGGGTAGAATCAGGGTGATTGGATGCTTTTTTAAAAGAAAGGATATTTCCAGCAAATATCCTCGTTTGCTCTAAACGAACATGGAAAATGTATGAAGACTCTCTTTTCGCCAATGAAGCGACCCTTCTTGATCCTTCCCCTCCCTTAATAATTAATAATTGATTGGCGCAACAGCCCGTGTGGGCTTAGGCCTAGCTTTCTCGCATTAACTTGTTGGTAATTGTCATATTTTTCACAAATTAACGGGACCAACATTAACCGAATCCAAATGGATTTGAGAAGCTTTACATGGCAAAGAATATTCTCGGAGAATTTGCAATTCATCGCGAGAAGTGGCGCCGCGCAAAGAAATAATTTGAAAAATTATTCTTTTTTTTTTGTTAGATGTTTTGAGGTCGGTCTTGAACCCAGGCCCTCCCGCATCAGCGACCAAGCAATTGTCCACTAAGCCAACGCAGCGCCCTTCCCTCCCCTTACTCGGAGAATTATTTCTCTCGAAAAGGCAATGGCGAAGAGTATTATTGATGAAGAGGGGCCCAGATTCCACTATCGACTACTCGAAAGTCATATATTTTAGTTCTCGTCTTAATAATCGCGTTAAGTTATGGCAATTACTCTCGATCATTAAAAAATTTTAGTTTCATCCGAGTGGTTTGCTATAGAAGAAACCAAAAAAAAGATTATCGGAAACGTTGACACATAGAAATATATTTTTTCGAATTCGGGAACTGCCTTCCTAATGCCAAAAATATTACGTTCTTTCAAAATGAATGGTAAGATTCGTGAAAATGGCGCGAAATTGGGTTCGACACGCCAGATATCATTGAAATAGTACAAATGAGTTTAAGCTGATGCTCCTAGTGACATTTGCAAAAAAGGCTCTGCCAAGCCTTTGCACGGCATATTGGTTGCCACTTGAAACATATAAGGCGTTTTTCGAGTAATGGGAAAGGGTATGAGTCATGACAACATAATTAAAGTCATCGAGCTGCAAGTCATATACACTCACGGCAGACCTTTGATATGTATACGGCAGATTCTTTTTAATATTCGTGTGGTTTAGTATTTGAATTGATTACATGGTATAATTAAGTGCAATGATTCTCGGCTGCTTGCGATTAAAAATGAACCAGTTATATTTGATTCCACCAAATATTATTTTGATTTAAATTCCAGTAACTTACCATATAATTGGTTCTATACAACATCTATTAATACAATCAAATTGACAACCTCATTGCGATGAAATTATTAGCTATGGTCCTTAAACAAACTTCATCCTAGCTGTTGCCACCTACCAAATAATTGACTTCCAAATCTTGAAAAGAGTTGAAATCGGAGTTTTTTTCTAAAATAATAACTTTTCGCTCTTTTTCATGTGCATAGAATAATCTCTTATGAGCCAGAAGAGCTCGTTGATGTGCAAGTAACTTCTGAACTGAATAAATCAAATGGTTGAACAGAAATTCATTTCTCTACGTCTCACAAATCCTTGTAATTTTCGCAATTTCCAGTATACTTAAATCATAGACATTCTTCTCAGAAAGGAATTTAGATTTAAATTCATAAAGCAAAGCGACAACTTTTATATGAATAAATTTTATTGTGGCCATCATGTTGCCAATATTAAGCCTCCTAAATTGGTTTTTTTTTTAATTGATTTGCAAAGATTAAATATATCCCTGCCTAAAAAAAACTGGCTGTGCTCATGCAACAGAAGAGAACATAATATAACAGTCATAAGCTGTACATTTTCACTACTGCTATGCGAATCCAGTTTTTGTGAATGGCACATTTCTATACCCTACACTAGTAAGCATAGGATATGTTAGTCTATAGTCATTGCACTCATATTTCTATATGGAAATGAGCGGTATCACTTTCTAAATCGAGCGGCAGTATATTCCTTTATCTGTAAAGTAACAGCAGAGAAAGTATAGCCGTACCGATATGAAATTTTTTTCTTCGTAGGTATATTAAAACGATTCCTAGTTAAAAGTGCTGAAAAAATTCAAATCGGATCCCAGGCACACGCATTTTGCAGGCTATATATTAAATGTATCTTTAACCGGATCAATTTAGCATTTGCATATTTTGAGTTTGCTGTTTTTATGAATGCACTTTGCAATTGTTCATATGTATATTTGAATATAGTATATAAATATTTGACATTTCATGTATATTTTGGGAGGAAAAATGAGTGGTCCACTTTTAACAAAGGCTATCAATTCAATATTATTTTGACTTACTTAATATGAACAATCATAACATCAATATTTGGCCAGTATATTCCACTTAAGACTCAAACCTAAATACTTTAACGTGTAGCGCTTTTCTTCAGATTCAATTGCCAAGTATCATGCCAAATTGGTTGGTAGGAATATATTATTACTCTGACGATAATACCCGATTGCAGTTCATTTACGGGTTTTTCATAATTATATGCAATAGTCAATAGTGCCAAACATCCTCCACTGCTGTCTCTGCCGCTGCTGCCACTGTTAGAGTGCACCAACCGCAATCCACCAAGAGTAGCGTTTAGCAGTTTAAGTTCTTCAAGCGCGAGCCGGTCCTGTTAGCTTTTTCGGTCAAGAGCTCAGGCTCTCGGGGATACGCTTACGTAAACTGGTTTCGAAGCCGTCACATTTTGACTTAACCAACGGAATTTGTGTTTGTAATGTCAAGTGCAACAAACCTGTTGTGCGGACTAACTGCACGCAAGCGCGACTTCTGTGAGTCTGTAAGACGAGTATTCTTTGAATGTGCAACTTGGAAAGAGCTTAAAGAAATTTTAAGCAGGCGCGTAATTCTCGAACGTATTGAGGGAAAGGCCAATAAACTACCGTAATTGGCATTGTTTTTATTATGATCATCGTCATCAATTCCCACTTTTGCCTGTACAGTCGCTTGGAAATGGCTTGTCGGTAGTAGCCACTCTTAATCAAGCTGGAAATTTATACAGCATTTTATGTAATCACTATGTGATTATTAAAGTGATTATTCCTATCTAATTCGTTCTTAAATCTTTAAAATACTTTGGAGTCCATGTAGCATATTCTCTATCTTGTGATCCTTCTGCTGCAAAGAGCTCACACAATTATGAAAAATTTAGGGCATATTTAGAACAAAGAACACACCAAATTGGGTGTTTTACTTTAGTTTTGTTAAAAATTTTACCGATATATTCGAACATGTCAGGAAATAAATATTTTATTTATTTGTAAAAAAAATACGTTTTTACGACAGCAGCGAGGTTGGAGCCGTGGAAGTGGAGCGCGGACCAGTAAGTGCTGGAGAAAAAAGCGCACCAGATGTTGATATTTCGGGGTAGTATAAAATGTATATTCTTTTTCGAATTTTCGGGATGTAATTATACTATATCCTCTAACGTTGAAGTTCTCGCAACGAGTAAACCTCTGCCCTTGCCGAAGATCACCTTTTCACCGAAAAACCAGCAAAAGGCGTAACAACGATTTGATAGCCCGAAAAACACTCACAAACCTGACTCGGCACAATGTCAAAAAAACGCTTCCAGGCCAGTTGACAGCTGGAAGATACAAAAGGTAAACTTCGAGAGATAAAGCTCTAATTCTGGCCTGGGTGTCCATCGGACTCCGGGGTAAGAACATGCATCGTTGAGTGGCATGGAGTGAACAGTGATTTTATTTTAATAGAGTTTACACTGAACATGTCTCTTCCGTACACAGCAGAGCACCGATAGTTGATGGATATACCAGGGACCGAAAATAATTATTATGCCTGTTTTCACAGCCGAAAAAATTACCGCTTTTTAAGAAGTATTAATAAATGTTATTTTTAATAATTATCAATTGATATTAATTATTCTTGTTGAAAATAACTATTATTTTGGAAAAAAATTTTTCCCATTGCCGCATAACTATTATTTTGTGAGAAATATTTTTTACGTTATCGAATAACTATTATTTTGTGAGAAATATTTTTTCTGTTGCCGCATAACTTTTATTTTTGGGAATAAATTTTTTACGTTGTTTTTGTGTCACGCCTCAACGGCTGAACTTATTTGGCTGAAACTTGGTGGGTATATAGTGCATTTTGTGGGCTATAACCTAGCCCACTTTTCATCCCAGAAAAATCTGAAGGGGCGTGGCACTTCCGGTTTACAAATTTTATGTTGTAGACATATGTATGTATATTGGAAATTACAACTTTAAAAATCGGTAGTCTGTTATAATTTTGCTATGCCTTTTCACTAGTGCAGCTTTGGAGTTTTGAGTAAGGGGGCGTGGCACTTTTCATATAACCCAATTTTGGTTTGTTTGCCTTTGGACCCTTTTTGCCTATCTAGAAGCCTCAGTTTCATTTAACACTACCAGGCGCTCATAAGCCTGTAGGCAGTGTCTCCCGCGCATCTTCTCTTCCCATTCTCCTGTACGTCAAGCGGTGCTTTCTCGCGGCCTTACGGAGAACTTCTCTCGAACACTTCAATAGAGGCCGCTCTCCCACGCCTGGAGTGATAGAATTACCGTTTTTATTCAGCATTCAATTTTCAAATTGAATTTTCCAATTTATGGGTATGCAAAAAAAACAACAACAATTATCTTCGCTGGAGCTTCTTTGTCCACATGCATTTTCATTTTAATAACTGTGGACTACAAAAACAATTGTATTATGTGGGTCTGGTCTTTGGCTCTTAGTTTATGCATCTCCAAGTACAGCCGACACTTGCGATTTGTTTTCACAAGCGGTTATCGTGATTTTTTAATTCGAATACGAAATAACGAAATTTAATTGCAATAATGGGTAGGAAGAGAAACATATTTATTCGCGAATTCTTCGACTACTCGCAGGATGTTGATAGTTGCGTGTGTAAAGTTTGCTCCGCGACGTTTAAAGGCCTTAATATGACAAATTTGAATTCTATCACTCCAGGCGTGGGAGAGCGGCCTCTATTGAAGTGTTCGAGAGAAGTTCTCCGTAAGGCCGCGAGAAAGCACCGCTTGACGTACAGGAGAATGGGAAGAGAAGATGCGCGGGAGACACTGCCTACAGGCTTATGAGCGCCTGGTAGTGTTAAATGGAACTGAGGCTTCTAGATAGGCAAAAAGGGTCCAAAGGTTATACGTCCAAAGTTTATAGCAAACCAAAATTGGGTTATATGAAAAGTGCCACGCCCCCTTACTCAAAACTCCAAAGCTGCACTAGTGAAAAGGCATAGCAAAATTATAACAGACTACCGATTTTTAAAGTTGTAATTTCCAATATACATACATATGTCTACAACATAAAATTTGTAAACCGGAAGTGCCACGCCCCTTCAGATTTTTCTGGGATGAAAAGTGGGCTAGGTTATAGCCCACAAAATGCACTATATACCCACCAAGTTTCAGCCAAATAAGTTCAGCCGTTGAGGCGTGACACAAAAACAACGTAAAAAATTTATTCCCAAAAATAAAAGTTATGCGGCAACAGAAAAAATATTTCTCACAAAATAATAGTTATTCGATAACGTAAAAAATATTTCTCACAAATAATTGTTACCAGCAATTGAAAAATATTTCTCTTATAAATAATAGTTATTTTTAACGAAATTGAAAATTCGTTGTATCGCAACAATTATTTTCAATTTTTATCGGTAAACTCCATAATAGTTATGTCCCTGGGATATACTCCTATAATGCTGCTCTTACGATTTCCCCACAAATGGGTGTGGTCTGCCTCCGCAACATTTAGTTTCCGTTTATCAACCCGATGAATCGCGGCTGATTCTTCTATATTTATTTTTATTCAATTTTTCATATTTGACTTAATTTGTTTTCCTTTAACTTAAGTTGATTTGGTTTGATTTGAATTGATATGATTTTATTTCAATGGATTTGAATGCGCGATCTATTGAGGGGATTGAACCAGGTACTCCTCGGATTAGAGAACGAGCACACATTCACTGATCCACTAAGTGAAAGCGGCGCCATCTCCAAGATTTCCGATGAGCCTTGATTAAAACATGAATACAATAAATTGTTCTTTACGCTAAACTAGCACAAATCTAAAAATGTATTTATTGTTGGTTTTTTTGTTGTTTGGACAAAAAATTTGAGTTTTATAAAGTTCACATGCAAAATTAAAAGGATTTTTTGAAGAACATGCATTTATTTGAAAATAATTGATAGCCCAATTCACAATCTTGTGCAAATGGTCTGGGATTTTTGCAATTGACAGTTTTGTAGCAAACTACTGTCAAAACTCCTGTAGTTTTGCTACAGAACTGTCAGTTGCAAAAATCCCAGACCATTTGCACAAGATTGTGAATTGGGCTGATGTGAATTTCCAAAAGCTGATATTCTAATAGAAAGTTTTACAAATCTTAAGTTGCTTTTGCTATTTTGGAAATCATTTATAAAAATTAAAACATTTTTTGGAAAAGCATTTACACAATTTATTGCTTTTAAGATTTCCATTATAAGTAGACAATTTTAAATAGTACAATTGTTTTGTTGGTACGCTGTGACGAGAAAAATATTCCTCCTATGCATTTCTGAAAAATTCCCACTACTACTATTGCTATTTATCTACAAAAAGAGCAAGAGCAGTATATTTCTTGAAAGGATTATGCCTTTCAAATGAAAAGGATCTCAAATTTATCAAATGCAAACCAAAACCTACTCCCATCAATCAAAATATAGGTTATTCGCTTATAAATATAGAAGCGTTAAGATCAGAAATTTAATTATGTTAGGCTTATGTTTTCCCAAAAAGGACATTTGAGATAACGCTACAGTTAAATGTGCTATCGAACCAATTGAAAAAGAGAAAATAACAGCCCAGACTGTAGATCAATTCAACCGTTATTTAGGACATCAGCTAATAGTAAATTTTTGGAACACACAAATCGAATTGAAATAAGATAACTAAAAATGCGGACAATTTGTTACCGACCTCAATAACGGAAGACACAGACGCAGGAAGTCGACATAAAAGGACAAAAAGTGTGGCACCGTGCCAGACGAACGTCAATAAGTCAGCAGACAACAGCGCCAGACGGGACGCAATCAGTCCGAGTTTACGCAAATATTTGCCGCTCACCCGCTGAGCTATCCATAAGGCACAGCAGGATGTTTTAAGCGACTGCACAATACAGAGACATAAATGCAAGCATTGTATCCCTTTCTGGCCCACATGCCTAGACACATACTTAAGCACACTTGCGCATGCTGTCGTTCTTCCTTAACCAGTGTCAAGATTAGAAATTGCGGGCAAAGAGTTGCTTAACTCGAGCAGTCAAAGTGAAAAGTAACGTCTACACACACACAGACATGCCACATGATATCTAGGACTAGCAGTTACAATTCCCATTTATGACCGCATGGCGAGATTTTTTATTGTTGTCAGTCGTTGTGATTGATTTACTTCGCTTTTGGAAGGGGCAACCCTTGGTCATCTCTTTAATAAGCTGGCTAGTTCAGACTTCAGGGATCACAACAAAGAAGACCATCGAATTGTAAGGAATGCAAACAGATGCATTTAGAGAATTGCTTTAGTAAAACCAGGTAATTTAAAGAAAATAAATATTGGTTGGAACCGTATTTGGTAATTTTTCAACAATGCTTTTTATATATATACCAGCAGTATCGCGCCGCTTTGCGGCGACTCTCCCACTTTTTCTCCTAGCATTTAGCATTAGGGTGGAATTCTAAATGTTGCTTGAAAAAATGTTTACAGAATTTTATGTTTAATTTGAAAGAATCACGGAAAATCTCGTACGAATTTTTTTCGAAGAATATTTTAATCCTGCATTTTTCCGCCCCTTTTCTCTCAAGTTACGATTTCTCGAAGAATGGTGGAAATTTCACAGACAGTTTAACACTCAGCGGACTATCCCGTGTGATCAGAGTAAATAAAGACAAAAATATCGTTCGAAATGAATAAAGTAAAGGTAATTAGCACCCTAAAAGTAATATATTACATCAAAAATTAAAAAACTGGTGAAACTAAGATTTCATTGCCGGGCTTCAGTTCAAGCTTAGCTCAACGAATAATATCAACTTTTCTTCTTGTCCACTTCTAAGTTCTCCGGCAAATTCCATTATTGAATTTTTCTTCTCATTGGTCTATTCCCAATCCCTACCCCAAAGTAAAAAAGAAAAATAAATTAAAATATGGCCCTTCGATATTTAATATTTATGGAAGTTACTCACCTTTTGACTTCAATTAAAAACTTGCTTCCATAATTGAACTGCTTTTAATTTCAACCGAACACTGAAAATCTCCGGCCATTTACATTGTTCAATGTGGCTATTTTTATTAGTTTTGTTTTTTTATCCCTGTAATCTTATATTTTTCACAAACTTCTCTTTCGCTGGAAAAATTACTTAATAGTCCAATAACTATGGCCATACGGCAAGAAGTTTTAGCGGTATGCCAAAATGTTATACCTTTTACATGAAAGTGGAATAAAAGGCATTACTGTTGCTGTACAGAGAAGAACACGACAACATTGCAAGTCTATGCTAACATACTCTCTCACTCTCATCACATGCTCCCCAAAACAATGCTGTGCACAAACAATGCTCCATTCAATGTAAACAAAGTAACGGTAACTGGATCATAACATTGCGTAGGCAATGGCGTTTTATTTAATAGTTATGATATGATGATGTATTTCTACGTAACTGCGGCTGTCTGGGCTGGCTTCGTAGTAGCGCATCCTATGAAGGCAACCTTGTGGACAGATTCCATTCCTCTGAAGCCAAAGATAGTCCAAGTGCATGTCTTCAATTTGAGTCCAAAAGATGTCGGTAGTCATGGTTCTGTAGCGCCCGCCATTGAACGAAATTGCATCTCCAGCAGCATTTCCGAAAAAAATGGCCAACGATGCCACCAATCGAAAATCCCCACTGAACTATCACTCTCTATGGATGCATTGGCTTCTTCACAAGCACGTGCGGTGCGGGTTTCCTGATCCTTACATGCGGTAATTTTGTTTGTTAAAGTCGCCGCCGATATGTAAAAGACCTTGTCAGAAATGATTATTTTTCGTCCAAATTCGACGTACAATACCAACTGCTCTAAGGATCAAGCTGAGAAGAGATAACGTAGCGAATGGTCCTGTGCCTTGAATTACTGAGTCAGTTGGACCGAATAATCGGAAATCTTTGTACAAATTCTTATCAAGATCGTACAATCGTTATCAGGCTCGTGCGCGGAATGTTGAGATCGATGAAGATCAAAACTTATTTTAACGTTTGATCGAAAAATAAATAGATCGATAAATGATTTTTATTTCTAGTCGAAAAACTGACCGATTGTTATAACTCATGAATTCATAAAATTTTATAAAATTATGAAGCATAATCAACATGGCTATATTTTAATGTATATTATGACTACTTCTTTAGTGCAATCTTTTAGTTTAAAAATGTTGAAAAACATTTTTCTTTGAATGTCTTAAAGGAACAGATTTCATTGACTTGTGTTTTCTTTTTCTGCTTCGTGTATATAAAGGTAGTAAAATATCTATACGAATATGTAAGCATGTCTCAAATTACAAAAGTACTTACCTTGCATAGGAGCGCACTTCATTGAGGGACCAAACAACGACAATGAGTAAATTAGCTTACGATATATACCCAATAGGAAAAGAATGCTGCATATTTCCCTAAAGAATTCTCATATCTCAAAAGAAAGAGCCTCCCACTTATTAAGGTAAAGTAAAAGGTATGCAGGGAACGTGCTCGGCCTGCTTCATGCTTTCATTTCAATTTCTATTGACTTTTTAGTAAAATTAGGTTATGTGGCTCTTTTTCATGAAAGTATGCAGGTCTTGTTTCTTTTCTTGGCTTAAAAGTTAAGTATTCAAATAAGAATTATCTACTAATAGCTTACAAGGCAAGCTTCTGTTTCCAGCATACAAAGTAAGGATGAAATCATGCATTCATTTGAAATTACCTTAACAATTTTCCGACTGGGTGTGCACTTTTCCATAGAACACAAGCACAGCTGATAACGCTTACCTGCAGCAATACAACAACAATAAAGGGCGATAAGCAACACAGGTAAAAATCTCAGCTCAAAATACACAAGTAAATAAATAAGTGCAAAGAGCAGCAGCGGCTGAATTTCGGAAAATCCGAGCTCATAGATAAATCCTGAGCAAATAGAAAATAGAAAATACCATGAAATCCGGCACATGCGGTAGGCAGCGTATAAATAGCAGCGCCGCGAGTTCAAAGTGCAACAGTTTCCAATTGCAACGCGTCGCTCACACCAGCCGCACTTTACAGCGAACCAGATACCAGCTCGAAATGTTGCTGCTCCGTAAATCCTCTCCAGCGGCCGGTAGTGCCATTCTGCTGCTGCTTTGCATGTGCGTCGCAGCGCTGGCAATGCCATTTCCCTGGCAGTCCCATCACGTCGGCTACGACGCCAGCTTGGATCCGATTGTGTGGTCGCGCGCTTTCGTCAAGGACGCCGTACGCAAGCCACGTCAATTCGGCGCGCCCAACGCCTTGCTGGCAGATTCGCTTGCAGCTGAAGAAGGCGCCCTGCCAAGTCGTCACCACAAATTCACGCAGGCTGCTGCAGATGCCTCCTCACAGGACGGCGGCTTTGGCAAGCGCATGCGCAGACCCACAAGTCTATGGCATGACCAACGTTCAGCGACCATGGACGCTTATGGACGCGCAGGCTTGCGGAAATATTTGAAGTTGAAGCGTAAATTCGTTGAGCACGATCTCTACGGTTAGATTTGAAGTGGAACAACTGAGCACAGAGCTGCAAAAGGATAATAAGAGAATAAGAATGCAAGTGATAGTTTCTGTAAATTATGATAAGTTTATTAGTCTGGCAACTTGATTCCGACGTTAGTCACAAAAGTTATAATTATATATTTTGTATCAAGTGATATTTTTTGGCTATGGAAAAATATTGTTTGCTTGCTTGAAAAAATAGCAATTGAATTGAATGTTCAGTTGTAACAATAAACAGTTATCTTTATTATCAAATTGTTTATAACATATTTTACAGTTTTTAAAGCTTTATATTAAGCTTAAAATGGGCATCAGTTTTTTATTTTTAGAAAGTACCTTTTTAAACGGAATATGCAAAAATATATTATTCGATTTCTTAAGAACTCAATTTTTTTACTTTTCAAAAAGATCTTAACACGCTTCATTCTACAGAAATTGCGTTCTTCCATTCCAAATGTATGCATTTATACAAAAATATGTGCCAAATTGCAAAAAACCATAGATACGTTCAATAATATTACCTATACTTTAATACTAAAACTAATGGATTTTCATAATATTTTATCTTTTTGAAATTTTGAATATCGCTACATAAGATACATTTCTTAGAAAAGCAAACCACTCATTCCTTTGCTATTGTTTGTCAAATGTGACAAAACAGCTTAATTAAAGCCGATTTAAATTTAGCAACCAAAATTCCTAGCATTCGAAATTCTATTGCTTCTAATTTTGTCCGCTCGTTGCATTTGTTCGAATCACTGTGCACTGAAATGATTTTGGAATTGATTCAGCTGTTCCGCAGGCCGTTAACCAATTAACCGAAGCCCACAGTTCCTTTGTTTGGTTTGCAGCCCTGAAAATTCACGGAATATAGGTACGTTCGTAAATGCACCCCTGCAACTGCTCTGCAAAGCATCGCGTTCGTTAAAGCAAACTGGCGCAACACTGTCGCGTGCATCGCGTTCGTTAATGCAACAGCTTGGCAAAGCAGCGGAAAATTTCTGCAACCAGCGCAGCAGTTATTCTACTATTGCCGGTAACAGAAAAAACGGAAACGTAGAAAATTTATTATAAATTGATCAAAACTTGTTTGTTATCTTGTATAAAGATGTAATACATCAACCGGATAGATTTTTATTGTTTCAATGTAATTATTTACTTTCGGGATCGATCTCTTTTTCTGTCTCTCTTTCAACAAGGTTTTTGCCACGACACATCTCTTTTTCACTCGTTTTATTCTTTCTTTATTAAAATTCATTAAAAGACTCTCCCTTCGAGTTCCATCCTTAATCGGGTTCGTTTATGCAAACTAAGTTTCTGCAGTCAACATGCAGAAGAAGAGCAGTTGAATCAGCTGATCGAGCTGATGATTGCTGCACTGCTGATGCCGCTGCACGAATTTCCCGCATTTACGAACGTACCTTATTTTGCTACTTTTTTGCCATAATTTTCATCAGCTTATTAATGGTGCAAATCTTAAGGAACTATGGAACTCGATTCATTCAAAAGTTTGGGATGTATGTATATGTTAGTAAAATTTAAAATATGCGAATCACTGCTCAATGGTATAAGAATAGGTTTCAATGCTTCCACTTAAAGTGATTTTTCCACTTCATAAAAAAATTTTTTCCAACAACTTCATTGAGAAAATCCAAAATAGTCATGCACCAGCAACTAAACATGCTGAAGTTTTATTCAAGGTCAATTATACAATAGTTAATACCAAAATCACAACCTGCCGCTAAAGAAAAGAAATGCAAATAAAAAAATGTTAAATGTTGCACAAAAAATACACTAACTGAAATGAACTTCGGCGGAAACTGACAAATGCTCGAGTAAACATGATGTAACAGCGTCAGCGTGCCGTGCCCATAGAGCCATTATGTCCAAGAGCCAACCCAGCCAGTTCAAACTAACCCTTTTCGAGGTGCGAGGTGTGCGTGCAGAGCGCGCAGAAGACAGGCGCATGCGCGATTAGTAGCCAATCCTCTGGAAAAGCAAACAGCAGCAACAACATTAGCCAACAACAACAACAGCCAGCAACATTAGACACGATACCCAAACGAAAGTAAATTCAACGAAATGTGAAATATTTATGATTTGAATTAGCACCTGTTGATGCGAGTGGAAGCCCCAACATACTCGTACACCAGCAGCTCCACTCCACTCCGCTGGCCATCGTCAGAAGTTCGGGAATTTATATTCAGTTGGCAGACTGGACAGAGGCCGCGCTGCGGTCATTGCAAATGCTGGCCGAGCATATAAAAACGTCTGCGCAACGCGATCAACCCTAAGTACACGCTCGCCTACGCAACGCACCGGAGTAAAGCAGAATTACAGATCAGCTTCATTGATCCAAAGAGATACAATATACAAAATTTTGGCAAATTCGATCAATTCAAAAATGCAACAAGTGACCATATTTGCTCTGCTTGCCGCGTGCATCTGCCTGAGCAGCCACGCATTTGCGCTGCCTCTGCCGCAAGTGGACACTGCTGCAGCTGCGCCCATCACGCTGTTGGATGTGGAGAATGACGCCCAAACGTCAGTGGATGCCGCAAGTGGCACGCAACGTGCCGCACGTGGTCTGGGCTTTGGTGGCTTCGGCGGCAAATTGGGTGGCCTTGGTGGCTTGGGTCACGGGCTCGGTGGCGGTTTTGGCGGACTCGGTGGTCTCGGTGGTCTCGGTGGACTCGGAGGATTTGGCAAACTCCACAGCTTCGGCGGCGGCTTCGGTGGCTTCAAGTCCCTATTCGGCAAGCATTTCTTTTGATGTTGTAGCGTGACTGCTGCAATCACCGAGGGAGGTGTGAAGTGAAAGAAGTTAATCTGTTGCCAAATAGTGAAATTTTCCTAGTACACAATTCTAGCATAATTTAGTTTATATTTTATTATAATAAAATTAGCATAAGTGAAGAAAAATATTTAACTGGTTTTTTCTCTCTCAACTGACACTTTTATCTTATCCTATTTGCCATTATATTATCTGCAATATTTTGCAGATTTCAGCCTTGTTCACCAGGTCGCTCTAGGCGGCATGGGCATACTCGCAATTTCACAAAAGAGGGAAGGGAGCAACCAAATGCTTGGTCTGTTTACCCATGCATGATTCTTTTTTACCCATGAAAAAGTCGGATTACACGAGCAAGTAGAAGTCAGGAGCAGCATAGGCATAAAGTAGCTCTTTTGTGAGAGGCTGGGAATTTTTGGCAGCATCTCAAAGTTTCATGGGGAATACATTTTAGAGCGGGAAGTAAAGAGGTTCAATCTGTTGCCGCATACTATCGTGAATGAAAAATATTTTTAAGTAAACCAATTTCTGGAAAATTATAGAGTATATACGTTTTCAAAGATGAGCATAGAAACTCACATTTTCATATTATGTTGTGTCACAAAATCTTCATAACTTTAGCCAAAATTCACAGGGATAACCTCCTTCATTCATTTGGTGGCTGCAAAAAGTTGCCTCATCTTATGGTCTTGCAATTCTACTTGCATGTATATGTATATGGATATTTCCGTATGTTAAAATTGCTATTGCACAAATATTTTTAAATTTTTCTACGGTATAGTCTCGCCGCGGTGGCTCAGTGGGCTAAGTGCTTGGTCGCTGATGCGGAATCGCCTCGGTTCAACTCTCAGCCGGGGCGCATATAACATCTAACACAAAGAGCATTCGTTTTCAAATTGTTTCTTTGTGTGAGGCCATGAACGCGATGAATTGGAAATTCTCCGAGAATATTCTTTGCCATGAAAAGCTTCTCATTCCGTTCGGATTCGGTTAATGTAGGTCCCGTTAACTTGTGCAAAATATAACAAGCACACACGAGTTAATGCGAGAAAGCTGGGCCTAAGCCCACACGTGCCGTTGTGCCAATCAATTAATTAATTAATAGTTTCATATAAAATGCATTTAGAAACCAAATAATGTGTCAAATATTTATGTATTTGAGAAAATTTTAATTTCTTTTCTTCTTAAACGAAAAAATAACGATAAACGAACGATTAATTTGTATGAAATAATTTTTATTATACAAACTATGTTTGGTTTAGCCCCTGAACAAAACAGCAGAAATGGCAGACAATTGTAACTGTATCAGCAAAATTGGAATAGGAGTTTGAGTTGTTCAGTAGAGAAACTTAAAACATACAATTTGGCCAGAAGCAAAAACAAAATTTGAATTAATCAAAAAATTCAACATGCTGGAGTCCAATTAAGAAAAAATATAAAATCAAACTAAATCTGCTTAGCATCTTTAGAAGGCAGCAGTTGTTTAGAAAAGTGTTTGAACACGTAAATAAAAATTTTATTCAATTAATGCATCATTTTATTGACAACATTTCACAGCTTAACAGTTCTTCTTATCACAAATCACATATTCATTACAATAACATCATATTGAATGGATGTGACGCCAAACCTTAACCATAGAAGCCACCACCATAGCCACCACCGTATCCACCACCATAGCCACCAAAACGATTAACCACACGCGTGCGTGTTATAACACGTGTACGCTGAAATCCACCGCCATAGCCACCGAAACCGCCATAGCCGCCGAAACCGCCATAGCCACCATAACCGCCATAACCAAATGGTGGAGGCGGTGGTGGACGATAAAATCCAGGTCCAAAGCCAAATTGACGCGTTTTGCGCGCTGAAGTATTCTCATGGCCGTCTGGTTCCACAGTTAATACTTCCAGTACTTCCACAGGTGCTTCCTGCACACTCAATTCCCTTTCAACGGCAGCAGTGTAGACGCCTTGAAGTAACACGAATCCCAGGCAAAGCCAAAATATGCAAACTTTAATGAATGCCATGGTTCTACAGCCGACTGACTACAAGCAACTGGAATCGATGCGCGCGGTACACCCAAATTTATAGTTCACGTACTTTTTCAGTTATTTGCCATTCGAGAAGTTCAATTACACTTTGTCATTGAGTGCAAGTGATCGCACAGCCGCCTAATTGGTTTCGAGTAGCAGACACGTAGCATGCAGTTCATTAGAGAGGGGATGCAGAAAGAGGTGTATTCAAGATTGACAGAGAACCTGAACCCTTTAAGTATAGGTTCTGAGTAAGTTGAAATCGATTGAAGGACAAGCCCACAGTCCACCTACCTCCGAAATTTTTAAGTTAAAATGGTTTCTTCTTCTTGAATGGTCAAATTGAAAAAAATTATAAAATTATTTAAATTTTTATATCTACTTCTTTATAAGAATAATAATTGGGATTATAGGTAAGTTGCCGGTCGTCTATGTCTATGCGAAAATAGGCTTGATTCGCCGCGGACAAAATGTTCGGTAAAATGGCGCTCAATTGAGTAATTATGAATTTAAACGAATGGAATTTGGTGCTCAAGTTTAGATATCGGCGTTACATGGCGAAAAACTGGGCGTGATCCACCCACCATGGAGTCGGTAAATTAAATATACCGATAATTTCTGTTCTACGCACACCTGCCGGTGTCCCACTCAGTTACTTGGCGTAGGGTATTACTCTGTCGGTGAAACCCGACTGATGCGTTCTTACATATTTTATCCTGAAATTTTTCTAATACTCTTTTTACATAAAATATATGAACATTTTTGAAATACAATTGATCATACTAAATACTGCGAATTCCCCTTTCTACATCCCCTTAGAATAAACACTGCTTGAAATTACACTTTATAAATTTTGTACCAAAATGCCGGCACAATAAAACCTGTTTAAAACACGAAATATTTCTATATCACGAATGGTAATAAGTTTAGACACAGCAAAAAAACAAGCGGAAGCCATTTGAAGACACATAAACGAACTGTGGCACCGAATCGTCCAAAAACTTTGGCGTTAATGACAAGCGATTTCTCATAATCGCCCCCATTTGTTTTGCCGAACCAAGCCCCGAATTCGTATGCGGCACATATGCCGAAAACTCAGTTGTCTCACTGTCTTCGATATAAAGAATGAAGTTCAGTAATTCTACCAAAGGTGACCAGACTTTTTGTAGGGAAAAGAGAACGATTTCTCTAAGGCGAAAGAATAGTTTTGCCTCAATAATAGGTTTTATGAGAAAATCGTGTTTTTATGTGCACCTGATTCTTGTTTTATATCTTGAATAGGACGAAAACAATTGCGCGTATATACCCTTATTTTTTATGAATTTCCTTGTTAAAGAAATAAAAGAGTACAAAAGAAAATCCGTAAAAAACCCACCATCATAAATGTTCTATTCCTTCCTGTTTCTGATATGTTTAAAAAAGCCTAGCTTTCTCGCCTTAGCTTATGTGTGCTTGTTCTATTTTAGCATAAGTTAACAAGTTATTCTTTAGCTGTATCCGAGCGGAATTGAGAAGCACCATAACCTGTAGACGCGATTGTTTCTGATGAGATTTTAGGAAATTTCCTCTCCACTTCTGCGTCTGCTGAAGCACCTCTCCTTTCATTTTGACATATTGAGCTGAATTTCGAGGCAAGAATTTCGTTCTCCAGACTTTTCTGTCACTAAAGACCAACTACTTGGAATTTGCTAAAATAACCGGATATTCCTTTAAAAATTTTTAAAATAATCTAACATTTTGATTTGCCACTCACATTTAATTATGCCATCATGAGTTGTGATGTTTTTGAAGTTATCTTTTGGCAATCAAAAAGTCAACAACAATATAGAACATGGTCACCTCATCTGTTTTTGAAGTGGATGCTCATATCAATAGGCAAACAGTCAGCGTCTTTGACGACTGACTCTTGAAAGTGTATGTAAACATTGTGGCCAATTTCGTCGTTATTGGGGTAGGTTTTAAAAGATGTTAGGCCTAAATCAAAACCCGTATGCTGCTCGACCTGCACAACACCAGCTTGGAGCCCCGTTTAGCATGGAGCCCAACGTTAAATGTGAAGAACTTGAAGCCGACTCTGTTGAGCGGTTGTTAGTCGATTGCTGAGTACTTAGTTTTTTGAAAAATCATTGACAACCAACGACCCTCCTGCTTTTGTAACTGATGTTGTTGCAATTTTGTTTGCTTTTAGGGAGTTTTTCCAAAACTTCTTACTTATTCGTAATTACAAGAAAAATGTATTCATTTGCAATTTGTCACATGAACCATCTGTCATATTTTACTTGACTCTAGAAAGATACCGCTGTTTTGTACCCCTGAAAAGATAAGAATATGTCTCAATGACGTATCGCCGCTTGATTCAATACATGTTGTATGTCGATTTTTTCACATTTTGAGTTAAGGATGGCATGGGGGGTTCCAAACCCAGCTAAATCGATTGGCGTTCTCAGATTACTTATATCTCCTACCGTTTTCGAGATATTCAGACCCTATTTTGTCGTATGTAGCCTAATTTTCAATTTTTGCGTAAATATCTGTCGTATATGCGAGAAAAGTTAACATACGACAAAATTTATTCGCAAAAGAAGCAAAAAAAAAGTTCATCCACGTTTGCCGTAAGTGAGATTTTTTTCGGTAAAATGGTTCTAAATTGACTTTTTATGAACTTAAACGAATTAAATTTGGTATTCAAGCTCAGATGTCAGCTCTACATGCCCAATTAAAATCTGCGCGTGGTCCGCCTACTTTATAGGCGGTAAGCTGAAAATCCTCATAACTTCAATAATATACACACCAGAGCGTCTTTGCTGGTAAGAATGTTTTTTGATTCTCTAAAAATGGGCGTGGTCCGCTCACCATAGAGGCGGTAATTTATATATCCCTATAGTTACTGTCGTAAGTCGACCAGAGTATCAATACTTGGAATATGTAATCCTATTAGGAATATTCTGTAGTTTGTAAGAAATGGGCGTGGTCCGCCCACTATGTACACAGTAAATTTAATACACCCACCATTTCATTTCTTTCCCAGCTCGGGTAGGGTATTATTTATTCGGTAAAACCCGACTGATTATAAAAATACTTAATTTAAAAGATTTAATAAGAAATAGCGCTTCAACTTTGTACTATAACAATTTCTGCCTCCGGATTTGACAAACTAATTAAAAAGATACTAAAGCTATATTTGGCAGAAACATTGCATTGTATATTATATTTGAATTTTTTTAACAAAAAAAATTTTTGGAAAAAAATTTTCCTAGTATACATACGACACATTTTGATGGTAGGCAAACTAATTTGTTCAGAATGGTAGATACGACAATATAATACTGAATTCATTTGCCTATATCTTCCTAAATATCGAAAAGT
Organism: Neria commutata; assembly: GCA_963457695.1. Classification (NCBI taxonomy): domain Eukaryota; kingdom Metazoa; phylum Arthropoda; class Insecta; order Diptera; family Micropezidae; genus Neria; species Neria commutata. The sequence continues at coordinate 19,349,732 of OY735247.1, read as the reverse complement.
CGATCTTTTGGAATAAGGAGTATTAATAACAAGCTTTCACTCTACAAAATACTCGATTTTCAGAAAAATCTACCGTGGCAAAAAAAAATGGGAGTACTTTAAACTTAAAACTGCATTTCCCAAAAAGTGAAAAAGTCGACATACGACAAGTATTGAATCAAGCGGCGAGTATGTATCTTCTTTTTGCGTCATTTAAGGATGTAATAAAAACAAATAGTACTAAGCTTTTAATTGAGATAGTTTATTTCATTGATTTTCAGTCAAATAAAGTATATATAAACATAAAATAACAGATAGCAAGTAGTTGGTCTGTCATAATACCAAAGTTTCTAGCGAACGTGAGAAAAGAGTTGACTGCCATAATTCCTCCCAAGGCATAATTTGTTTAGTATTTTACTACAAAGAAAAATTTGTCATGCTTCTCTTACAGCAATATTTCGACGTGTAGCACAAAACTTATTGCCACTGTAAATACTATTTTCATACAAAATATTGAACTGTGAATTGTGTGACATTCGGTAGAATGGGACTGTTGAAGCCACATAGAAAAGATACGAGCATCTTTCAAAAAACTCGAGATTTTAAAATGGATAAGAGAGTGTCCGGTTTTGGCTCGAAATCTCGGGATTGGATTCCTTAGTTGACGCAATTTTTATACCCTACACCTATGGTAATAGGGTATAACAAGTAAGGAAGTATCAGTCGGGTTTCACCGACAGAGTAATACCCTACACCATGTTCCCAAGTAGGGTGATAATTCACTGAAATTGTGGGTGCATTTGATTTACAACCTACATAGTGGGCGGACCACGCCCTTTTTTGGCAGACTACAAGATATACCTAATAGAACTATACATGCCAAATATTGATGCTCTGACAGGTGTACAACAGATGTTATCGGTATATTAAATTTACCGCCCCCATGGTGGGTGGACCACGCCCATTTTTGTGGAATATGTAGGTATTCTCACCTGCAATGAAGTGACCAAATATGGATGCTCTGGTGTGTACATTACGGAAGTTATGAGGATTTTCAGTTTACCGCCTATAAAGTGGGCGGACCACGCCCATTTTCTTATTGGGCATCTAGGACCTAAAACTAAACGTGGGAACCAAATTTGATTCGTTTTAATGAATAAGTAGTCAATTGAGAGCCATTTTACCAGAAAATTGTTGCCGCCTATACAGTGGGCGAACCACGCCCATTTTTTTGTATTTTGCAGAGGGTCTACATCTCACGTTAAATACCAAGTATTATTCTTTTGAATGAGTAATTAGAATTAGAATTAGAATTATAGCAATTTATTCGAAAAAAATCCGAGGTAGTGGGACTTACAGGCCCGTTGTGGGCGTGTTCTTCGGGTGATTTTATTAATCTCAGAACTTAAAGTAGTGGAAGGTTCACTGCGACTGTTTGCCAAATTTGGTCCAAATCGGACAACTCCTTCTTTCTCTCCTGCGCCAACAGACAGCCAGCCAGACAGACAGAGAGACAGACACAGACAGACAGACAGACAGACAGACAGACAGACAGACAGACGGACAACCGGAAATCAAGACAGAAAGTGATTCTAAGCATTTCTGTATACTTATGTCTATACCTAGGACGTCTCCTTTAATGCGTTACAATTTTCGCACAAAGTTATTATACCCTATTACCATAGGTGCCGATAACTTCTGTTGTACACCTGTTAGAGCATCAATATTTGGCATGCATAGTCCTATTAGGTATATCTTTTAGTCTGCCAAAAATGAGCGTGGTCCGCCCACTATGTGGGTTGTAAATCAAATGCACCCACAATTTCAGTGAATTATCACCCTACTTGGGAACATGGTGTAGGGTATTACTCTGTTGGTGAAACCCGACTGATACTTCCTTACTTGTTTTTACAAAATTTATACAACAGAGATGTTATAAGATATATAAATCCATGGTTACAAGAGACCAAAAAGATATTACTCATTTATATTGGTTATTCGTAACCAGTTAGTTCTTCGAAGAAGTAGTGCCCTTAGTATAACTTCCGGCGTCTGCTAAGGGCTTCATTGACAGAGAAGGCGGAGAGTATTTTTCTTCCTGCTCATTGAAACAGCTTCTACTTTGATAGCATTTCAAAGAAGAAGATTGATTGCTGCTCTTATTTCCATATGGAATGCCTGTTTGAAATATCTTATGATAACTCAAAGAACTCATAACTTACACAAATAATGATTAGTAAGTAGGTACGTAGACTTTTCTTAAAAAATTTAAGTTGCAACAAATTGCTTTATTTTCAATTTGATATACTTGTACATACAAGATTATTATTTTAGCCCAGAAAACCACCACCAAAGCCACCAATGCCAAATCCCTTTGCTTGATAACTCTGATGGAATTTTCCGAAACCGATGCCACCGCCAACTAAGCCGCCAGTACCTCCATAACCACCATAACCACCGTAGCCATTATGACCACCATAACCACCGTAGCCACCATAACCATCATAACCACCATAATTACCATAGCCACCAAATGCGCCTTGATAGCTGGGTATAATTTGCACGGTAGAAATGGTGGACACAACAGGCACAGTGGTCACCACCGGCACCGTAGTCACGATGGGCACGGTTTGTATGGGTGGCGCATAAATTGGTGCTCCAATGCCACCCGCACCGAAGCCACCCACAATACTGCCCACTCCAACGCCGCCAACAACACCGCCCACAAGATGACGCGCCCTGCGCACACCAGTGCTACCAGCATCGGCATTCGCAGTTTCTGGTAACACTGTCCAGAGATTTACAGCTGCCACTGACTTTTGAGGATTGAACGGAAGAGCTGTAGCAATTGCTGTGGCGTCTGCCGGCTGAGCTGCTGCAATGGGTTGGGTGCTTGATTGTTCCGGTTGTTGTGTGATGAGTAGCACAACTATTGTCAGTACTTGGTGACCACTGAGCGCCATTTTCACTGCACTTTTATATCGACTTCAAAGCAGATTTCTAATTACAGCTTGAAGCCACGATTTTGTGCTGTTCAACTTGACACTGCGGCGGTCTCACTGAATCTAAGCGTCTGTTACCAATCTTGGCTTGTCGATGCTGTACACCCTGCTGGCTCTTTGGCAACATTGCGCTCACTTATATCCAAGCAAATCATTTTAGATGGAAAACTGCTGGGCCAGATCTTCGAAGTTCGAACTCAAATTGATTTAACCAATTTACACCCAAAAACTCTTTTATCAATAAATGCTAAAAGCATTGATAACATACAAAATATGGGTTTGTCCATTAGCAGCGTCGGTGTTGCCATTGAGCCAATAATTTGTGATAGTAGGCATTCTGGCACCGGCACTGTATGTCTTACGATCAGTTCGAACTATAAATTACTACAATTCGAATCCGATTCGTTTTGGAGTTTGTTAAGATTTCTTTATGATTTATGTAAATGCTTTTATCCATTTAACAATTCTGAACTGTATGTCTACAAATGGATTATATCTCACATATCTCATTACTGATTTTATAAATGCTAGCTCTAACCTGCTGGCGCCACCGTAGCTCAGTGGATAAGTGCTCAGTCTCCCATGCCTAAAGTAGCTAGTTCAAATCCCAGCGGACTCATAACATATAATAAAAAATAATCTTCAAATCTATGTACGTGCCGCCGTCTCTCGCGAGTTAGTTAGAAGCTCTCCGAGAGCTCTAATAAGCAAGTCAAAACTTTAAATTATTGAAAAATCAAACTGGATTATTTGCCCAAATCGACAGCCATCATCTCTTTAACGATTTTATTGCTGCCTCTGATAGTCCTCCGCAATGTCTGAGCTCGATATCCCGGCTAAGCTGGTAAAATTTATTCTACTTTAAAAAACAAATATTCCATCGAAACCAGGAAAATTTAACAAAAGACTTGTCCAGCTCTGAGAGTCTAATTTACTACTTGTGTATACAGGGTGTTCTAAAACCCTGTTTAGCATTACATATTTATTTATTGCAAAATACTTTCGCCTTTCCACGCCTTCATATCAAAAAAACATATTCGACACTTTTTCAAGTAGAAGAAACACGCATAAATGTACACACTTTTGTGGACTTACTCATTATCACCTTGGGTCCAGCACAACTTCAACTGAAGGTTAAAAACTTACGCTGTTTGACTGACAAGCAATTCGCTGGAGTATACACGGCGTACTCTTGTACATGCAAAGCGCGAGTTCGGAATTTTCACAATCCTTTAATGGCAATGGTCAAGTGCTTGTTTCTAAACAGAATGATGGGAATTTCCATCTCATTTCTTATTGACACTGTTGCCGAAATGACGTGCCGTTCCACCACAAAGTTTCAGATTTTTCTGGCAGTCGCAAAGCCACGCACTCCAAGAAAATGTGTGAATCAAAAAAACTATAAAAGCATGGAGCTATTTGCTTGGCAGGTTTATATGTCGACCGACTCTAGTGGACATCGGAACGAGCTGCTGAAGTGCGTGGAGAAATAAGCGAAAAGTTTGTGAAGCGCTGCAGCATGCGGGATTATCAAAATTGCATGCTCTTCAGTTTGAGCGTGGCTTTATTAGGCTCTGTCGCCGCAGTGGCCACCAATAAGGTGGAAGCAGATGGCAGCCGCCCAACACGCTCTCTCGTCGGAGGCTCAGGCGGTTTTGGTGCAGGTGGCATAATCGGTGGCGGAATTGGTGGTGCTCAAGTGAACACAGTGCAGACATTTCAACCGGTGCCAGTGGTGACCAACATACAAACCGTGCAAAATGTGCCCGTCGTGTCGAACGTGCAAACCGTGCAGCATGTGCCGGTGGTGTCCACGCTACAGCAAGTGCAACCTGTGGCAGCTATAGGTGGCTTTGGTGGCGCTGGAGCTGTTGGCGGTGTCGGTGGAGCAGGCGGTATTGGTGGCATTGGCGGCTTCGGAGTAGGTGGCGCTGCGGTGGGTGTTGGATTTGGCGGCGGCTTCAAACGCTATCGAGAGAGTTATCGAATTAAGGCACGCGGTTTCGGTGGTGGCTTCGGTGGCGGTTTTGGTGGTCGCTATAAAGCGCATTACTCCAGTGGTGCAGCCGGTGGCTTTGTGGGAGCTGGTGGTGTCGCTGGCGCAGGCTTGGTTGGCGGTGGCGGCTTAGCAGGTGCCGGTTTGTTGGGCTAACTTGTAAAATTCATGTGAAATATATTGTAAATATTTATTTTGTTAAAACTGTTATGCTTTCTTAAATAAAGAGCAATCTTAAGTAAATAAGTTAAAAAAATTAAAAACTGCTGGACATCAGTTCCTTATCGAAACTGATCGACCATCTAATAATAAATAATATAGCATTAAAACAATCAAAACTAAAAACAAGACATAGTGTTAATATTTAGCTCTTTAGTTGGGTTAGAGTAGATTAGGTCAGGATAGGTTAGATTAGGTTGTAGAGGCCGTCACTCGCGCAGATGCCCTAAGTGCATGAGCAATTGTCTGTTTTACTGCCTAAACCGAAATCAACCCCATCCAAAAACTTGTTTCCAAAGGAGCACGTGTTAGTATTAATGTAGATATGTGAAATTATATCCTAAAATTGCATTTTTAAGTGCTTCAAATGGCTGCATATTTGAATACATGCACTTTACGGCTACAAAAACGAACTGGAATTAATTTGGAATTTTGTGCACTCTGTGTATTTGAACCACCCTGTTCTAACATAAGGAGTCTGTGATTAGTTTTACATTGACAAATGGAAACCAAATTTTTTAGTGGAAGTACTAGACGAAAGACTGTACTCTTAACCGCAGCTTCGTATGCCATTCCTCCAGCAATGTTAATTTTCTAATTATAAAAATTACATTCTAAAAAACATGTTGGAGGGTTAAAATTTCTTTTGCTGAACCATGCTGTACTCTAGCAATGTTCTCACCTGGTTTCTGCTGACATGCGCATTTTTCCACCCCGACGCTGCCGCGCTCTCGAACAGTGTTGCCTTCAAGCCCAGCCAGCGGCCAAAACAATGCAACGAATTCTGAGAGAACAGGCGATTCCGTTGCGTAAAATTCCACTCAACTGCCACGAAATATAGCCAAGCCAATTTCAAGAGATTCCAATTCGAAATCAGTTGTCAAACTCGTTGAGGCGAGTACGGTTGGCTGTTGGTGTTGCAGGAGCGTGCTTGACGCAGTTAGTGGAAGTGGCCGCAGAGCAAAGACACAACGCGCCCAACAGGGACCACCAAATACAATGCAAGACAGCGAGTGAGTGTGTGCAGGCACAGGAGAGGTTTCCGTGCAAACAAATAAATACGAATTTCAGCAAAAATCAAATCCAATTAGAATAAGTGCGAAAGGCGAACTGAAAAGTAGACCACGCCACGAAAAGAATGAAATGGAAATATCAAATAAAAAATAATCTCTAAAAGAATTGCATTGGAAATTCACAATCACCCTGCCAAAAGCTGTCGGTGGAGCTGGGAGGCAGCAGGCAGGCTGAAAATCGGGTGAATAAATGCCGCCGCCGCCGCTGCTAAAAATACAACACACAATTTTGTTGTTAAAAATATACCGCTCAACAAAGCGAGAGAAGTGAAGTGAATTTTCGAAAAAAATTCAAAAATAACCTCACACGCACTTTTTGCTTGTTTGCTGTACACTTGCTGCAAAAATTTAAAAAATCTGACTTAATTTGCCTTGCTTGATTCGGTGCACGTTCCGAATGCAAAAAAAAGAATGATTCGCCAGGAGAAAATAAGAATAAATTTTTGAAAATGTGCATATATTTTTGAATTGTTTGCTCAAAATCTTTCTTTGTGTGTTCACAGATTATAAAACTGAGCTTGTCATTTCTTTAAATAACTGTTTAATTACAAACAAAACGATAAAAAATAGTGTAAAATTGAAAGTTGCAAAAATCAAAATTTTCGAATACCTACACGCCTTTGGTAAGTTTTTCCGCATCGCTTTCTGAATTGATTATGTATATTAAAATTTTATTTGAAACTATTTCTTCACAGATGCTAGGCATTTTGAATTATAGCTTAATTCGTTGGTTTATTTGAAGAAATTGTGTCGCCAATAAAAGTATTAGCCAAAAAGTGAAGTGAAAAACTGCTGCCTACTACGTAAACAATGTCCCCTGAAAGTATTTTGACGTTTCGCGCTCTCTTCGCTTCCTAGTGTTTTCTGACGGCAGCGCGCTCTCGATGGGAATTGAGCATGCACATTCCCCCAGGGTGTTTTGATTGAGTGCCTTTTCGCATGTGAGCTTCACCAACCCTTCGAACCATTCACACTTGCTATTAGAGTTTAAACATAACCTTCAGTTCTTAGTTCATTTAATAGGTCCTTATCATGGATTCGGGATAGCTCTATTGTTTAGATTTATATACATATGTTCGTTAAAGACATATCAAAGCTATTGTGTTATTAAAATAGTGGAGCGATTTGGTCACTCAATCAAAAGATATAAAGAAGAAACTTCGAAAATACATATATCGAAAATACTCGTTTGTTTGTTTAATGATAAAAATGTTTCGGAATATTTTCGAATTGGACTCTTATCCCAATAAATATATATTGGGGCATTCATACCTGATTACAATATCTAGCTGGAATCTGAAATGATCACTATTTAAACATTTTCGACTGTATCAAAAATAGAATTCGATCATTGATCGTCATTCTTGCAGTCACAAAAAATCGATTTTTGATCGTTACTTTAATTATAGTATATTACCTTGAAATGAAAAATTTTTTGTGTCGCTGAGCGTAAGAAAATTGATATATGTACATATGTACATAAATAAAACTAATATTTTGCTTTACAACTTTGCTAAATCAACAATAAAAGAGTTTGTAAAAAAGACAATTTCGTTCTGATTTTTATTTTCGATCGAACAAATAATGATGGCTGATACAGAAATAACATCAATGATGGTTTTCTAAATTGTTACCTTTAAAATAGCGCTAAAAATTACTTTAATGTCCTGATTTTTTTTATTAAAATCATAATCGATTGGGCCACTGATATCTAGCATATAACCACTATTCACTCCGCGAATGATATATGTACATATTTTATTAACTAATGCAGCCAGCTTTTCAATCATTGTGTGAATTCTATCTGATAAAAGAAACGACAATTTTGATCGAATTCACTTTAATGCCGACACTTTATTCAAATGCAATTTAACAACTTTGAAATGTAGACAGACAAACAAATTGGTTTTCATGTAATTTATTTGCGCTGAAGGAAATGCACATGCATATGTACGTACAACACACACACTACCAACACATCCTTGCTGACGCACTTGCATGCCAAACACACACACAAGGATATAGGCAGGAAAACACCATGGTGTCTCGCAACAGCAGACAAAAACTGCACGAAAGTGCACAGCAGGACGAACAGAGAGAAAAATGCAAAAATGACAGCTGTCAAAAACGCGTCATTGCTAGGAAGTGAACTTGGTTGGCAGAAAAAAAGGGCTCAAAGCGAGTTGCTTGCTTGGTTAACCCCCTTACTGAGAGACGTCGTCACTTGGCATGTGTGTGTGTGTGTGTGAAATGTGGCGGGATTGACGTACCATATGACGATTGCGAGTTGAAACAGCCGCACACACACACACACACACACACACACACACACCCGCACAAAACAGTGCACTTAAGTAGTTCAAGGTTACTTCCTGTGCAACTCGTTTCCGGTGTTCATTTGATGTTTGCCGCTGTACAACCCCCGCACCCTTTCCAACTCTCAGCTTGCATTTATTGTGTGCGGGGGAGCGTGTAATGACATTGCGGGCGACGTCTCACATGCACAATGGCGTGTTGCGTTAATTTCAGCATTATCGCACTCATTTAATTCAGCTGGAAATTTCTCCATTTCCGTATCTTGCAATAATTGGCATGTCCTTGACAATGTAATGCTCACAGAAGCCTGCCGATTTTTCTATTCTTAATTACCAGCTTTACATGAAAATTTTTTCTCCAGCTTGTTTTTGATTTCATAGCAAAGTTGCAACAATATTTGATAAATTTCTGGCATGGTTTTTCGAATAAAATTATACATATTAACTTTCAACTTACGCACAGTGTGGCTTTTAAAATTTTTAAGATGCCAAAAGTAAAAGTTAGTCTCCGATAGCAATAATTTTTTGATATGCAATAAATAAATATGCAACTGTTACGAATATGTACTCAAAACGAAGCAAAAAAACAACAATTAGCATGATAATCGTTTTCGAACTTGTTTCACTGCGACAAGTCTAGAAACGCATTTCACAGTCTTAAATTTTTGATTAACTTGACGATGACATAACTTTTTTTCTGCATAAAGATTTTAACATAAGTCTTTTTGATTTTCTTTACTAGGACATTTTGTAACAACACTGGCAGGTTTCTGAAGCTTAAGTATTATCTTCAACTTTTTTATTCATTATAATTGACAATCACTAAAAATTTAGTGATTTCAGAAAGTTGTTTTTTTCTTTCAGTAGAGTAAAACTTATAAAATTCTATATAATCCAGAAAAGCAGAGAATCTGCACGGAATAGAAGATGCTGTTTAGTTTTTCTTCTCAGTAATTCTAAAACAGCTCAAAGCTCTTCGGCAATAATGATTTAAGTAACTCCAACAAGATACTTCAAACATCAACATTTACAAAACAATCTTCGTCTCCTGCCACAAGATTCAAATAAGACTTATAAATAGCAGCCGAAACTAAACAAATGCTCTGATAACGTAAACAAATTCTGCTTCTGGCGATACGTCAAAGATCTGCCTACTCCGAAAGTCCGAAACCCATTGTTGCCCGCCACTTGGAAGCATTTCATTGTTGCGGTTTTGTATTTCAAATGTGGTCTGTTCGTTTTTCCGTCTATCCGTTGCCAGCCCATCTTCATATCAACAGCGTGTACATGTTTAAACAGCAGTGCCGTTTGCAATTGAAGAATGCTAAATAAAAATTTATGTTTCCAGTGATTTCGATTGCACAGGCATGAACGAAGAAAACTCAAGTACAACAACAGTTGTGAAAGTATCATATTCCATGAAATTGAAGCACGTTTAAAATGCAAATGCCTGAAAGAAGCAGCGGAACATTCTGACATCAGAGGCTTGGTTTTAGGTCGGTGAAATCCCAGCTGGCGTTAGTTTAGAAGTTTATTGAAAAAAGCTTAGGCTTTGTAATAAGTATAATAATATATTTTGAATATTTGAGTTGAGTTGTCCACCCGTCGAAGGACGTAGCTTTCAGCTGGTAAGAGCATAAAATTGTATTGCATCAAAAGTAAAACAAACCAGGCTTGTTTCAACTTTGTGTGTGTGTGTGTGTGTGTGCAACTTTCAAATCGAGCATTGCCTTTAGTCGAAGGCATTCCATGCAATGACCTGCGGATACTAACAACGGAGGACGAACCTAAAAGCAGAACAATAAGCCAGGAATTGCCTCTCTAGACAAACTCAAATATCAATCAAGTGTCTAGTCAAACTCCACAAAGCCATTCCAAAGCACAGCACAATAAAAATGCACCACAAAGAAACAATGCCCGTGGCCAGTGGAATACATAACAATAACCTGGGCTTCATTGTTTGGCACTGTGCCCGAATGGATACAAGGATTTGTCATTTGGCACAATCCGCATGCAAACGAACGGCAACAGGACGACGAATGTAAACAGCACAAAGGCGCTTGGACGTTACATTCCTGTAGGCCCAATAAAGTCTATTGTGAGATATGACATGCACCTGCAATTGGCAGACGAACAGACACCGCAAATGTATGCACCAGATCAGACATTCTAATTTTAGCCAAAACTATAAACTCTTAGTAATTTATCTCTTTAGTGCAGTTTACAGAAATTGGGCAGTGGCCAAATTGAAATGGAAGCTTTCATAATGCAGTTATAACTGAGAGCTGTCAGCTAGCGAGTGTGCATAAAATGTTTGCTCTTAGTCATTTGCTTCAATTTAGATACTTTTTTGGCAAGAAATGAAGGAAGCTAACCTCATTCGAAAACATATATACAATATGTAAATTTTTGTTATTCCAAAAATATGTAACAAATTGATTTTGTATACCCTACACCTATGGTAATAGGGTATACTAACTTTGTGCGAAAATTGTAACGCATTAAAGGAGACGTCCTAGGTATAGACATAAGTATATAGAAATGCTTAGAATCACTTTCTGTGTTGATTTCCGGTTGTCCGTCTGTCCGTCTGTCTATCCGTCTGTCCGTCCGTGCAGGAGAGAAAGAAGGAGTTGTCCGATTTGAACCAAATTTGGTACACAGTTAGAGTGAACCTTAACTTAGTTTAAGTTCTGAGATTAGCCAAATCGGTCGAAGAACACGCCCATTATAGGCCTGTAAGTCCCACTACCTCGGTTTTTTTGCGTTCAAATTGCTGTAATTTGTCTAATTACTCATTGAAAAGAATATAACTTGGTATTCAAGTTAAGGGGTCGGTCATCTATGTCATAAAAAAAAATGGGCGTGGTCCGCCCACTATGTAGGTTGTAAATCAAATGCACCCACAATTTCAGTGAATTATCACCCTACTTGGGAACATGGTGTAGGGTATTACTCTGTCGGTGAAACCCGACTGATACTTCCTTACTTGTTTCAATATAGAATAGCATTTTTTGAAGCCTTTTCGCTTGCTGATCTGAAGTTGGCCTCAAAGCTGGGAGTCAACTGTATACTGAGGTTTACTAGAAACTCTCATATTATAACAATACTTCCCGTACTCTTCAATGGTTTGCCATCTGGTATCGCGAAGGATCCAACAGGATCTGTGCATAGCCTTTCTAGCCAGACAGTGCGACCTATTCTAACCTAACATTTTCGGATCCTAAATAAATATTTATGAGCAAAGACAGACCAAATATTCGGCTTCGGCTGTGCCCCCAACGTCGGGGGGCACTTACTTATCTTGTATTTACTTATATACATACGTGCATGCTATGCAAAAAGGAAGTGCTTTTCTGATATTCGCCTTAGGCCTCAAAATAAATTATCTGACTTCGTGCTTCTCGAAAGTTTGTGTATTTGGGTTCGACGCGGGTTAACCCTCTAGCTGGTTAGGTCGCCCTGAGGGAGCCATCTTGTAATGCTCATCTATTGCCAAGCTGAAAACCACTCTCCGATTTTGATTAAAATTCGATAATCGGTAGCTCATTATACTCATTTGATATAGCAACGCAAAACAATTGAGCTTTTTTTGAGCCCAAAATGTTGACTTCTGATTGATATTGTTTTGAACCTATTTTACAGACTAGGTTGTTTTTTTTAAGCAAACGCCCACTACAAGTTGAGGTTTTTTGATATGCACTTACATTTTAGTTAATGTTTCTTTTAGATTTTGCACTTCAAAAAGGGACTTTTTTAAAGCATTTACTGAAATTCACACTTGAACGAAAATTTAAAAAAATAAAACATTAACAAGCAATTCTCACAACGCAACCATGAGAATAACACACATATACGAACCCTTGCACCTACTACTAACTGCATCTGTTGGCCTACTTGCAATGAAATGCTCACTTTGATATGACAACCAGTTTACTAGAATTGCATTCGCAAGGCATCATTGCAAAAATAATGGGATTATATGGCTCCATGCGGGTCAATGCAAATTGTGTCTTCATCATATTTTCCAGGTCATGCTGATATTATTCCGTGGTCCAACTTAACTTTCAACTTTAAAAACGCATCCAATTATCGACATTGAATCTCTTTATCTGCTCTAGCGCGATAAAAATGCTATTATGCCCTCGAGAATTCCCTGTAAAATTGCTAGATATGAAAGGTTCCATTAAGCAGGATTTCTTTGATTGCACAAATGTTCCAACTAGCAGGTATCAGTTAATGGATTTCAAGGATAATTAAATTACAAATCGTGAAATTTTTGAAGTCAAGGTTAGGTTAGCTTAGGTTAATCTGGCTGCCTAAGAAGAAGATCACGCATAGACCCTGTTTTGTCCTTAGCGATACCAGTTGGAGTTCCGTTTAGGAGTTGTCAAAGTAGTGATCTGTCAGAATTTTGATGTTTTTACAAATTTCCAAAGAGGTTTTATGCCCAGTTTCGAGATCTGTTCGAGCCCTGAGAAGAATGGTGCTCCTAAACAAGTCAGACGAGTTCTAGCGACGGCGGGGCAGGAGCACAGTATGTGTTCCAAAGTTTTTGAAGTCAAATTAACCGGGAATTTCTGTACCAGTTATTTGGAGTGTCGTTTGGCTCATAGAAAAGTTATTCCTCGAAAATCTTGATGCCACGTTATTAAAAAGAATAAGTAAAATAAAATGGAAATGTTTTCCAAAATTATGATGAATAGAAATATATATTTTATTAAGAAAAGTATTAAATGATGAAAGCCATAATTAGCCATAAGAATTGATCAAAATTACCATGGGGACTTAGCTTTTAAGCGTATGCAAAAAAAGTACAACAGAAAGTTAATCCGTTTCGTTTATAAATGTATAGACGTATTATAAAAGGCTTGTCAAGTATCTCTACGATATCTACTTTTATGAACTTATTTAACTGAGTGTCATCATCCCTATTTTTTTCATCTTGTGCGAATTGCTCAAAATGACTTTGGGGACTGACATAAAATGGCGTCACGCGGCGAGAAAGAACTACCCCTACAGCCGGCGCATTTATTATGCAAATATCCACTGTGAATTGCTATTGTCAACTCACTTAATACACATTCACTGCTTTTCACTTTTGAACTGTAATACACTTTGAAATTGTCGGGATCTGGGGGTCCTTTGGGTCGGCCATTATTTTATGTGACGTCAACGTCCGGCTTTTTCGATTTTTCGCAAATCGTGAAAATACAGTATATTCAAACTTCTACTACAAACAGTGATTCCCGATATTTTTTAAGTGAAAATATGGTATGGAATCGACTCTATAGCTGTCGAAAGAGACACGTGCGAAAAATAAGTTGGTCGACAACTGACAAGATTCCGGCTGTTCTGCTCATCTAACACCAAAAAAAAAAACGGAATTTCAATCCGCAGACCTGTGGCTTTAACTGAGAACAGAATTTAAACATTAAATGCTTGGTACAGGTAAACTTTGACGGGTTTCACAATGAATTTGGTCCGCTCTGGAACTATGGATGTTGTTAGAGTTGCATTTTACATTTAACTTTCAATGGCAACCCAGTACCTATTCCTACGCTTTGGCAACCCAAGTCAAACGAAAGAACGAAGCGTCAGTTGCGAAATAAAACGGTCGTGAGAAGTAGCCAAACGGAGTGCAGTAAAAATACAATAAAGAAACAGCCAGGCCACAGCCAGGCAACGAGTCTAATACAGCCAGGCCACAGCCTAACTTTAAAGAAAGAGTCAATCAGCCAGGCAGCCAGCCTAACTTTTAGAAAGCCAAACTAACAGCCTAATTAAACAAACTACTTAATATAAACTATTTGTAAACCACAGTAAATAACTTAATTTCAATAAACTGTGTTAATTTTACACGCGCCTTTTAATAAGTATCGCCGGGAACAAATTTTATATTACGCCTTGCTGCCATTGCATTCGTCTTTTGTTTAGAAACTATATCGCTTTTTATTATTACATCGCTTTCTTTATTCGCTATCTTTATTTTGCGCTTCCGTGTACGACCAAGAAGTATTCAAATTAACATCATAAAATCGTGATCGGTAAATTTATATGCTTTGGAATTGTGCCGCCTTTCGCCATTGCCATATTGCTGCTTAAAGCAGCCGCCATTTGCCGAATCAACGAGAAGAACGCATCTCCTGCAGCCTTTGCCCCTCTGTTGGACGCTATAGCAACGAAATTTGGAGTACTTGCATAGCAACGAAGCAGCGAGATGCAGCCGATAATTTGAATATTTAGCCGCCTTGCCATTTGCTGCTTAAGGCAGCCGCCAGTCGCCGAAGCAACGAGAAGAAACGCGTTTTCAGCCGCCTTGCTATTGCTGCTTAAGGCAGCCGCCAGTCGCCGAAGCAACGAGAAGAAACGCATCTTCAGCCGCCTTGCTATTGCTGCTTAAGGCAGCCGCCAGTCGCCGAAGCAACGAGAAGAAACGCGTCTTCAGCCGCCTTGCTATTGCTGCTTAAGGCAGCCGCCAGTCACCGAAGCAACGAGAAGAAACGCATCTTCAGCCGCCTTGCTATTGCTGCTTAAGGCAGCCGCCAGTCGCCGAAGCAACGAGAAGAAACGCATCTTCAGCCGCCTTGCTATTGCTGCTTAAGGCAGCCGCCATTTGTCGAATCAACGACAACGAACGCATCTCCTGCCGCCTTTACCCCTCAGTTGAATTCTATAGCAACGAAATTTGGAGTACTTGCATAGCAACGAAGCAGCGAGATACAGCCGATAATTTAAACATCTTTAACCGCCTTTGCCATTGCTGTTTCAAACAGCCGCCTTTGCCATTGCTGTTTTCAAACAGCCGCCACTCGTCGATTTAACTGCAATAAAGCATTGAGATCCAGCCGCTTATTTCAGCAATTTTGCAATAGACAGTTTGCCAACATCGCGAGATCGTAAGGTTGCCAGAAATAGCCCAACATTCAAGAAGTGCCAACACTGTGGGATTGCCAACTCAATTTTGACATCTCACCGCCGTAAGCCACTGTAACATTGACAGCTGCAACGTCACTTGTGTTTACATCTAGCTGCAACGCACTGCGAGGGTTTTCATTAAACCAAATTAAAAGAAAAAACACAGTATTAGATGTCCATACCGCCGCCATACAATCTGAGGAGTACTATAGGCACCAGAAATACACAATCATCAGACAGTGAAGACGATTCCGTGCTGGAGACCACAATAATGGAGAAAGACTTAATACCAAATGCCGCTAGTGAGCAACTGTCCGCGATTCTAACAGGCTTAAACGCCCTTCGGACATCAGTGGAGGAACTCCGAAATACATCAGCTGAAAGCCAACGAGACATCGAGAGACTTCGTGGTCAAATGCAAACGCACACTATTACCGCGAGCGAAATTTTGCCTATGCAATCACGAGAGACTACAACAACACCATCAACCGACCACACTGCCAGCGAAGTCATGCCAATAGTGCAGCGTGATTCTAGCGCTAAACTATACGATCTGCCGACCTTTTCGGGAAATGCTGCGGAGTGGCCCTTATTCGTTGCCAACTATAAGGACACTACCGAAACATTCAAATACAGCAATCGACAAAATCTAATACGCCTGCATAAAAGCCTCGTGGGGCCCGCCAGAGAAGCTGTGACATCAATGCTGATTTATCCAAACGACGTTCCCAAAGCCATTGAAGAATTGGAGTTTCGTTTTGGAAGACCAGACCTGCTAGTTCGCCACCAGTTAAATATGTTGCAGCAGCTGCCATGCATAAGCGAGAACAAGCACGAACAATTAGTGAGCCTATCAACCAAGGTTCGAAATTTGGTAGCGTTCTTAACATCTGCGGGCTGCCAACATCACCTCTCTAATCCGATGTTGCTTGAGCAAATGATTTTGAAATTGCCTGCCAGTAAGCAGTATGAGTGGGCAAGGCATGCCAGTACTATTAAGCCCTACACCACTATAGATGACTTCGCAAAGTGGCTCACGGACCTTTCAAAGGTTGTGAGCCTGCTACCACAACAAGCTTCAACGTCCTCGAAGAGCAACCCATCTAGTCACCAGCCGCGTAGGGTGATGCATGTCAAGGAGGAAGTGCCGAAGAAGGAGTTCAAGTGTGCGCTGTGTGGAGAAGGTCATTTTGTGGCCGATTGCAAAGTATTTACTCAGACGTTAAGTATCAATGATCGTTGGAAGAAAGTAAAGAGTTTGCATTTATGTTTCTCATGTCTGCGTAAAGGTCATGGCGCGGCACAGTGTCGTCGTAGAAGAGGGTGTGGCATCAATGGTTGCCAACGTCAACACCATCGAAGTCTTCATGAGGAACGCATAACACCGTCAACAGAGCAACCCGCTGCGGTACAGTCATTGCTGAATTGCCAAATATCGCCCACGACCAACCAGCTATATAAAATCTTGCCTGTGGTCCTCTATGGCCCAAATGGTAAACTCGACGTTTACGCAATGTTCGATGAAGGTTCCGCCATCTCCCTCATCGAAGAAAATATAGCAAAGCAGCTTGGTGTAAATGGCCGACCACAGCCCTTGCAACTTCAGTGGTACGACCAGACGGTAACGACGGAAAAATCAGCAAAAGTCAGCCTGGAAATTGCCGAGAATGCCGAGGCATCGAAATTCACCATTAAGAACATACGCACCATACGAAACCTGAATCTACCCGTTCAGTCGTTTAAAAGAACTGATCACAAACACTTCGAATTTCTGCCGCTCAAAGATTATGTCAACGCTAAGCCTGCAATTCTTCTTGGATTGGATTGCGTACATTTGGGAGTGACGACAACTTTAGTAAGAGCTGATAATTCTAGCCCAGTAGCAGCAAAAACACAACTAGGTTGGGTCGCGTATGGCCCAATAAAATCACAATCGCCATCTTGCCCGTTAATACTACACACGCAAGAAAGTCCCAAAGCAGACGAGCTACATCAATTGGTGTCGGAATATTTTGCTACCGACAGCTTTGGGACGAATGACTTAGCCAAAATAATAGAGTCAGAAGATGACATAAAAGCCCGACAAATTCTTCACGATACCACAAAACGCATCGGCAAACAGTTTGAAACAGGTCTGCTTTGGAAAGATTACCCGCCTATATTTCCAAATAGTCAACAACTAGCAGAGAGCCGCCTTATGGGAGTCGAGCGTAAGATGAAATCTAATCCAGGATTTGCCGAAAAATACAAATGCGAAATGAACAAATACCTCGAGAAAGGATATGCGCGGAAACTGACGGCTGAAGAAGTTGCAGATGCAAGCAAGCCCGTGTGGTATTTACCGCACTTCGCAGTCCAAACTCCGCATAAGCCGGATAAATTACGGATCGTTTTCGAGGCAGCTGCTACCGTGGATGATAGGTCCCTAAATTCAACACTTCTCAAAGGCCCGGAGCAAGCAAAACCGCTCCTGGGCGTACTTTTAAAATTTCGACAGAAGGAAGTGGGCGTTGCCGCCGACATTCGTGAAATGTTTTCACAGATACGCATACGCCCGGCTGATCAAAATGCACAGCGATTTGTTTGGAGAGACGGAGACACCTCTCAGCCCGTACAACACTATGCTATGTCATCGATGATCTTTGGTGCTGTGTGCTCGCCTTGTTGTGCGGAATTCATCAAGAATCTGAACGCGGACGAATTTAAAAACCGTTTCCCGGAAGCTGTATCAGCAATAATTGAAAATCATTACGTAGATGATTTCGTGTGCAGCTTTTCTGGTGAAGAAACTGCAAAACAAATTTGTCAGCAAGTTGTGAACATCCACGCTGAGGCAGGTTTCCAGCTTAGAGGTTTCATCAGTAACTGTAAAAGTCTACAATCAAGTCTAAATGGCAGTGCAAACGCTAGAGATGATCCGCTCAATATGGAGAGACAGGCAGCGACGGAGAAGGTACTGGGAATGTACTGGGAGACAGCCACCGATTCATTTACGTTTCACACACGTTTTCATCGCATTCCACAACACGTCATCGAAGGTGTTCGCCCACCAACTAAACGGGAATTATTAGGAATTATAATGGCCGTGTTCGATCCGTTTGGCCTCCTGGCAGATTTCCTGATTTTGCCGAAAGTTCTCGTTCAAGAAACCTGGAAATGGAACCTGCATTGGGACGAGACGATCCCAGCTGAATTGTCTAAAAAATGGTTTGCTTGGTGGACAGCATTCCAAGCCGTGAAAGACTTCAAAATCCAACGTTGCTACTCGCTGCACTTGGGGGAATCGAGAGATGTTCAGCTACATATTTTTGTCGACGCTAGCCAAGCCGCCTTTGCCGCCGTCGGATACTTCCGCATTGCGCATGCCAAAGAGGTTGATGTCGCCTTTGTAGTCGGAAAAACTCGCACGGCCCCGCAAAAAACTATGACGATCCCTCGCTTAGAACTCCAAGCAGCAGTACTTGGGACACGTCTAAGCCATCTAGCCTGTCAAAACCACGAAATAGTTATCTCTCGCACGGTATTCTGGAGCGACTCCCGCACGGTACTGCATTGGATTCGCTCATCTCAGCGAAAGTACAAACCATTTGTAAGCCATCGCATAGCAGAGATTCTCGACACGACAGCCCCATCACAATGGCGATGGGTACCTACCAATCTAAACTCTGCGGATGTCGCTACACGGCCGAAGTTTCCGCCCGTATTTCAACTCAAAAGCCAATGGCTGAGCGGACCCGAGTTTCTTAAACAAGATGAACAATATTGGCCAGTCGAGGAAGTGCAACCACCCTTGGAATCGTCAGAAGAAGAAGTCAAAGCAGCATTACTCTTGCAGTATCAGGCAAGTACAAATGTAATAGATATTAACAAATTTTCCTCGTACTTGAAGCTGAAGAGATCCCTGGCCTGGGTACTGCGCGCTGTCCGATTACTAAGACGTCGCCACTGCACAACCAATTGCCAGCAAACTCGAGGTGCGCTAACTGTTGATGAAATAAATGATGCCGAGAAGCTGCTATGTCAAATGGTGCAACGGGCACAATACACAAAGGAGATAGCTGCCCTCAAAAATCATCAATCAATTGCCAAAGAGAGTCCGATATATGCGCTGTCGCCATACGTGGATGAAGATGGTCTCCTGAGAGTAAAAGGCCGCATAGATGAAGCATCATATTTGCCGTTTGATGCCCGACGACCGATTCTGTTGCCTCAAAAGCACAAATTATCGGAACTCATCATGCAACATTTTCATCAAAAGTTACACCATCAAAACACTGCAGCCATTATCAACGAGGCACGACAAAGATTTTGGTTTCCCCGAGCTAAAGCCGTCCTGAAAGCAGTTCAGCGTAGTTGCCAAAGATGCCGCATCGATAGTGCCAAGCCCAAGCCGCCAATTATGGGTTCTTTGCCAGCTGATCGCGTTACGCCATACGTACGCCCATTCACATATACAGGCGTAGACTTATTTGGACCGTTCGACGTCAGCATAGGTCGCCGTAGAGAGAAGAGATGGGCAGTCATATTTACCTGCCTTACAGTAAGGGCAGCACATCTCGAACTGGCAGAACATCTCTCCACCGATGCCTTTATCGTCTGTTTACGCAACTTCATTAATCGTCGTGGCACGCCTACTAGAATCAGAAGCGATAATGGCACAAATTTTGTTGGTGCCCAAAGAGAACTTAAAGAAGCCGAACGTCTCCTCGATACGGACCGAATACAAGAGGAAGCAACAAAACGAGGCATTGAATGGTTATTCAACTGCCCCGCCAATCCAAGCTCTGGTGGGTGCTGGGAGCGCCTTATTCGAGTAATTAAACGTCTGCTAAGCCACACTCTGCGTGAAGTGGCACCAAAGGTAGAAACGCTACGATGTGTGTTGATAGAAGCAGAAAACATTATAAACTCGCGACCACTCACGGACATTCCATTGTCATGTGAAGATGATGAACCGTTGACACCAAATCATTTCCTGATCGGCTGTGTAAACTCCACTCAGACGCCTCATCCAGTGGATACGAAGATATGTCTGAGAAAGCAGTGGAGAATCGCGCAAAATTTAAAGGACCGCCTCTGGAGCCGATGGGTAACCGAATACCTGCCACAATTACTACACCGCACCAAATGGCATGACCAGACACTGCCTCTTAAAGTAAACGACCTGGTGCTGATCTGCGATCCCAGCCGCCCACGGAGCCTTTGGCCAAAGGGACGCATCATCAAGGTATTTCCTGCCAAGGATGCTCAGATACGGTTTGCGGAGGTCAAGACTGCACATGGAATTACTCGCCGTCCTACTACAAGACTGGCCGTTTTGACTGTAGATGGTGAATCCCCTAGTGATCCACGGGGGGAGGGGTGTTAGAGTTGCATTTTACATTTAACTTTCAATGGCAACCCAGTACCTATTCCTACGCTTTGGCAACCCAAGTCAAACGAAAGAACGAAGCGTCAGTTGCGAAATAAAACGGTCGTGAGAAGTAGCCAAACGGAGTGCAGTAAAAATACAATAAAGAAACAGCCAGGCCACAGCCAGGCAACGAGTCTAATACAGCCAGGCCACAGCCTAACTTTAAAGAAAGAGTCAATCAGCCAGGCAGCCAGCCTAACTTTTAGAAAGCCAAACTAACAGCCTAATTAAACAAACTACTTAATATAAACTATTTGTAAACCACAGTAAATAACTTAATTTCAATAAACTGTGTTAATTTTACACGCGCCTTTTAATAAGTATCGCCGGGAACAAATTTTATATTACGCCTTGCTGCCATTGCATTCGTCTTTTGTTTAGAAACTATATCGCTTTTTATTATTACAGATGTAATTTATAATAAAACTTTTAGTTAAATCGCTTTAGAAGTTTTCGAGATATCATGGATATTGAAGAAAAACTATAAAATATTTTCTCTTTGCTGGTGTCCATTTTGTACGTGCGCTCAAACTAAACTGAGTTAAGCAATCACAAAACTGTCTGAACTTTTTTTTTAGGTTCGAAGTCTTGTCTTTCTAACGCCATCTAGCGTAATCCAATCGCACTAATGCGACACAAGCTGCACATTACTAAATTATTTCTTTGGAAAAATAATGCATTTCCTTTTACTACACCTGATATATGGAAAAAAATTCCTTTAATTCACTCTGTAATTTTTCAGTTTGTTATAAAATTCGATGATTTGGATTTTTACTACCAAACTGCTTACCTGCAACTCCGCCAATGGATGCATGTCAAAACAAACTGTTTACTGTTTCATTGATATATTTTGATATTTACTATAGCCAACGAATTTTTCAGCGCGTTTGCCAGATGCGATGAAATCTGTTTGCATTTATTGCACAT
Source organism: Neria commutata (assembly GCA_963457695.1). Classification (NCBI taxonomy): domain Eukaryota; kingdom Metazoa; phylum Arthropoda; class Insecta; order Diptera; family Micropezidae; genus Neria; species Neria commutata. The sequence continues at coordinate 19,327,890 of OY735247.1, read as the reverse complement.
ATTTTCAGCAGCTTCCAAATTGCCAGCGTTTAACAAAAATAGAACATTCACGCAATAAATCCGTGAATGAAAAATCGCGTGGAATGGCATAATTCATAAATAACTATGGAAATTTGGCGAAGAAGCATAAGCAGAGCTGCCAAGCGGATTCAATTGAAACATAAAACAGCACGTATTATGTAAATAAAGAAGGAGATGATTGTAATTTTTCAATATTTTTTGATGTTTAGATAAAACTAGAAATAAATCTCACTTGTTACTTGATCACAAATTTAACGTTGAACAAAAATTTTAAATAACTCTTACGTATTTAGAAATTTTTCAAAAAATCTGTGGTCAAAAGCAATAACGACTTAAGTCGACTTAAGACGAAATTGAGTTGACGTTACCACTGTATTCCTGACGTTGATGCGCATATTTTGTTCAAACCCCGGTATCTGTACCCATCTCAGAAAAAAAGTTATTTAAAAAAAACACATGCACTTATGTTGATGTGCTTATGTAATTTCAAATTTCGAATTGCATTTTCTCGAAACAGTTGTTTTCGACAAGTCGTTATTGCATATGACCACAGAAATGTTCAACAACAAATTTTCTCTTATTACTAACGAAAGTAATAGCTGCATATAACTTTTACATGAAAATATTTTTCATCATGAGTATTTTTTAAATATGAGGAAAATATATGTATGAAAGTGCGAAAGGAGAGATACAAATTAAGTAAACCTTAATCTTAAAATAGCAGTCAAGTGCGAGTCGGGCTCGCGCAAACAAGGTTCCGTACGAGAACTACCCGCTTTAGCGTTCGAACTTTATTTTTCTTTGGGCATCTGTCCATATATTTTTCGACATTTTGAGCTATGTACATATATCTGCGAAACCAATTCATCTAAATTTATGAACAAAATATTTTTGAAATCGATAGACGTAGCACTTTCGAACGATACCCCACAAGATATAGAAAGCAAAAAATATGTTTCTAAGGGGTCATCTTAAATTTTTTTAAATAGAAATACAAATAATTTTAAAAAAAACTGCAGCATTGCTTCCGGTAATGCGTAATCAAATACCTAGTAACCCTGATTTTATTAAAACTTTCGCTTGAGAAATGTAAAGGGCCGATGGCATCATGGGGAGAGAGTTCAGTTTCAAACATTAAATTTAAAATTGTTTCAAGAGTACAGAAAAAGTCAAAGATGAAAAAAGCTCGCAAAAAATTTACCTATTGTCACGTTTTCTTAACATTTTGTTGAGTGTATTTTTTACTTTTACTCACTTTGCTTTTCGTTTTCACAAAGCATTCCTTTATACTACTTTCTAGACGGATACTATTTGAGTGTAACAATCACAGCACGTCGTCAGTGTGTGCTTTCCCTTGATAGCGCTGCCCGAATTAACGTAATTCTATGCGGAAATGCGTTTTATGCGTTGGGTAGCCACACCTCGTCCACCCCAACCCAGCCCACGCTCTCCGCCCCACTTCACTCAGCCGCATTTCGCAATGCCACATATTGGCAACACAACTTCATCGCTTGAGCAACAGCGTCTCGTTGTTGGGTCGCTAGCGTCTTGGCGTGGCATGTCGCCACTGCGACGTTGAGCCTCTCGACGGTCAGCCCGTCGTGCTGACGCCAAAAATACAATCAACCAGAACAGTCGACGCCTGCAATGATGGGGCTGATGTGAGTGGGAGAATGACGTAGGTGCGCAGCGGCACGATGGCTGCCCATCCACTGCACAACGCACAGGGGATCGTTTTCAGTTTTCTCGTTCAAAAATCATAACTCAGAACTTTTTGCTAGTATCGGAACTTAAACTAGGTTAAGGTTCACTGTGTACCAACATTGGTTAAGATCGGACAAATGCTTTTTCTCTCCAGTGACCACGGACGGTCAGACAGACAGACGGACAGACAGATTGGGGGCTTTCGATGCTTTCCTCCTATTAAAAAAAAATATAAAAAAATAAAAAGACAGACAGACAGACAGAAGCCTCAAAAGTAATGGGGGCCACAGTCACAGCAGAGGAGGCCCTAACAACACTTGCGCGCATCAACGACAGCAAAGCGCCGGGCCTTGACGAAGTACCAAACGTAGCATTCAAAGCGGCACTTAAAGCGAGACCTGACATATTCGCTGAGCTCTACAATGCCTGCATAAAGGAGGGAGTCTTTCCGAACGATTGGAAGCAACAGCGGCTGGGAAACCTCCGGAGCTGCCATCGTCATACAGACCTCTATGCATACTGGACACAATCGGCAAGGTGTTGGAGCGTATCATATGCGACCGCCTGCAGGAGCACTTGGAAAGGCCAGGGGGACTCTCAAATCAGCAGTTCGGGTTCCGAAAGGCAAGATCCACGGTAGACGCGATCCACACCGTTATGGACATTGCACGCGAAGCAACAAGTGGCAAGAGGTGGACAGGCGGCACCAAAAAGTACAGCGCAATTATCATGCCGGACATAAAAAGCGCCTTTAATTCGGCAAATTGGACGCAGATCATGAGGGCCCTCGAACATTTTGACGTGCCAGCTTATCTACGGCGAATTATAGGCAGCTATTTCAGCAGCCGGGTGTTAGTATACGACACCGAAACCGGGCCGAAGGTGTAACTTGTAACGGGCGGCGTACCACAAGGCTCGGTGATCGGACCAACGCTTTGGAATGTCATGTAAAACGGCGTGCTCAAACTGGACCTGCCAATGGGCACGACATTGGTAGGATACGCAGATGACATCGCGCTTGTAGCAGTTGGAAAACACCTGGAAGAGCTGCAGCGATGGACCAATCCGCCAAAGGCCGATGGACCCACATGCTGATTCCGACCATCAGAGAACAGATCCAACGCAGACATGGAGAACTGGACTACTATGTACGTCATGCAGTTACTGAGCGGGCATGGCTGTTTCAAGGAGTACCTCTTCCGGTTCCACATCGAAGAATGTCCAGGCGAGTATGAGAGCGCCAAGCACGTTCTCTTTTATTGCCCGCGCTTCAACCATGAAAGAGAGAAGCTGAGGAGAAGTTTTGGAAGGACTCCGCCTTTGAATTTAGCAAAACGTGCCATTGTTCGGCGATGCGGCGAGTAATTAAGAATTGCCAAATCGTTCAGCAGTTTGGGGAGCGTTTTGGGTGCGTGCGACTAGAAATCATTTTCAAATGCGCGCGGCACATTTTGCCACATTTTGCGTGCCAGTAGGGATTTTCGCATTCATTAACATTTGCGGCTATTTCGGGCTATAATAAAGCTTAAGCTTGCGGGAGAGTGGAGTTAATAACCTTTCGTTGTTATTGTTGTATTTGATAAGCTGCGTTCAAAGTGTGCTGGTGGCAAAAAGTATTTTTACTTGACCTTTTCCAAAATCAAGGAACGCAAGCCACATTTCATTAAAATTAATTTAATTATGAAATATCATGCTTACAAAAAAGCAATAAAACAAAAAAGTTCGTTTAAAACCTTATTCATAATGCAGCTTTTAATTCGCTTTTAAGGGCTATTTGTGGTTTTTCTTTACTACTCTGCATTGACTTTTCAAATGATTTCATGTGCTTTTATTTTTCTCTTTCAGTACAAACTTTGGCAACATTTGAACATTTCGCCGACTCGTGACTTCAAAGGATGACCGCAGCAGTCATGGCGACTGACACAAACTGGGACCCGGGTGAGTCTTATACAGCTTAATATAAGGCATATACACAAACACATACATCAGTGCAAGCTTTGTACGTACCTATGTATGTAAGTGGCCCTTAGCTGGGAGGGCTTGAGCCTTTATTACAAAAATTTCACATAATTGCAAATGCTCATATGAATGTGTGTGGTGTGTGAAAGTTTTTAAACTGCAGTCAAATATTTTCAGTAATTACAACTTATTTAACACTTTCTCTACCGATGCTTTGCAATATCCAGCTTAGGCTGAGGAAGTTTAATCGAAGCAATTATTTTGCTTATCCAACGTCAAATAATACCAAATAACTTTCGCTAGCACACACAAAAATTATTTTAATAGCAATACGATTTTAATACCGGTATTATCGATATCGGTGTTATCGAACCCGGTATCGTGGAAACCCTTCCCAAAGAGCAGTTCCGAAATTCCGGAATCGGAAGCTTTTAGTATTGTGTTTCATTTTTTTTAAATTCGTAAATAAGTACATTTATGAACGAAATTGATATGCCACTTGAATCAATATGAAAATCTTAACATTCTTCATTAAAAAAAATGAGAAGTGTATCAAATAATACTTCCATCCCTTTTAAGAGATTGAAATCTTATTTGATTTCAGTGATTGCGAAATTATATTTGAAGTACATACTCGTATTTTGAATAATGGAGAAAACTTTTAGAAATTTGTACACACGACCAACTAGCATCAAGTCTGAAAGGGTTTTCGGTAGACACATTGTTCTAGTAGACAAGAACAGACATTGTTCAGAGTCAAGCGTATGCTGTCTACTGCCGTGGTGCGTTTCTCAAAGGCAGCAAGTGGAAACTTGACAAATTTCCATGCTCTTTATCGTATTCTCCTTCTTTACTTTGAACTCACTTTAAATACTGCAAATTATTCCAGCACTTTCCACACTCATCTCGACGCTGAAGGAGGCGGAGAACCTTTCAAATGATCAGGAGATCGACTTCCTTAAAACGCTACTGGAGTCCAAGGAACTGAACGCACTCGTCAATGTGCACACGAAAGTGGCCAAAGTGAAGCGGGACGACGCCTTAGCGCCCGTGCTCTCCACAGCGGGACAGGTAGGTGGGCGACAGAGTCGAATGGCAGTTGCCTAGTGGCCAGTTACTTCGAGGATTTCTGCACACTTCATTCATTCATTTTTTCGCAGATACTATTGGAGGTTTTAGAGCAGTTGTCGCAGCGCTGCCACTTGGATGATGATTGCAAGGAGGCCTTTCATTTGCTGCAAAAACCGCACTCCCAGGTACAGTACCAGCAGAGCTTAGTAGTAATGATTACTTTCGTAATGGAATTCCACCCAAAAGGACAGTAATTTGTTTCAATTTTGAAAAATTTAGTCCAAAAATTATTTCTTATCGGGAATTCATATTTTCGATTCCTCAGTAATCAGCGAGGAAAATTGGTTAGATTCCAATATATAAATAAAATTGTAGTTTTTGCTTCAAAAAATTTAAACAAAATTTGGATAAACGCAACTACAATTACAATTCCAAGGAATTTGTAGCTCTAATATTTTCTTTTGATTCTAGAAAAATGGAATTAACAAATCGTTTAATCTTATTGTAATCGAGAATTGCGATTTTCAATTCTCCATGATTTTCAATGAAATTATAATTTTTCTGTTATTGATATTGAGTTATGAGAAAATCAATTACTTTCGTAATTCGACATTAGGCATTTTTTTCTCCGAAAGTAATTGAAAAGAATATGTTCTATCTTTGCAGTCTATTTTTCAGCAACTTTAGGGATTCGTAAATTTTATTAAATCTATACCGAGATTATGAAAATGGGAAGAATGGATATATAATGTTTATTCAAATCCATTACTAAGTAATTGAACTCAAATTTTACGTACATTTGACACATTTATTTCAATTGTAATAGTAATGTGATTGTAATAGTATGTTATTTAAACAACTTTTCCGTATATGCTCTACCATGTTCCAGAGTCTACTCTATGCACACGATGCCATCGCGCAAAAGGACTTCTATCCGCATCTGCCGGAAATTCCCATCGAAATGGATGAGGACGAGGAGACTATTAAAATAGTACAGCTTGTGAAGAGCAATGAGCCTTTGGTAAGTAATTTCCTCATACCTTTCTCTCCAGCACACCCACGCCCGCCTTTCACCAAGCAGTCGCGACTCATTCCCTAAACAGCGTCACCCCCTCACCAGTCTCGCATATCGCACATTGTATATCGTCCTTGCTACTTTCAACTCATCGTGTCAGAACTGCAATATCATATACAGGAGTACCTGTTTCCTATTGCAGTTTGTATTATTCTCAGATTTTCATTGTGTTGTGTATTTTGTTGTTTGTTTTGCTGTTTTTGCTTTGGTTAACATTTCTTCTGTTCACATTGCTTTTTTTTGTTTTTGTTGTCGGCACAACAACGTCATCGTCCTCATCACATTCGCTTTGTGCTCTTCATTATCTGATAGCGTAATTTTTGTTTCAGTTTCGTTCATTATTCTCAGTTTTTTGGTTTACTTCCTAATTTTCGGCTGCACTCAATATCTTTGCGCTCGGATACTTTGTTTCCTTTTTCATTTACTGAAATTAGAATCATTTGATCAAAACAGACAAAACTGAAGCAAAAACTTTTATTTGCTGTAAATTGCCTTTTTATACCCTACACCTATGGTAATAGGGTATAACAACTTTGTGCCAAAATTGTAACGCATTAAAGGAGCCTTCCTAGGTATAGACATAAGTATATAGAAATGATCAGAAACACTTTCTCTTTCCATTTCCGGTTGTCCGTCTGTCCGTCTGTCTGTCTGTCTGTCTGTCTGTCTGTCTGTCTGTCTGTCTGTCTGTCTGTCTGTCTGTCTGTCTGTCTGTCCGTCTGTCCGTCTGTCTGCGTGTCTGGAAAAAAAAAGAAAGAAGGAGTTCTCCGATTTGAACCAAATTTGGTACACAGTCACAGTGAACATCGGGTTAGGTAAAGTGTTAAAATTATTCAAATCGGTCGAAGGATACGCCTCCAATGAGCCTATAAGTCCCTCTACCTCGGGTTTTTTGCGATCAAATTGCTGTAATTTGTGTAATTACTCATTGAAAAGAATAATACTTGGTATTCAAGTTAAGGGGGCGGTCATCTATGTCATACGGAAAAATGGGCGTGGTCCGCCCACTATATAGGCGGCAAAATTTTTCTGGTAAAATGGCTCCCAATTGACTAGTTACGAAGATAAATGAATAAAATTCGGTTCCCAAGTTTATATATAGGCCTTAGATGCCATACAAGAAAATGGGCGTGGTCCGCCCACTATATAGGCGATACACGAAAAATCCTCTTAACTTCCATAATATATACACCAGAGTGTCCAGATTTCGTTACTTCGTCCGTGGTAAGAATATCTTTTAATTCTCCAAAAATGGGCATGGTCCGCCCACTATGTGGGTTGTAAATCAAATGCACCCACAATTTCAGTGAATTATTACCCTACTTGTGAACATGGTGTAGGGTATTACTCTGTCGGTGAAACCCGACTGATACTTCCTTACTTGTTTCAAAATTGATTAGTATTAAATTCTCACTCGAGCAATTAGCATGACTCTTAATAATAATATGAATTGATTGACGACGCAACAGCCCATATAAGGAGGCTTAGGCCTAGCTTTCTCGCATTAACTTGTGTGTGCTTGTTATATTTTGCACAAGTTGACGGGACCTACATTAACCGAATGCGAACGGGTTTGAGAAGCTTTTCATGGCAAAGATTATTCTCGGAGAATTGCCAATTCACCGCGAGAAGTGGCGCCGCGCAAAGAAACAATTTGAAAACAAATTCTCTTTGTAGTAGATGTTATGTGCCAGACTGAGAGTTGAACCCAGGCCCGCCCGCATCAGCGACCTTAGTCCACTGAGCCACCGCGGCGCATGACTCTTGACTATCAAAAATATGCATGGACCGATTTTGTTTAGTGGATCTATCAGACCTCAAAAACTGCATATTTACAAAAGCAAACAGATTTGATGTCAATTTAAGAGTAATGCATTAAAGAAAACCTCCAAGATATTATTATTATTATTATTATTTAGATTATGGTGTACAATAAGACTTAGTCTTTTTTAGTACTACATTGGTATTAAAACAGGATTCATCATAAATATAACTTAAAGCTAACAGTCGCTTAGAACTAATTATAATTAAATATATAAAAATATTGCTGAAAAAAATTATAAGGGTTAAGCGCAAGAGCTGCTCGAAGTCGGCGAATTGTTCACAAGAGAATTTGAATATGCGGCTTTAGTTTTCTGGAACGTTGAGTAAACAACATAAGAATTAATTTTTGAAGGAATATGGACCAATGATTCCCTCTGCCCATAGAGCACACCAAACAGTGACTTTTTGAGGATGTAACGGCGTCTCAACAATGGCTTGTGAATTATCATCACTCCAATGCGACAATTTTGCTTATTAACGTACCCATTCAACCAAAAGTGAGCTTCATCGCTGAACAAAATTTTCTTGTGAAACCGAACCATTATTTTGGTGATAAATTTGCAGGATTTGCAAACGTGGTTCAGGAGTAAGTCTATTCATTATGAAATGGCAAACCAAACTGAACATTAATCAAGTGACAGCTGTCAGAAAGACCAACTCCAACAACTATTGCTTGATTGAAAACCACACGTCTAAAAAAAACACCCTTTACATACATACATATGTAGATAAACATTCTCCGATATATTCTGGCATCAGAAAAATTTTTAAAACCGAACATAGTCTTAAACGCGTTTATTTCAATAAAAGTTGGTACATAGTACTGTTCATTTTTAAGATATGCAATCATGAAGAAAAATGAATAGAAGTAAAAAGATCAAAAGTTAGATTCATTAATATCACTTTAAGAGCAAAAAATTCCAACTTTTTCGAAATGGCATTTAACATACTTATTTCTTAACATACAAGACGGCAAAGATCCAAATTTTTTGGAAAAAATAAAAACTTTTAGAAGTTCTAAAGCACGTATTTATGAAGATATTTAATTGAAATTATGATTACTTTTACTCTGAAGTGACACGACTATATGGACTCTGCTCAAAGATCAACTAGAGTTAAAATTGATAATTAAGGTTTGGTTAAAACAATATAACGGTTTTTTTTTATACAAAAAAAATCCAAATTTAAATAACATGCAAAAACCAAAATAGCTCAATAACTTCTAGAACACTTTTACAATACAAAAATGTTAGCTTTTTCAAGCATTTTTCGTGAATTACTTAAAAAAAAACATCTTTTATTGCTGAGCCATCTCACAGAAAGAAGAAGCTGGATAAGTCGATTTTTTAGATTGAGTTTATTTTTTCGTTTGTTCTTTTACACTTTCCTCGATTTACTTTAAAATGTAAAAGAGACGTATATCTTAAGTAGACTCACTAGGCAATAGCACAATGATTTTTTATAACTGATATAAAAAAAATGTGTCTACTTGTACATACTTTAATTTATAAAAGACAGCAATTAAATTGTCGCTATTGTACAGAAAGCCACTTTAGCAATTTATCATTTTACTTTGCTTAGAGGATTCTCTTCGACTCTTTTCTGCCATATACAATCATAAATACATATGTATGCTTTCACATTCATTATCACACGCACATCATTACTCAAATCCCCAACTCGTGCTCATGTCAATCAAGAAAAGTAAATAGCCTCATCAATGCTCTGTTCCATGTATGTAAATATTAAACACAATTCTAACAATTGGCTTAAACTATCTTAAAATTGTCCTAAAATCAAATCATTTGTGTAACCTTGTGCAAATGCAAACATTTTTGAAAATCGATTTTTTTATGAATTTGTTGCTACTTTAATCAAATTGCAAAATAACAAATAACAGTCGGGAGCACAAAGTGCGGAACCAATCGTTGTAAGTAAATGTCCTTTTCGTTCTTCCTATCGAAATGCAACTAAGTAAATGTGTCTGCACCTCTTTCACACATGCAAATATATATGTATGTAAATACACATACACACACACATTCACACATTAAATGCGAAAGTATGCAAAGCCTTCATGTTAGTAGCTTTTATGCTGTGGCATCTGCAATATAAAAGGAGTCGTGTTTTCCTTTGGCGATTTGCAGAGCTCGTTGTTTATAAGTCTTGATCAGCGAAAAGCGTATACAGTCATTTGGAAAGATTACAGAACATACATACATACATATGTATACGTAACTTGTGTTCGAGTGTGTGAGCAACTGTTACTCCTACGGAATGATCGCCAAAATTCGTATTTTCTTACTTATTTCATAATATTTGTATCTCTCAAGAAATATTTATGTATTGCCTAACTCTAAAAAAAATTTGCTCAAGGAAAACTTGAGTTTGAAATAGTAGTATTAGATAAGAAATATTAACATCGTACTATAATGATTGTAATTTATAAAACTAATATTTTTATTAGAATCTTTTATTCAACTCTAAAAAAATTGTATTCAAGAAAAACTTAAGTTTGAAATGCTAGTAAAAGTATTGACATCTCACTGAATTCGGCTTCAGTTTGTATTTAATAACAGTCACTCACTCAAAAGAAAAAGCATGGTAGTTCCCTGAGTGGAACTTCTTCAACTGCTCTCGCAATGAAGGGAAGCACTGAGTAGCTTCACTCCACATGCATTAGTACTGCTCAATATTCACACACGTACTCAACAATGAAGCATAGTAGATAGAGTGAAGCATAAATCAGACAGAAGCACCATTAAATAATTCGGGCTTTTCTAGAAAAACTGCACTTGGAGGACTTTGGAAATGTCTTCGCTTCGTATAAGCGTCTTATTGTTCTTCAAAAATAATTTAAAACTTCATCGGTTATTAATCAGATTTAAAAAAAAACATGGTTAATTTAATGAAATAAATGTCCGCGCAACTCAAACCAATACCTTTGCCTACAAACACTCACACGTACAAAATAACACTCACAAGAAATTTCTATTGAATGTTGTACTATTTCTGTGGAACATTTCTTTAAAATATTTTCAAACCAAATTGCACAACTGAAAATATACTCTCCCAACTTGCTGTGCTCACGGGAAATCGCCTAAAATTGCATATTTATTACAAACATATTTTGTGCTTACTTTTAGGGAGCCACCATCAAAACGGACGAGGAAACGGGCAAGATTATCATAGCGCGTATAATGCATGGCGGTGCCGCCGATCGCTCCGGCTTGATACACGTGGGCGATGAGGTGATCGAGGTGAATGGCATAAATGTCGAGGGCAAGACGCCAGGCGATGTGCTCACCATTTTGGTAAGTGTGTTAGCGCCTAAAAGTGTGCAGCAGCTAATTCACTCCTACAACAACAGCAAAATTCCGAGGGCACCATCACATTCAAGCTTGTGCCCTCCGACGGCAAGGGCGGACAACGCGAGTCCAAGGTGCGTGTGCGTGCACATTTCAACTACAGCCCAGAGGTGGATCCCTACATACCCTGCAAGGAGGCGGGCCTGGCATTTCAGCGTGGCGATATTTTGCACATTGTTTCGCAGGTGTGTGCGACTCATGCTTGCTTGTGAGTGTGAGATATGGTTTTGATGTAAATATTTTTATGCAGGACGATGCCTACTGGTGGCAGGCGCGCAAGGAGTCCGAACGCACGGCACGCGCTGGCCTCATACCCAGTCGCGCGTTGCAGGAGCGGCGCATACTACACGAGCGCACACAGCAGGAACCCAACGAGAACGAGTCGAAAAGTAAGTGTTCGAGCTGAAGCCCTACGCATTACATTCGGCATCTTGTGCATATGTACCGCCTTTCAATCTTCCCCTCGCACTTGAAATTGGCTTGCTTCAATGAGCTAACAAACCGTTTTGCCTTTCCAATCCGCCAACCAACCGTCAAATCAATCATCAACCATCAAATGCATCATGCTAGAAGGCTCGTGCGCCTCCATTTGCACCACCCCGCCCGGTTCACCCATGTTGCATTCTAGCAGTAGCGCCTCTTCCTGTCGCCAGCCCAAAACTAAAAAGATTATGTACGATTTAGCCGAGAATGACGATTTCGATCGGGAAATGATCGCCACCTACGAGGAAGTGGCCAAGTTGTATCCACGTCCGGGCGTCTACAGACCCGTGGTGTTGATCGGCGCACCCGGCGTGGGCCGCAACGAGCTGAGACGGCGTCTGGTTGCACGCGATCCGGAGAAGTTTCGCAGTCCGGTGCCATGTGAGTATTGAACAGGGTTCGGAAAAACTCAGTTATGGTGCTGATACAAGTTCATCCAATTACAATGACTTACTTACCTCTCGCCCTCTTGTAGATACGACACGGCCCATGCACACGGGCGAAGTGGCGGGTCGTGAGTACATCTTCGTGGCACGTGAGAAAATGGAGGCCGACATCGCCGCCGGCAAGTTCATTGAGCACGGCGAGTACAAGGGCCAACTCTACGGCACCTCCAGCGAGAGCGTCAAGTCTATTGTCAATGCGGGCTGTGTGTGCGTGCTAAGTCCGCACTATCAGGCTATTAAGGCGTTGCGCACGGTGCAACTGAAACCCTTCATGATACACATAAAACCACCGGAATTCGAAGTGCTGAAGAAGACGCGCACCGAAGCCAGAGCCAAGTCCACCTTCGATGAGACCAATTCGAGATGTTTTACGGTAAATACCTATTACACAAAAAGGAAGAAGTATTACACATTTCTGAGGCAGCTCTTGCTAAAAGCTTAAGCCACCAGAGCTTTAGCAAACCGAAAGCACTTACAATTTTTGGGTATATTAGCCCAATTCACAATCTTGTGCATTTAAGATTGCCAATTTGTGTAATAGTAAATATTTGCGATCAATTGTGAGCGGTTGTTTCGGTCAAGTTTGCAACACTTTTTGCAAAACACGAAACTCGCAGCTGATTTCTCGTTGTCCGTCTAAATATCCGGGATCAAACCAGAAAAAAACTGCATATCCAGAATATGCTTATAACACCGATATGTTTACTATATCCACAAATTTCCTAAAAATGGTTCGCCCACCATGAAGGCGGTAAATGGGATATACCCACAGCAAAGAGTATGTTAATATATTAACATATAGACAACTTAATAATTTATTTATTTAAAATCTTTATTATAAATTATTTAAAATAAAATAAATATTCCGAATAATAGCTGAAATATTCGAGTAAACAGTTAGTCTTCGAATACTTTGCGAAGTTCTCGATTACTGAATAAAAACCGAGCAGTGTTCTCTGCCCACCGAATACGAATGTGCAGAGCAGTGTTGCCAGAGATCTAGCTCCAAAAATCCCATTTACTTATGCGAAACGCCCTCTTTATCCCATTTAAAAAATCAAAAATCCCGGAAAAAATCACACTTCGATAACAATTCATAAATATGTATGGCCCTAACTAACATTTTTTACGAAAAATTTTTTTTTGTTTCTGGTAGCCTATATTAAAATACACATCCTCACAAGAGGATCCATTTAGAGTCTTAAAGCCAAAAATTACGATTTTATAGCTAATACAAGAATGCACTTTCTATGTACATGCTATGAAATGTTATGTTTTTTTGTTTCTCCTGTTAAATTTCCGAAATGTTAGTTGCCATTTTGCCAGCGATTTTTTTAAACAAACATAAAGAACAAAATAATTGTTGTTTAAAGCAAAACGCTGAAGATTACACTTAAATTCAGTGCTAATAATAAAATATTTACAGTTATTAATAAATAAACAAAAGAAGTTTAAGAGATAGGTATTGGCTCAAAAATCCCATTTTTAGACTCAAAATCCCGCTCGCCCTTTAAAGGTACAAATATCCCGAAATATGGGCGAAATCCCTGGTTCTGACAACACTGGTGCAGAGTAGCCGTGAGAAATGAATACGAGTAAAACCGAGAACCTACGCTCGCTGGTTCTCGTTTCTATTCGTTTCGTTGTTTACATTCTTCGAATACTGAGTACCGGTACATCAAGTGCAGTATTGTTGTTGCCAAAACGAATATATTCATGCAGGGCTCTAATTCATATACATATGTATCCACCAAAGCATCACCAATTAGGAATTAAATTTAATTTCTTTCAGTGGCTTATCGCACCACTCACTAACTTGGTGTAGGGTATTATTCTGTCGGGCTAACCCGACTGATGCTTCCTAACTTGTTTCAAATACACATGCTGAGTTAATTTTCATAAATCTCTTTTGGATCACTACAAGGACGAGGAATTCCAGGATATGCTGAAATCCGCCGAACGCATTGACTTTCTTTATGGCCACTTCTTCGACGAGGAAATCGTGAATGGCGAGCTGATCGCGAGCTTTGAACAATTGATGAACTGTGTGCAGCGCACCGAGAACGAACCGCTCTGGGCACCAGCGTCCTGGGTGCAATAATTGCGGCGGATTGGGTACAAAAACAACGGCAACGTCGGAAGGATGCATACGAAGTAAAAAAACTATAACTACAAAAGACAAACACTGCTATTACATAATGCCAAAAATATCTCGACGTAGTAGAAGAAGCAGAGAGTAGCTTTCTGGCCAGCTGAGAATAAACGAAAACACCAAAGAAGAAATATGTCAAAATGTTAAGAATTTCTAATTTAAGTAGAGCAACTAGCAGGACGAACAAAGGCTAACGCCTAAAATGCTGTTGAATTCAAAAAATCAGTTTTCGGCACACCCTATTCAGCAATGTTTAACCTCAAAAACTACTATCTTTGCCATTGTTTGTTACGGTTGTTGTGCATTTTTTATATTTCAACAACTAGTTAAAGTTATTTGAAAAAAGCGAATTTAATGCAAGTTCTTTGATGTTCATCTTGACTTTGAAATAATTCTAAATTTTTATATAACAACCCACATGGGAGATATCTTGGATTTACTATGTTGATTCTATAGCGTACTCAACAAAATGTACCTTTTTGCATGACAGTAGCAGACAAAAATATAACAATGGAAACAAAACAATAATTAAAAGCGGAAAGGAAATGTTCAATATTACAAGAGCAAAAGTTTCATAAACTGAGAGAAAGAGCAAATATGTCCAAACTAAATTATATAAATATTTACAATTTAAAATAAAAATTATATAGATATATGAAAAGAGTAATAAATGTTACCATATAAAATTGTTGATCAAAAATTGTATGCCAGTGCATAAGAAATCAAGTGAAAGTAAAGCAGAGAACAGCAATTTCCAGTATAAATAATTTCAATTTGAAAATCATTTTGAAAAAGCGAGTATTAACATTAAACGGCCATATTTCTATTAACCAACAGGGCGTATGCACCTGCATGATTTTATTGAATGAAAGCAGTCATAATTTTTTCGTTAATATCATGAAATAATTGCCATGCCATTTGATGGGAAATTGCAAGTGGAGATAAAAGGAACCCCTGCGCCGGCACCAGCTTGAAACAATTCTATGAAAGTTGCAATTATTCCTGTTAAGTATCGACACTTTCCAGATAGCTTTCTGGCAGCTAAAATTCGAAGAAGAAAAATCAAATCAAATCAAAAATGGGCTTTCAAAACGTCCTTATGTTAGCTATAGTTATGTGAAGAGCTTAGTTCAATTGTAATGTAAACTTATCTAAATGTTTACAAAGCTTTGAATATCTGCGGGATACGGCAATTTTTTGAGGAACACCGTGATTCCACGCTTATTTCGTCTAATAATTAATTTTACTAATTTACGTTTTACTACTTACAGAATTATATTAAACATTTAAAAAAATCATTATTTCTGGACCTCGGCTAAGAAATTTCATAGTTTCGAGGGTAACAAAGAAAACAAAAGCCTTCACATTCAACTCCAAAAACGTATTTTATTTACATCAATTTGAAAAGAATCTAGCATATGATCCTTTTAGATTTCTAAAGATTGTATTATATTCTTTATATTGGAAAATGTTCTCGTTACCTTAACTGAGATTTGCGTGTTTCTGCCAAAAACCAACAGCTATGATAATAATAAAATAAACTATAATCTACAAACTAAAATTGTCGTATAATACTAGTAACTATTGCTTAAAAATTATTAAAAACATATGATTTTTGTTAATAAAATGCCAATTAATTTAAAAAGTACAGTTTCTTTGGAAAGAGCTGGGTACAGGCGATCTTCTGGTTACATCGCATTATTTCTTCAAATTGAATTATTATATAATATTGAAAAGAGCTCTTGTGGATTGAAAGGTATATAAAACATCGAAAGTAACGGATGACGGAAGCTATTAAGCTATTTAAGAAACGCCAAGAATATAACGACGGCAAGACGTTTTTTAAAAAATCCCGGGCGTGTCACATATCCAATGAACTCGCACTTACCTACATACTAAAATCTGGCAAACTTTTCCATATAAATGGCTTTTCATAGGTAAGATGAAATGGTTGGTCGATAGATTCGGATTCTTGGCACTTGTTGTAAAATTGAATTCCCAAATCCTGCGATCCCGGATCATTTTCAGTCTCGAAAATCCTGGTATTGCTGCGGAAAAAATACCGGAATTTCGATATTAAGGGTATAAGTACACTTATTTAGACAAAAATAATCTGCAAAATCAGGAAGTTTGGAGCGTTTTCAGAGTTCCAGTAAGGAAACAAAATTTAGACGGAAGGGTTCTTTGGCCGCTAACGGAATTGGCAGGGGGCTTGGAAAAAATTCGAAAAGTCCTGCTCAACACTGAAACATTTTTTTCTGATCTTGTTATTGTAAATTGAGTTAAATTAAGATTTATTTAATGATATTATGAAGAAGAAAAAGTTAGCATATGATAAATCCCGGTTCCGAAAATCCAGATATTGAAAATTTGGATCCCGAAAATCTCAGCTTAACAAAAAACTTTCGCTATTCACAGCCCTACAAGTGTATAAGCGACTTTATTTAATGATTAATACAAATTTTAATCAATCAATAACGAAATGAAGAGGAAATTAATAAATGCTAAATTTATGTATTCGGTATTTATTTTTTGCCTTTCTTCTTCTTGTTCATTTTGGTAGTGCCATTAATTGTAAGTATCTGTATTATTTAGAACTGAAGTACCATTTCATTTTAGAATCCCTTTTTTTGTATGAATCAATACAATTTTTACGTTACCCATTCCCATTCCCAACCTTGATTGATCTGTTTAGTATACTACAAAATATATAATACAAGTGGGGCCACCTGTCGTGTGTGCCTGGATACACGACAGCTAGTAATACAATTAGCAACAATAAAAGGCAAAGCAAAGTAAAAAATAAAAAAGCTTATAAAAAAAGTTTAAAAAGAAAAATTTTAAAACCTGCGGAGCTGGGACTCGAACTCATGTACTTTCGGTTTCTGCGCCAGCGCCTTACTCCGTTGCGCTATCAGCACTCTTGCGATCTTATGTCTAAACTTTTATATGAAGCCATTCGCTGTCTCTGCCGCCGCGCTGCCAATAGGACAAACGCTTTTTAGTCAGTCTGCGTTTTATATATAAAAGATTCTTTCTTTCTAATTAGTAAAAAATTCACAAAATTTACTCATAACTATAAGAAATATAATTTTCCACATCGAAGAAATTAAAACTCATAAAAACCATGTATTTCAAACTTTTGATTACTTTGGGAAAAAGAAAATTTTTTTGTGTGTACAAAACTGATAAACAATCAGGCACACTCATTTGATAAAAACGATCTGTACAAAAGCACTCAACTCACAATCAAGGCAATGAGACTCACGACTCATGCGATCAACGCTGCGCTGCGCTCACGCCGGAACATTGGAAAACCACTTGAACAGCGGGTAGTCGTAGCTCAGCAACCGACGGGGTAAGTGTCAGACAACAGAGAAGAAGTGGAACGCCAGCGTTTTAAGTTGTTGTAAAAAAACATTCGCTTCAATTTATAAGGAATCAATTTGCAAAGGAAGAACAATAATGTCGGAATTTAATATGACAAGCCTGGAGGAGTGCTTGGAGAAGCACATACCAAAAGATGAACTGCGTGAGGTAAAACGCATATTATATGGACGCGCTGATGAGTGAGTATTCGATAAGAGCATTTAATTCGCTATACACATATTTGCATTAAAATAATGTTCCTCACACCGATTCCACCCATAAGCAAGTTGAGCCCGGCAACTATAAAATCTGTCAAGATTAGTTATCAACGCCTTATAGTATAATTGCCCCGAGTACATGAGAGCGCTGCCCACTTATCTAACAGCAAAATAAAAGTGATAAAAATTTGCTCTTTTTGATTTAGATACCTTTTCTTTGAAGTTTACTTCTAACTACGAAATAAATTAGCATGATAAACGTGAACTTAATTATTTGCACTATTGTGAGCTTTCTTTCTATTATATTTCTAAATTATTTTGGGTGTGGCGGATGAGGCCTTTTATGACGTACGAAGTTTTCCGTAGTCGCTGAATTATGCCTCAAAATTTTCTTTTCGTAGCCTTTTCAAATTATCTTCCATGCAAATATTATTATTATTAAATCCTCCATCAAGGTCAAACTCGAATAGATTTTCTCATGTCTATCTCAAACGGGCCCATCTTGTTGCAGGCACAAGCACAAAATTAGTCTCTTATAAGAAATGCGCATGTATATGTATGTGTGTTCCAATATGACGTACGCATAGCATGAGCAGAGGCAGAGGTATTCGTAAACAAAAACCATCTGTGAACGTGGAATAAATATTGAGAATTGTACGAGGTAAACAAAGAACAAATAAATGTGCTCAAAACCACTGCATTTTGATGAGAGGAGAGCGCAAGAGTCAGAATATGAAGTGCTTTGATTTCAATTGAACTCAGGCCCGGTTCGACGAGTTTTGCCGCCCTGGGCTATACGCTCTAATTTCCGCCCCCTTTTTCAGGAGAGAGCGTTGTCGACGGCTTGGTATATTGTAGATTTTAGGAAGTCGGTTAAAAAAATGTTTTCTAAATCTAAAGTACGTATGTATGTATGTATCCTTCAGAGTTATTAATTACTTAATTGGCCATAGGAACCTTTTACGGAATTACAAGGAAATATGTATGCATACATATATACTTGTATATATCTTTCACATATCCTTCAGGCATATGCAAAAATATATCAAAACCAATTTTTTGACGTAATTTACTTTGCATCCTTCGTAAACATAAGGCATAGTTCCATTTCTAAAGGCTCGGTTAGTATTGACGTATCGTATTTTTTCGTATTGCAGACAAAACCTACATTACCCGAGCTCTATACATGCGTTCGCTCTGGACGTATCGTAACGCAGAATTCATAATCGAAATAGTAGGTATCTCTGAGATATTTACGTGATACGAAAAAATACATTACGTCAATACTAAATGAGCCTTTAATCTCAGCATGATTTCCTGGTGCCTAACATTTCAAATTGATATTTCTTTTTGCGTATTACTTATGCAGCAATGCTCTGAATATTCCGGAGACGGCCAAGGCCATAGCAGATGAAAATGGTTTCGAAATAAAGGGTTACCGCTTCACGGCCAGATCAGAGCACATACGCCAGCCGCGCATTGTTAAGGTAGGCGCTATACAAAACTCGATTGTGCTGCCAACCACCGAAGCCGTGGACAAGCAACGGGAGGCCATTTGGGAAAAGATTCGCATCATGATAAAGGCTGCCGCTGCAGCCGGCGTCAATATTGTGTGCATGCAGGAAGCCTGGAGTAAGTTTCTCCGCTTTCGCGCGATTTATTCATTTTAATATGAATGCGCCTTTTTCATGTGCTTACAGCTATGCCATTCGCCTTCTGCACGCGCGAAAAGTTTCCCTGGTGCGAGTTCGCGGAGGAAGCCGAACTGGGTCCCACCACAAAAATGCTCTCCGAACTGGCCAAAGCCTACAACATGGTCATAATTTCGTCCATACTCGAGCGGGACACGACGCACGGCGACACCATTTGGAATACGAGCGTAGTGATCTCGAATAACGGACGCTACCTGGGCAAGCATCGCAAGAATCACATTCCGCGCGTTGGTGACTTCAACGAGTCCACCTACTATCACGAGGGCAACACGGGACATCCGGTGTTCGAAACAGCCTACGGCAAAATAGCCATCAACATCTGCTATGGACGCCATCATCCGCAGAACTGGATGATGTTCGGCCTAAATGGTGCAGAGATCGTTTTCAATCCCTCCGCCACGGTGGGTGCGCTCAGTGAGCCGCTGTGGGGCATCGAGGCGCGCAACGCTGCCATAGCCAACAGCTACTTCACTGTGGCTATCAATCGTGTGGGCAGCGAGGAATTCCCAAATGAATATACCTCGGGCGATGGCCGGCAGGCTCACAAGACATTCGGACCATTCTACGGCTCCTCGTATGTGGCTGCACCAGATGGCGCGCGCACGCCGGTAAGTCTGAAATCAACTCGCTTGCAAGTTTCGTTTATGGACAACTTGAAATTTGCAGGGTCTTTCGCGTAACAGCGATGGCTTGCTTATAACAGAACTGGATCTGAATCTGTGCAGACAAGTCAAGGACTTCTGGGGCTTTCGCATGACACAACGCCTGCCACTCTATGCGGAATCAATCAAGCGGGCCTCAGAATTGGACTTTTCTCCGCAACTGATAAGAGAGTAGCGGACACTAAGTACAATATATAAATAGGACTTTTCACATACAAGTAGGGTAGAAGAGACCGCATTCGTTACTTCTTTTTTTGCTACCCAAAATAAACCGATAATACCTTTTGGAAACTTCTATTTATCATTTATTTCATTACATTTACTAGCTCTTATTGTTTAGCTTTTAATACCGATTTTCTCAATAATTTTTATTCTATTTGTATTTGATCCAAAAACTCAAAATGGTGGAACAGCACCACCCATCGGCTCGGCTTATAGGTTAATTGCATTTAAAACTTACTTAAACGCATCCGATTCGTTTATTGCATAGAGGCATAGAGTTTTGGTATAAGAGAAGGTAAATTTCCATAAAACCGATAGTTCGACAACCGTAAACTTATAGCTAATGCCAGAGGTCCTATGGCGCCTCTAAATAAGAATTTCAAAAAATAGAATGCAATGGCCATCAAAAGTGTGCATCGCAGTGGCTCAGTGAATAAGAGCTTTTGGTCTCTTATGCTAAGGGTCGCTGGTTCGATCCCCACTAGACTCACCACCAAAATAAGAAAGAAAAATTGTTCACACAAAGCGCTTCTTTGCGCAGTGCCACCTCTCCGAGAGCATTTTTGTCGTGAGAAGAGGCTTCTTAATCCCGCTCAGACACAGCTTTAGAAAAGTGTGCATTGGACGAACACACACAATGCGAGAAGAGTAGGCATAAGCCTCGGTTTTTTGGTTCTGCGGTTACATAGTTTCAATTTATATTAAGCAAAAGTGCTGCAGTGGAGAATGCGTCCTCTACTACCCTTCACCTAATTGTCAAGCGCTGAATTTTTGGATCAATATCATTTATATTAGAATAATTTGTTGCTTTTGATATAATTACACAAAAAGTATTCGCGAAGCAGGCATCGCAAAACGAAGGGAACAACCACAACCGAACAATGTTCACAGGTCCTTGAGATAGTAGCCTTTCAAGCGATTAGCCTCTCTCCAGCCAGACTCCACAGCTCCATGCGCCGTGGAATAATAATGCTCACTGGTGGCTTCACCGGCGAACTGCACCAACGGCTTCACCGTTCTCGGTCGGATCGAGTCGTTTGAAACTTCCACGCCAGTTTCATCAATCGCAATGACGGACATGTCGTTCACCAGTCCGGTCAGGGGCTGGCCCAAAACAAATGCATTCCAGCCAAATACCTCTGTTAGCATGGAGCGGTATGAATAAGCCCCACGAAAGTTGGGATTGCTAGTCCAATCAGTTACAAGGACATTTTGGGGCTCTGGTATTTCCCAGTCCTTAAGAAATCTTCTCAACAGTTGCTGCAAACCCTTTATTACTTCTGACTTGGGCAGCGCTTCAACCGCTTTCACGTGTGTGCCCACAATCCAAGCCACCAGCACGCGTGGCTGATATTTGACTCGATAGAAGCCAAAGACGTCCAGCATCCAGGCATTCTGCGTGGAAGCTAGTTCCATATAATCAGCCTGGCGCCACAGCGTTGTGAAGCCGTTCCACTCCTCGGGCCAAAAACGCAGCGCATACTCCAAATATATCTTGCAGACATTGCCGAAACCGAGCGCCTCTATGGCGCCTCGCTTCCAGTGCGGCAGCTCTGGTTCGAACAATGTTTCACAGCGCTCCTTGAGCACGCCCAGTGAACAGGTCACAATAGCATGGTCTGCTTCGAAGCACCCCTCATAGTTCGCGCACTTCACCTCCACCTTGCCATCCGGGCGATCCCACTTAATCTGGTCCACTATCAGCCCAAACTGCACCTTATCCTCTAGCACGCCCAGCTCGTTGCCGATGACATCGGCCTTCGTGAGCACACGCAGTAGTTCCAGGAAGCCCTTGTCCTTCCAGTTGAGCATGTAGTCGCCCTCGCATACCCAATACTCTAATAAACCGCGTGCCGACACATCTTCAATGCCGGACGACGACTCCGATCCCTCGAACTTTTTGTAGTTTTCAAAGAATTCCGTTGCTATCTCCATATCGATGTCTTTATATTCATCGATCTCCCTCAGGTAATCGAAAAAGTGACTGCTCAAGAAGTCATCCAAGGACCCTTCGAACGTTGCCAAAGTCTGTCGTTGGTTTAGGAATATGTCGGCCAGCACGCCCTTGAGGCGCTGTACCAGCGCGTCCGGCACAATTTCACCATTTGAACGTATGCACTGAAAGTCCTCATAGATCTCGGCTGACGTATCGAGCAGATTACGATCCTTAACCATTTCAAATACGACATTATCCTTTTCGCCGTGAACCCACTGCGCGCCCAAATCCACCACATTGTCCGCAAAGGGCATGGTAAATATGCGGCCGCCTATGCGAAGCTCGGCCTCCAACACAAGCACGTTCTTGAAACCGTGCTCGATCAATTTCGCAGCACACGCTAAGCCGGCTGCACCGGCTCCAATAATCACTATCTTTGGCTCATACTTTCTCGTTATGAGAGTGCTCCTTTTGTTACTCATTCTACTTCTATTACGCCTGAGGTCCGGGTTAGTGCTACTGAGTGCTGATTGTATGGAACCCATTTCGTCCTTTGCGACCTCTGCGACCTTGGCGATAATATTTGTTCAAATTCCTTTTTTCAATTTGACACCGAATTTAACATTTTGAATTTCATTTTTGAAGCGATATTCACAAAATTGTATGTCTCGGTCTCCTAGCAAGCAAAATAATATCGCTTTTGTCTTTATGAAAATTTCTATGGCGAATAGCACCCGATGTAATATCGTTTCGATATTGAATGTCAAGTTCAATCTATATGCTCGATATCAATGTCTATTGAATTATTCAGCAGAGTATATGTACCTATACATATATTACTTTAAAAAAGATGTTCTTCACATTTTTTATTGAAGTTTTTTTTAAGGATCAGGCGATGATTTTGGCAAGTAATATAACTCCATATGTGCAGCGGGAGTACTTATATGTCAAACTGCATGCCTTAAATCTTTTCAGCCACGCATTCATAAAAATGTGATCTGATTTTACAAATAGCACCTGTACATTGTTGTTGTTTTTTGTGAAGTGACTACATATTTATGTTCAGAGAAAACAATCAACGGATGGATATCTCAAGATGGTCGGCCATTCGAGAGATGCATTTATTTAAGCGATTGAATAGTCGAATGTTGTCGTTTTTCAATAATTTCAATTTTGAAGAAAAATTCTTTGATTCAGATTGTTCAGAGCTTCGAAATAAACTTTAGAAAATTTAAAAGTACAACTGGAGAATCTGACAACTGGATATCTGTTTTCTGATTTTTCTGAAATTGAGCTGGAATTTCCTGGAGTACGGTTAAAGAAATCAGGAACAAAATTTTTAAATGTGTCATGTGTGTTTTTTTGAGACACTCACCTCGAAAAAGTTTCAGAGATTGGAACTTTTTTTGCTTGACCACTCTGTAAAAACATCATTTAAGTCCGATTTTAAAGTGTATATTTTTAATTTTTGTACAATGATTTTCTAATTTTAAAGTGCATTGCATTTATTTCTCTTTTAATATAAATACATAGTACAACATGCATAAACGTTAATTTAACCCTCTACTGCCAAGTATTTTATGTGAAGAAAATCTTTAGTTGATATTAAAAATCTATTCATAGAATATAACTCGATTTCTATATTATGAGCATTGTATTTTAAAGGCAGTAGAGAGTTAATTGCTTACAAGTTACTGATTTTGATTGTTTAACCAATCCAGACAAAGACTTTTTTGTGCTGCTTATTAGAGTCCACAATGACTTGGTAAAAAGAAAGATATACAATTGCATAGCAACATTGGTTTTTTACAAAATAATGATATTTTATGTTGAGGCTGAGGACAAAACAAGAAAAATTATGAACCAAATTAAAATGGGGAACGCTACTACTACAAGGTATGTATAACCATGAAAAGAGGGCGATAGAGGGGAAGAATTAGTTATATGAGCAACATGAAATTGAAAATCGATTAAACTTTTGAAATTGTTTAAATAAAATTGGTGTATAGTCTTATTTGAAGAATTCACAACTATTTTTCTAAAAATCATGAATTTCCGGTATCAATGTCGATCTCAAAACTAAGAGGCAATGTTTAACCCCTTCACTACCAGCGGATCATAATGTTCCAGAATAAATTCATAAAAATAGCAAAGTACTGGAAAAGAAATCCTAGTGCTTATCTATTAATTTCATACTCAGAAATTTTATAGTTTTAACAAAAAAAAAACAAAAATGTTGTAGTTAAAATGTTAATATGATAATTTGTTACTTTAAATATTGTAGCTGAGATATGGGCTAAATCGGCTATTTCTTATATAATTGTAGTAGTAGTAGCGAAGATTTTAATTTATACAATGTTTTCCAGTTATGCTGCAGGACCTCAAATGCCTTTCAGGAGTTTCCCATGCGCTGATATTATCACACCCGTAACTCCCTGCTTAAAGGCATTCAAAGTCCTAGAACTGTTATAAATTCGACTTATGCATTTTCGCCGCGCCGCCCTTCAGCATACCATAATAGTCGGCTAGCCGCCTAGCCTCTCGCCAGCCCGCCTCCACGGCACCATGCACAGTGGAGTAGTAGTGATCGCTGGTAGCCTCGCCGGCGAATTGCACAATCGGCTTATCACAACGACTTTGCACGAAGAGCGGCGCGGCGCCTATGCACTGCTCTTGGTCGGCTGCAAGTTTGCCACCATTTTTCAGAGGTGCGCTGGTCACCACGGTCAACGGCTGTGCCAATTCACGTGCGCTCGTACCCGCCTCCTCAGTGAACATGGAGCGAAAGGAGTAGGAACCGCGGAAATTTGCATTGCTATACCAAGCCGATGTTCTGAAGTTGACCGGCTCGGGTACATCCCACTGCAGGAACTTCCTCAACAAGTACATGCAACCGGCCAACACTTCATGCTGCGGCAGTGTCTCCATGTGGCGCCCATTGGCGCCGATAATCCAACCACTGAGTATTTTCGGCTGATAGTTGACGCAATAGAAGCCGAAGACATCTTCGAGCCAGGCGCGTGACGTGCCACGTATCTCGTGCATGTCCTCCTCTCGCCAGAGCAGCGTAAAGCCGGTCCACTTGTCTGGCCAAAACTGCTGCGGGAACTCGATGAAGATCTTGTTCACTGTGCCGTAGGCGAGTCCGTTGATGGCGCGCTGTTTCTCCACTGGCAGCTTGGGTTCGAACAGTCGCAAATGCTGCTCCTTCAGCACGCCCAGTGAAGCCGTGATAATTACATGATCGGCAATGAACACTTGATCGTTCCCGCATTTAACTTCTGCACAGCAGTCGTTGCGGTTCCAGCCTATACGCGTGACCTGCTGCCCGAGTAGTATGCGCTTCTGCAGCACACCCAGCTCCGTTCCCAACTCACGCGACTTCATCAGCAATTTGAGGAACTCCACGAAACCCTTATCCTTCCAGTTGAGCAGTATGTCGCCCTCACACTCCCAGTACTCCAAGTAACCGCGTCCCGACACCTCATCCAGATTGTCCGAGGCCTCAACAGAATTCTCAAACTTCTGATAGTTCTCGAAGAACTCCTTGGCTATCGCCATATCGATATCCGAATTCTCCGGTCTGCGCAAAGCCTCGTAGAATTTGTTGGTCAAATAGCTGCCCAACGAGCCGCTGCAATTGCGCAGCTCCAGTTGCCGCGTCACCAGGCTATCATTGACAATGTCCTTGAGCCGCTGGCTGACGCTGTCCGGCACTACTTGCCGATTGGAGCGCACGCACTGGTAACTCTCGTAAACGTCACCCGTCGACTCGAGCAGTTCGTGTCGATGCGCCAACTCGTATATGATGTTGTCCTTCTCACCATGGCACCACTGTGCGCCCAGATCAATTACATTGTCCGCAAAGGGTATGCTGTTTATGCGGCCACCGATTCGTGGCTCGGCCTCCACGATGACAACATTTTGAAAGCCATAGTCGAGCAGCTTGGTAGCACATGCAATGCCGGAGGTGCCTGCGCCAATGATGACAATTTTGGGTCCGTCGCTCATCACGCGGAAAGAGTGCAGTGCGAGTGTAAGACGTAAGAAGACGATTCAGTAGACTACAATTCAGCTGGAAGAAGCAACAAAAATCAATAATAAGTACCATTTTAAGTGCTGTGGAAGCTGAGAAAGGTATAGATCAGGTTTCAGGCTTTCAGGATTTCGGCATCAATACTGCCGAAACTTTAACTTTGGCCGTAACCGAAGTTTTTGATAAATCAATGAGTCAGTTTGTTATCTTAATATCTAAAAAATTTGACCGCTTTTGAATTCTATTTTGCCATACCTGATTACTCAATGCGAGTAAATTCTAATACGAACTGCCTACAGACTTTTTTAAAACAAATAAAGAAGCTTCGACTTTGGCTTAGGCAAAAATTCACTTTGGTCGAACACTGCTCTGTACTTTTCGAACGCTAATCGAAGTTCGAAATATAATCAAGTGAGAAATATAGTCGGTTCAATATACTATTACAAATGTACTACACCCGTGATCACAAAAGGAATGAGGTTTGGAGCCCCTTACGTTTTGTGGATCCATTAGACATTCCGAACGTATGGAACTAAACATTATGAATCGATATCGTAGAAAATTATCAAACTTCAAGGTTTTCTCAGTGTTTAGACCTTTAACTAGACATAAAAGGGCGTGTTTATAGACCGATTTCAATTCGTCACATATAGACATACATATACAGGTAACATCAGGTAAAGTTTCAGCTTAACCCCGCAGGCAGTTTGTTAGGAGTTGTGTTTACCGGAGGGTTAATTTATCAGATTAAATCGTAAATTTTGGGCGTGTCGTTATTCTGATTTGAATTAATTTTTGCACTAACTGCTAGTTTGTGTAGCTTAAAATTTTTACAAATTGCATTGAAATTAAAATATCTATGTATATTGGTTCCTGAGACATGGCCACATCGAAAAAGCGACAGTTGGACAGACAGACGGGTACATCTAATTGCATATCATACTATTAAATAAAACGCTATTGCGCACGCAATGTTATGGTTCAGTTACCGTTACCCTGTTAATTTAACATTAAATGTAGCATTGTTTTTGCACAGCATTGTTTTGGGCAACATTTGATGAGAGTGAGAGAGTATATTAGCATAGACTTGCAATGTTGTCGTGTTCTTTTCTGCACAACAAGAGTAATGCTTTACATTTCACTTTCATGTACATAAAAGGTATCATATTTTGGCTTACAGCTTACACTTCTTGCGGTAATGACAATGGTTAGTCGACTATTTATTAATTTTTTCAGCGAAAGAGAAGATTGTAAAAATATGTATGTATAAGAATTTAGGAGCAAAAACATAACTAATAAAATTTGCACATTGGCAGATGTGATTAGCAGCCGTGCTGCTGAACATAAGACAATGTAAATAGACAGATATTTTTAGTGCTCGGTTAGATTTCATGTAAAATCAAAATAAGTTCAATTATCTAAGCAAGTTTTTAATTGAAGTCAAAATTTGAGTAGCTGCATATGTACATATGTATGTATGTATGTATGCATGTATGTATGTATATAAGTAAATGTAGACACTCTTTTCAAGAGTAGGCTAAGTCTGAAAATCTTTTTTTCACAAGGCCAGCTTAAGTTATTTTTTTGGTATTTGGTCTGTTAGTGAAATAAATTTTTCTTTCTAACTTTGGATAGGGAATTAAACAAAATGTTAATCACATAATTATTCCCACATAGCCGACTTAACTACAAAAAATACAAATACCCTAGCTTTCCTCATTTATATACAGCAAGAGTCGGTGGGACTGACGTTGTAGAAATATTATAGGAACAGATAAGGCAAAAAAAAGAAGAGTTGGAAACCTTGATTTAGCCGCGCAGTGGGTCAGAGGAAAAGTTGAAATTATTCTAGAAGGTGGAATACTAAGAATATGTATAGGAATTACAAATGTTTCATGAAAATTGCAACTTTAGAGAAATCTTGAGGGAAATGGATAGGATTAAAATCCTTTTGGAAAACCAGCCTCACACAATTTTTATTAATTATTTTCCAATAAACACCGAATTTTGTGATACTGATAGTAATAATTATATATTTGCTCCTTTATTTATTCCCTCCCGAATCACTACTACTACCTCCGTTCATTATTTATCAGGATTGATTAAGGTAGCGCAGTATGTACTACGTTATCAACCAGCAAAATGAGCAAATTTTCTTTAATTCAAGTTTTGGTTAAAGGTGCCAGCAAAGCTGACGGCTTAATTACGTTCGTTCGGGTATTTCTACCAATTAAGACCAACATCTTAATTTCGAGAAACAGATTTAGAGTTAACTAAACTAGGTAATACGGATTTATAAAATTTTGGTTTTAAAATTACAAGAAAATTAAGACGACCTCCATATTGGCGAAGGAAAAGTAGGGGAGTCGCCACGAAGTGGCGCGATACTGCTGGTCTTTTTATAAACCTGAAAAATGTTACGAAACTTCCTGCAGAAGCTAAAACTTGTATTAAGTGGTTTTTTAATTACTAAAAAGTTGCGGTTAGAAGCTCTATATAGGAAAAATTTAATTTTTTACTGTACTCCTTTTAAGCGACTTTTCCTTTTTGACTCGATTTCTTCTAACATCTATTCATTAGAAAAAATATTTAATGGAGCTTCATAATTGTTTTAATTGTATGCACCTACATATATGTATACATATATTTTCCCCATTGTCAAATCTCCAAAGTGGCTCCTAATCTATCTTTTTATTCACACATATACAAATGTATCTGCATATGCATAAGTGCCCTGCAAATGGCATATTAAATACTTTAATGCCACTTGCGGACTCGAGGCAAGTGCTGTTGAATGCCTCCGTGCTTAACGCCTTCTTCTCCAAAGTTGACATCTTCCTCTCACCTTCCCGACCCACTCTTTTCGTTGGTAATTTTTATTTCTCTGTACACTCTTATGCATAATTTTCCGTGTTAGGCACACTTGAAAAACTGCAACCAAAAAGGCACAACTGATGAATGAATATGCAAAAGTCTATGGGTGCAGGCATACAGGTCAGGACGAGGATGAAAGCAGGGGTATGGTATGTGGGCGTAAGGCGAAATTAGATTAGATCCTTTGGACCTTCCGCTCAAGTTTATGTGTTCATTACTTTTACAGTTCATATTTAAATTCGGTTCAGTGGCATTTCGGACGAGCGGAGCATGCAATCCCATTACCAATTGAAACCAATATCAGCATTCAAATAAACATACATACGTATTGAGATAGACAAATGTTTACCATATCACATCCCTGCCTTAATGCCACCTTTTGTCCATCCAGCACCTGTTGCTGTTTTTCCTCTTCTAGATTTGACAAGACAAAATCGTTCGCTTGCAACAAAAATTTTTTTATAATTTGCTAAAATGTATTTTCCATTTAACAATGTTTTCCAAAATTGCAAATTTTACAATATTTATTTTTTCCAGAATAAGCTCATCAAGGCAAATAATACGCTCGCAAAGATTCCAGTTCATTGCTCTTTTTTGTAGATTCTATTACTTTACAGCTTTACATTTTAAATTCTAATTCATTATTAAATGATTACTAGTAATTAATTCGGAGATGTACCTTTTTCACGTTTTTATTTCTAGCACAATTCTTGGAATTAATAAGCTTCAAATTCGATTAAATGTCATATTTGCATACAAATTCGTTTTTATACCCTACACCTATGGTAATAAGCTATGTATATGAACTTTGGGAAATTGTAACACAATCTAGATATAGGCTAATGTAAAGAGAATTTATGCGAATCAATTTTGCCCTTAGTTCCGGTTGTCCATCTGTCTGTTCGTCTGCGGCCGTAGAAAAGGAAGAACCAGTTATTTTAACCAAATTTGGTGCACAGTGCCACTAAAACTTCATCTAGTTGAAGATATGCGATTATCCAAACAGGTTGAAGGATATGACCACAATCCTTCTAGAAGCATACAAACATAGCTTGTTTTAGTGGTTTAATGACCCTCATTTGTCTAATTATGCATTACAAGGAAAAAACAAGCAAGCAGCAGCACGGAATCGGCAATAACATCATCTATGGAAAAAATCTACGATGCATTGGACGAAAAACAGCTAGTGGCAGCGACATTCATAGATTTGTCAAAAGCCTTCGACCTAGTTGACCACAAAAAACTGCTCAGGATTCTGGATGACGTAGGCATACGAGGAGTGGGGAACAAACTGATACAATCATACCTGCACAACAGGCCCCATGTAGTAAAAATTAATGGCGAGTATAGTGACGAACTCATAACAAAAATTGGCGTACCGCAGGGTTCAATCCTTGGACCGAATCTTTATCTACTCTACATAAATAACATTAGAAACTGCAGCTTCAAATCAGCATATAATATCTACGCTGATGATACAAGCTTTTTAACAACAGCTAAAACAGAAAAAGAACTAGAGGAGAAAATAAATCATGACCTGAATACTTATTATGAATGGGCATGCGGGAATGGGCTCAGCATAAACATACAAAAAACAAATTACCTACATAGTATTCCAGCCAAGAAACAACATGGAAATAAATATTAATACTAAAATCAATGACACAGAAATAAAGAGAGTTCAGCACACAAAATACTTAGGCATGGTAATAGACGAAAAACTTAATTACGAAACACACATTAAAGAAATAAAAAATCACATAATTCCAATTGTAAGAGCTATCAGAAGACTTGGATCGATACGAGAAACAGCAGCCAAACTTATATACACAGGACATATCCTTTCAAAAATTAGATACAACATATGTAGTTGGAGTCAATGCAGCAAATTCCAAAAGGAGCAAATCGGAAGGCTGATGAACAAAGCAATCAGAAGTTTATTCAATAAAAATACATCTACCTCAACAAAAGATCTATACAAAACCACTAAACAAATGGACATCAACCAACTTATATACACAGAAAAATGCAAATACATCTACAAAATCAAAAACAACCTACTTAAAACAAACATGGTCCTCACCACAAGAAACAAGAAACACAATTCATCAACATAATACTCGACAAAAACTCAACTTTAACGTCCCAAAAGCCAGAACAACAAAGCAACTCAATAGCCTGAAACATAGCGCAATAAAACAATACAACAACCTTCCTGAAGAAATTAAAAAAGCAATAAATATTAATATGTTTAAGCATAAACTTAAAGATCATATAATGAATTTAAGATAAATTAATTATGTAATTCAATCTCATGAATGTGATATAAAATCTTAATTTACTAGTTTTAGTTTTTAATTACTTTTTCTTATCCTCTTATACACGGAATATTCCGTCTGAGGATTCATGTAGCTTATCAAATTAATATTAATTAATTTTACAAATCATGATCTCAAAACAAATGTTAAAAAAAACAGGTAAGGAAGTATCAGTCGGGTTTCACCGACAGAATAATACCCTACACCATGTTCCCAAGTGGAGTGATAATTCACTGAAATTGTGGGTGCATTTGATTCACAACCTACATAGTGGGCGGACCACGCCCATTTTTGGCAGACTACATGTTATACCTAATAGGACTATATATGCCAAATATTAATGACAGGTGTACAACAGATGTTATCGGCATATTTATTTTACTGCCCATTTCTGGAGAATTAAAAGATATTCCTACCAGGAACGAAGTAACCAAATCTGGACGCTCTGGTGTATATATTATGGAAGATAAGAGGATTTTTCGTTTATCGCCTATATAGTGGGCGGACCACGTCCATTTTCTTGTATGGCATCTAAGGCCTATATATAAACTTGGGAACCGAATTTCATTAATTTATATTCCTAACTAGTCAATTGGGAGCCGTTTTACCAGAAAAATTTTGCCGCCTATATAGTCCATATTATCGTATGACATAGATGACCGACCCCTTAACTTGAATACCAAGTATTATTCTTTTCAATGAGTAATTAGACAAATTACAGCAATTTGATCGCAAAAAACCGAGGTAGTGGGACTTAAAAGCCCATTGTGGGCGTGTCCTTCGACCGATTTGGCTAATCTTAGAACTTAAACTAAGTTAAGGTTCACTCTAACTGTGTACCAAATTTTGTCTAAATCGGGCAACTCCTTATTTCTCTCCTGTGTAAACGGACGGACGGCCAGACAGACAGACAGACAGACGGACAACCGGAAATCAAAAGAGAAAGTGTTTCTGATCATTTCTATATACTTATGTCTATACCTAGGACGGCTCCTTTAATGCGTTACAATTTTCGCACAAAGTTATTATACCCTATTACCATAGGTGTAGGGTATAAAAACAGAAATAAAGAAAATGTGAATGATTTGTAATCAAGGACTTAATTCCATGCAAAAACATAAAATGTTACAAAATATTCAGGTTTTAATATAGACACTTTCACCAAGTCCTTGTTCTTATAAAACAATTATTTCTAATGCTCAGGAAAAAAATAGTTTTTTAATAATTTCGGAAAATCTGTAGGATACAGATACTCTTTTAAGTGAGTGTATATCATTTGGATCGTCAACAGTTTTAGGGGCCATTTTATTCGAGGCTTTC
Source organism: Neria commutata (assembly GCA_963457695.1). NCBI lineage: Eukaryota > Metazoa > Arthropoda > Insecta > Diptera > Micropezidae > Neria > Neria commutata. The sequence goes on along the minus strand of OY735247.1, from coordinate 19,295,120 downwards.
TTTTCTCCATAGTGTTCCTGGCGTATGCCGATGATATTGATTTGGTCGGTCGCACCAAGCAAGATGTTACCGCTACTTTCTTGGCTATCGCAAGAGAATCAGCCAAAGTGAGTCTGGCAGTAAACGAGGGCAAGACGAAGTACATACATATATGAAAATTTAAACTTCCGCCTCTGTACTTTAACAACAAAATGCACTTGATCAAAATCCATTTGAACATTTCTCCCTTATCAGATGTTCCATTTTGCCAAAAGTTGACGATAATAAAAACTTGTGGGTGGTACACTTGGTGAATTTTGCCTCATATAGAAAATTTATAAATTTGATCGGTCGGATTTTTTCAGGATGCTTATAAATAGTCTAACTTTCATGAGATTAGATTTACATTCTTTTCTATTCATGATTTCGGTTCTCAGTGAGGACGGGAAGAGGGGGTAGCTGTACTGCTCTGGCTTTACCATAGTACGCCCGTGGACTAGACGTATCTTTTCATATCGCATTTCTGCATCGAAAGCGGACGAGCCGTGCGGCATCGCTAACCAAAACAACAACGCGCTACAACGCGACACCTTTTTTCGGCTGTTTTGGCAATTGCTTCGTTCCCCCTGCCACAGCCCCAACAGCGCCATTGCCACGACTTTAATTTGTGTGCTTGTGTGTGCGCACATCAAACATTGATTTTGTCAAATTAACAGACGTCGCTGCCAGCTGGAACCTTATTGCTTTCATTGTCTGCCACCTCACTGTCCCTCACCATCCAACTCCAACTGGCGCAGATATAATAACATTCCAATTCCATCCGTCCGACCTTTAAATATGCACCAATTTTAAATGAAGTGCTTTAAGAAAATAAGCACGTGCCTGAGAGTGCACCCCTTTTCATTTTTAGAGCCACTATAAAAACACTCACACAAATTTCCTTGGCATATGCTTGGCATTTACACTGAACGCGAGTTTATTCATTTAAGTTTCTGATACATATTTTTGGTAATTTAAGCGTTTACTAAATTCCCACAACAGGAAGGAAGAAGGTTAGTGTGGCACGCGTTGATTTATTCACCGAGACACAGGCGCACACCGAAACGCCATGCTGCAGACTAAATTCGTCATTGTAGAGTCTCGAAATCGGGGAGCACTGCACCAACATTACGCACGGCGCTCGCTTCCACTCAGCGCCGCACCGCAAATCACACTCTCTTCGCTGACCCACAAACAACCCGCAGAGAGAGCGCGAGAGCCAGCGCCACATGTGCACAAGCAACAATAGCGCCGGCAACAGCCACCAACAAAACGCACATTCACCGCACCAAGAGATAACCACGAGCGAACAACAACAAAAGCTACGAGCTACGAGCAGAAAATAACCTCTCGACAGCTTGTGCTGCTATAGCACTTAGTGCTGCTGTTGTTGTTGTTGTTGTAGACCGGCACCTTTATTTGGGAGGAAAGAGCTGAGATGAGGCCCTATCTGTTGCTACCTGCACGCTGGCAATTGCAGGGTGTAAGCAAAAACTCGATTGTCTCCTGTGAGCAACCGCGTGAATGCCCTTCAATGATTGGAACTGCAGAGCACTCAGGCTTCCCGGCGCTTCTTTAACAGCTTTTGTGTTGCGCTGCCGATGGGCACAATCCGCTCTGCATTGGCTTACCAAGGAAAAAACAACTGTACAGTTACTTCTCTGACAGTAGATTTAGATTAAATTTGGACAAGGTATCTAGTTTCCTAGTCAACGCGTCCAGATAGGCTTAAAACCTATAGCACTATAGCTATGAAGCTATTTGCTTTGGAAACCTTGCTATTCTGCGTTTATATTACCCAGGTACTAAGTCGAGGTACTCCTTACTGTTGGAATCTTCATCTCATCTAAAGCCAAGCGAGATACCTGCTCGATTGAGTCCAGAAATTAAACATGGTAGACCAAGCGTTTCCGTACTTCCTTTCAAATAGTTCGATGATTAAAAATTATTTGACATCATATCAGCAGCTAATTTTTGTCGCGCTACACAGCTTCCAAATTTGAATCATGAGAGCGTATTTCCGCTTTATTGAAATAATGGCATATACATACGTACATATTTCCCTCCACATGCTAGTCGGGAATGATATAACTTTTATGAAAAACAGGTACGTTCGTAAATGCAACCCAGCGGTTGCACTGCAAAGCAACGCGTTCGTAAAAGCAAAATGGCGCAATACTACTGCGTTCGTTAATGCAACGGCTTGGCACCGCAGTGACAAATTTCTGCAGTTTTCGCAGTCACTATCCTACTGTTGTGGGTTGCAGAACACGAAATGGAAACGTAGAAAATGTATTATAAATGGATAAAAATTTGTTTGTTATCTTGTATAAAGATAGAATACATCATCTGGATAGGTTTTGATTGTTTTAAAGTAATTATTTACTTTTGGGATGGATCTTTTTTTCTTTTTCAACAAGGTTTTTACCACGATATATCTTTTTTTCACTCGTTTTACTCTTTCTTTATTGAAATTCATTAAAAGACTCTCACTTCGAGTTTCGCAACTATCAATTAATGCGTTAACCAAAAATTCCATCCTGAATCGCGTTCGTTAATGCAGCCAACCTGCAAACGAAATCAGCTGATCGGGCAGTGACAACTGAAGTTGGCTGCACTGCTACTGTCACTGCACGAATTTACTTCATTTACGAACGTACCTAAGCATTTAAGGAACTGTTTCCATAGTTTCAGACATTAATTTTGAGTATGTAATAAGTTAAAGTTTGAGTTTAACTACCTCATATACATAAAAGGCAAGCGTCATCACCCTCCGTGCCCGAAATTGCTCGAAATATTTTTATTTCAAACTTTTCAAACTTTCAAAAATAAAGTGAATTATCAAGAAAACGGAAATGAGTTTTGGAAAAATGGCTCCAAAAAGAAAGAGCAGGCAGGCCAGAGAGGTTCTCGGCTGCGCAGAGAAAATACCAGCGAAGCCGAGCTGGAACGCGTTGTTGTTAGTTTCGCAACTTTTGTTTTTTTCGCAACCGCTCTATTGGAAATTTTACAAAACTGTTTAAAAATCCATTTCATTTCCACACTTTCCTTGCCCGTCTGGTCGTTGCTACGTAATGCAGATGAAATGACGTAACGAAAAATGCGAAAATCCCAAAATTATAACGGCAAAATTTTTGCATACAAAAATGGGCAAAAAACGCGTGCAAAAAACTACGTAAGGCGGGGATTACGTCTTCGCCAAATGCGTCGCAAATTTCATTTATTTTGCGCACGAAAATATGCTAGATAAAATTCGCGCGGTTTTTCTGTTTGAAGTGTACTTAAAACGTAAGTGTAATTTAGCAAGAAAATTCAATTAAAATCGCGCGTTTTTCTAACGTAACGAAAAAGGAAAAATCGCAATTTTCGCCGCAATCCGGAAAATTTCAGGATTTTTCTGCTCTACGTAGTAGATTAGGGGTTAAGGAATGCAGTGAATCCCGGCAATTTGCGACGCATTTCGGCGAAGACGTAATCCCCCGCCTTACGTAGTTTTTTGCACGCGTTTTTTGCCCATTTTTGTATGCAAAAATTTTGCCGTTATAATTTTGGGATTTTCGCATTTTTCGTTACGTCATTTCATCTGCATTACCCGGAAACGTAATGGAAATGTGGAAATAAATGACCAAAATTTTACTTTTTAAACTAAAAGTAATAACTAAAAAATCGTTGATGAAAAAAATAAATTAAAAAAACTTTAAATTTAAAATTTCAATTTAATAAAATTGAAATAAACTTTTATTTAATTCCTTTGCATAAAAATTGAATCTCAAAATTGGAAGTAAATTTTTTGTCGTATATTTATTCTCTATGATTTGTGAACCCGTCGTAGGTAGGACGGGCTTTTTTACCCTAGTAGCAAATACAAGTAAACGGGGCCCAATATTTGCGATTTCGTTAAATTAGGAAACATATACGTTACGCCTGGACTAACTGAGCCGCTACTATTGAAACTATGCAACATATTTTGTCAGCCCCCAACGCAGATTGAGAATACATGCTGAATTCGGTTTTTTGTTTTATTTTTGCTTATTTAACTTAAAATAGTATCAGTTGGTTTTTACCACGTTTTATGCGTTTTATTTCTTTTTTTTACATCTTATAATTAATTTTGAGTATGTATAAGTTAAAGTTTGATACCAATTATGCAACAATTTTTTCAGGTTTATATTTAGTTGCACGTCATATTTGACGAGTTTAACTTCGAGTTGCTTCCATCCTTTCCATTCACTTTACCATAACTTGTCACTGAAGACAATCTCCTTGAAGATGCAATCCTGCTTGGCTATGCTGACCACAGCCTTTTTGGACTTCATCGCGTCCTGCACTTTCTCGCGCACCTCGGACGCCTTCACATCGTTGCGTATGTAGAAGAGCCGCACAAGCTGGTCCTCACTCAGCGAAGGATAACTGCCCAAGAGCGTGTGCAGGTCAAGAACGAGCAGCTCAATGTCGCACACCAGCAATGTTGAAAGTGTGGGTATGAGGTCTAGCGGAGAATCACTCAAGGAAATGTTGGGCGCAATTTTTTCAAAAAATTGCTTTAAACGCTTGGACTCCTGATTAATCTTGCGCGTAATAACATCACATTCGGGCCGCGGCTTAGACACGCGCTTCGACAACAGCGCTCGTATGTAACGCTTTGCGAGTAGCTTTTGCGCCTCATTGATAACCATTTCAAAGTTAGTGGGTCGCAAATGGTTGTAATCCTGCACAGACAAAAGAATGGTACAATAGACAACAAAATACTAAATGTCAACAACAAAATTAAGATATTCTGTGCACCTGAAAGTAGTCATCCAAAGTCACACAAATAGTGTCAACCGACGTGCTGCTGGCGAGCCACTTAACGGTAAAGAGATCTGTGAACTGTGCTTCCATGTCCAGGAAGGCCTCCTCTAGGAGATAGTTGGCAGCGTGTGCGCGTATGCGCTGGAATGTTGCTAGCAACTTTTCAAAGTCCTCGTAGTGTTCAGTGCGGGATTTAGGCCAGTACAACTGTTTCATCTGCTGTGCCAGCTCCACCATCTGTTGGCTGTTGTTCACAATGGTGATGATGTAGTGAGTGAAGTACTTGATCTGGTCGCGATTGCGGAAATGGTGCTCCTTTAGTTCGATCACGTTCTTCAGATATGTCTGACCGAACACCTCCACTTGCTGTATGCTCATCACTAGCGCCTTGAAGGTCAGCTCCGCGTGAATGGTGTTCGTTACCTGCAAGTGCTGGTCAATCATCTGGAAGATGATGACCGGCGCTGAGGTGTGATAGTACTGTTCTTGATCGGGCGGCTGTTCGGAGAACCATTCTTGCTTTTCGGTATCAGCCGCCTTGGTCATCCACTCTTGGTAGTTGCGTTGCATATTGCGTAGATATTCGTCCTCCAGCGACTTGAGGTGCTCCGGCTTCAACAATGGCCCAATAAGCTGCTGCACATCCACACGCAAATCGGGATGTGACATCAACTCATGACCAGGGTAGGTATTCATCACCCACGAAAGCATCGAAACGTATTCGTTGCCCTCTAGCCCAGATTTGGCGATGTTGTCCAACTGTGGAATAGAAGGACGATTAAAATACAGGTGTTTTGTCAAATAAAAAAGGTTCAAAATACAAATTTTTTGTGGTTCTTCTTACATAACTGGACAGACCCTCGTGGTACATTCGGACATACTCGTTAAAGATATTATAATGAGGCGGAAAACAAGGCACACACAACGACTTTACTACACGCAAGTCCTCCAGAATGATCTGACGCAGTATCTCGAGATCACGCACAAGCCACAACTTGTTGTCAGCGCGCTCCTCCAGCTTGGAGCCTTCGATACGTGTGACCACCGCCTCCTGTAATACGCTCAAAGCCATGGCACGCCATTGCTTGGGACGTCCTGGCGGCAGGAACCCAGTCACCTTTTGCTGCTGGAGTGCAAACTGATCATTCTTTTCTTCACGCTCGATAATTCGCAATGCCGTCACAATGATTGTCGGCTCCTTGCGTGCAGTATTCAGTGTCCGACTCAGCAACAAACGCAATCTCTTGTCTAAAGCCTGTGACACTGTCTCCACTTTTTCAAAGTGTCGCTTCAGCGTGATCTTGTCCGAGGCGTGCTGCTTCGGCTGTTTGTGCAGCTCGTACAGTAAATCATCTCGTGAATTTTCCAAATCGGCGAGACACTGATGCGCATTCAACAGCTTATCCTCATCAATGAGCGCCATGGTCTTTTGAACACTTGCCTCCACGTTGAAGATATGCTTCAGATTTTCCATGGCTGTGGCGTATTGCGAATGTTTGGTGTTTTCCTCCCGCACCACTTCCAGTGCATCGTACAACTGCGGCACATCTTTAAGCAGCAGGTGCACTTCCTTCATTCGTCGCTTCACCTCGCACACCTCCGCCACGCAAGTTTCCAGCTGCTTGACACCCACGCGCACGCCATCCAATTGCAGTTGCATACCAGTTTTTAATAGCGCCTCGGCAGAGGCTTTCTTGCGTGCAACACGATGACAATATACCTCCACCTTCTCCAGCTGTCCCGGCCGCTGCAACATGTTCTTAATGTCCTTCAAGGCCGCCTGCCGTGCCTCCTCGTCAAGCTCTTGCAAATCCATTTAAACAAATTCAAAACCCCAGCTTTCGATTTTTTTATTATATTTTGGCTCGTTTGCAGATATATTTCTGAGCATCGACTTTTATGGGAGTTGACAATAACTGACCGCAATGGAACAGCTGATTCTTATGGTAGAATTACTCTAGCGGTAAGGTTAGAAATCGTGTCAGCTGATACAATCTATCTTACCCGAACACAATGTTCGCTATTACTCTGACCGGATTGAGTAGTAGAAATTTCTGCGTCGATTAGAAAACTACTGCAAAAGTCGTGTCAGCTGTGAAAAGAATGTTGCCACCCAAAAAATTCGTTGAAAATTGAAATAGAATTAATGCTTTTCCTATGCAAGAGGTAATATGGCAACACTGATTAAAACAAGCGAATATTTATTGGAAATACAATCCACCTGCGCTTTCGTTTGCTTTTAATTTGTACACATCGTACATTTTACACAACACTCAACACATTGAGTCAATTATTTCGTCGTTTGAATTCATTTTTCACGATATATTTTGTTTGTGAACTCTGTTGCAGAAAAGTGTTGCCAGTGACCTTCGATTTTAGTTCAACAAAAGAAGTGATTGTTTTTGCCGAAATTAGTTAAAAAAAGTAGTACACAATATAGAGATATAACAACTATGATAATTCTGTGCCATAAATTTAATAAAGAATGTAAAATTTCATCTCAGAAGTAAATAAACAGCGTTCTTCTTTTGTGCACAAAACTATACGGCAGCACTAGCAAAAAGAATAGACTGACAGCTGCAATCCGTTTAGCTGTTAGAGTAACTGGGCAAATTGCTATCCGGCACGATTGAATTCGACACCGCTGGACTAATTAGACCATTAGCAGTGTTGTTCCAGAGAGAATATAATAGAGAGAGAATCTATATGATCAGCGTGCACTAGCAAAAAATTAAATATGCAAAGGACTGACAGCTGCAATATGTTTTACGTATTCAAGTCAACGGCTAAAGTTTTACGTTTACGTGCAAGTAACTTAATAATGAATAATGGGCGAAAATATTATTCAGTGGCACTGGTTTTAAATTGTTATTTTGTTCTTGTTGCGTGTAGGTTATAACGAGTAAGGGACCTATTTTTTTTTTTGCTCATCCAACCGAACATGAAGACGAACTCATCCCTATTCTAAAAAATTTTTATTGTCAAGGTACGAAATTTATGGAGAAGGTACGTTTTTTTAAAAAATGGGGTACGTTTTTATTTTGGCCCAGCCCAACCCTGTTCCAAAGTTAGCAAAACAAAACGAAAATTTTAGCGATCTGGCGAAAAATTGAGAAATGGAAGAACTAATTGAACACCAACAGCAACTATTCAATTTCCAAGCGAGTTTTGTTAAGTTGAATAAGTATGAAAATGAATTTGAAACTATGCTTTTACTACATAAGCTGCCAGAGACAGAACGCGAGTTGTGCCGCAAAATGTCGCTCAATTGGCTGGCAATGCTGCAACAGCAAAATGCTCCTCACAAAGACAGCATGGAAAAAGAATCGCGTCGCCTACGGGAGGAAGGCAACGCAATTTTTACAGCCAAAGGCGAAAAGCGCGACATGCTGGCTGCCGCTCGTCTCTATACGCGGGCGATCTTTGCTGCACCAATTGACAGTGAAACACTCGCGCTGGCGCACGCCAATCGCGCCATGGCATTGCAGGAGTACGGGTACTTTCAGCAAGCCTATGACGATTGCGCTTGTGCGATTACACAGGGTTACCCGCAGCGATTGCTACATAAAGCCATCTCGAGGCAAGCGTATTGTGCGTGGCGACTCGGCGATGTGGCGCGTCTGAAACTTCACTTAGATGCCTTGGGCCAGATGACTTTAAATGCCAGCTTCTCTAAACAAACACAGGAACTGCGAGCCAAACTGCAGCTATTGCTGCAAAGAACATCAGCTATCTCGGAAAAGGACGAAGCACTTGATCTTCCACTGCAGAGGCAAAAGCAGGAGATGTAAAATTACTATTGCAGCTGGCAGAACTGTGTTATAGAATAATTGTAAATTTACCAATACTTCCCACAGCGTAACTACAAGCACCGCGGATGGCCGTTACATGATTGCTTCGCAAGCCTTCGCCGAAGACGAACTCATTTTTAACGAACGTGCCAGCTCATTTGTTCCTGTCGACCAGTGGCGTATATGCCAACAGTGCGCCGCTACGCAACTTATTCCTTTTCCCTGCATGCGCTGCCGCGGCCGCGTTGTCTACTGCTCGCTCAAGTGTCTCACGCGACACGCCGCCACACACGACTACGAATGTGCAGGTTTTCAGCGTGAGCTGTTTGCACACATTGGTATCTCGCATTTAGCATTTCGTATGGTGCTCGATGGACTACCGCAGATGGTGCCGCGTTTGCGTCATGCACGCAATGCCCGAGATATATGGAAGGCGCTGGTCGGCAGTGCGAGCGTGGTGTCTCAACAACAGGCGACCACGGATTACACGCAATCACTGCACATGGCCACGCATTTGGAAAAGATGTCGGACGCGGACATTGCACGGTTCGCCGTGGTAGCGCAACTCTTGGTGCTCTATTTGCAGGAGTTCACCAGCTTTTTCGATTTGGTAGCCAGCAATACAGCAGCGGAGAGAACGGAGTGGCAGCTTATCACAGGTTGTGCTTGGCCATATGTTCACAAATGTCATGCAATCAGAAATAATGATTTAAAATCACTGTAGGCGCGCTCATACTGCGTCACATTGGTCAACTGATTGTGAACGGTCACACGTGCTGTTCCATTGTGCCTCTGCGATGCGAGTCGGACAATCCGCTGCTGGACTTGACACTGCTGGCGAATGAGCTTTGGCGCGGACCATATCACGTGCGGCGCGGTTGCCTGCATAAGTTCAGCGACTACACTGAAGTGGCAGCAGCCAATTTTCCCTACTTGAGTCTTTGCAATCACTCCTGCGCACCCACAATCCAATCGCGTACCTCTGGACGATTCGTCAGCACCTACGCAGTCCAGCGCCATGAAGCGGGCGAACAGATTTTTAACTGCTACACTCTGGACTACCGCAACTCGCGACGCGACGCACGCCGCACGGATTTGCAGAATATCTATCATTTTAGTTGTTCCTGCACCAAATGCCAAAAGACGCTACCAGATGACGACTATGTATGTGCACTATACCCTTGCCAATCAGTTCTGCTCCTTGATAGCACAAGCAATCCTCTTTCAGGAATCTTTTCATCTGTATCGCTGTGAGAGCTGCCAGCAAGTCTTTGTGCCGCAGCTGCGCACGCTCCGATGGTGGCACTCGTGGCACTCAACGGAATACTCACCAACGGGCGAGGGCATCAAGTGCAGTATCTGTGGCGTGCAACAGCGCTGTGAATGGTTCTATAAGTTCAAGAATCTCCTGAAATGTGCACGCAACGCCTCCTCCCGACGTTTGCTCTACAAAAGTTTTGAGGCTCTCGATCGTTGGCTGTTGGACTATCATGAACTGAAGTTATTTTTGGCCAACCAACTAGTAAAGGACTGCTTTGCAGCGCATAACGGTACTTGCTGTTTACCACGTCGATTGAAGGGAATGTATAGTAACAAAGTTTATCTTGCAGGCGGTGCCTTTCTTGAGGATGCGGAGTTTGCCAAGCTTGTGACGATTTTGAAATTCTTTTTGTGCGGTACGGCCCAGCAAAGTCGTATGAATTCCGTCGAATATGTTTCCCAAATGACATATCTTTGGGATATTATAGCTCTAAAGAAACACACCTGCTCACGCAACGAAATGCAGCGCATGCTTAAGGCTACCGAAATTGCATCAGAAGAGATTAAAACTATATTTATGCATTACTACGAGGATTATATGAAAGATCTGATATCCTAAAATTCAATTATTTTTCCTAATTGGGTTTTTTCAATACACAATCCCCACAATCCCTATTAGGAATATTGTTCACATAAAATCATATATGTATTTGCATTTACAAGAAAAGTGCAATTGAAATAAAAAAGCTAAAAAGAAGTAGATTGATTTGGATGATTTGGATGATTACACAAAATAATTTCCTGGTAAGAATCTTTTATAGAAAAGCTTTTATTCAACCGCTTTTTCAGGCTTATTCTTTTTAATCGTACTTTCAGTGATACTATGGAAAATTTGTTGTCATGGCTTATATTACAAGTAGCTTCTCAATCAATGTTGAAATAAGGTGAACAATTTTTACTGTAATTCCGGAAAACATTTGAAACAACCTAAATGTAATGGAAAAATTGGTACTAATAATGTAATTGGTTTTACAACGGAATGGTACTAATAAGGGGAATAGGATGTACTAATAAGAGGAATAGTAGGTACTAATAAGGGAAATATTATGTACAAGAATGCCGCATGGTTGCGTTTCTGTTCGCTTATGCTTTCTTGTAGTTTATGATTTTCTTGCAGTTGCGGAGCAGGTTCCACAATGACAGTCACAAGAATGTCAGATCAAAAACATAAATGTTTTTGGTCAGATATATTTCAAATTTTCGGTTTTTTTATTACAATAGTTTAATTTTTTCCAGCTTTAAAAAAAATCTCACCGTAACGCTGTGATTACATTGCAGCCCAGCTTCTTAACGGTAATTTGCTTGCCATTTATGACCGCAATTTCACAAAAAACTTTTCGTTTTTGAAGGTTACAGTTTTTTGGTTGAAAATACAGTTTTTTTTTTTGGGGAATTTACAGTTTTTTGAAAAAAAAATCTGGCAACATTGATTCAAGCATATAATTTTCATCAAGTGTGTGCTTTTGTAAAGGACTGAAGGACTGAAAAAATGGAAAATTATCATAATAAACGCGTGAAAATATTAAGAAATTATTAGCGAACAAACGAATAGCCTCAACGCGAAAGCAGAATACAAAAATACTCCAAAGATTTCGCGAAGAAACGCGCAGCGAAAATTTGACGGAAACGTCAAGATATATTATATATTACGTGTAAAAAGCAATCTGACGTGAGAAAATGTGTTGTGAAATTTAGACGACGAACGAGGCCAAACGCCAAACCAAATAAACGAAATTTCATATCGTTCTATGTACAAACTTGTGCAGCTGATAAAGGCATATTTTCTGGCGCCGAGCATGAAGTGAAGGTGTTTGGCCCCTCCGAAAGAGGGGCCGAGAAATGCAAACGGTGCAAAGGATTGCAAAACGCAGCAACAAACAATTTTAACAAATAAGGAGGAAAAAGGCAAAATTGCAGAAGCAAGACGACACAAAGAAAAAGTGCTGCCAACTGTGTTTTTGCAGACGTGTGTTAAACTTTCAAAGCAGACAAAAAGTCAATTTAACAACTGTTAAAGCAACGTAGAAAATCAAAATTTATGATCGAACTAAACACCATTGACCAAACTAATTGCGTCGTAATATCTGAATTTGCTGAACTCATAACAAAAATAAGCCGAACTGTTGCTAGCTACGTGACACTACAAATAAACAAAAACAAAGTAACGTCATATTTGCATGCAACAAGAGAATCAAAAACGATACCGAAATACTGCGGTCTTAAATTTATTCCTTTTTTATACAAAATCTTTTGTTTTGTTCGTGTGCCGCCTAACGTGTGTGTGTGATCAATCATTTTTCGGCAGAGGGCTTTACGAAAGCTAACATCTCCGAAAAACAACGATCCCACAAACGTGTGCTGTCGCCGTTCAAAATCACTTAATGGGAGAAGTATGAACCTAGACCATCTGAAACTGACGCTAACGCAGATTGGTAACTTGGTCAAAATCTTGAATAAGAAAAATTTCACCGAAGTGAGCGAAACTCTAAGCAAGGTAAGTACACTGCAGCGTCATTGCAAAATGCGTGTTTCAAGCTCTTCATCGGCTTCTATAATTTAATACAATTCCTTTTTAAATGTTCATGATCCTGTCCCTTGAAAATAACTGTTCAAGTATGTAGTACAATTTACGAATTAGGATGCGTCTGTTATATGTGGTGACAATTGTTGGAATCATTATATTCAGTTGATATCGCTCAGCGCACGATACACGGTCAATTTTGTTCATACATTATATTCATGCTAAGCAGTTTGTTTAAGGTTTGTTTCATATAAACAGTGAAAATGTATTTTGCAAGGGCATGAGATATGAGATTTTAAAAGCTATGAGTAAATATTTTATTATATTTCTTTGGACGTACTTGATGGAAAGCAATGTAACATGAGCGGGTCTCCATTAGCAATATATTTCCAAAAATGGATGGCTAGTAATCTTAAATTGCCTGTCGAGACCCGGTGTATTTGGATACCCTACAGCGCGTTGTGAGTACGTAAGGTTAATGTGGATTACCCAGCTTGTACAGTATCTGCATTTACATATTACAGGTTGATACCGTTTTATTTCACTCATGAATTTCATATCATGGGAAAATTATGTAAATGGAGCGTCGCAGTGGCTCAGTGGATGCTCGGTCTCTGATGGGAGAGGTCGGTGATTCGAAACCCGCCAGATTCATACCAATATGTAAAAAATATAATATGGTTTTCTTTGCGTGGCGCCATTTCCCGTTAAGAGAAATTTAATTTGCAACTTTTCGAGAGTATTCTTTGTCATGAAATGAAAGCCTCAATCCCATTCGGACACGGCTTAGAATACATTTTTAGGTCCCGTTAAATTGTGCGCATACCCAAGTAAATGCTAGAAAGCATCAGTTACACGGGCTGTTGCCCTAATTATTTACTTCTTTTAATGCTTAAAAGAAATATTTCACGTGCAGCCGGGAGTTATATCATTAATCTTTCTTTCAAACGGTATGAAACCGTAACATACAATTGAGTAAAATGAGCAATAATACCAAATGCAATATGAAGCACACTTTTCGGACACAGCACCTACCAATTTACTATCGAACGTGCTTCGTCATTTCATCGTTTACTAAACAAACTCGACGAAGACATCAAGCAACTGCTCGTTATTTTTTCTTCCTCTCGCTCTTTTATTCTCGTTGAATGTAACGAGTTAAATTTTTCGCCGACGCCATTACAGTTTGTGAAGAAAATTTCTCTGCTTCGAAAATATTGGGGGAATTTAAAATGTGAAATTTTCTAACAAAACCGTAACGAAAATGTGTAAAAACAGCCTTAAAACGGAGCCCTGACCTTCAAGCTTGTGAATTTAATCAAATATTTTATTGAAAAGATGTGAAAATATGCTTGAAAAAATTTCAAACATTTGACGTAGTCGTTTTACTTTTCTTCATTGCCTTTTCGCTTTCATCGTCGTCTTCGCCGTGTTTTATTTCTTGCTTGCATATTGCGAAAACGAACGATTTATTTGCAAAACTAAAAAAAGGAAGTGTACCATAAAAATAACTGCTTGAAAAGTGTACCTACTTTCTTAATGAGTTAATAAGAAAAACAAATTGGTAAGAATTCAGTCCTAATACACATCCCCCAATTTTCAATGCTTAAAGTTTCGGTTCTATTAATTTAATTCATAGCTTTAAAATGTTCATTGCTAAAAGCAAAATCATACAGAATTGTGATATGCGTAGAAAAAGAAATAACGTTTGGATATCAAGGAATATAAATTTAAGATCGTTTTATTAGTGAGCTTTAAAGGCATTGCGTAGCAAAATAGCTTTCCATCTTAAACTCGCATAAATTGTAGTTTATTTTGCAGTGGCAGGAATCCTTTGGCAAGAGCCAAAGATGATAATTGTAGGTAACAAACAGCCGCAGTCGTTTCTCGTTTTCGTCGAGTTTTGGGTATTGTCTGCTTGTTTTATCGTCTTCGCATTGCAGTGTTGCCAGCTAAGAAATATAAAAATCGACATGGTTAATTTTTTGTAAATTTTTTTTCAATTAATTACAGGTACATATAACGTGTTCAAGTTATAAGTACTCTCATTAAGTTTTGAATCCTTAATTCGTGTATGCTCTGGTTGCGCCTTCTCTACTGTTTCAGTCTGTTCCAACTATGTTACACAATGTTGAAACATGCCAACCTTTGTTTCCAGCTGTTACGTGTGGCGACTTTCTATTTTGTTACCGTGGGTCTGTTTCCTATTTTACCATTGACGGCTTAAATTTTTTGTAATTCAGAACTTATTAAGATGTGTATTGGATGTATCTTACGTTCTTATACTTATGATTTAAATAATTTCGATAGTATTTATATAATATTGGCATAGTAGTACAAAAATAAACAATTTCTTTTACACTGAGGCAGTTCACAGTCACCACTCGGTCACCCCAAATCCAACAGTCTTCTATGTGTGGATCTATAGATGCTCCTTTTCCTGGTCCATATTCCAACAAGCACTGTTCGATAGTTTTAAAATCGTTTAGCAGTTGCACATGTTCGCCAGCAGGCACACAAGCTTCTAATCTACCTTTCCGGGAAGAGTATCGGAAATGGTGTCCATCATACACCAGATTCATACCGCCTTTAGTCTTTGAAGCGTATAGAGTGGGCTTTCCCGCATCATTGCCTACTGCTGCTTCAATTTTGTACGTCAATGTTTCTTGAGAAACATTGTCACTTTTGGATATCCCGCGTTTTCGAATTGTAACAAATGCAGTTTTTTGAAGTGGATCCGGATATAGAACTCCTCCGTAAATGCCCATGATCTCTTAAAAGCTTAATATCGAAATTAATGCGAAGTACAACTTGTAAGGCGGCTGCCTTCATTTGCAAATTGTGTCAGAGCACAATCGCTTTTTAACTCGCCACACTACTTGTGCTCCCCACGTTTTGGCATTTCAATTAAATGAAAGTGAAACGCTACCCGGCGTCTCCACGTACAATTTTGCGTTGTTAGTAATTTTTGGTATTCCGTTTGAATAAGCCTAAACATTCTTCTCTCAATTATTTTTTCATAAATGTGTTGAGAAATGTTTTGTTTTATGTGTTAAAATGCAACAGTTATTTGGCGTGTCATTATTCAAAATTTTATTAAAAATAGGTACAGTTCAATACGCCTTTCCAAAATATTTTTTTTTACAAATTCATACATAGGATCGAAATAGCCATATCGCCTTTATAGATTCCAATACACAAGAATGTTTCACTTACATATTTTTAACTTAATTTCTCAAGTTAAAGGAATTGAAAATGTCATTGTAACGTTAGACTACATATCGCAGCTATAGAAGCGAGGTACACTCAAGAAATACATACACACAATTTATATATGTATTTATATTTATTAAATCAAAGACATACATACATATATACTACTTTCGCCTATAGCCAACCCGTCTATAATAAATTTTCGGTTTGGAACAAACTTATTAGAAAAACAGGTTCATGTTTTGACAATATATATATGTATAATTTAATTCAAACTACATTTATAATAAACTCTTTTCCGATCCCTTGAATTCATTTTAAAGCTAATTACTCTGCATATTAAATATTCAACATAAATTCATTTACTTGTATAACATCACACTAAAGAATTCGTAAAATCAATTTAAAATGAGGTGGTAACGCCATTTGTGTCAGCAAACAAAGCATCTTCGACTGATGTTTCCTTACTTGTTTATCGTCGCATTAATTTCTGCGGAAGTTTGCACCCACATTCGTAGGCTCAATGTATGATCAGCCCATGTGGGAGTTTTTCAATTTCATATAAAATGTGTATGTTACGTAGCTCTTATTTCAATTCCAATTCTGATTTGTTTTACAGATTATTGAAGAATTTGGCATAGAAGCGGATCGTCACTGTCTGCGTTGTCTATTCTCGGCCATAAACTTCAACGATCCAACACCGAATCCGACCGCACAACTGCAAGCGAAACTGCTCGGCGCACAACTCGAAAAACAGTTGACCCGTGCGCCGCTAATCTCAAACATTTGCTTTGCCGTTGATAATTGTTATCCACAGCAGAAAGTATGATCTAATTTATTTTTGTTTGTTACTGCATTTTTATTAACAACCGTGTACCTTATTTGCTCTCCTAAATGCTGTGTAGTCACTCAAACCTACACCACAACTCATTACTCAAATTGTGAAACTAACCGGCCTCAATAAGCTCTGTGAGTGTGTGCTCTGTCTGGCTCTGACACATTCTTCGACAGCGGATTTGCGCCAATACGCTAGCGACAATCTGAAACGCTCCTTCCCCGACCTCATCGAATCGTATTTGGGCAAGAACAAATCAGCCGCCGTTGTAAGCAGCCTTTACGACGTTGCTCTTGATCTGCTGCAATTGTTGCTCGCCTCTTTGGAAGAATACGTGCCGAGAGCCTTAAAACAACAATTTCTGCAGAGGTTACGGGAGGAATTTCCGCGAGAACGTGTTCCGCTAATCCTAGCACCATTTCTGTATCGTGTACCGGCCAACGAAGAGGCCGATGAGAGGGACATAGCTGATGCGACTGGTACTGTAGCTGCAGCTGAGCATGTGGAAAGTGCATATGTAACAACGGAAATCGACATTGAAAATATTTATGATAATTTGTGCGAAACAATATTTACAACACAGGTAAATGCGAATTTTAAAGCTAGACGATGTCAGCAGCTCTTTGAAGCAATTATCTCTATCGTAGGTGAACAATAATATTATGGACACAAGCTGGATTAAATTAATCCTAGAAATTGGATATGAATTCACATCAAGCGTCGAAGATTGTAAGAATCACTTGCGTTGCAGTTCACGTGAGCTACAGCCGCAAGATGTAGCCAAGATCATTGGCCTCATGTGCCGTCGGCACACCTCACTACTCGATTGCAATGTAAACCTACCAACGCCGGGCAGCTTTTGGCCAGGCCAGCCAAGCGCACAGCAACAACAGAATGTAGCCAATAATAATGATGGCAGTTCGGGTGTTACCGGAAGTGGCGATAAGTCCAGCAATACCAATGATAAAAAGGACCAGACGGTGAGCGGTGGTAATTCCGGCTCAACCACTGCTGATATCACACAAGCCTGGAAACCAGACGTGTTCGTACAGGCGCTAAAAGAAGTAGTGCCCCAGCTTAACTGGACGGACGTTTGCTTAAGTAAGTGTCTCCTACCAGCGTGTGCAAATATATTTGTATGTAACAAAGAAACTTTCTTTTATTAATACGCGTTTTCAGAACTTGATCATCCTGAGTTCACGTTAAAGGATCGTATTGGTCTCGATCTCCTTTTGACTATTTTCCGTTTGGGTACACAATCCACACTGTTGCCACATCCAGAATACATTTACCGGCATTGGCAAAATGTTGAGGGCCAGTTGTCACTCATTACCGTCATTCTGAACAATCCGGATCTCTTTTCATTTGCTGATTACATATTCAGTTCAGCACCAGTGGACATTCTCAAGTCTCCGCCAGATGCCGAGAACAGGGAAGTCTGTTCATGGAAGTCCTTGCATCTTGTGGAAGTGCTGCTGTATCTGGCTGATCAGGGGTATTATGCACAAGTGCATGAGCTTTTCAAGTTTCCTGCTCAGCACTGTCCAGACGTACTGTTTCTGGCGCTGTTGCACATCATTCCGCCGATGACAGCATTGCGTCAGGAGCTTTTCAGTTCGCTCATACCCACATTTCTACAGAACCATCCAAATTCTGGTGTGATATTGGCCAATGCCTGGAGTTCGAACAATTTCGGACTTGCCCTGCGTCCGATTATTATGCACGCTATGTCGGATTGGTACTTACGTGGCGCAGAATACGACCAAGTTAAGCTTTCGCGCATCCTGGACGTTGCACAGGACCTCAAAGCGCTGTCCACGTTGTTGAATGCGCGTTCGTTTCTCTTCGTCATTGATCTGGCATGTTTGGCCTCCAGGCGCGAATATCTTAAGCTAGAGAAATGGCTCAGTGATAAAATACGCGAGCACGGGGAGCCCTTCATTCAGGCCATATTGAAGTGCCTGCAGCGACGTTGTCCACAGATTACCAACTCTAAAATACCCGACGATCAGCTGCCGCCCAAGCCAGCTCAACTGCCACCGGAAACGGTTACCACAATGCTCACCTGCCTGCAGGCATGTATTGGCAATGTGCCTCCGGAAATCGCTGACCTGATCATTCAGATGTCAACGAACTGCACGATCATAGCGAACAAGGCACGTGCTGCTCAGCAGGGCCCGCAAGGCCTTGTACCGCCACAGGGCGTTATGCGCGGTCACCGTGGTATGGATTTCGGCAGCGTGCCACCTCCGCCGTTCTCCGCAAACCTTAATGCCCAACAGATGTTCGGTCCGATGGACACACTCACTAATCTGACCACCAATATAGCAGGTCTAAATCTAGGCGGGCCCAATGGAGCATTTAATTTCGGCAATGTTTTAGGTAATTAAAAAGTCATTTTTTGTTCTTGTGAATGATTATAAAAACAAAAATTCTTTGCAGGCAATCTGGTTTCGACGCCAGCCTCACCATCACGCCTTATGAATCCAGCCGCCAGTCCCTATCCACTAAATGCCATGCAAATGCCAGCTGCACCGCCGAATGTGGGTGGCTTGGGTCGCATGCCCCCGTCTGCCCAGCAACCTACGCCAACGCCACCAAATTCTACTAACCCTGTCATGACCGACTTGCAAGTACCCGTATCCAAAGAAGTAGAGGACGAAGCAAATTCCTACTTCCAACGCATATACAATCATCCGCCGCATCCAACGCTCTCTATTGATGAAGTGCTTGACATTCTGCAGCGCTTCAAAGAATCTAATAACCGCCGCGAACAAGAGGTCTACCAGTGTATGCTGCGTAACCTTTTCGAGGAGTACCGCTTCTTTCCGCACTATCCTGAAAAGGAGTTACAAATAACGGCACAACTCTTTGGTGGCATTATCGAACGCAATCTGGTGCCCACTTGCGTGGCACTCGGATTGGCGTTGCGTTGCGTATTAGACGCGCTACGCAAACCGGAGGGTTCGAAAATGTACTACTTCGGCATTACGGCCTTGGATCGTTTTAAAACTCGTCTGCACACTTACAACAGTTACTGCGAGTTCATACGCTCCGTACCGCATTTTCAGGATTTCCCACCACATCTTATACAGTACGTCGAATGTGGCTACTTGAAACAAGAGCCTCCACCATCTAAGATACAAATGCTGATGGGAGGCACAGCTGGGCAGCAGCCACCACCACCAGACTCTATTTACCGCAGTAATTCAGTCACTGGTAAATTAGAAAATTTTGATATATCTAGTAATAAAAAGTTAAAAATTTCTTATTTTCTGTAGGTAATATAGTGACCACACCCACCCATCAGAAGCCCATGGCCGTCGCACAATCCATACACGCTTCGCGCATGAAGTCTATCGCCACAGCGACCAATATCGATACGCTTCTCGTTGCCAATCAAGAGGAGAAGGTGACTGTACCGCCAGAACCCGTACAGGATAAGACCGCCTTCATTTTCAATAACCTCAGTCAGCTGAACATACCGCAAAAGTGCGAGGAAATCAAAGAGATTATGACTAAGGAGTATTGGCCGTGGCTATCGCAGTACCTCGTGCTGAAACGCGCCTCCATGGAATTCAATTTCCATTCGCTATATTTCAACTTTCTGGAAGCATTGAAGAATCCCGATATCAATAAGTATGTCACAAAGGAGACGTTGCGCAATATAAAGGTATTGTTGCGCTCTGATAAGGGCGTAGTCAACTTCTCGGATCGTAGTCTCCTAAAGAACCTTGGTCATTGGCTGGGCATGATGACCTTAGGCCGCAACAGACCCATACTGCAAATCGACTTAGACCTAAAGACATTGATTGCAGAGGCCTATCACAAGGGACAACAGGAGTTGCTGTTCGTTGTGCCATTCGTTGCCAAAATCCTGGAATCGTCTAATAAATCAAAAGTTTTCAAATCTCCTAATCCTTGGACTATGGCTATAATGAATGTTTTAGGGGAACTGCATCAAGAGCCCGAGCTGAAACTGAATTTGAAATTCGAAATCGAAGTGCTATGCAAGACCCTCAGCTTAGATCTTCAGAAGCTGAAGCCCATAATCTACCTAAAGGATCCCTCACGATCCATGAACATCGAGCATCAAATGTCACAGCCCAAGCCGAAGGCCATTGAGGCGGCACCACCACCACAGCAGCTACAGCAGCAGCAGCCGCCGCCACAACAACAGCAACCGCAACAACAGCCGTCCGTGCTCAACGATCCAGATAATCAAATTATGCTGATGGGCGGTGGTGGCGGTTCTGGCAGCAATCTGCCCGGTGTCGGGGCAGTGCCTTCGCCTAGTATCAGCAATGAACCCGGCGGCCAGGTCATAATGCAAGCACCGGAGCCACGCTACTCATACGTCGAAATCAATGTGACTAATTTCCAACTGATTGCTCAGCATGTAGTGCTATCGCCCAACATAGCGTTCTTGCACGCCAATCCCGGCCTTAAGCACATCGTACTCAACGCCATCGAACGCACGATCACCGAGTGGCTGCAGCCTGTCGTCGATCGCAGCGTGCGCATCGCAGCCTCCACCACAGAGCAAATCGTACGGAAGGACTTCGCCTTGGATGCGGACGAGAATCGCATGCGAACTGCGGCCCACCAAATGGTGCGCAATCTATCCGCGGGCATGGCTATGATCACGTGCAAGAATCAACTCAGCCCGACGCTCAAAAGCAACATACACAAAGCTTTTTTGTCCGCCTTGACGGGCGGTCCGAATTACCAGGACATTGAAGCGGCTGCCATGCAACTGACCAACGACAACATAGAGCTTGCTTGCGCCTTCATACAGAAAACTGCCGCCGAGAAATCTACACCTGAGGTAGATCGTCGCTTAGCCGCTGACTTTAAAACTAGAAAACTAGCCAGGGAGGAGGGCAGGTAAGTTTTTGTTATTTTCTGATATCGATACGATTTTGATTTGAATTTTCCTTTCGCAGTCGCTTCTTCGATGGTCAAACTATCGCCTATCAGTCGGAGCGCATGCCCGAGCAAGTGCGTCTGAAGGTGGGTGGCATTCCGCCCAGCCAATTCGCTGTTTATGCTGAGTTCGCGCGCAGCATACCTGGTTTCCAGGTTATGACCGAACGTGATATTGCTCTGTTTCTGCCTAAGCCACAGGAGCTTCCACAAACTTCCTTCGGCACGGACGAGTTAGGACTTATGTACGCCGAATTGGCGAGCAAAATGGAGGCGTTCCTTAACAGCACTGTCAACGTTTCCAACCTGCAATTGCAGGCCAGCAAAATGCACGCTCTGCTCAACGCGCTGATGGTTACCAGACGCATTCGCGACAACGACTCGGCGCTGAATCTGCTCACACGCGTTGTCGAGGGCCTAATTGAGGGGCTCATTAACATGCCTGAATATACGGAGCAAATGAAATTGTATCGCGACACACATTTACGCATCTTGACGCTATTGCAGAATACTTTCGGCGCTCCGGCCACAGAGCGCGCCATAACAAAGTGCATTTTCGACATCCGCGAAGAAGTCCGCTACAACGTAGAGGCCATCAAGCTGCTGATTACATCTCACTTCATTAATGTGCCGCAATTCGATATGCAATTACGCGATTCTATGGAGAACGGTAACAACTATTTGGCTGTGACTTTTGCAATGACATTAATGGAACGTCTATTGGTTGACGGACGTCCCAATTCGCTCGTGGGCGAGACGGAGTTCATCGGCACCCTCGAGATGCTGGGTCGCTTACCACAGCACCGACATCGCTATCCAGAGGCAGTAACACACCTCATCGAAATGCTTTGGGGTGGAAATAATGTCATAGAGGCCGGATCATTTGGCGCCTCAGAACAATACTTGGCAGGCGCCACGCAGTATATTCATTCGGGTCTCCAACATGTGAGGGTGAGTTTCTTTTTCGCTTTTGCCACCAGTTGCTAGCATATTTTAAGATTACCAACAATTTGCTCTGCAGTCGAACGATTGTGATGACCCGCCCGGTTTGCAGGAGAAGACTGAGTTCTTGCTCAAAGATTGGGTTTCCATTTACTCTCAGTCGAATAATCTGTCACGGGAGACTAAAAACTTCGGCACCTTCGTGCAAAAAATGAACCTGTATGGGATTCTAAAGACGGATGACCTAATCACTCGCTTCTTCCGACAGGCCACTCAATTTTGTATCGATCTCGTGTATCGCATTCTCAATGATCCCACGCACAATCCTGTGCAAGCGAAGACGAAAATCTTCCACTGGATCGATGCATTTGTGCATTTAATTGCTTTGCTTGTGCGTCACTCCGGCGACCCCACAACCAAAATCAATCTACTAAACAAAGTGCTGGGCATTGTGCTCGGCATACTGCTGCAGGATCAGGAGCTGCATGGCACCTCATTCCAACAGCTCGGCTATCATCGCTTCTTCGTGATGCTATTCCTGGAGTTGAGCACACCTGATGCCGTGCTGGAGAACCTCATGCACAGCATTGTGACCGCCTTTTCACACACCTATCATCTGCTGAATCCAGCACTGGCGCCTGGCTTCTGCTACGCCTGGCTGGAGCTGATCTCACATCGTATCTTTATCGGACGCATCCTCGCCCAGATCCCTCAACAGAAGGCCTGGCCGCTCTACGCCCAGTTACTAATGGACTTATTCAAGTATCTGGCACCTTTCCTGCGGAACGCTGAGCTAGCGAAGCCCGTACAGTTGCTGTACAAGGGAACGCTGCGTGTTCTGCTTGTGCTGCTGCACGACTTCCCCGAATTCCTGTGCGATTATCACTTTGGCTTTTGTGATGCCATACCGCCGAATTGCATCCAGATGCGCAACATAATCCTGGCCGCTTTCCCGCGCAACATGCGTCTGCCCGATCCCTTCACGCCCAACCTGAAGGTAGATATGCTCGCTGAAACCGCGACAGCACCCAAAATCTGTTCCAACTACGTAGTGAGCATTCAGCCGGTAAACTTCAAGAAGGATCTCGATTCGTATTTGAAGGCTCGCGCTCCAGTTACCTTTCTGTCGGAATTGCGTAGTCACTTGCAGATCTCCAATGAGCCCGGATCGCGTTACAACATTCCCTTAATGAATGCGTTGGTTTTGTACGTGGGTACGCAGGCAATTGCTCACATTAGGTAAGTTTTCGTTGGCATAAGCCTCTCATTTATATACTTTATCCTCGTGCAGCGAAAAATGTTTTCATTTATCTGCGTTTCCCTGCAGAAGCAAAAATTTTGTGCCCAATACATCCAACATTGCGCACAGCGCTCACATGGATATTTTCCAAAATTTGGCCGTTGATTTGGATACAGAGGGGCGCTACCTATTTCTGAATGCCATCGCCAACCAGCTGCGCTACCCTAACAGCCACACGCATTACTTCAGCTGCGCTGTGTTGCATTTGTTCGCCGAGGCCAATTCGGAGGCCATACAAGAACAAATTACGCGCGTGCTATTGGAGCGTCTGATCGTCAATCGTCCCCACCCATGGGGCCTACTGATCACCTTCATCGAGTTGATTAAGAATCCCATTTACAAATTCTGGGATCATGATTTTGTTCACTGTGCACCGGAGATAGCAAAGTGAGTATTTTTTAATATTGTCTTTTAAAATAAACATAATTCTTTTAATTTGCCAATAGACTTTTCGAATCAGTGGCACGCTCTTGCATGGTTAAAGCAAATCATCCACAGCAGATGAACAATATGGACGGTGAAATACAAGAGATAAATTAAATCATTTGAATGGATAAAAAGATGAAGCAGCGAAAACAGAAGTAATAGTTTTGAAGCTAAAGATACAAATGATACAGGATTGATGATAATTGATTTACGTTTAAGAGATCCAAATATTTGTAAAGGGAAATGCAAGTTTGAAAAAAAGAAATGAAACATAAAGAACTAAGCATAAAAAGAACACTCACAAACGAAAACGAAATTCAAAGCAACCAATTTACATTATAAAAAATTCTATATTTAATGCAAAACGAAAAAAAACCACAAAAAATGCCAAAAAAAATGCAAAAGAATTTTAAAACACAAAAAGTTATCAATTAAAATGTAAATATTTGTATTGATAGAAAGAGAAAAACAAACAAGAAGAGCATTCATTAAAAAATACAAATCCATTTGCAATTCTCGGACAAAATATAGTAGCAAAACACTAATATAAAAAAAAAAGAAAAAGGCATACAGTCATGTTGCACAATTCACCTTTGATCGTAATAGCTTTGAGAACGAATGTGATTTCAATTGCGAGTGGTCGATTTCTATTAAGTTCGAAATTGAAATGTGTAACAAGGCTGATCAATTTGAAATAAAATCGTAGCAAAAAGAGTGAAAGGGAATGCTGTAAAATTTTAGAGAATGAGAATTTTTCTTGCTTTTTTAATTTTTGTATAAAATTAAGTTCGTATGTTGGCCTTTTGTTTAGAAATTCGCTCTTAAGAACTGAACATAGTTTCTAACCAATAAAAACCTTGACATCTTTTTTTGGATATAACCTCTTTTTCCAATTACCGATAAAAGAAAATTGCCAACACAAAACGAAACATTAAAGAACTACAAGCAAATTTGTGTAATATTTTCTCTTTTTGTTAAATTTTCATTGCTTCTTTTTAACTAGCTGTTCCTCAACTATTGCTTGTTTATTTTATTTTTACAATTATGCATAAACCTCTTTTTAAGCTACTTAATTTTAAATTTACGCTAATTATTTCAAATAAATGTATATCATATATTTTTACTACGCTGTTCTTGTATGCTCTTTATTTGGCGCGAGCGCAAATGCAAACGTTTTCGTGCGCTCCTTGTAAATGTAGCAAATTTTAACGTAAATGTAAAAAAAGTAAATAAAAACAAAAAAAACTTGAAGCAAAATTAAAACGAAAAAAAAACAAATCCAGAGAGGGTAGCGACGTATTATGACCTTGTCATGCAACCAAAAGCGTATATAACCCCGCAGCCAACTTGAAGAAATTGTTTGCATTCATTTACATTGTAATCCCATTTATAATTGCACATTTGTTTATTAATTTCCTCAAGTGATTATATTGTTACTACATAATACAGAGAAAATAACCATATTAATATGATTTGCTCTTGTGAACACCACGTATCAAAATGTTTATGTAATTAATTCTAATTATTATCATTATCTTATATGCTTACTTATTATTAGTGAAGAAAAAGGCGGTAAATCTGAAGAAGAAAAAACTCTTAAACTGAATATATATATATATAATAATTATAACAAATGAAAAGAAAAGAAACCATTTAAGAAAAGCATACAAAATAAAATAGTAATATTCATTTCAAAAAAATACAGCTTTATATAATTGAACTGTTTAATTTGGTCGCCTTATGGCGAAACGCTGCTGGAAGGGAAACGGCGGCGTTCGATTCTGATACGAATGACTTGGGACTGCCCAATTCTTAATTCTTCATTTTATCAACTTCTATGTCCATATAAACCTTTTTCGACATCTGTTCATGAATTTTCAATTGGGTTCAGGTCGGATCGTTTTATTGCATTAAATCGGACGGTTGAGGCAAATAGGTGCTCTGGAAACGTCGTAACGATGTCGCTAAGGGTGTGTGAGTTAGTTGAACTCGTCAAACATTTTCCTGATCGAAGTTGTCTCTTGATGCGTTAGCTACCTACATTTCCATGGTGCTAGTGGAGGAACTGAGCATTTCTAAAGTGTATGAGCCGCTTTATGTGCTTGATGCGGGCTTGTATCTCGCTGCGAAGATTGTTGCATCATGACGAAGCGACTGCTGCAGCAGCTGCATAAATCCTATGATCCTTTCTAAACCAACAAGTGCTTTGCATGTATAGGCGGCATTCCCTGAGTGTCGGTTTATTCTGGAAAAAATTACGGCTGTCTCTTTGGAACCGGAGTTGCACAAGAACTTCTGCAATTCGTTGTGTAACTTCGTTGGCTACTCAGCACAGCTGCACTTGCGACAGGAGGGCGTACGAATTCTGCGAAAATATATTCTACAGTTCGACGATGAGGTTAAGTACCTAGTGCTCAAGAACCTGCTGAATCGACCACCATGTAAAAAGATCCGGTCGCGAATGCGCTGCCCACGCCCGCCGTTCCTTTACCCACATCCTTTTCTATGCAAATGACGGAACTGTATATGCTGCAGGACAGCTTGCCGCAGCATACCCACACTTGGAAGTTCCCAAAGAATCGCGTGGACGATTGTGAACGAAAATTTCTTGGCCAAAGCGCGCTGCTGTCTTTGGCAGTGGGTTCTCTATTTGCAGCGTCTGTGCCTTTCGCTTGCCACCAGAACAGTGCCAGCTTTCGTATCAACGTACTGCGCCGGCACCAAGCCATCCAGGCCAGCGCTTCCTCCAGCTACAACGTCGAGCGTGCTCAATGCCTGAGATGCAGTTGTGGCTTATCGCCGCTTGATTCAATACTTGTCGTATGTCGACTTTTTCACTTTTTGGGAAATGCAGTTTTAAGTTTAAAGTACTCCCATTTTTTTTCGGCACGGTAGATTTTTCTGAAAATCGAGTATTTTGTAGAGTGAAAGCTTGTTATTAATACTGTTTATTCCAAAAGATCGACTTTTCGATATTTAGGAAGATATAGCCAAATGAATTCAGTATTATATTGTCGTATCTACCATTCTGAACAAATTAGTTTGCCTACCGTACAAAATGTGTCGTAAAATTTTCTTTTACTAAAAAACGGCAAATTTAATATACAATGCAATGTTTCTGCCAAATATAGCTTTAGTAACTTTTTAATTAGTTTGTCAAATCCGGAGGCAGAAATTGTTATATAGTTGAAGCGCTATTTCTTATTAAATTTTTTAAATTAAGTATTTTTATAATCGCGTAAGGAAGCATCAGTCGGGTTTCACCGAATAAATAATACCCTACCCGAGCTGGGAAAGAAATGAAATGGTGGGTGTATTAAATTTACTGTGTACATAGTACATTTCTTGCAAACTACAAAATATTCCTAATAGGATTGCATATTCCAAATATTGATACTCTGGTCGACTTACGACAGTAACTATAGGTATATATAAATTACCGCCTCTATGGTGGGCGGACCACGCTCATTTTTGGAGAATCAAAAGGCATTCTTACCAGCAATGATGTAACTAAATATGTACGCTCTGGTGTACATATCATAAAAGTTATGATGATTTTCGGTTTACCGCCTATATAGTAGGCGGACCACGCCCAGTTTTTAATAGGGCATGTAGAGCTGATATCTGAGCTTGAATACCAAATTTCATTCGTTTAAGTTCATAAAAAGTCAATTTAGAACCATTTTACCGAAAAAAATCTCACATACGACAAACGTGGATGAACTTTTTTTTTGCTTCTTTTGCGAATAAATTTTGTCGTATGTTAACTTTTCTCGCATATACGACAGATATTTACGCAAAAATTGAATTGCTAGCCTACATACGACAAAATAGGGTCTGAATATCTCGAAAACGGTAGGAGATATAAGTAATCTGAGAACGCCAATCGATTTAGCTGGGTTTGGAACCCCCCATGCCATCCTTAACTCAAAATGTGAAAAAATCGACAAACAACAAGTATTGAATCAAGCGGCGTTATAACTAAAAGGAAATTATAAACAAGTTTTCTTATAATTAATTATGCATTTTGAGGGAAAACACTTAAAATTGTTGACGAAATTCAAACGCCTAAAAATCCAGCCATTTGCCTATAATTTAGCAATTGAGACTGTTTTGTTTATAAATTAAGTAAATTAAAGATAACTACATACAATTTCTGATCAACTTTGAAAAATCAAATAAAATGTTTTTGAGAACTGATTTACTTCAGTTAATTCAACTAATTCAAATATTGCTAAAAATGGGGGCTAATCATTTTGTAATGCTAAAATTTCTCAGCCGAACATTTTGTGTTGGTAAAATAATAATAATCGCAGAAATAAGACGTTATCGAGCTCTACAGAACATCAACAAAACCGTTTCTGCATCCAACGGTTTTTTCGCTGACATCAGGATTCAGGAACTGCAGCGGTACTTAACCTCAAAATTGCGTTCTGCCACTCGAGAACTCGAGATGTAGAAGGACTTTTAGCTCGGCGATCTGGACAAGGCACAGAACGTCAATGTAGCTGACTTCAATTGGCGCTCAACGGAAAACTCTCGCCTCAAAACTGTCAATTGCTGAATGATTGTGCCGACAAATTCTAAGAATTTCTGTAAAATGTCTCTGCTAAATCACAGAAACGCTCTGGCTCACTCCAAACTAGTTCACATAATATGTACATCGATGTGAATGGGCCCACGTCACGCCTACTCATGAATATTTTATTTTAGTCTGCTGAATTATTAGTAATCAATGAAGAAATATTCCTTTTGCAGGCACAGATACTATCACTTTCTGCAAGGGGCCAACGAAGTTGATATACGACCCTTTGTTCGTTTCATTCATCCGACTGCACAGAGGACTTTGGATTGGTATCTGTGGGCTA
The DNA here is from genome assembly GCA_963457695.1 of Neria commutata. Taxonomy (NCBI): domain Eukaryota; kingdom Metazoa; phylum Arthropoda; class Insecta; order Diptera; family Micropezidae; genus Neria; species Neria commutata. The sequence continues at coordinate 19,266,169 of OY735247.1, read as the reverse complement.
CAAGCAACTATTTGCAGAAGGAGTAAGTAGCACACAAAAGTTATGCGAGAAAGCTAGGCCTAAGCCTCGGTTACACGGCTGTTGCGCCAAATATTATTTTTTAAAGCTCCAGTTCTGTAGGTCTAGTAGAAGTAAAAACCTCACGATTCCTCAATTCAACTATATAAACTCAAGTAGACTGTTTTTCGCAACCGCGATCAGACTGTGGAACTCGCTACCGTCTACTATGACAAATGTGTCAAACTATAGAACCTTTCATCTCTTATTTATCTCTCATCTCTTGCTATCCTGTTCCTTCCCCTTCTTCTATATCTAATTAGTCTCTTTTATTCTCTTTCTTCTGTCCATATCATTCGAGTTGTTATATATTTGGTACTTTCTTTGGGCTCTAAAAAGATGTTATAACTCTTATTTGCCAACATTATAAATCTCATAAATTGAAATTAATAAACCTTGACTATCTTAATATATAACAAGTAAGGAAGCATCAGTCGGGTTTCACCGACAGAGTAATACCCTACACCAAGTAACTGAGTGGGCGGACCACGCCCATTATTGACAAACTACAAGATATTCCTAATAAGTTTATATATACCAAATATTGATGTTCTGACAGGTGTACAAAAGAAATTATCGGTATATTAAATTTACCACCCCCATTGTGGGTGGATCACGCCCATTTTTGGAGAATATAAAGATATTCTCCCCTGCAATGAAATGACCAAATATGGATGCTCTGATGTGAATATTACAGAAGTTATGAGGATTTTAAGCTTACCGCCTCTATAGTGGGTGGACCACGCCCATTTTCTTATATGTCATGTAGGACCTATATCTTAACCTAGGAACCAAATTTCATTCGTTTAAATGCATAAGTAGTCAATTGAGAGCCATTTTACCGGAAAATTGTTGCCGCCTATACAGTGGGCGGACCACGCCCATTTTTTTGTATTTTACAAAGGGTCCACACCTCACCTTAAATACCAATTCTTTTCCATGAGTAATTACACAAATTATAGCCATTTTACCGAAAAAAATCCGAGGTAGTGGGACTTACAGGCCTGTTGTGGGCGTGTCCTTCGGGTGATTTTGCTAATCTCAGAACTTGAAGTAGTGGAAGGTTCACTGCGACTGTGTGCCAAATTTGGTCCAAATCGGACCTCTCCTTCTTTCTCTCCTGCGCCAACGGACAGCCAGGCAGACGGACAGACGGACAGACGGACAACCGGAAATCAAGACAGAAAGTGATTCTAAGCATTTCCATATACTTATGTCTATACCTAGGACGGCTCCTTTAATGCGTTACAATTTTCGCACAAAGTTATTATACCCTATTACCATAGGTGTAGGGTATAAAAACGTTTGTGCGTATGCATGTTGCAGCATCACGGCTGAACCACAGAAGCGATCAACCTTATACTCACAACATATGTTCGTGTGGTGCTCTGAATGGTTTGTTTTCATGTTAGACCTTCCTAAGTGTTGCCACGGTGGCGTTTTTTCGAAAATTCTTATTAATGGACCGATTTGGCTCAGATTCATACTATATAATACTAAAGTTGACAGAAAGTGGTCGACAAAATTTGTATCCGGCAGCTGATGTCGGGGTGGAAATATTCACGAAAACCTATTCTTCCTGTGCATAATTTTCATATTTAAAAAAAATTCCTACCATAATTGATATACTTTCAAAACAAATCTTAGAATAAAATAATTATTTTAGGCAGAACAACGTTTGCCGGGACAGCTAGTATAAATATAAAGAATTTCTTGGAACCCAAATCTCTCATTACTTCGCTGCAGCTTTGTTAAATATGACGTATATATAGCTTGATTTCTGTCGAAACAAAAAGAGAATAAGTAAAGCGAACTTTAGATTTGAATTAAGCTACCCAAAATTAAACAATACCATATGCTTCTAATTTTGTTTTGTCGTAGTATGGGATTGAATCACCGTACATCTCCTCGGTGCCGATGTTGGTGTTTTTCCGAACAAATTCAATTTTTAATTAAAAAGAGTGGTCGAAAGTTTCCAAATATTTAGCTCAACATTTGGAAAATGCTTCAGAAGGCAAGTACAAACACGCTGACGTCACTTACGAGCACGCACTTTCACTTAAATACATGTAAACAAGGTCAGAGCAGCGGAGTTTTGAGCGGTTACAGAAGGTTTCCATTTTGGTGCAGTACCTGCAGAAGAAGGGACAGCAGAGAGGAACGAGGGTATGTTTGAAGTACTGATTACCAACGTTAAAGCTTATAAATAATTAGAGGGTATACGAAGGTCATACGTATGTATGTATGTAAGCACCGAAGGTAGGTAACTGGTGCCATCATGTTAAACTAACGGACAGAAAGGTTGTGAAGCAAGCATTAATAAATAAGATCAACCTGGACTCAGTCAACTAAATGGCAAAAAAATTTTATAATAGCCTGCACAGAATCCTGTTGCAAGAGAAAGAAACAATGAAGATTTTCCGTTTAGCGCCTATAAAATGAGTGGACTACGCCCAGTTTTTTGCATGGCATGTAATGCCGATATCTGAACTTGAGTACCAAGTTTCATTCGTCGTCTTACTTAATTGAGAGCCGGTTCACTGAAAAACCGACAATATAGTGTGCGGACCACGCCCATTTTTTCGTATGACATAGAAGACCGACCCATTAACTTAAATACCAAATAGAATTCCTTTAAATGAGTAATTAAACAAATTAAAGACATTTTACAAAAAAATTCCGAGGTAGTGGGACTTACAGTCCCATTGTGTCCTTTAACTGATTTGGCTAATCTCGCACCTTAAACTAAGTTAAGGTTCAGTGTTACTGTGTACCAAATTTAGCACGAATCGGATAGCTGCTCCCTCTCTCCTGCGGCCACAAACGGTCAGACGGACACACAGTGTCCTTATGTCTATACTTAGGACGGCTCCTTTAATGCGTTATAATTTTCGCACAGTTAGTATTGCCTATAGGTATAGGGTATAACTATAGACGGTTCAACCAACTATAGCCAATATGTCACACCCGTGATTACAATAGAAAGTCAGTTTCCGAGCCGCGTCTATTTTTGTACATATATTTTTGAGGTACATATGAATGTCGTAAGCAATATTTGTGTCGAATAAGATGAAATTTGTAATATACTAAAAGGGCGACTTAAACATATTTTTATGGAAAAATATTATTCACATGAAAAATGGGAAGGACGGTGTGAGTAAATCGATTAGGCCCCTTATTTGTGTGAATCCATTGGACGTTGGAAACCAAATTTTATGAATTGAAATCGTAGAAAATTAGCCGGAAAATGGTCAAATTCGAATTATGTTTGGTATTGAAGGCCTAACGTATACGAATTCAAAATCGGAATCGTGCTGATGACAAATTTAGTATAAAATCACATGCAACGAAATTAATAACAAAAATCGTGACGACGGTAATGCGATATTTTCGCAACTTCATATGTTGTTTCTAGCAGTGTCTAATCCAAATCAAAAAAACTGCAAAATTTCATTTGAAAAGTTTTGTAAATAAATAAACCACAAACGAACAAACAAAATGGGCGAAAAATAAGGCACAGATTAACAAACAAATCGATTGCGCTGTAGTTTACAACAGCTACAGATACAACAGAAACGCAGATACATATTTATTTTTACATATAGCTATATATGTGTGTACATATGTACATGCATAGTACATAGTTTGTATGGAAGTGTGTGTACAAACAGATGTGGTCATACAAGTAGCGCAGAGAAACTTTTATATCTTCACAACACACACACACACAAACTCCATGCGCACATGTATGAAGAGCATATACATATTGCAATGGGTTTGCATGAAAAAGCTACATTTTACATGCTTAACGGTTATGTCTGCAGCCATACACAAACACTTGCAAGCAGGCAGTAACCAATCCATTTCCGCACCCCAAACACCAACACATACACAGAGACACACGCACACAACATAGAGGCACATACAAGCTAAGGCAATATTTCTCTGCCCTCTTCTCTTCCCTCAGGGCATGCTCCAGCTCGTTAGAAATGCTCTCTTTCGCATGTAACTGTTTTGTGTTGAGCTGCAGATAAAGATACATTTTGGTATGCCTCGAAATTGGCACAAGTGCGAGTGTGCTTGTACAGGGAGAGGGAGGAGGGGAGGGGGCAACGCTTTGGAGCATAAAATTTATAAAGCCATAAAGCCACAAACAATAGTGTACGCTAATGCTCGTGCAAATAATAAGTGCCTGCAATTAACACAATTTGCGGAGAACTTAAATTGAAAGACTGCTTCGTTGTGCTTGTCAAAAATATATACTATTTGAGTTTTGCATCTGCATTTAAATTGAAATTTGTTGTAGAGAGTAGCAGAGCAGCAGCGCACATATGTACATACATACATACATATGTATGTATATGCATCTAGATACATGGCGCAGATAGATATATGGGCTAGAGACAAGCGAGCAAAAAGCAGGCAAGGAGCGCAGAAAGGAGCTGAAGCCGAAAGAGAGAAAGAGCAAAACAGAATGTGGCACAATTAAGCGCTCCAACGCAGCTGGGGAATTTCAAAATTCAATAGTTAGCCTCTCTCTCTGCTCATTTGATAGTTTTGCTGCTTTTCTGTTGTTGTTGTACTTAGCATTGTAGTTTTTTCCTCAGCCATTCCAATTGAATGTTGTCCGCGCCTCTACAAACCTTGGCAAATACGACAACTGTTGCGAGAGGAAGTGATAGAGCGTTTGCAAATGTGAGTGCGAATGTGTGTGTCAGTATCTGCCTGTATCCATCGGATGCAAAGCTAAATAATTTGGAAGCCCATAGACTAAAAGCTGCTTTGCTCTTTGCATTCCAACATTTGCAATTGTGTTTGTATGTGTGTGAATATATATTTGAATACATAAGTGTTAGCGAGTATGTATGGCGCTGCCCCAAAGCCCCTTCGAAAGCCTTCAAGTCGGAAGCTTTTTGCTTGCTGCGCTGCTTCGAGCAAAAAAGCGTTTTTTTTGTAACTTTTACTATCTTTGCGGCAGCACTGCGATAGATTTGTGTGTGTGTGTGTGTGTGTATGCATCGGCTCTAGCTACAAAAGCTAAATTTTAACTTTTAACCCATTCTCGGTGCTCATAGCTCTCTTTGTCGCTTCTCTACTCTTCGCGCTCTGCTCGGCTTCTTTTAAGCGCGAGCCCCTCACATGCTCTCCTGTTGCCACTTCAGCTACAACTGCTCCACGTTCGCTGGTCTGCTGAGTCTCTTTTCTCGAAGCTTTTACTAAAAATCTCTTGTCCATGTCCCTTCATTCCTATATCAAATCACTTCTCTTCTCTTTTTAGTTAGTTTCAGTCTGTTTCGTTAAGTTTTTCTCTGGTATTCAAAATCGGTTTAATATATCTGGTTAATCAGTTTTTTATACGAACCGAATACTTTAAAGCTAATACCATTCCAGGCATACGAAATCGGAAATCTCCACCTTCATAGCAAACAAAGTAGCATCATTAAGATATCATTGTAATACCGAGAATATAATAATTTCAACTGTGAAAGATTTCCGAAATAATCACTTTCCAATTTTATCCAAATACGTTAGACATCAGAGACAAAACGCTTATACTACGGGTGAGGATGAGAGAGGATGGGCATCAACGACAGCGAGGGGTGCCGGGGAAAATGCAGGGAACCTGAACCCACGGAAACTCTTCAGCATATCCTGTGTCTTTGCTTCACCATCTATAGATTTCGTCTAACCCACTTGGTTTACTGGGCTAGAGGTGGCCTTTTCAACTGTGTGTTCTTTTGAAAATTGAAAATAATAATAATAATTGATTATGATTAACTTCTGTGTGCTTGTCAATTGTTCATAAATTAACGGGACCTACATTAACCGAACGGGTTGAGAAGTTTTTTCATGGCAAAGAATTAATCTCGGAGAATTGCCAATTCATTGCCAAAATTTACAATACTCACCTCAAAACGCACAATAACCAATATACACAGGTATTTTATGTACATAGTCGGTTAGTTGAGTACCCGACTCTTAACAGCCTATGAGAATGTTCCATTTCCGCGCGTTGCATGTGTTTCTGTGTGTGGGTTTGTATCTGAAACTTCCACACACACACACACACACACAGCACACACATATGCATACTTAAATGGTTTATATAAACTTAGCAAGCATTCGCACTCTCACTCTCTCTCGCACTGCACAGTCCCCCTCTACCCACGTCGGCTGACAACATCACTCTCTCAGTGTCCTCTTGCCCCTTGATACCCTACTGCCGCACAGGCAAGTTGCAGCAACGAAATATCTGGTCAGCAACAGCAGCGACAGCGACAGCTTACACCGTAGCAACGGGTCAGGGCGGCAGGGGGCTGGCGAGGCAGCGAACACGCTAAAAAGCGCGACGAATGAGCCGAAGGAAACGCGGCGTTAGAAAAGCGCAGAAATCGGGGCAGCAACAAATAAATCCGCATAAATGAAACCAAATGAAATCAGCAGCTGACTGCAGCAGTTCACTTTCCGCTCTTGCTGGGCTCTAGTCTTGCCTCTCGACTTACTCACACACACACACACACACACACACACACACACACACACACACACACACACACGCTGTAAAAAAACTACTAATCCAAGTGACCCAGTTTTCTAGGCGCGTCTTGTGCCACTCCACTCTACTTCAATCCAATGCAAGTCGCCGTCCGGCCACCAAGCGTTGCTCTGCTCTGTCCCACTGCCCTCTTGCCCCAGCGCGCCGCTCTTTTATGCAGCGCATGCAATCAGCATATAATACAATATACATACATATATATGCATATGCTTTTTGCTTTATTGAATTTTATGTATCTCGCGTATCTTGCATCTTTTAAATGTGCAGATGCAGAGATAATTTATTGCTGAGCATTAGAAAAAGCATAAGATATGAAATGTTTTGGCGTATTTTCTACGCAGCGAAATAACACTTTGCAAATATTTCAACACTATATTTTATTCATGCGCCGCAGTGGCTCAGTGGATAATTGCTCAGTCTCCGATGTGAGAGGTCGCTGGCTCTCGATCCCCAGCAGAGTCGTATCATCGGAAAAAAGAAAGATAATTTGTTTTAAAATGTTTCCTTGCGCGGCGCCATTTCTCGCGAAGAATTGGCAACTCTTTGAGTGTTTTCTTTGCCATGAAAATAAAGCTTCTCAATTCCGTTCTGATACGGCTACAGAGTTAATTTGTGGGTCCCGTTAACTTGCGCTAGTACAGAATGGGGCCCAAAACTTGCTTATACGGGCTTTTGCGCCAATTGAATATGTATATATGTATGTACATGCTATATCTTTCACATGGCTTTTCAGAGATATATAGAATACAGGATTTTACATATGCGCACCCTTGCCAGTAGTCTGGCAACACTGGTTACCATTTCTTTTTGCATTCTGTTGCCCTACTTTATCCTGTTGCTATGCGATACTACTCATTTGCACGCACACTTGCACAAATGCACACACATACATATGCGCGAGTTATGCAGAAAATGCACTCACTTTATTGCTTTAATTGTTCTTCTTATTTCTGCCATATTCACACACAAGCACACACCACTACATTCGCATGCCTACAAGCGCGCATATCCTTGGGCGTGCAGTACGTAACCTAGTTAGGCTCGCTGCATTAGTTTGGATATATTCCATTTTAAAAAGTTTTAAAGGCAACATTTTTCAAAAGCCTTCCGTATAAAAATTCAAGCTTTTTATTGTTTTATAAGCTTTCTATTTTGCAATATCGAAAACTATGTTTGTCGACTCCCGCTTGTTTTGCTTATTGTTGTTCCATGAATTGGTTTTCAATAAATTAAAGAAAATAAATGATTTTATTCTCTTTTATTTTATTTCATAACCAAATTTTGATGTTCAGTTATTTTAATTACTTTTACATTCAAAATAACCTTACTCGAATATTTTCTATGGCCGCATATGTAAGTATTCGGAATGAAAGGGTTAAGGCGTACCCACACACTCACAGCAGCTAGTTGAATTCATTATACTAACTGGGTCAACAGTGTTGGCAACAATTTTGAGCTTATCGCAAAGATTTCTCTTTCTGCTTTTACTAATTGAGTTGCTTTAATTTCGTTACGGCTCTTGAGTAGCTCAATAGCCTGTAAAAATTCCGTGTGGAAAAATCTTTTAATTGGAAAAGGAACGTTTAAGTTTTTCTTCAACCCTTACGACCAAAAATGTTTTCCTGTGGTTCGAAATTATCGTTCTACGGAATTTCTTTCTTCATTAAACACCAATGGCCAGCCTACCGCTTTAGTTGGTAATAAGGACGGACATCAGAAGGTGCTAAATTTGTAAAATAAATTTTGGGCGCACCCATTCAACATTTCCCTAAGGACTGTTTGTTCTCAATTTTTCATACGACATGTAAATAAATCAATAAATAATTGGCGAAATAACCTGTAGAAGGAGGCTTAGGCCTACCTTTCTCGTCTTAACTTGTGTGTGCTTGTAAGATTTTTGCACAAGTCAATGGGACCTACAAACAAATAACCGAACCCGTTCCAATTGAGAAGCTTTTCATGGCAAAGAATATTCTCGGAAAATTGCCAATTCACCGCGAGAAGTGGCGCCACGCAAAGAAACAATTTGAAAAACAAATTCTCTTTTTTTAGTTGGTATGACGTCGGCTGAGATTTGTGCTCAGAACTGCCCCATCAGAGACGAAGCACTTGTCCACCTAGCCACCGCGGCGCCACAATGCAACGTACGACATGTAGGCGCTGATTTTTTATGTATGGCTAATATCTGAGTTTGAGTACCGATTTCGATTCGTATAAATTCATAATCAATAAAATGAGAGCCGCAAACATTTTTTCACGGACCACGCCCATTTCTTCATATAACTTAGACGGCCTGATACCTTAGCTTGAATACTAAAGCTCATTCGTTTAAATGCGTGCATTACCAATCGATAATTTTCTGCCGGTTCTAATTGTAAAATTTCAAATAGTGTTGATAAATTCAATTTTGATGGTTCGCGAGTTTTAAGTAGTTTTTGGCCAATTTCCGCCACTGTACGCCAAATTTCCACACTAAATTGCCATTTAATTGGATTGAGTTGGCAATTTGGTTACAATTTGTACAGGCGATAAATGCAAAATGTCACAACTCGCAGTGGGATTAGGGAGTTGCCAGAGCAACAAGGATAGCATGAAATAAATTTGGGTTTTCTTTTGACTTCATTTTCTTTAAATTGAGAACTTTGAATTTTATTTATAAGTATGTATTAAATAGATTAAGTCGCACACGTAATATGCATGCATATTGAATTATGCCGCCGCAAAAGGTCCAATGTTGGCAGCCTTCGCCATCATGGCGGGTATATTGGTCTGCTCGTAATTGCCACTGAAGTATTGCGCGTAAGGGCCGGAAGCAAAAACGCCAACATCATCACCGCCATGCGTCTCAGAGTCCAGCGGCACAAAGGCCATGTACTCGAAAGCGGCGTCTTCGGTTTGTTTCTTGGTGATCGGCCGCCGACCGTGTTCCCGCGAGTAGGTGTTGTAGTAGCCGGGTCCATTGGCATACGAGAGTATGGTGTACGGCAAGCCATCATCGGCCACGGCATCAACAACACCGGTAATTGGCTCATCACGGAACTGCAAACGCACAAAATTGACAGTAACTTTTACACATTCCAGTCCCCGCAATTACGGCAAGTACTCACCGGATAGCCATTGATGGTCATCGTATGCGAATGATCCGAGGTGACCACGATCAGGGTGTCGTCTTCCGAGGTCATATCACGTGCCTTTTGGACGGCTCTCGCAAATTCCAGCGTGTCTTCCAATGATTTGCGCGCATTAGTGTCGTGGTGCGCCATGTCGATGCGCGCCCCCTCTACGAATAAGAAGAAGCCGTTCTCATTCTTCTGCAGCAGCTTCACAGCGGCCTCAGTCATCTCGGTGAGCGAAGGATCGGCTTCGGTGGTGTAACGGCGTGTCCGATCACCATTGTAGGGACAATGCGAGGTGCTGAACAAGCCCAGTAGATAGTCTGTGGCATTCAGGTCCACCAAACTGAGGCCCTTCTTGCTCCACACATACTTCGCGTCGGCATTCTGGGAGCGCTTCTCCGTCAGCCAGTCTTGTATGAGGTTGCGACCATCGGTACGCCAACCGGCCATGCCCTCCTCATCGTTGACAGTGCTGTTCAAGAAGTTGCCACGTCCACCACCCAGCACCACCTTCAGCTGCTTGCCCACGGGCCACTCGACCAGCTGCCGCGCTATATCCACATTGTCCAGCGAGCTGCAGTCGTTCCGGCGTATATCCAAATCGCCCTCCCAATTGCGATTTGCGGTGTGCGCGTAAACGCCTGCCGGAGAGGCGTGTGTCACACGCGACGTGGTCACGAGGCCCGCGGCCTTTTGCGCGTCCTGCGCCCACTTCGCTATGCTGTCCACGAAGTAGGCCGGATTTTGTGCATCTGTGCAGTGGTAGCGTTTCACATTCGAGTTCACGCCGATGGTGCCATAGTTGCCCTTCACGCCGCCCAAATAAGCGGTCGCCGTACACGCCGAATCCGGCACCTGCCTGTCCACACAGTACGTTTTTGAGAGGCCCAGATATGGGAACTTCTCGAACGACACTTGGTCAGAGGCATCGCCCATCAAATCCCTGGCCGCAGTCACCGTGTGCACGGACATGCCGTCGCCCAGGCACAGTATAATATTTTTGGCCACAATGCTTTTCGGCTGTCCGGTCTGCTGCAGCTTTTCGGCCAGTGTCGCCTGCGCCTTCGTCATCCAATATTCCGTGCTACGTTCCGCTTCGTTTTTGATCGAGTGTGGAGTGCGTGCGAGCATTCGGGGATGTGCTAGAAGGAAAATAGTAGCATCCTTCAATTATTTTGAATTTTTAAAATCATTTAAACTTTAAATTCAAAAAAATTCCAGCAATTGCGTAAAAGATCTTATCGAAGAAGCTTTCTGATTTTGTTGGTTGTTAATTATTAATAATAAATTTGAACAACAGACCATATAATTACCGATAGACCTTTTGAGGCGCATAGAAAGGGATTTATTGTGAGGGAGTTTTATGGCTTCCATTATCTCTTCAAGCAATATGCCTGCGAATCATATACATACATACATATATGTATACAATATGCAATATGCCTGCGAATCATATACATACATACATATATGTATACAATATGCAATATGCCTGCGAATCATATACATACATACATATATGTATACATATATGCATATTGTATACATCTATGTATACATATATGTATGTATGAGGCGATAATAGGCAATCGACAGCCAACATCCGAGAGCTTATCTTAGCACTTAGTAAGAGTACATAGAAAGTTGAAGTGCCTCGTGCAAGTTTCTGATTGACTGTACTTGAAGATATGAATTTAAAAACATGTAAAGAATTATTTTAAACATTACTCGAATTCATTTAACCCTTTCACACTTGTATCTGATGAGATGAATAACATCGCTTACATTATTTATTAAAATAAATTTTTAATAAAATGTTAAAAAGTAAGTTAAATTTAAATTTCAAATGCAACAAAATATAAACTTTTAAAGATTATTATGATATCGAAAAAATCACTGTGATATACATACATACATATGTATATGTACTTTATTCGATTCAGCCAATGTTTAGTTTAAGAAAAAATAGTCAAAAAATTTAAATTTGTAAGTGTTCCAGAGTTAAGAGTTATGTTGCCTTTTTAGTAGTCAGGCTAGTTTTAGATAGTCTAACGAATACATTTTGCCATTTTTATTGTAATTTCAATTGTTGAAAGCTCATCGAAAAAAGGGCCAATTGGTAAAAACATTGAACTATGACACTCGGCAAAAAATATTTTTATTATTTTCATCTGTTAACACATTATCTTAGCCGTGAAACTACTGAGGGCTCAACTTAAAATTCATCTTGAAATTCTTTGAATTCACTTTGCCTTTTTAAACCATTTTCGAAGAACGTTTTGGCAATCTTTTTTGCAGCAGTGGAGAAGCGCAAATTGAGCGAACGACAAATGTAGTCGCTTTCTAAAGAAAGATTCTAAATAATACTTTAACTTGTGATGGGGCATTACAGTTGCACACCCTGGGAAAATTATAGCAAAATACTACGATAGACTTTCGGCAGCACTTTCCAGTTGGAAGTAGATTCTCCAAAAGCAAGGAAAAAAGATCGCGTCGATCAAGTCTTTTGCTTAAAAGCTACAAATCCAGAGTTAAATGAAACGGATATTGGAATCTATTGAAACAAGAAAAGGCATACGAGTACCCATGCTCTCATATAAATACAGGGTAAAATAAGAATTTAAAATGTGAAGCGGAACTAAACAGAAATGTAGGTGCATTTCATGCACTCAAAGAATAAAAAATTCTCTGGCCTTTAATGTAAGCACAATAATATTTTAAGATGGCAACACTGCGCTCACTACAAAATATGAGAAATTATAATTATAATTTTGTAATATTTGTTTGACGATTCCTTAATCTGGAACTTTTGCGAGAAAGCGCTCGTCGTAACCTTTTAAATTGTATATCACTTAATATTGTACGATTTTTAGATCGTCTGGAATAAGCGTCCCTTCTTAGAATAGGTTTCTTGCTCTTGAGAAAAATCACAATAAATTTTTGATATTCTCAAAACCACTTTTGTAATTTAGTTTCGCTCTTCAACGGAATAGCTACCTCTATCACTGCTCGCAAAGGAGCACAGCAAGAGTCCCAGTACTAAAACTGTATATAATCGCGAATCCATTTTGTTGAATGCTTTAAGGTCAGCTCCCCGAAACACACTAAATGGTCTGAATGGTTCGTTGCTGGACAATCGCCAATTTCAATAAACCGCTTAAGAGCATTAAAATCTTATCGCATCTCCGGTAATCTGTAAGTTATATCATATTCTGCTATCAGAGGTTGTAAATTTCATTTTAAACGAAATAACAAATCAATTTCAATTGGCAATACAAACAATAAAGGTCGTTTTTCCAAATATATACATACTGTTGATAAGTATGCGAATTCATATGGCCAATTTAGGTTGATAACTCGAAAGCAGTACACATTTACAATATACATACGTACAAAAATTCGCGACAGCTTTATCGATTAAATTCGAGAATGAAATATTTGCATCGTTTAATGGCAAATCGTAATCGAAAATACCCCAAGAGCTGAGTATATTTATCAAAGAAAAGGTAAAAGGCTGTATTGAAAGGCACTATGATTAGTTTATACCCGTATCAGAACAAAGCCATTAAGCGGGCTGCCATGGAGCTACTTTAGGCATAACCCATAACTCTGGGCGAACAGAAAAGATAGACGTTACGAAAAGGAAACAGAAGGTAACAAAAAGGTTAAAACATTTATGAAATACGATTTTTAGAAAATAGGAAAACATGATAGTGACGTATTAGATTGGCACGGGATTATTGACTTAACATTTTTGACTGGCATATGTATGTAGAATTTGGAAAGAGTTGAAGAAATACAATGTTTTGTCACTGTGATGGGCTAGTAAGAAACCTAGGTAATATATGTATATCTATCGCAGGATATTGCATGCAGATACCCATATGAAATTGCTATGTACATATATATATATCTTAATCTTTATATATGTACATAGAGAACTGTTACAATAGGCCTTTCAGACCGCGGTGACTACTAGAAGAATAGATCCCTACTCCGTGTTGAATATAAATCTAGAGGGTTGTACTAATCTGCAGGACTGAGCCCCTGTAGTTACCCCCACCACGTATTAATGATAAACTTTTTTATATAATCTTTCAACTTAGAAAAATATTTGTGTTTTTCTGCGATAATCGGAAAGGGGCTTAACATTTTTCGGCCTTTTATGAAAACCGGTTATCAAACAGTACTAGTATTCATAAAATTTCAATAACCGGTTCTCGAATACGTATACAAAAAGTTAACCGATAAACTGTTCAAATTAATACGTCCAGAATACAATTAAATAATTATAAAAAATATATAAAACACGAACTTGATAAGGCTACTATTCGGTTTAAAAGGCCAATCAATTCATTTATAGTTCCAAGCATGCTTCGAATAGGGTTTCCCAAGTGGGAAGCGTCAATGCGCATTCCGCAGCACTATCGTTTGGCCCACACACAGATGAGTTTGAAGTGGCCCCCCGATTTTGGTTACGCTAGCATTTTTCAAGTCTTTGCTATCTAGATTGGCAGCATATGCCGCTCATTAGCTGGGCTTGCTTGAGTACTCTTTCCACAGCTGAGATGGGAGTCTGCTGTGTATGTGGAATCATTACCTACTTGTGGAATGTAGCAGCGTAATCATGTGCATATCGCACCCCATATTGAATTACAATACAATTATGTTGGAAAATGTGAAACGCTGCACCCTCTTCCCGCTTTGAATGCGATATCGGTTGCACATTTTAATGTTTTTCACTATTTACTTCAAATGCGATGGAATTTGCTGAAGTTTTAGTTTTTTGAAATGTAAAAAAATGCGTTTGTTGTTAACATAAATTTTGGTGTTTAAAACCAGAAACAAAGTTGAAATTGCTTAATCTTCTTTATACATTTATTGCAAGAAGGGATGCTTATTCCAGACGACCCAATAATTCACAATATTGAGTGATACACCCATTTTGAAGGTTTCGACGTGAATCTTCGCTCAAAAGCTCTAGATTGAAGATTTGTCAAACATGCGCTGTGCTCGAAAATTTCAATTCACACTTTTTCCTTTACTTTGTTAAAGTTTTGACATTCGACGGCTGTTTCATTATGGCTGAAATACAATAAAATCGTCGGACAAATTTTTCGCAACGTTGGGAATTGAGAAGCATGGCTAAGCATACTCTCGGAGAGTTGCCAACTAGCTTGCGAGAGACGGTGCCGCGTGCAAAGCAAAGAAGTTAGGTTAGGTTAGGTTAAAAAAGGCTGTTTACTGCTAGCAGTAAACCCACCCCAGAGGCCGAAGGCCCATTGTGATGACTTGTATACAGAACCCAGTAGATGGAGAAAGCCCAGAACCTTTGATGTGATCGAACCATCCTGATATCCTAACGAATCTACTTTTTTTTAAGATGTTATGAGCTGGGATTTGATCAACCGACTCCATGCATTCGCGACCGAGCAATTATACACTGAGCCACGACGGCGTCAAATTTGAATATAAAGCGCATATCAAATCGAAATCCTTTCGTTTCTAGCCGATGCAAATTACTCAACTAAATCAACGGTTTCGAAATCTTGCTTTAGTGTTTCCACAGCAATTTGACGACATTTCGTTGGCAGCTGCTACAAATGTAATTGGTAAAAATTTTAATATTTCCTAATTTTTGTGTATTTCGAAATCTTGAAAGTTGTATGGAGAAATCTGTAAGATTTTAAGTGATTTCGTAAGACATAAAATTTTGTTTTAGTGAAAAAAGATGGCGCCGCGGTGGCTCAGTGGACTTTGGTCGCTGATGCGGGAGGACCAGGGTTCAACTTGCAGTACGGCACATAACATCTAATACAAAGAGAATTTGTTTTCAAATTGTTTCTTCTCGCGATGAATTTACAATTCTCCGAGAATATTCTTTGCCATGAAAAAGCTTCTAAACCCGTTCGGATTCGGTTAATGTAGGTCCCGTTAATTCGTGAAAAATATGACAAGCACACACAAGTTAATGCTAGAACGCTAAGCCTAAGCCCACACGGGATGTTTTGCCAATCAATTATTATAAATATGTATTATACAAATTATATAAAAATTTTTTTTAGGATCGTACTTCATTTTAGTTGTAATCATTTAATACCTTCCATTTAAGCTTCCCTTACTATAAATTTAAAAGATACAGATGAATGAAAAGAAAAGTGATCTTATAGGAGTTCCGTTTTTTTTTCCTTTAGGGGAATCGAAGCCTAAAAACATTTTCAGTTTATCAAAATTGAATGAAAATTATACAAAAATGTTCTTCACTTTGAAGCTGTTATCTGCCGGATGCGGATAAGAGAGCAGCTTTTGCAGGGTTAATTTTTGGCTGTGATTTTAAATTGGCTCACATATCAATAAAAGGCAAAAAAAATGGTTTGTGAATTCCGGTATCCCGTGATAAAATATATCAATGCAAGGGCTGGACCTAGAGCTTGAAATTCCGTATCCCGCTAAGCCAAAATGGGTACTGCAGAAGGTCCCTTGAGCCACTCACCCTTAATAAACTTTTAAGCAGTTTTTGCATTCTTCAGCAGCAAAGTGAACATGTCAAAAGAATGGAAAAGTTTTCACTTCGCATGCTTTCGAGTAAAGTGCCAAAAGTGCAACTCATTTTGTGTGGTGCAGTTGCATTGAAATCGTGGCACGGCCCCTTTTCCGGAAAACTGAGTAACAGTGCCACTTTTGACATATGCACATTCACATGCCAGTGAGCAGATGACGTTAGCAAATTACAAATTACAATACAATAAAAACAATAACAAAGCCACAGCGAAAAATGAAAGCGCAGTGTTGCCAACTAAAAACTAATTTAACAATCATGTCAGCTTGAGGGGCATGAAAGAACCGAAAAACCAAAGCTCGCAGGAGGCAGCAATGATGCCTTGTTGCAAATTAGCTTGGTATAATATCACAATAAGCTGTGAGTGTGCGTGCGTATGTGTGTGTCTCAGCGTCAGCATGCTGCCCCCATGGAGCTACAAAACACACACATACGAAAAACATTAAAAGCATGCAACAATCTTCAAGAGGAAATTTGCAACAGACTGCAGTGCCACATCCCCAAGCGCCATTTTACTCCCGGCCCGCATGCACTCCCCGCCTTCTTCTGGGCACATGCCTTGCAATTGAAAAGTGCTGTTTTTGCAGCTACTCCCTTTTTCCACTGTTCTGAAATAAATTGCAATAACTCTTCTGATGTAATCATTCTCTGTGCATATGTGTGTGTGTGTGTGTATTGCATGTAAGTGCGCATGTGTCTGTTCGTGTCATGTCATCATGTCACACGTGCCAGCAGGAAAAGTTAAGCCTTCCTTTATAATATAGCCCACTTATTTTCCATCTGTTGGGTCCTCTGAGCTTCCATGCCAAATCCCCATTGCTTTAACCAAGGCATTGCCGCCTGATTCTTATATGTATGCATAAGTATATCATAACGTAATCATTCTTTCTTTTACTTAAGTTAAGTGTGTGCAATTTAAAGCAAATGCTTCGAATTGTCGGACTTTCCATTTGGAGGGAACTTTTTTTTATAATTATGCAGAATGAATGAAAACGTCAATGTTAGGTTAGGTTAGGCTAGTTTATGCTGGCTGCCTAAAATAAGGCCACGCATAGACCTTGTTGGGTTCTTAGCTATGCCAGTTGGAGTTCCGTTTAGGAATGGTCAAAGTAATGATCTATCAGAATTTTACTGTGTTTCACAAATTTCCAAAGAGGCTTGATACCTAGTTTCAAGATCTGTTCGAGCCCTGAAAAGACAGGCGCTCCTAAACAAGTCAGAGTTCTAGCGATGGCGAGGCAAGGGCCCAATATACAAATGTTCCAAGGTATCCGTGCTGCCCGCTTCTTTGCATTTTCTGCAGCTATCGTCGTTCGTTATACCCATTCTACAAGGCAGTGTCCCGTTAGTGCACCTATGATAGCTCTACCAAGGAGTATATTAACATACTCTTTGGCTCTACATTCCATGAACTTATCAAATTTTCCCGCTGGGGAAGTGCGCCCAGAAACCTTCACTTCCAGAAACATTGCCGGGGTTAACGTACAAAAAATGTGGGTCAAATGCTCACAAAATGTGGAGCAAATGTCAGTGTTGCTCTGTTGCTGTTGTGGCTGTTGCTGCTGAGGCACAAACACAAATATTTTCAAAAAATTTCCGCGTTGTCAAGCCGTGATGTTAAGCTATTCGGTCAGATAGCGTTTTCGAGTTTTGCTGAAGAAACCTCATCAGTGACTTTAAATGATAATTGTTACATTTTAACAAAACCATTGTCCGCTACACTGGACCCTATACATCTAGCTCTACACCCATTTTTTTTGAAATATATTGTAATAAGATTTTCCCTGATATTTTTAGACTGGGTTTAAACCCGACAAGACTGCCGTTTCATAATTTTTTTTTTTTAAATACATATTGCCTAAAATCTCTAACGTTTCCAAGTCACATAGTAATAATAATTGATTGGCGCAACAGCTCGTGTGGGCTTAGGCCTAGCTTTCTCGCGTTAACTTGTGTGCGCATGTTATATTTTTCACGAATTAACGGGACCTACATATAACCGAATCCGAACGGGTTGAGAAGCTTTCCATGGCATAGAATTTTCTTGGAGAATTGCCAATAATTCATCGCGAGAAGTGGCGCCGCGTTCTATTATTCTTTTTATTATATGGTTTGAGGCCGGTCTTGAACCCACATCAGCGACCAAGCACTTGTCCACTGAGCCACCACGGCGCCGAGTCACATGTCCATTAAAAAACTCAATAAAGAAGAAAGGTCTTTGGGTGCACCGCATAGCATGCATTACGGTGTTTGCGGTGTCAGGGGCTTAAGTCCAGGCACTGGAAATATATTTTTTCCGTTAATTGAATTAATTTATATTAAAAGCAAATCGAAAAGTACGAACTTATTATATAAAAGTATAAGCTTTTAAAATTTCCTAAAAAGCTCAATCTTTCCTGACTCACATTTCAAGGAAACTATTCATGATATGTTGAGAGAATAACTGTATAGGATTTCGTAGTTTAAACCCTACGTACTTAACTGCTATTGAGAGAAAAAGGGATTATCGCCTTTTTTCCACACTAATCAAACTGACGAATGTTATCTTTAAGGACACCCTACGCCCTATCAGAAAAGTGGTCTTACAATCAAACGAGTCAGATCACTTGTTTACTATAATATAACTTTAATTGCCAATATCATCGATGAATTATAATGTTCAGTTAGGTTTTTTCCATAAAAAAACTGCAGTTTGGAAAAATATACAATTTGCTTGCTGCAAAAGAAGAACCAAATACAGTGTCTAAGAAGGCAAATTCGGACTAGGAAACTTTGAACAATGCTGAAGATTCGCATCGAAAATGTTATTTAAATTGATTGGAATCAAAATGTCGAAATGTTTAATGGTCGATATAGTACAAGCACAAACCTTTTATATCTTTGAAAGAGAAGCAATGAAATCCTTAATACGTGCCTAATAGTTTGTAGACTATCCGTTGTCAATGCATTCTAAAGTACCTGCTGAAATTGACGCCATTAAATGTAACTCGTAATGAAAGAACTTTCATGGGAATTAACCTAAATAGCATTTGCATGTCATAATGTCGTAATCCATCATACACAAATGAAAAATGGGTGAGGATGTGAACAAGATAAAAACGAAAAGGTAGAAACTAGAGCAAAATGTTGACACGAATCGTTGAAAAGAACACAAACACAAACTTTTATTTACCGAGGTAGAAATGAAATTGAGCTTCGTCCTGGCGCCATTCGTACAAGCAAATACGTACGTATATATGTATGTATAAAGAAAGGCAGAAAAAGGAAAAAAACAACAATAAAAGGTTCGTAGCTGACATTTGCGGGGAAAAAGGGGGCTCATGTTGAGAATTGAGTTACCAGCTTACAACTAGCCGATATACGAGTACTAGTTAAAAATAATCTTCGTATGGATTACATCATTACATTTTTTGCATTTCTTTTTCTTTCTCTTCATTTTAATGGGTTCAAACAGCCGAATTTGAAACTGGTCCCATCTGGTTGCTGCACTGCTACAAACTGTAAAGCAAACAGAAGCAATCCGTGACATGAACAATTTTTAATTTAGAATAGCAAGCTGACAACACAAAAAGGAATGAAAATGGAGAATGGCATTTGATTGGGCGCCAATAAACTAACTGCCAATCCCAACAAGGACTTTGAAATAAAAGTAAAGGATTGCAAATTATTTGAATAGAAGAGATAAAGATAAGAATCGACATCATAGGGTCAACGTGAATGAGTGTGAAATAAGATTGGGTTACCTAACTGCAGTTAATTTGGTAAAGATCTACTCAGCTTAAGGTTCTAAGGGAAATGTTGTTAACATCGGTCGGTGTCTGCTTATTTTTCCGGTATGACACTGACACGAACTTATGTAGCGACGATGTTTTTTCGAAGACGATCGAAAATTTATTTCAGTGGTCAGAACGTGAGCGTTTGAGCTTTTTGCATAATGGCTCTCGAAGTGCATAGGCCAAGTATTTCAGTTTTTGCTTGTGTGTAGGGTCAGTTTAAACTGTTGGAGCTGAAATGTTTAAGAAGGGTTAGCTTAACAACGCTTCCCTCTGTGGAAATGTAATCTTCTAGTAAGAGATGATGCCGCACAAAATACATTATTTTTCTTTCTGTTAGATTGAACTAGGAGTTTAAAGACCGGGAACTTGTGCACTGAACTTCTTGCCAAGTGGCAACCTAAATTCCACTGTTTTTTTACAGGAATTTCATGCATTCGAATTAAAATAAATTTTAATTATTTTCGCAATGGTGCCGTAAAATATAAAACAAAAACCAACAAAACTTACATTCTGTTTTATGGAATTACAATTGAGCGTTGCATGCCTATTCAAATTACTGGTCGGAAACTTCAACTGCCGAAACCCCTACAGGCACACAGATGCACACGCACACAAACACTGCAACACAATTGCATAAGTCTACTTTGCATATTTCATTCATTTTGGTGAGTGCAAATAGCACTTTTCAAATACTTGCTGGCAAATAAACGATCAAGTGTAAAATATGCCACGAGTTACTTACCATGCAATATCGCCTCAGTCCGTCCCTCTGTTTGTTCGTTCAACCATTGCACTATGGACCAAATCCATCAACTTGCAGCCAAAAATGAACCAATGCACTTGGAGACTAAACGTAGATCGCTTCGCTGCGCAGACTTTTGATGCCGCCAAAAGATTTTGGTGCACAAATTGCACGCATTCGGAGCACGGCCACTTTACATAGAAGAATAAACTCATTCTGTATTGGCTGCTCCATTTTTATACTAGCATTCTTTAAAGGCTTTAGTAGGTCCAAACTTTTAAAACACATTTCACAGAAATGAGGTAAATCTCAAAACTTGTATCTAATTTCATAGTTTTTTTTATATTATAAATGAAGAAGAAATACAAAAACTTATTTAACATCTTTTTTAAATGCTTTAATGCAACCTAATTTTTGCGCAGAAAAATCATGTAATACTTCTTTTTGTGAAAATACGAAAATATACTTTGCAGTTTAGAGTTTGAAAAATAAATGTTGGTTTGGTGAAAAAATGGGCAAACGAAAGATTTGAATTAAAAGCGTATCAAAAATTTTTCATAAGCTTCGCATTGCTATCCATTTCATACCCGCTTACTTCGTCCTTTAAGTGATATAAGCTCACATTCTATTTTTTTATTGTTGTCAACCCAAACAATAATATAACATAATTTCTTACCTTGATGACCGCTAAAAAGTTAATTAATTTATTTAAATTGAAGATGAGGAAATATAAGCTAATTATTTACCACACCAAATTCAAGTGCACACAATTCCCTTTCACTGGATTTATGTTTATTTCATATCCAATTAATTTTTCTTGAAAAAAAATGCTACTGCCAAATATTTTGTATGGTACGAGTGGGTATGTATGAAATGTCAATAATCATAACTACAAACTACGCCGAGAGGCCAAAGATTATTTTCCTTGCGGTAAACATATTTGCAATTCTCAAAATTATATTTTTCGAAATCCCAAAAAATGCCTATATGTATTTACTTTTTGCCGGCGAAAGAGATCATTTGTGCCACAGTGCATTGCAACTATTTGCAACTTTTTCGGTATGTGGTGTCGCTGTGGCAGTGAGAACCGAACGCAAATATTGGTTGCCATCCAAATGTACGGCATTAGAATATGCCCCAATCTCGACCGACTATTCCAGCAACCCCCTTCCCGCTGACCCGCGCGTCGCATAGCCCATTCATCAAACGCATACACACTGAGTGCCTGTGGTAAAGTTTATGCATTTTGAGTGAATACGAGTATTTGGGTTATCGCTCCAGTGCGACGACGGCAGCACTGCATTTGAGCATGTGAAGTGGAATTCTTCTTTATTTCAGCAATATTTGTATGCCCTCCATAGAATATGTATGCAAACTACACATTGGAACGCTAATATTGGGTGTGGAGTTGAAACTATCAATGCAAGACTGGTCAAGCAAAGGAGTCGGAATCTTCGTTTTTATAGTGGAAGGAAAACGTTATGAAAAATTTGGCAAAAGAGATATAAAATTGTTTTCAATTGCTTGTAAATCCGTTAATTTCCATCATATCATATTGCACTATTTAAGAGGTATGTATTTGAGTGTGATGTATCAGAATGAGCAAAATCTTAAGTTTGTAAAAAATGTCAACTTGGGTGACTCTACAATAAGGCTATAATATCTGACAGAGGCTATCAATCTAAGTACAACATCCGCTTTTTATTTACTCAATAAAAGTTTCCTTCCGACTGCAAGTAAGGCCCAAAATAGTAAGCGTTGTTAGATCGGAATCGGATAAAAATTGCACACATTTGCTGATATTTGAAGCAATCTTTGAAAAGAACACGCCTACTGCCCATATTAAATGATATTTGAAATGTCAATGTCAATATATCTCAAAGCATTGACACACCAAACTTTTATGTAATTTAATATGGCCTAGGACACTAGAAGATACACTAAGAATGAAGTCACTATGAACTTTTCCCATTCAAACAACACTTTTTAAAATTTTAAACCAGCGACGCCCAAAACTTCCTTATGGAAGGGCAAACACCAATACAAACAAACTTTGTTATGATGAAAAAGGAAAAAAAAATTTTGTTCGAAATGTACACTGTACAAAAAATTAATTGCATATTCTTCTTAGTTATGTATATGTAATGAAAAACAAACCAACTTAATAACTCAAAAATCATAAAAATCTTCCATGATCCTTTCAATAAATGATCTAAATCAATTTCCCAGTCAAAAAGATTTATTTCACACTTCTTTTGAAGATAATTCTTCATTTTGCAAAGTTTGCATAATTAAAATTTCAAGCTTAATATGTATGAGCACAAATTTTTTCAAGTGCTTCTCATTCCACAGCTGCACACTTTTTTCCTCGAAATCATGCGCAAGACAACAAGAAGAAATCGCAGCCTATACCAAAGGGCATTTACAAAAACAAATGAGCATCGAGGGTATAGGGTGTGGGCACCCCTGTTTTAAACCATCGAAATCATGCAAAGCATTGATAACACTTCTACTTTAAAGGAAGGAGGACTCAGGTGAGCTATTCAGTATTTCATTAAATATTGGCAACTTAATAAAACAGGAAATAATATCATTTACGGTACAACTCATCCTCATGACTAATTTGTATAGTACTGAAATATATAAATTTCATTATGTGAGCGAGCTATGATTTAATGATTATACGCCGATTTAATATCAAGGAATGAAAAGTTTTAGTTTTATTGAAAAACAATTTGACGCAGTAAAATCAGGAAATGCAAAGAGCAAGTGAACAGAAATTTTTCAAAGTAATTTCACACATCAGTAGTGATGTCAGATATGCATATTGCTATCATACATGCTCAACATTTTAAAACTATAAATTCCGGCTATATCGCTGCTGATTAGAGAACTGTTGAATGATTACATTTTTAAAATCGTTTTGGCCTGTCATTCTCATATTATACATACATATATTGGCAATCAATTCCAGAGCCCAGAGTTTTGAACGAAAAATAACCTCGATGAATTCCGAAAATTTGTGTTTCGGATAAGTCGGTTACTGAAATCAAGGATCTGGCGGTAATTTTTGACCCCCGGTTTACCTTCTCTAACCACATTAACTCTACTATTTCTAAGTCATATGTGATGCTAGCTTTTGTAATACGTAATAATTCCGAATTCTCTAATCCATATACCCTCAAGTTGCTTTACACCTCATTTCTCCGTTCCATTGAGCGTATCCAAAAAGTTTTCATTCGTTTCGCACTTCGATCGTTGCACTTTCAAGACCCCATTCCTTCCTATACTTCTCGTTGCTTGCTCATAAACCTTAAATCTCTGCAAATTAGGAGATCTATCTTATCAATATCCTTCGTCTTTGATATCATTAATGGAAAAGTTGATTGCCCTTCTCTGCTCGAGAGGATTTACTTCAATGCCCCTGTGAGATTTCTTCGACATTATGATATTCTTTATGTTGGTTTCATTAAATCTAACTATGCTCTAAATGCACCTATTATAAGAGCTTTAATAGAACTTAATAATATTTCGCATCGTATGGAAATTGATTTTTCTACCTGCAAAAAAAATTTTTTGAATTTGCTTAAAGCTAATCTAAATTAATAGGTTATTTATTTAAGCGCTAGATTTAAGATTTATCTTTACCTTACTTATATGTCTGTAAGAATATTGTTTATTCATAGACTAAATAAATAAATGAAATTAAATGAAATTGGGTTACCGGTTCATTTAACGGCTTGTTTTTTAACATGGCATGTTTCAAAGTCCAAAATGAAAAAAACGAAAACTTACACAGAAGCCTTATGAGCTTTTTCCTTTGCTCACTGAAGTTTATGTATGGAAAAAAAATTGGCAGAAGAAATTCACTTTATAAAAACAATAGTTAAAACATGTCTCAAAGGTATTGCAGATATTCGAAATTCTTATTTGATATGTTTTATGCACATTTCCTATAAACATTATTTTTAATACACGACTTTTTATTAGACTTAAGGAAAAATTCTATAATTGAGTGAAATATCATATTTCCAAGCTTTAACTTTAAAGCTGCCTGGAAACCGAACGGATTAAAAAAGGTCAACCAATGATTTGAATTTTCTTCTAATTCAAGTATTATCTGCTGATTGGGTTAAGAACTGTTTGTTCAAGAGATTGCAGTACTGTAGTACAAAATTGTACTGATCACAGTTGAGGAATATACTTGAAAATGTTCTATGTTTTATATAGAACCACAACAGCTTTATATACATATAAGACAGTTGCATAGACGTCACTAACGTTAAGGTGCCGTCAGACGGTGCAATGCAAGTGCTTGCAGCAATCATTTTAATTGCAGAAAGTAGAATTGCATCGTCTGACCACTCGAAAAGTGGTTGCGTGCAAGCGCTTGCTGCAATTGATTTGATTGCATGGAAATGCTTGCATTGCACCGTCTGACTAGTTCATGCAATCGTTGCATGCAATCAAATCAGTTGCAGCAAGCGCTTGCAGATTGCAGGTCTGGTCACTGCAATATTTGTGATTGCAGGAAAGCGAACGAATGTTTTTCAATGGGTTTTCGATCGAAAAACATGTGTGTGTGTGCCGGATGTGAAAATTCTTCCTTAACCGGTTTGAGAGTTTGCTACAAACTTATCTACACCCCATATTATAACTATATATTACGAGTAAGTTTTACATTTTTCTTGTAATAAGTTAATAGAACACACAAAAATTTATTTTAAAACGAATATTGCATTTTACAGATTTCGTAAAGAATACTTCTGCGTTTTTTTTTTGTGTAACCACATTAATGTTTTGGTAAAAAAGATTACTTAAAGAAATAATTAATTTGAAAAAAAAATCAAAAGTATAGGTACTTTATGAATTCTGTAAAGTTTAATTTCTGTTTTTAATACATATAGTTATGACATGGAGTATATTTTGTCATGCCGAGTGTTGCTGTAAAAACTTATGGAAATAGCAATGTAGGCGCCGCGGTGGCTCAGTAGACAAGTACATACTTGGTCGCTGATGCGGGAGGCCTAGGTTCAAATCTAGGCCGACCTCATAACCTTCTGATAAGAAGAGAATTAATTTCAACAGACCTCATAAAATTTGAATAAAAAGATTTTCGTCGGCAACACTATCACACTGTCGACGGCACTACATTCTGTGGCTGATTTTTCAAAATCGACAAGAGGTTAATTGTTTCGGCAATGGGTGTTGTACACAATTTTCTCCGTCGGCCGGATATATGTGTATGGGGCCACTAATTGGGTATGCTCTGGCGTAAGGCGTCCCAATTTTCGGTGCCTCGAAAAGACGAGAAAATTCTTCATAAAAAAACGTTAAAAAAAACTAAAATCAATAAAAAATAATAAAAAGGTTTTGCCGCCGCTAGGGTTAGAACCCGTACCCCCACAGCACCACAGCGCTCAAGCAATTGCAGCAAGCGATTGCAGATTGCATCGTCTGACAACCCGAAAAGTGATTGCATGCAATTCTACTTGCTGCAATCAAAAAATCGCTTTCTGCAAGCACTTGCATTGCACCGTCTGACTGCTCACTGCAATCACTTTCCGAAATCAAAATTATTCCAATGCAATCTGCAAGCACTTGCATTGCACCGTCTGGCGGCACCTTTAGATTTACTTGATCTTGTCTTCGCTAAATACACACATACATACATATGTTTGTATATGTACTACTATTTTAAAGATAATAGTATTTTAATTTTCAATTTATCACATGCCATCGATAGATGCCTTGTCGCTGTTCGGAATTGCAAATTTGTTTCTGTTCCAATCAGCTTTAAGTGCTTTCTCTTTTTTATGGCATTTATTATAGATTATAGCGTATTTAACATTTTGATTTATCAATATAGTATAGAATATCATATTCTGTTAAACACCACTCTCTCACTTTATCTTGAGTATGTACTTGAGAGCATCATATCATACTATTATATAAAACACTATTGCGTGCGCAATGTTATGGTTCAGTTACCGTTACTCTGTTTATTTAACATTAAGTGTAGCATTGTTTTTGCACATTGTTTTTGGACAGCATTGTTTTGGGCAACATTTGATGAGAGTGAGAGAGTATGTTAGCATAGACTTGCAATGTTATCGTGTTGTTCTCTGCACAGCAACAGTAATGCCTTTCATTCCACTTTCATGTAAAAAATGTTACATTTTGACTTACAGCTAACACTTCTTGCCGTATGGCCTCGGTTTTTCGACTATTTAGTAATTTTTTCACCGAAAGAGAAGTTTGTACAAAATTTAAGATTACAGGGATAAAAAACAAAACTAATAAAAATAGACACATTGGCAGATGTGAACAGAAGCCGTGCTCCTGAACATTAGACAGTGTAAATGACCGGAGATTTTTACTGTTCGGTTAGATTTCATGGGAATCAAAATAAGTTCAACTATCTAAGCAAGTTTTTAATTGAAGTCAAAATTTGAGTAGCTGCATACATATGCATGTATGTATGTATATAAGAAAATGTAGACACTCTTTTCAAGAGTAGGCTACGTCTGAGTCTTTTTTTACACAAGACGAGTTTAAGTTATTTTTTTGGTATTTGGTCCGTTAGTAAAATCAATTTTATAAGCTTTATTTCTTTCTAACTTTGGATTGGGAATCAAACAAAATGTTAATGACATTTGTATATGTACATACATATATTCCCATATAGGTGACTTAACTACAAAAGAATAAAAATATGCCTAATTTTTATATACATATGTACATATGTAGCAAAAGTAGGTGGGACTGACGTTGTATTAAGGTGGAATACTAAGAATATGTATAGGAATTACACATGTTTCATGAAAAATTGCAACTTTAGAAAAATCTGGAGGGAAATAGATTGGATTAAAATCTTTTTCGAAAACCAGCCTCACACAATTTGTACTTATTATTTTCCACTAAACACCGAATTTTGTGATACTGATAGTAACAATTATATATTTTCTCCTTTATTTATTCCCTCCCGGATCACTACTACTTCCTCCTTTAATTATTTATCCGGATTGAATAAGGTAACGAAGTATGTACGTTATCAACCAGCAAAATGAGCTTACTTCCTTTAATTAAAGTTTTGGTTAAAGGTGACAGCAGAGCTGACGGCTTTGTTACGTTCGTTCGGGTAACCAACATTTCTCTGTTGCTCTTAATTTCCAGAATACATAGTGCAGAGTTAAAATATTAACATTTTAAAATATAGTAGGTAATACGGATTTATAAAATTTTGGTTTTAAAATTACAAAAAAATTAAGACGACCTCCGTATCGGCGAAGGAAAAGTAGGAGAGTCGCCACGAAGTGGCGCGATACTGCTGGTTAATAATAAACTGATTAGTCTGCCAGATAAAATATCCGCATCAAAGCCAAAATGTTTGGTATCTAAAGCGTGGATTATATATAAAGGCTGTTGCTAAGCTATAAGGTGTTTGTACATATACACCTGAATCCAGAACAATATTTAAACTGGACAGTGAGCTGAAGGGAGTGGAGCTTTCCAAGTTATACCATTATAAATTACTGCTTAAGTAGAAGGTCGGCGGAGGCGAAATATAGGTACAAGGGACCAAAGGAGCTAAGTATCACTCAATTATGAACAAATATAATAGTCTTACCAGGCATCCGAAAAAGTTGTAATTTTAAAATTTTTAAGTTAAAAGATCGACCCAAAGAAAACACAATTATTATAAACTTAATTATATTATGAAAATTACGACTAGTTGGACCCCCAGTTTTTGAAATACATATACATAAATACATACATATGTATTAATAAAATTCAAGTTTTGCTTTCAATAAGCAAAACAAATTAATGTTCTGTTAATGCAAAAAAGATGTCAGCTATTAGCTTTCTGTAAAGGTTCTACTGTTAAAATGATTTCAAATATTTAAGCAAAATAAGTCTGTCAGGTTCCAAGCAAATCGCCAAGTGAGATAAGTTCTTTGCGTCAACGATTTGATGAAAGGAAGTTTAGAAATTTTCGCTATCAATCGAATTAGAAAAGAAAAAGGTGTTTGGAAGTGTCTGATTAGATGCTAATGATACCTTTATCATCACTTGTGTGCGTGGTTCCTAAGAGAGGCACAGGTGTTTCATTAACCCTAACATATAAATTTTACTTTTAGAAAATAGCTTACAAAATGTTCAAATAAACGAAGTGATGAGAAAATTTCATGAATTTAATAGATTGCTTTTAAGCACATCGCTCATAAAGCTTGCCACAACATGATTCGAATCAAAAGACTGAATTAGAAACCAGATACAAATAAATATTTCCGCGCTTCATTCAACTTCATACGAAGTATATTCGAAAATGCAAATAAACCAATCATAAATCAAATGCACATACACACGCATAAATACATACCATACATATATTATAGTGTCTGCTATTGCGTAGCCTACTGTTGCTATAACTCAGCCAAATCGTTTTTCAAATAATTTGCTATTGCGTGTGTGATAAATACAATTTTAAGTGGGACAAAATACGATTTCACCTAACATTATTATTTATTTCAGAGAAGCGTATACTTTGGGAAAGAGGAGTACACTGTGCTGCACTAAAAAGCATACAGGCAGGTGCAAGTCAAGTTGAGGATGCCGTCGTCGAATTTCAAGGACATATCTAAAATCTTAAACTCGCAAAAAAAAATTCCATACCGCTAGATGCATGCATTTAAAAAGTTGCCAAAAATGTAATCTCAATACGATATTTATGCTTTTTGATGCAATACAAAAGAGAATCGTTTTCTTTTTCTATTGATTCTAACAATAATTCTAGCAAAATATCTGACATTCCGAAAGTAAGTATTTTTTCATTTGTAGCACTGTTATTTGCAATATTTTACGAAATTCCTATAGCGAACGGGTTGAGATTTATTGTCACTTAATGTGAATAAAAAAAGTGTCATTATTGTGTTTTTGCTTTTGTTGTTTTCACTTTTTTCATATCAATTGTTCGCTCTGTTGTTTTTCAATTATAATGTGAATTTCTTTTATTTTAATTTTCATACGGTGTATTTTTATAAACAACACAAAATTTCACTTACACAATTGCACACACTCGCATACAAGAAAACACGTATTCACACGTATTTACACAATAACAACCAAATAAAAAAGTACAAATTTTTATGAAATTACCAAATGAATTTGGCTTTGTTTATATTCTGCCAGTAGTATGTTTATTCACAGATATGTACGCAAAAACGCGGCGAAGGGGGCGCTGCCAAATAACAAAAATTTATGATCATGCTTACTACTGAGAAAAATTGACTTACTGAAATTGACTTACATTTTGTACTAAAATAAGCGTAGGCAACTGCGAAAGTGGAGATATATGAATAATTTGATGAGCTTTTCTAAAAAATATATACCTACATGTGAGCTGTTATTTTTGAAAGTGGTATATAAGTCCACTTTCTGTTATTGCGAGATATTTCATTGTTTACATTTCAATCTCAGTGTCAATACTTTTAAGAGCTAAAACTTCCATCTCCCAAATACTAGAAGCTCAATTTTTTGTTACTATAAATGGTTTACCCATAAACAGATCATAATAAGTTTGATCTAAAACTGCCATTATCTACATTTTTGTAAAAATGCACTTAAACCACTTTCATATATCATAATTACCAAATTTTGTAGGAAATCTTTTTCTAAAATCTCATCCAAAATATTTTTACTGCCTTGAGTTCGCTACTTCTTCTAATTTTCCTCCCCTTTTCCCCCTGATGTTTTATTTGCATTCGTTTTTGTTTATGTCAATTTGACTGATTACACCAAAATCAACCACGACCGATAATTTGTTTTGGAATGTCGATCATGTATATGTATGTATGTATGTATATGTTGATGAAGTACTCGTATTCTGTTATAAAGCAAACCCCCCCTTTTGGCTCACCTTCGTCAACGCCAATGCATTCAAGTGTTTTATATGCATTGGCGCTGCTGACAAACAATGAAAATGTATGCCGTACATCTGAAATGCTAATGAAAACGAAAATCAATTGGCCATTTCTCATGGCGGCTGGCCGAGCCGAGCCGAGTGGCGAGCAGCTACCAACTAAAATAACAATAAAGCTGTTGAAAACAACAACATAACAAAAAGCCACAAGCACACAAGAAAAGCAACTAACACTTCCGCAATGAATTGATTTATGAGCGCATTTCCATTGTCTACTTCCAAGTCAAATATTTTATTATATGCTGCTCTCTTACCATGTTTACCTCTTTTGTTTGCTACTAGTCGTACTACACCCTACATCTATGAACATAGGTCGAATGGACGCGTATAAGGTGTATACAAATTAGCAGCGTCAGTTCCCGCATTTAACGAAAGATGACCAAACGCACTACGTCTGTCCGATTCTGAAGTAGAAAAATAACCATATATGTACATACCAGAGTTGTGAAGAGTTAAATCAGATTTGATTTGAATCAGTGATTTTACCCTATTTGATTTAAAAACTGATTTTCAAATCAAGCATAGCCAATCGATTCATCTTTTTCTGATTCAAATCCCAATCGATTTGTGGCCTTTGATTTATAAATCAGCCCTCACAAATCAAAAGTGAAAATCTGATTAACCAATCACTTGATTTAAATCAACAAATTTCCAAATCTGATTTACCAATCTTGATTTGATTTCAAATCAAGTCCTGAAATCAAGTGTGCAAATAGATGACAGAGCAGTATTAAAATGTATACTTCGAAATAGTACCAAAAATATCAAAGATAAATTCGTTCCTCAAAAATAAGAATAATTACTTGAAATCGTCAACAAATCATATGTAAATACAAACAACTTAAAGTAATACATTTATTTTATTGAAATGATAGTGAAATATGCAATTATTCGTTCATATTTCTTCACCGAAAATTGCAAGAAAAGTATTTATTTGGGAGAAAAAAAGCAACCTTGTTTCATATGACACTTCCATCAGTGATGTCAACGTCGTGAAATTCGTACCAGATTTTGTGCATTTTTAAAGCTGATACGTTTATGAAAATGCATTTATCGCCCGATATCTATTTTAGTTCCATTGTTTGTTTATTTTGAAGACACTATTATTAGTCCGTAACATTTTCGAAGCAGTTTGCGTTCTGTGAAATTAACCTGAGTGAATCGCATTACTTTTAGAGGTTTGGAACACAAATAGGCATCACTGTCTCGCATCCGTTCTTAGCACCCACACAAAAGAGGTAAACTTTTGCGCAAACCAGGGCCGCCACAAAAGTGTAATGAATTTCTACCTGCTGTCCCAGGAAGCATAACATGTTAAGTATAATATACATATAATATGTAAAATATATACATATGCATTAGTTAAAATTTGATGGTTTCAGCAAAAGAAAAAAGTATTGTATTTATGTACATACATATACTCCTCCTATACATTCATATATTTTGAAATAAAAAAACATAAATTGTTGTTTATTTCTTGTGCATACTATTTTGTACCATCTTATACCTGCTACTCAAATCCACAACTTTCCTTCTAATACAGAAAAATGCAGCTCTGTGTAGCTCACTAATTGTGTTGATTTGGCCAAAATTGATTTGAATCAGCCCAGCGGCCAATCGATTGGTGCTTTTTGATTTCAAATCAAAATCAACTTTTTTGATTTTTGATTTGAATCAGACAAGGGCAAATCACTGATTTGAGTTTTTTGATTCAAATCAATATGATTGGTGGTGCCTGATTTGAAAATCAGAAATTTCAAATCGATTGGTGGAGTTGATTTTTAAATCAAAAATTTAAATCAGTTGATTTGTAAATCGATTTTGATTTGAATCTTTTACAGGTATGGTACATACATAGTATATCTGAAGGAAATTTTATATGTAGTCAAGTTTCTATGGAAGAGCAGCTTTGAGCAGTGTGATAGATTGTAAGAAAGTGGTCGATTCCTAACTTTTGATAGTAAAGAGCATAGTAAAAGGCAAACCAAAATTTCTCTAGACCCTTAATTTATGAGTTAATCTTTCTCAACAAAAAATAGAATAAACAAATAACCTATTGCCTATTCCGAATATGCTTCAGAAGGAGCTTATTTCATTCCGAGGGAAATCGGCCAACAAATTTCAACAACTCATTTCACTATTGCCATTTTTGTTGAAGTATAATTTGTCATGTCGATTTCAATATAAATCTTTTACATAATAAAAGCCTTCATACTTTTCTCGGCTTTTGTCCGAAAATTGTAACAAGACCATTTCAGTTCAACATATGCTTTCCAATATCTCCATTATTGTGCCTCCAGGTCAGGGCTGGGTCAGTTCAATTGTATAGCAATTTCTTGGAATTGAAACTTTCATAAATTAATTCTCTTAGAAACTGCGAAAAAGTAATTGCTAATTACAATTCCGATTCGTTTCTTTTCTTTTCTTGGAAACTGAGAAATCTATTACCCTAAATAATCGAAAATCGATGCGATACTTTAAAAATGTATTCATTTGTCTCATCTTCATTATATTAAAAATTCGCTATATTATCTTAATCATACTTTTTTATAGAGAACGTTTATTTAAGAAGGAATCAATTTCTGTTTGTTTAATCATAAACACAATTGAAGTAAAATCGCAAGCAAGTTATTGATTATCCCTGCACGCAATAATTCCCATCTTATCGATTCATTCAGAAATAAAAATTTTTTTTTTCAATACTATATATTATTCTCTCAAATCAAACAATTTTACAGCCGCATTAGCGAGGAATTGAAATTGTTAATTCCCGCTTACAATCTCTTATAAAAGAATTGAACATTTTAGAACTTTTTCAATCACGTATATTTTGACATTTAAAAAAATGCGAATTATCATTCTTTGGAATCGCAATGAAAGTGCTATTTTGTTTCCAATGTTATGATTACTACCTTCTCAATTGATCAAAGTTGCTTGAGATTGGAATGGAAGTGGTATTTCATACTCAGTATAGTATTATTGCTGCCCCACTCAGCTCTGTGCTCCATATAAAATACATATCTGTCGGAAAGATCAGATCAAAATTTGCTTGCCGCTGTCATGGTACGAGTATCTTCTGTCGTAATGCTGTTGCTGCTTAACATATTTTCGGGGCAAACTGGAACGAATTTTCTGTTGAGCAAGCTTTCCAAATTAATTTCGCATGGCATACGCTTAAGTGCGACTCAACAGCGTATATCGTAAGAGTGTACGGCCGGATGGCGAGTAGGTACAGCGCAAACGCTTCTTCAATGCGGCGCACAAGCGATTACTCGGTCCGTGTGCGTATTTGCATTTCAAATGTTCTGTTTGGCTTGGTATGTGGGTCACTGTGCCAAACGTATTCAGCGTGCTTACAATGTTTTTACACATTTACACATGCGGGCGCGTAAGTGCATTGGTAGATGTGTGTGTGTGAGCCCATGCCACAAAAGCTTTTTACAACTTCTATTTACAAAAATTAAGTTTTAACAGTTTTTAGTTTTTAGTCAAACGAAAACTTACCCGCCCCCCTCTCTCTAATTTTGCAAAGTTGCAGCGTTTGCCAACTTTTCTGGCACATTTGCGAAGCTTGCTAATGGCGCTCTTAATTGCACAAGCTTGCAATTAAAAGTTGCAGCCGAAGTTGCCAAAAGTTGTTTACTCCACTTACAGTTGGCAAGTAGTAAGGAAGTTTGGGGTAAGTGCTTTTAACTACGAATTGAGCACAGGCAATAATAACAAAATATTGAAATACACATGTGGAAAAATATTAAAGCTCGTAAATGCTTCATAAATTGTTTGAAAATTCTTTTACACAAAGCCGAAAATTTTACACAAATATTTTGAGGCGCAAGCTCGCTGTTGAAATAGTAATCCAGCCTCATTGTCACAGGGGCTTTGAAGGCCTATTGTGATTTATTACTTATGCTTAATCGGCATATACATTTTTTCTAAATTTCCAAACAAACTTCCACATATGCAGCGCATTTTTGAATCAGCTGAAAATTCGTTCATGTAAGTTGCCATAAAAAAAAGCAGTCAAGTGCGAGTCGAAACAGGGTTTCGTACCAGAAATACCCTCTTTAGCGTTCGAATTTAATTTTTCTTTGCCCGTCTGTCCTTCGCTTGCTTTTGGATGTTTTCTGTGAACAGCAGGGTTTCTCCCTGGCAGTCTGCCTTTAAAACCAATGCAGCGCCATCTAGTACTCTTACTCGTTTATTCGAGGCAGCAGCCATAACAAAGCAGAGAACATATGACAGTGAAGGCATTTCGTATATACGATATTACATATGTATACATACGTTCTCTGCCCAAACAAGGGACCTAGGATTTGTAAGAGGTTTGGGATGGGATAAGTTTTCAACATTTTGAGCTTTATCTTCGTAACTAATTCACCTAAAATTATGAAATAATTTTTGAAATCTAGGCGTAGCCCTTTCTTACGATACACAACACAATATTATATAAACATTTTTTGGCCAACCCAAACTCTCTTAAAAATTAAAAAAAAAAAAAGCTATAAAACCATTTCTCAACTTTTTATAGTGAATTTCTACGTTGAAAGAAAGGTCTGTTTATGTACACACCTCCGAAAACAAAAGCGACCTTATAAGTGTTCCCGTTTTTTCCCTTTAGGGGGAACGGAACCCTAAAAATCGTTACAAATATGATATAAATTTCACTGCAGCGATTTTTGCAGCAGTCCAGAGATTAATCATAAAGGAAAGAGTTTTGATGTCTCTTTAACTAACAAAGAGTGGATTAAAGAAAAACTTTAACACTTTTTTGTTAACTTTTGAACTATTCAAGCTTCTTATGACACACGCATACATGCTTAAAATGTGAAATGCAGTTTAATCGTAGCCTCCATTTAAATTACGAACAAGCAACCAAACAACAACCACGAAATGGCACAATCTTTAAAAGGTAAACGAAGTCATTTCAGCTGCCTTCCGACAACACCTACAAATAACCACACACACACACACGCATATGCGCCCACTCAAATGGTCACACCGATAGAGCCACTGCGCCAAACTCCTGCCCCGGCTCCGGCTGTGTTGCATGAAAATTAAATGTACCGTTACATGCAATCTGCTACAAATCGGCTTAAAATCGTATCGACCATGTTGTTACGCATGGCAGCGAATGCTAATCAATTGTCAAATATGTACAAAATTTGTCATACCAAAGCAAACGATTGATCGGCGGGGTAAGAGATGCGGGCAAGATGGGCGTAGGATTATGCTATCGGGTACTATATATATAATATATACGAATATGTATATACTAACTATGAGCTCCAGTAGTTAATTGCATTGGGTTCAATGGTTTCAGTGTGTGTGCATAAATGAGGCGTGAGCTCGTGTGTGTATGTGTTATAGAGCGGCACAACAATTACGTAAACCATATTGGTCATGTCAAATGAAAGAAATTAATTCTAAATCGCAATACTTTAAAGTTAACTGACAGTTCTTGTGCCTAATTACGGTTGCAATTATTTAAAATTTTAAAATGCAAATAGCCAAGATTAAGTTGCAAAAGTGTTCGCCTCTGTTGAGAATAAAGACGCCTTCCAGAGAAGCGGAAACTCCGACGGTGAAATTATATATATGGATCCAACATATAGGAAACTTTTAAAACTAAGCATTTCTATCATTTGTAAAATCTTATTTTCTTTTCTTTTAAATCACGTTTCTTCCGTTCAAAGCAAAAATAACTTAATTTTATATGATATGATTTGGAAGGCTGTAGTGTTCGGTGTAAGATAACCGTTCACAGAAGATGGTGCTCTCGGTGATGTGATTTACGGTTACAGTCGCTGTACCAAAATCATTTATCTGAAATCAAAACTTAAGCCGGATTTTGAATTATATAGATAGTTACATATATTAGGGTCAAGAGGTAAAAGTTCCTTTTTTTTCTTTAGAGAACGGAACCCTTAAAATTAGCAACTGTGCACTTAAAATGTAGCTAATTACTTTTTTCCAAAGATTAAACTAAATCAGCTGAAAAATTCGAAGAACTGCCACCGTCTTTAAACACTATGTTTAGAGAAAAGTCAACAGATATTGTTCATCGCACAGCTACCTCGCTATACCTGCGCCAAAATGGGTTCCCATAACTTGTACCTTTTTTATCGAATCAACTAAATATATCTAAAAATGCTGTACTTTAAGAATATGAACAGAGATTTGCTCATAAATTTTCGTATCCAAAATTTTATATCTTCTATCAGCTGACTCAGTTATATCAAATTGTATGGCTATGAAAAAAGATAACAAGAAATACAGAGATATTTGTATGAAGTATTAACAAGAAATTAATATTGCACAATTGTAGAAACGTAGTGGCAAAATAATCTGATTTTTTTTTGTCGATTCCACAATTTCAAGCGATGCCGATACCAAACCGATTCAATAATACTCAAATCTCAATGCCTCAATCTTAATGAACGCTGAGTGGGAGAAGTGAGCACCTTTGTCGGAATAACAGATTAAAATACTGATTCCAAGCATAAAAAAAGCGATATAAACCAAGTAATTTTTAGCTTATGAAAAGAAAAAAAAATATTATTACAGAATGGAACTCCGTCTCACACTCTCGTGCGCCCACCAGCAGCGTTGCCGCTGAGTCTGCCTCTCGCACCAGGTTAGCACAGCACAAAGTTAGTATATACATAAATCATGGGGAACCTTTATAAAGTCTATCAAGCTGAAACTAAATGTTGCCTCGGTCTGCGCTTTCCACCGAAAGCGACAACAACAATGCTACACTTAATGTCAATCACAAATTGACATGCTGTCGCACTTGGTGGCGCCACCTAGATTGAGCACGGACATGCGAAACGCGTTGACACAGTGCCCGAACCAGTGGCTCCTATACTACCTCGTGAGCATATGGCGTACGGACAGAGGAAGTGCAAAAGTGTAACTTCAACTTCCGGCGACTTATTTTTAATTAAACAAAGAAGCTTTTCACTGGAGCAGGAGGTTTGAAATGTGGCGCCAGTTCGCTGTGACGGCTGTTAATATCAAAAGCGACGACGAGTGTTACTTAATGGAACACAGCACGGAAGATCCTTATAAATGTGAGATTGTAGGAAAAACCTTACAGAAGCAATTTATACCACTGAAAGTGGAAGGCTGAAAGATATCACACAAATCCAATGGAATCTGTTTTATTCTGAAAACTCAGCCGCCCAGACGGAAGTTCACATTTTGTCAAAACAAAATTACGCAACAAAGGCTACGGATGCGGATGCGGATACGGATGTGCATTTATGAGGTCCCTTATGCATTGATGCCCAACGAATGGGCTCACACCATTGGAAACCCATACTACTGCGTACAAGCAGGATTGCATGCTTGAGCCTTAATGGTAGTGGTGTGAATTGACAATTTGTGTGTGTGTGTGTGTGTGTATCTATATTGAATTGTATCCGCATATTAGGAATATCAATCCCGGAATACCAAATTAAGGCATATCGTAGCACCTTGCATCTCGATGCCCTGGGAATTATATGCTTAAAATCCTGAGTTTGTCAGAATGTTTCAGAACAAAGCTTTCGATACATCACTGACGGCCCTATAGTGGGCGGAGAAGTGCTCCTCCCTCTAAGGGGTATAAAAATATAAATTTAAAAAAAGTTGTGTTTGTTCTATTGCGAATATCTAACTTTTATGATGAAGCGGGAATGCTAGAGCTATTTAGAAAAAAGTTTTTCTTTTGGGTCGTACACTTTTGGCGTACGTACGATATTTATATAAAATTTTTACTTTATGCTTTATTGAAATGCCATAACTCTATCTCGAAAATTTGTCCCTTTTTTGCGCTGTGATATTATTCATGAAATATTCATATGCATAATCTTTGAGTCCTTCGTTTGTTTCGCCTTCTTTTGAGTGGTTCTTGTTTGGTTTAAATTTTCGAATTACAAGGAAACCAGAATTTTAATTCTCCATGCCGGAAGCCCGGGAAAAGTCCTGCACAATTAACATCCCTTTCTTTTCGTTCTTGTCCTTTCAATACATCAACAATAGTATTTATTTTATGTGCGAGCGAACTGTGTTATATGTATGTGTTGTGTTTATGTATGTTAGTATATATGAATATGGGTGTCTATATTTATGAAGGACACTTTATTTTCTGTTTATTATATCCCAGCAGGAATACAAAATACATTGAGGAGTGCCGAAATGACTGAGTAACATGAAAATAGTAGAACAATAAATATTGATAAAGCTTTTGCATTGGATTGCTGCTGAATTTATAGACTACTTTACGAGTTTTTGTCCTTTTAAGTGGACTTTCTTCAACACATATTATACATATATGTGCATATGTATGTGCACATGTAACAAAACTCTGAAAACAAGGCTTAGGGCGATCCTTCTCACATTAACGCAGTGCAATGGGACCTGCACCGCGGTGGCTCAGTGGGCTAAGTGCTTGGTCGCTGATGCGGAGGACCTGGGTTCAACTCCCGGTCCGGGCAACATCTAATAAAAAAGAAAATTTGTTTTCAAATTGTTTCTTTGCGCGGCGCCACTTCTCGCGGAGAATTGGCAATTCTCCGAGAATAATCTTTGCTATGAAAAGCTTCTCAAACCCGTTCGGATTCGGTAAAGTAGGTCCCGTTGATTTGTGAAAAATATAACAATCACACACACACAAGTTAATGCGAGAAAGCTAGGCCTAAGCCTCGTTCGCGGGCGGTTGTGCCAGTTTTTTTTTTTTTTTTTAATTGGACCTGCACTTGCGCCGCGGTGGCTCAGTGAAGAAATGCTTGGTCGCTGATGCGGTAAGGCCTGGGCTCAAATCTCAGCCGACCTCATAACATCTAATGAAAAAAGAATTTAATGGGACCTGCATAGTAGCCTACAGGCGCGTCAATATGGAATTGACATGGCACCGTACAGGAAGCAATTTTAATCGAACTTGTCTGCTGCTATATTGAATTTGATTGAGCAGCGCTCGGCTTTGGTACTCATGATGCCAGAGACTCAGCTCACGTTCGCTGGTGCTCTTCAATGCCACTTAAAAATTTATTTAAGAATGTCAGTCTTTACCTTCGTCGAGACTAAAGGTAGTAATGGTTTTCCAGCTTCTCTGCCTTAAGTCGGGATACATCTCAAAAAGTTGTGCTATATTTATAAATGATTTTTCCCAATGGCGCCTCTATAGACTTATAGGCACTCATAAACTAATGAGGGCTTTTGTGGTTACGCAACATAATTAATAACAGATTTCTTTACTATAACTCTTATGGAAAAAAACTTGTTATTATTTCCGGCCATGGTCTAGCTACTCAATTATTAGAATGGCCACAAGGCAAACATGCACAACGCTAAAGACCAGCATGCTCATCAAAAACATTGTCAATTGCAATGGCAGTGGCAGCAGCAGCAGCAGCAGAATCAAAAGTTGTCAGCACAGGGAACAGCGGCTACAATGTTGCAGTGCCCCAGTGCCAGGAAATGGCGCACAACTGAAATTGATTTGGCTTGCCAAGTTGGCCTGCATGTGCTGTTCTATTCTATTCTATTCTGTTGCTGTTGTCGTTGTTGTTCATTATTGTTGGCTAAGAGGAACTGATGTAAAATGATTATGACCCACTTTCGAACAGACCGACACACCAGACAGTGAGGGACACAACAAAATTTGAGCTGCTGCAAAATCAATTCGAGTAATCTGTCGCAAACACTTCCATATGCAAGTCTAACAGCACAGCAAGTGGACTTGTTGCGGTTCCCGCAGCGGCAGGGGGGTCACCCCAGCAAAATCGAGTGCACTGTTTGCTCTACGAAAATTGCTTTTACGAAAAAAAATAAAGAAAATTGCTTTTAAACTATTGCTTCTTGTCTTTGGCATGGTCTTTTCTAATGGCAAAATGGTTTTGCGCATGTACATCGATTTTCCTTCGTAATTTCATTGAAATTGCATAAAATTGTTATAAAATTAAATTAACTGAATAAAGAGATGATGATGTTAAGGTACGGCAGCAAAATAAAAACTATATATTTGGAAGAGAGACTTACTTATTCTCCAAGTCATGGTAGAATTATGATTGACTTGACTTTTGTTTTACATACATATATAGACGGCTCCTATAGAAGTTAGACTGTTTGTCAGTAGATGAGTTAAAGCAGAGACAATATAATTAGATAATTAATTAGATAATTAATTATATTGTCTCTGGATAAAGGTTTTCGCCTCCATATAGCATGACTAGCAGGCGATTACAATTTGCATTAGTTTTGGGTCCTACTCTGTTAGTCTGTACGGATTGGTTATATATACATCTTCCTAGACTGAATAAACATTAAATATTAGCTAAAAGCCTTGGCAGATTTTATCAGCTATTAAGCTTTCAAGAAATATGGTTTGGTAAGCCTAAAACACCTTCGCGACATGAAGCGCTATGGTATTGGCCAGTTCTTCCAGATGATATCAGATCATATCACTGATTCAAATGTCGATAAGTTAAAGTTTGGAAAATGTTTTGCTATTTTATTTTGAATTCCAATTAGCAAGCGCAGAATTGAATATCTACTCACATTCAATAAAATAGGCACAATTATTTTTTCTACAATAGAATATCACTGTTAGTCAAAAATTTGCTTTTATTATAAGCTTTGCTTAGAAACGATTTTCAGTAGAATCTTGGAAACGTCATGAAATGTTCAGCTCTGAGCAAATGTAATTCTCGATTATAGCAAATAATTTTTGCTATGACGTTGCAACTTGGCAGCATTGCGTGAAACGTGACTGCCCTCCTTTGGCCAGCTCCATGCACGGTCCATACAAATGTTCAAAGTCTGTCGTTCACGGACCGCGTTGCATGTCACTTGCGGTCCACTCATAAGGTGTGTGAGTGTGTGTGTGTGCGTGCAGAATCTATGGGAAAACTTATCACAACTGCAGTGACATTTTGCAAATAGTTGCTGACATGTTTTTGTAAATCTTGTCAAATTCGCAACTCGTTACGAATATAAAGGCACGCAACGAACATCACTTAAAAACATTAAAATGGAATTATATTTCGAAGAGTCGAATTAAAATGTACTATCACGCTTTGCATGGCCGTTTGACAATTCAAAGGCGTTCGTGTGTGTGTATTAGCGAATGCCAGGAATACCGGAATCCTGGCATTCCATAGAAAATGGAGCACCGAGACTAATCTAAATTGATCCCTCGTGTGTATGCGTCTTTTGGTTTTTGTTGTATGCTCTGTAGTTTAATAATTTCACATTTTAGATTGCATGTCAAAAGGATAAGGCAAAATTATGTATGTAAATACAAGAAAAGTTCATATAATTAATTCCCATGTGTACAAGCAACTGCATGTGTATCTGAATAATGACAGCTGTCTTCATATTTAAGTAGCGCAACAGGAAATTTAAATGCTCACATGTGCACATGTGCGTGCGCATAAGTGGGTGTCTGTGTGCGTGTGGTTTTGAGTTTCAGTTGAAATAAAACCCGTACAAAAATGTCTCTTCTTTTTTTATTGCAAACTGACATTTCAACGGCTCGTCACTTTTTGCAATGATATATTGCAAAGATTTATTGCCGCAATTCTAGGCATACAGGAAGTGCAACAGGGAGAGAGCGAGATGCGCATTAGCTCGAAATGGCATTGACAGCGAGTCATAAATTTTGATTAATTTCCCTACAAACAACAGAATGCATTCCGAAGTGTTG
Source organism: Neria commutata (assembly GCA_963457695.1). Classification (NCBI taxonomy): domain Eukaryota; kingdom Metazoa; phylum Arthropoda; class Insecta; order Diptera; family Micropezidae; genus Neria; species Neria commutata. Next base: position 19,223,692 of record OY735247.1, on the reverse strand, counting down.
AAAGATGAAGTTGTGTTCCATGCTGAAGCTTTCAGCAAGCAGACAAATTTAATTTAATCGAAAAGCCGATGATTTCTAGGCCACAGTTACCGCATTAATTAGCCAGTGCGGTTATTTGCTCCACCAAATTGACACAGCACAAGTGATAATGGGCCTGGTTATGGCTGGGGTCAGCTTGAGGCTTGGTCCCAAATCTCTATACACGAAATTATTGCTGGTCTATAAGGAGATTATAGCTTTAGTTAAAATTTTATCTATGTATGTGTGGATACCAGGTGAGTGTATCATTAACGATAGCTTCCAGATATTTCATCTCGTTTGAAAACTTTATAGTTTAATTGAAAAGAACTGATTCACTGATAATATCCCTGTTTCGCTTCTTTGAGAAAACAATTATGTTGGTCCTTTCAAAATCAATCAAATTAATTTAGTCCTGTATTTCGCTACAAGGTTTAACGCACTCTAGAGTACATATGAGATGGTGTCTTGATACTTACCTCTGATAATGATGACGATATCATCAATGTAAGCCTGTACAGCTATTGGATCTTAGTAAGTTTAACAGCTCATCAACTACAATGGACCACTACAACGGAGGGGGATCTGCACCCTGAAGGCAGCCTTTTGCAGGCAGAGCTCTAACTTTCTCAGTACCCAGAGTTGTATTTGCGTACATTTGGATGCAGTTGCATGGTATTTTCAGCAACGTGTTTGCGTTATATGCGTCTCTTACTATGGATTTCTTCGATTTTAAGTCCAATTAATTCTATATCATCATACTTTTTCTTAATTATCTTATTGCATAAATCAATCATTTAATGCAACTAAAATCTAAAGGCAATGGCTAAACCTTTTGAGTCCATAATTTATCCAAATGTTGCACATAATTTTCTTTATAAGTGAATGCTTAGTATGCCAATGCTCTAAACTTTAAGTTTATGAATAAATTTATAACAAGCATTCGAAATAAAAGTTCTGAATCGATTGCCCTCCTAAAAAAGCCAAGAGTCGGAGCCTCCACAACTTTCATGAATTTCACAAGAAAACCGCAATGCTTTATTCCACACGGTTCCAGCACTTCTGAAAAGAAATCCCCCATACCACCGTGAATGACATTACAATTTATTTTGGTATTAGCCACAAAACAGAGACACACAAACCTTGTTTGAGGGTGAAGTTAGAATAATTAATTACACCAACGCATAAAGTTTTCAGTTGTAAACTTTTACCTATGTCCTTCGTAGCCTATGTTCCCCTATTCCGGTGCCATTTTGCCTATGCCAATTCCACACGCACGCAGAAAATAACAAAACTGCCGCACAAATTTCCACAATTTAATCGTCCAAAGGAAAACCCAAATGCTGATCTCATCGCACAGAAGAACGCACACATGCGCACTTATGCGAATTTAATACAACGGTTTCATTACGAATACAAATTGTTTGTATGTATGTGTTTGTGTGTATGTAGCAAGGAGCAGCGGCCAGAAGTTGCCACCAACTTGATTGCAAAACCTAATGCAAGTACACCCACCTCGCATTAACCTCACCGCCCTTCTCCACAACTTCCAGAATCAGTTTGTTTGTATTGTAGAAATCCCCTTGCCACACCCTACCACTTGCCACAACAGCACCTCTTGCTCTTCGCTACATACGAGTATGTGCCCAATTTCACTAGCCTGTTTCAACGACCTGCCCACTCCAGCAACCGACTTCCATCGTCCCACCCACAATTTCCAAGGCAGCTTACTTTCGGCTCATGTCCTTCGCTTGAGCCAAAAAAGAGACACGAGCACGAAGTTTACTCTGCACTGCCGAAAAGCACCCACGAAACACATTTCAAGCGTTTTCTTGTTACGACGCTTTGGCGTGTTTTCAATAAATTTTTAAACAAACAATGTTGGAGGAGGAGAAGAAGTGTGATCAGGGGAAGAGGCAAAACTGGAAAGGCTGCAAAAAACATTCGCTCCATCCACTGCATTTCAAAGCAACACGGCAGAGATCCACTTCTCGCTTTGGCGTTAGGCCAAAAGAAGAACAGCAAGGCAAAATGAAAAAAAAACAACAACAAAAAGGAGTGCCTACCCCCAAAGTGGCACAGTGTTTCGCATTTGCCCTAAAATGAAGCCAATATTAAGAACTCAGTCGACAGATAATACCCAAACTACAAGATATTCGAGACTCAGTCTGCTGGGGATCGAACCAGCGACCTCTCGCATCAGTGTCCGGTCGTTTATCCACAAACCCACTGCGACTCTAGTGTCGAACACTATTGTTATCTACTCTGCAACACTATTGGGACCTACACCGAATTCTTCTTATAATATGTACAACATTTCTTACCGCTCAAAAGAAGTTTACTTTTTTCGTCCACTTTCACTATGAAAGTGCCACACTGTGCGCCGCCGCTAACCGATTCAACTAAAATTGAGGCAGTCGGAGTCGCTGCCATCGCAGTAAACCCGGCACAAAAGCAGGGCAATGATAATAAATGTTGTGGCCCACTTTTTCGTGGCTCCCGGTCCCTACTGACTGTGGTATCCCAACCAACAGCAGCGCTTATGTGTGTGCATGTGTATGCGCGCTGGCAGTATAAATGCGGGTAAATGGGTTTTCCATGCCAGGAAACTGCTGGCCCGCTCGCTTTACTGCTCCATCACACCTTCCCGACATTCCCGTTTATGCTTCGTTCTACGCCAAGTGCCTGCTGCTACATCAGCCATTTTGTTGAGCTGCCATTGGGGTTGTTGTTAATCGACTAGGAGTTCTGTCGCGACGCTCTGCTATCCTAACTGTCACCACTCGATGTTCCCGGTGCACGGAAATGTTAGCTAATCATCGCATGTCATTTTCCAATGAATGCGTATTTGAATCGGTTAATCGGTGAGTCGGTGAGTGGGTGAATCGATGAAATGTGGAAATTATGGTACAAAAAGCACACCATTAGTCCTGCGCAGGTAAACACATTAGCTGAGTGTCATACAGAAAGCGATACCGTGTCACCAAATGGAAACTACACGCGCGGCGGGAACGTTTCCTTGTGTTTGAATTTACGCAAATCATATGAAATAACTCCTCGAGCAGCGCGAGTACACAAACCTAAATGCCTTGGAGCATTGAGATAGGGATATAAATTTGTATGACATTTAAACCCTGTATTGCTTCCTGGGCTCCGTAGTGGCTTAGTGGATAAGTTCGCGCTCTGATGCGAGAGGTCGCTGGTTCGAAACCCTGCAAAGTCATACAATCCGAAAAACAAAGAATTTGTTTTAAAATCTATCTCTCCCGAAGAATTGATAACTCTTTAAAAGTATTTTTGGCGTGAAAATAAATCTACTAAATCTCATTCGGGTAGGGCTATAGAATAAATTTCTAGGTCCCGTCAACTTGTGCAAAAAAGAACGAGCATGTACAAGTTACAGCAAGAAAGCTAGGCTTACGCCTCGGTTAGAGGGCTGTTGCTCGAATTGTTTCCTTTTTTAAAATGCTTTATATATGAACCGCTCTATTATCAATCGAATAAATAATGTCGGTAGAGGATAAAATAAATTTCATACATTTTACTTATTATTGCATTACACACATTTACATATATCAAAGACTCGCAGAGATAAGTCATATGTAGCCTATACTCGGGTATATACCAATTTCTTTTTGGACTGCAACCCAGCCGTACTCACTGAAATTCGAACGATGATGGTAACACGCCAGTGAATCTAAATTTTCGAAGTGTGCTTCATGCTCTGACTCTTGTTCTAGATTCGATGCTATTGTCTATATTTGTATTATCATCATCTCATTTAACTCCAGAAAACTTACCAGTAGTTTCTTTATAGGACACCAACGCCGCTTCAACTTCAAAATATCTAGCAGAAATTGAATCAAATAAAATACTCTGCATTGTACAATACATGATTTACAAAATAAAATATCAAAACAATATTATATCATCTTTTCTTTTAAACACTAGGATTTTTGTCAGCCAGCTGCACGAATTTGAGCGGCATGACCAACAAAAGCAGACTTTCATATCGTACATACGCGCTAGCGAATGAGCTGTGGCAGCAACGAGCAAAAGAAACAGTAGACTTAGTTGGTGGGCGAAGAAAAATAGTAAAAACCACCTCGCCACATATAATTTCATCATTTCACTAAAATAGTTTAAGGATTTGATCAAATCACTGACTTTCTTTAGGGAAATGACATAACTGAGTTGTTATTTTAGCATCTCCCGGGAGTTGATCAAATCCCTTAGGGATTTTACCATTTCCCTGCGACATATACACGACAGCTAGTAAACCAATTAAAGGCAAAGCAAAGTAAAAAATAAAAAAGCTTATAAAAAAATTAAAAAGGAAAAATTTTAAAACCTGCGGAGCTGGGATTCGAACCCATGACCTGCCGACTTACCGATTGCAAGCGCACGCCTCTACTCACTGGGCTACACAACGAACTGTTTTCGTTCGTCTAAAGTCTTAAAAGAGAGAAAGTGGACAGCAGGCTGCAGGTTGCAGCAGGCAAACGCTTTTTAGTCAGTCTGCGTTTTATATATAAGATCGCAAAAAGATCAACTCTCCATAAAATCTTTTCATTACTTAAATATGAAAGATGAATATCAATATGTATGTACATAAGATTGAGAAATCCCAAATCTGCTCTTGATAGTAGAAGAATGACGAATACTTTTGTGCATGGCTTTATTAACATGAAAAATACCTATACTTGTAAGCTTAATAAAGTTTTTAATCTCGAATCCCCGCACGACATTGAAAAATAAAATGGCAATTAATTTCGTCTGAAGTGCAATTAAAATTGTTATACCAACTGGAATTCAAATTTAATATTGTATTTGCAGTTTCCATCAGATGCATTCGAGACAAGAACAAGCATTGCCGTATTCTTGACTTGACTGCGGCTTATTGCATTCTTGCGCAAGTATTTCACTTCAAATGATAATTCCAGAACAAGGTTAACCTGATCGCGAACAGCGAGCAAAAGGCAAATGTCAACTCTCGCACTTGAAAGCCAGTCGCTAGTTAGCGACTAAAGCGAGCAAATGTGGCCAATTGCAGCCGCTTGCATGGCAGCGGCACTCCAGCGAGCAGGTGTTTACGCCAAAGCGCCTTAATTAATTGAATGCATGATTTAGCAAATAAAATGCCCCCCCCCCCACCCACCCTCCGAACCAGCAGAAAAATAAATCAGCTAAAAATCCGCCAATTCGAGCCGTCACCGCAGCGCAGCGCAGCGAAGCACCTGCTCAGCTCAGCTGCCAACTGCAGCTAGCGCCGTACGTCGAGCTAATTGCCAGCAGAGCTCCACAATACACTGCGAGTACCTCCACCTGCGGTTCACCACATCCGCTGTGCTGTCACTGCTGTTGGCGGTGGCCTACAAAATGTAAGCGTATCATAATTGCTAGGGTGTGTTCGTGTGCTCCGTGCATGCGCAGAGATTATTAATTTTTTTCCAAGTAATAGCAGAATAGGCAGCGGCTTGTGGCGGCGGATTGCAGCGGCAGCGGGCACCAAAGTTGAACTTTGCGTGTGAAACGAATAATATTCAGCACAACTACTTTTTATTTGTACTAGATTTGCGCACACCTACTTAGTTACACTAATTAATGCAACTACATATGCAAGTAACACTGAACAACACTGTATTTTCTACTAAATATATTGTAGCTTTTTATACCCTACACTCAGCATGGTAACAGGGTAATTTAACTTTGTTCAAAAGTGAGGCGTCTTAGATATAGGAATAAGTATATAGAGTTGCTTGGAATCACTTTGTGTCTTGATTTCCGGTTGTCTGTCTGTCTGATCTTGTTCACTTTTTGCGAAGGAATCATTCATCCGATTTTAACGAAATTTTATAAACTGTGATATTGTAACTTCTCCTAGCTTGAAATCTAATATTATTCAAATCAGTTAAAGGATCCACCCATAATCTGCCAATCGGAATACATACCTTGGTGTTTTGTCAGTTTGGTGGCCCTCATTTATCTAATTATTTAACTGAAGAAAGCTAATTTTATTTTTTGGTAAAGATATCTACTCCACATGTCGTGCAAAGAAATGTGCATGGATGAAATTAAATATGTCCCTAATTCATAGCTTATAGTATACATAGCAGAATATCGATATTTGGTGTATAGACTAACATTAGGATTCTCTTTTATTTTCCTAAAACTAAAAACAAATATACGATCCCTTATATGTAGTTTTTAAAATTGCTGTACGCTTTTAACTAATTGTGTTGCAATTATAACAAAAATATATACATACATACGTTTTTATATTTTTTTCTTTTGCAATGCCTATAAGTAGTTCAATCGAAATATTCATGATCTCGTGAAAATTGTATATGTATATGAACACTCTCAAGCAAAGATTAACCGTAACTATAAATTTGAAAATGCCTACAAATTTATGTTAAACATAAATTTATTAGTTTAAATAAAAGTTAAATAATATAAGAGTATTAAGGGGACATCTTAATTTTATTTCGAAACAAACAAAAAATTACTGCAAATGGAAGTTTCGATTCAACTAAATTTTCTCAAATTTAATACAGTTTCACTGAAATTGACTTGATAGAAATTCGTGAATATGTTAAAACTTTTCTAACAACATCATTTAATAAGGCCGAAATAATTTAATAAGGACCCAACTGAAGCTTCTGGAGCATATTCAATGTCATGCGATAAAGGCAACGGATCACAATTTCTGTCGATTCTTTGGGTTAGATTGATCTGAACGTGGAATGTTTTAACCTTTTCTAACGCTAGTTAAAGGGTAGATGCTCTGCTCAGATAAGAGATCTTATCCCAGCTTTCCACGTGCCTTGTCGCAACAGGCGCTTGGCGAGAGTCACGTTGACGCAGCTCCAACGCACCACGCACGAGAGAGAAATCCGTTCTTCGGTCGGACGTGCCGGGTGTGGAATAGTTTTACCACGTCACTAGAATATTCGCCGATTAAAGGTAATTTTAGCGCGCCACTTCTCCACTTCTCCATTTTACCTCACCCACTAGCCTATAATCCTTTGAAAACAAACAAGTGTTATGCATCTAAGGGGGAGCATCTCCTAAGTGTTGGTTTAAAAACAAGCTTACTGCCGAATGCAGTCAAATGTAACCGGCAAATGCCCAAAGAACTCATTTCGTTTGCTGTCAAACAAAAAACAATTTCAAAAATTTTTATAAAGGTATGTAATTGCTTTTTTTGTTTGTAAATTTTTATTAACATTTCGCTGCGGCGCCTTGACCAGGCAAGCAAAACGCTTGGCAAGCGCGGCAGGCACGTAAATAGGTCTCGAAGTCAAAACTACAAATGTCGCGTTTTATTGTGTTGATATTATTGCGAGTGCTATATACCACACACACATACATGCAACACACACCGAAAGCACTTTAATATGGCATAATGTAGCGTGACTGTTTGAAAAATGCTTTGCCATAAAATGTTGACGTTTACTCTTCGCAACTCAGAAGGAACTGAAGCAAGTAAGAAAGTTTCATTTGAGTTGCACTAACAGCATGATGCGCTACTGTTGTAGTAGCCATCAAGTTCGGTGTGGATTTTCCATAGAGAAGGAGCCAGCTTGTTCCCGTTTAACCACAAAAAACATTTCGATTGTTATTCTGCCAGACTAATCGTCACCGTAAATTATATTTTTCCGTTGACTCTGACTAAACATTAGATTCCATCGAAATTTTAAGGTTTTTCAACACAGCTCGTGCAGCATTATTCTAAAGATTTTCTATAAATTCATTAAGTTGTTTTCCTGTTTACTTTTCTATTTTCAGTTTTCCTGAATCAAACAGATACCACCAATTACCCCAAAAGATTCACTGTTGTCGAAAACTGTCAGAAGACTATTTCAGCAACCTTACTAAAAAATTTGCATTCCCTTAATATTTCATTCTATATCTATTTTTTTCACCATGACATTTTGAAGGCCATACTTTTCAAAAAGCAGTTACTTGGGTGCCGAAAGGAAAACAAAGGGTAAAGATTAATTTGATTAAAATATATATTAAGGTCATTCAAAATAAAAATTGTAAGATAATGATTTTAAAAAGTAGGCTTTAAAGAAACAAAAGTCTCCATAAAGTAACGCCAACAAGGGATCAGTCGACGGATCAACTGCGGAGCTTCGTCTTTTTTCCATAAGTGTAGGTTAGTGAAGTGTGGCATTTATGTGTCGCTTGATGACCTGCATATGTATGTATGGGTAAAGGGGCAAAATAATAGCAACAACTACGAGAAAGCAATAAAGTAGCAGCAACGTGCTAATAAAGTAAACACGACTTTGCGCAATGTGACAATAACAAAGAAGTCGGCTTAACGCCTAAAATACAGGCACGCACATAGATACACACACATCCACTTACATGCCGCCCGCCTACACCCAAATAATGCACGCCTACAATACAAACAGCGAGTCTGTTGTCTTGTGCGTGTTGCTTTTGGCAAGCATATTACGGTAATTTTTATTTTATTGCCAAAGCACGTGCATACAATAAATAATTTCTACTGCGTGCGAGTGTGTGCGCTTCACGTACAGTTGTGGCTGAGTGTGTGTGTGTGAATGCGCCAAAAATAGAGATTACATAAGCATTTTCCTTTATGAATTATCAAAGAGAGCCCTAAGCCAGCCTGCCAGCCCACAGCAGCGACCGAGCTTCGGTTGCGTATACGCCTCCGAGTGCCAACTTGGCAAATAGTGAGCGTTCTTTCTACCCTCCCGCCTTGTGCAACTCGTTCACAGCCAACAACAATTGCAGTTCGACATTTTCGTTGACATTTTCATAATGAAACAAACGAAGCGTGGTTTCGAAACAAGCAATAAATGTACAGCGTTTAAGCCTCTTCGCCTCGCAAGCCATGGGTGGAGGGTAGTAGTTTCAATTCGAATACGCTCAACCAGCTATCAATATTATACTATCCTGCCGAAACTGAAAAATTTCAAATATTTTTGAATCGATAGCCGCTAACAATTCGACTACACAGAAATACAGGGTGTGTTTTGGTAGATAAAGTAAAGAGTTACGCGACAATCAAGCCAATGTACATCAGAAAAGATTGTTGCAGTGAGGCAGAGTGTTGCTGAATATCCGGTTAACTCTCATCTACATCGTGCTCAAAAGCGAAGCATAAAACGCACCCTGTATTTCAAATATGAATAACTAGTTTTTTAAAGGCGCCCGTGGGGCCCACTGACTCAATTATGGGCAATTTTTATTTTTTGGGATATTCGGGTCATGTTTGGTCTCACTCTACAGACTTGGGATCACTCCAATGCCCGTCTCATTTTCCGAGTTGCTTGCTCATTTTCGCTTTAGACTGATTTTCTTTATATTTCATGAAATTCTGAATATTTTTGACAATTTTTATTTTTTGAAACTAAAAAATACTGTCCGTTGTGGTCAACCCAGAAACTGAAAACTACTATGGTCCTTCCAGTACATAATTAATATCGAAAAAAAGTCGAAGAGTCCGCCTACAGAAGGGACCGAACTCGCGCACTTTCGGTTTCTGCGCCAGCGCCTTTCTCACTGTGCTATCACCATCCTTGCTTCCTTATGTTATAAACTCGTATAAGAAGCCGTTCGCGTTAATTTTGCAGTGAGTCAGTGATTTTATATTTATTATAACTGCTAAGCATTTGGAAAACAACAACCGTTTCCTCGCCTTAATAAATGTTTCTGCAATTTGAAAACTTCATCTCATTATCATCCAGGGTGACAAGTTCAATAGATATCTTTTCCCTTTACTTTGGCATCCTCTCTTAAAATTTTGCTTTTACCATAAACTTTAATATTAAACAATAAAAAAGTTTATTAATATTGTTTATAAGTATATTTTTCTTATAATTGTAAGATGCCCACCAACGCCTCCTGCTTATATTTCTTCATCACGTTACATATGTGAACAACTAAAATTTAAATTTATTAGGTTTTGTATCTAAAGTTTACTATTTTTTACTGTTTTCCTCTGATTGAGCAGATTTATTCCAGAAGAAAAGTAAGAAGAAGTAAGAAATTTTCCAAAAATAAAGGTAGCTTTCACAATTGGGAGTCCATTTTTCCAAAAATGCATTTTCCACGAAATTTTTTCCAAGTTTTTGTCGTGGGTAGAAAGGGCTCGACTTCTCAATTGCCTGCTAAGCCCAAAGTAAGCCAAAAGCAACTATTAGCAAGAAATAATCTTCACTTGATCTAAAATTTGAAGTTGTAGTTATTCCTGCTGTTGGTGTTAAGGTAGATGAAATCTTTGACTATATGTTTAGTATAATTATATGTTGGAGGATCATGAAGCTTCCTTGCTGCTCGTACGAAACCGATTTCAAAGACTTAGAGATAAGTCTTTGTTAAAAAATCAAATATGTTTTTTTGTTGCTTTCAATTGAGAGAAATTAAAATTTTCTATAAGTTTGAATAATTAAAAAAAAAAAAAAATTTGTTTGCTTTCTTTTCTGATTCTTGCAATTTTTGTAGTCGTATTTGTCGTATATTTGTGATGTTCGTATAAATTCATCAACACTAATTGTAAGTGAGACCGATCTCTAACGGTTTAATCAGTTAATTTACAGAAGCTCGGATCGGATTAAACAGGGGCTTGGCTGGACTCGGTGAGGTAGAAAATGGCTTATGCTCAATCTGAATTCACAATATACCGAACCCTAATGCCTCTTAAGAAGGAATTCTTTTCTTAGAAATTTTATAATAAAAGTGAATATACAAATTTACTTAGCATGAGTTTAGGACTTTTTTCTTTTCTTTCTTTCTGAGTCAGAATGTTAGGCAATTCATCACGACTTTTCATAGCACTTTTTCAAAGCTTCTGGAATTTTTAGGCACGCTTATTCTTGGATACTTTCAACAATTCCATTGTCCTAATCTCGTAAAAAGCATGACCAACGAACCAAATCTCTCATGAATTTGGTATGGCAAGTTTTAATATTCTTAAAGTACGAGCCTCGCAGGCGTTTAACTTTCTTGTCGTCGATGTATTTAACACTTGTAACCTTTGTGAACTTGTGACCCTTGTTGAGACCAATGCATATTTCGTAACGGACTGCCATTATTACTTACCAGCTGTCAAAAGAGGGAATCGACCTCGACCTCAATAATTCTTCTACAGTGTATTCGCAAGCTTTTGTATAAGTGTGATTCCTGCGCTGTTTATTCTTAAACTTCCATCTGGAATGGAAATATTTTAAATCTGTTTTTCTAAATTAGGTTAGTCAACCTAAAAGAATTCGGGAGTTCGGCATCATATTGTTAATAAAAAAAAACATCACATATCATTACCAATTTTTAGTCAAGTTTAGAAATTGATTTTATTGTGAATGTACGTATTCACTCACTAGCAATTTGAACGTGCCATATGAATGCTTGAAAATATTATCACGTTTCTGTTAATATTTCTTTTTTCTTCAAATGCGTTGGATTGGCCCCACACAAACAAACAATGTAGTGCTTTTAAAAAGTGACAACTTCAACAACAAAACTTTCTTCATATGTACATATGTATTTATAAATATTTGTATGTGTTACACATGCATACATATTAGCACATAGCATACTCGTATATATATACATACAGATGTACATATAAGTAGAAGAAAAAGCGATCTTCCCAAAAAAAGTAATATCAAAGATTTGAGTGCGGTTCTTTTATCTGTCATGCCAAAGCGTTGTCATTTGTCATATTTTCTGCTGTTATTGGTTTTTTTCTTCTTCTTTATTGCTATTTTGTTGTTTTTGTTTTGCTGGCATGACATTCGGAGAAAAACATACAAATACCTTTTGTGTGCGCATGCAATAAGTAGTCATGTGTGTGTGTGTGTGTCTTGTAACACTGCGCATATATTTCATGTGCATGTGAGTGTATTTGTGTGCGTGTATAATAGATACAATCCGCTGTTATTCATTGCTGTTGTTGTATTTATTACTGCTGGGACGAACGCCATTGCCATTCGCAGTGCGACGTTAATTAAAATTAAAATTAAAAAAGCCAACAAAAACGAGTACAACAAATGTAGCAACAACAAGCAGAGTTGGGCGCGATTTCTCGTGGTTTACGAGTTTTCTTCATGAGCGTGAAGAAAATGTAGAAAAGCGCTAGAAAATGTAGAATAAGCATAAAATCATGCAGACAATTTGGAAAAGTATAAAATTACGCAGCAAAAGATATAAAACTAAAGTTCGATATTAACTGATTGCCAAACAAAATTGTCAAATTGTTGTCACATAATACAGTTTGACAATAGCCTCTAATTTCGTAGCTTAATGGACTGAGCTTCAATGTTTTGCAAAATGTGCATTTAATTTGTATATGATTCATAAAGTGTTTCTCATAAATTTCAAGAAAAATAATTACAAAAATTTTCATCTTATAAATTCGCCTATATTTTTATATAGATTGTAGCAGTTCTGTTAATATTTTATGTATCTTACGTTTTCGACATATGCAAAATAATACACATTTTTTTACTACTAGGTTTTTTTTAATACAATATCTTTTTTACACCAACAATTTGCTGGGGAAATTATGATTAAGATACAAATTCCTGTATTTCAGTAGATAAATTAAATCAGGGGGGGGGAAGTTGATGGTCAAGTTGATACACCTCAGGGATGATCGAATTATTTCCATATTTTCACTTTAAAAAAAATTATTACATCGCAGAAACTTTAAGACATAAATTAAGGGTTTGTATAGGGGAAAATTGAGAAAACTAATGCACCACCAAGCTCTGCTAAAAGTATTGGATTATATATTTAATTAAAATTTTTATGTACAAAATAGCAAAGGGTTTCACCTTAGCTTCCCCTACATACTCTACATGGTTTCAAGAGTTTGATACCTGCAATTTTCTTGTGTAGAAAATCCAATATTTTACATATGTATGTAAAAAATTCGGCACAACACTGTCAAGCAAACACACTAACTCTTTGCAATAGATGGACCCTATATAGCACATAACATACTAGTATATACGACGTCGCCCTCACTTGTCAAATGTGACACATTTTCCTTTCATTAAAATTGAGAATTTAAATGCATTCATTTTTAAATGTCGGCTACTCGTCTCTGGCTTTTTGTGGTCAGTAGTGCATGAGAAAATTGCACAGCTGGCTGACAGCTTTATTAGCAGCACGGTTGTGTGTGGGAGTAAGGGTGCGGTGTAGTGGCTGAAGTTCTTTGATGGTGATGCGATCGATGATGTGGCAGGCTGCTCTCCGCCTCATCATTCTGTGAGGAACCTGCATGAAATGTAATGCATTGGAAATCAATGTACTCAACGCAAAAAGGTATCTGACATCTTCACAGGACTTCAATACAATTTTTTCAACACATTGTTAAAAGATCAGCTCTTTCAAAATTTTAAATATGTTCAAATACTTTATAGTACTAATTAGCTTTTATCCGTAAAAAATTACGTTCGACTCGAAAATATAAACCTAAAAAAGCAATTGCATAGTTTTTGGCTTATAGTAATGCTTACAGTACATACTAGTACCAGAGACAGTTTATTAGAATAACACAATATTAGAATAATAATAAACTGTCTCTGATAGTACAGTACAGTATACACCTCAAAAGGTAGCTTTCAGTCTTTTACAAGTTCTTTAAATGATTTTTCCTAAAAAGCTCTACCGTATTTTCAAAAGAAATGAATACTTTGATATATAAAACTTTATTGAAGATTTAGTTGATTTTATTTGAATTGGGTGGAGCTGATGGTTTTGCGTGTTGTCCTCGAAAATTGCCAAAACGGAACGAAGCGACCGCCATGTTGCCAGTTGATACTTTCAGCCCGCCCACATGCATCCCTGGGTTTCATTACTGGGTTTCAATCTCTTATAACAAAGTTTACAACTAATTGAATTTTGATAACGTAAAATCAAAGTAGGCACATATGTAGGTACTTCATAAAGTTGATTTTCAATATACCTTGAAATTTCCAAAGTCAAATAATCCTAGCTATTTATGCTGTTAAATTACAAAATCTCTATCTCTCCCATGAGGGTTTTATAAACTGAAAGAAATTTTAAATATATTCAAAACGTAAATATTAATTTTGGTATAACTATATAACTATAACAAACATGACCTACTATTTGGGAGCAAATAGATGTGTTATAGATACGTAACCAGAAATAATCTGTGGCGGTTCTCGAAAAATATATACGACTTGATTCGAGAATGAAAAAAATATGCTTTAAAGCGAACTTTGCATTAAATTTTTGTGAAATGTTTTATTTTTAAAATAAGCTATCGACTTACCTATCTGCCTTGAAATGAGAAGGCCTTGAAGCAACTCAAATATTCAGCATAATAATTCGCTTGACAACTTTTTTATGCTCACGGCAAAAGCCAGAAACTATACAACAGTTTTAACAGATCTATGCAATTGAGTATAAAATAATTAAAAACACTACATAAATATGTCACTAAAATCTTTCCATTTTCGCTTCTTTTCAGCTTTAAGATTATGAAACTCTTCCCCTACATGGTAGAAATGAAATAGCTAAAATGTGTTTTGGGGATTTGTGTCTCGCAGGCCGCATATATGGAAAATGCTCGGAAATGGCCTGAAGATTGGCCCGAAAAAGTGTTCAAGGCGGTCCGCGGGTTGGCCACTCACTCCTCATTTGGAGGTTATTTCATTTAATGGTTACAATTCTGAAATTTTTCAGGAAAATCTTATTATAACTATTTTTAAAATTTATTATTTAGCTATCAGCTGCTTTAGGTTGCTCTTCAAAGCTGATCATTTTATGCTTAACTACATTATAAGCACTTCGATGAATTCCGAAATTTAATTCTTTGGTTTGGCAGTTGTTTAGTTTTGTTTTAAATATCAACATGCCATTCTGCTTTTTGTTCCATTGTACCCTGGCGTGCGCCATAGCAATAGCCCAGTAACCTCGGTGCGGTGTAATAAAACTTTAAATAAACTGAACCATTTTTGCAATAAAACTTAAGCATTGCTCATAACAAAATTGCTTAGCATTGCACAAATAGTTTGTGTGTGTGTGTGTGTGTGTGTGTGTAAGTGCATGTATGCGTCTGTCATATTTCAATGAAGTGCGCTGCGGACATGTGACCAATTAATTCTGAATTCCTGCGAGGCAGTTAAACAATGAACACAACAACAATGAAAACTTATTAAATCATTACAACTTGAGATGTGAAAATTTAAAATGAAAAATTCAATTTTCCTGCAGCAAAACAAGTGCCGATTGTTGTTGGTGCATTTGTTCATTTGTATGAGTTACGCAACGCTGGCGCGAGAATACAACAACAACATCTCTTTACTTTATCTATCTGTGTTAAATGAATGTAAATTGCTGACAGTGCACTTCAGTGTATTCGTTAGAATCGAAGCCAATCGAATAGATTCGATTCGCAAGTGAATTGCAACAGTCGCGCGGCACCACAGTGATCAAAAAATACCAAATTGCAAGGTAAAAACTTTTTATTTCTAATTATCAGATTCTGAAATAAAACTGATAGTATTCAAAAAAAGAATCAATTTAATTTGACTTTATTGTAAACATTAATTTATGTAAAGCAAACGAAAAAAATCTATGTCAAACTTCCAGTAAGCTTAGGAAGTGCCGTTTGGAACTGCACGAGTGGGCTGCACGAATGGTAGATTTCTGTCTCTTGCATTATCTAACTTTCTATACGGGGCTGCTATCTGGCATCTTGCAGTCAGATTCGCACCATACGTTCCATCTAGAATATTTTTGAATCCAGACATAACCCCTTCTAACTGAGCCCAACAAGGTATGAACAACAACCGTTATTTACTGTGGTAGCTAGAAAAACAAGTAAGAAAGCATCAGTCAATCAATGAAATTGTGGGTGCATTAGATTTATCTCCCACATAGTGACGATTTATATGAAGAGTGGGCATGTTTATTACTCAACTTTGTGCAAACTTATTACAATTGCTTATTTCTAAGTAAAAAAGATGATGCTTTGCTTTAGGGCAACCACTATTTATTTTTGACCACGCATTATACGAGCTTGGTGCACTGTGCAACGCAGCGTCAAGCTGAGGCAGGCAGCGCAGGCGTAGCAGTGCCGGGCTCCCAATCGCCTCATGAGCGATAATTGCGCTAATAACTAAAATTGATTTTTACACCGCTTCAAGATTGCACAGCAAATTGCTGTTGACTCGGACTGACACACGCGCCCGGTTGTCGCACGCAATCCAGTGGATACTTGGCCTGTCAGGCAGCTAGTAGCTAGTTTGCACAGCAAGCAAATGCAGTTAAGATTTACGCTACACAAACAAACTAAACACACACAGACGCACGCACACCCCCAATACAAGTACACAAAGCTCAATTAGAAATGCAGTTCGAGATATAAGTAGATATTCGCCAAAGATATACCGCGGGATAGTTTCAGTTAGTTCTGCTACTTTGAATCCACCGCGCAGATATGAAATTCAATTGAAAATTCCATTAGCGACGTTGGAGGGGTATGGGCCGAGGTCTCACGGGCGGTAGTGTCGAGTGGTGAGGCACCGCATCAGCAGCAGCATATCATCATCAGCGTTTGACTCGGAATCATCGGCGATAGCAGCTGCTCGAGCTACTTGTACTGATGATGTAAGCTTCGAGCCACCAACACTCACAATTCCATTTCAACAGCTTTACACTGTGGAAAATAAATGCTTCGCAAGTTGGGAGCATTACAGAGCGGCGAGAGGAGGGGCGAGTTTCTTAGCAGTCGATGTAGAAATGTTCTTCCGTGTTCATATTCCTAGCGCTGTTCTAGTTCGAAGGGATGCTGTATTTGGTTGCATTTCTGAGCACTTCATTCATCGAAACGTAGAAAATGTTTTCGAGTTAGTTGGATCTCTCAAAATATGACAAGCTTGGCTTAAATACATTTCAAATTGTTTCGCATGTTCTGCATTCCCGATTTTCTATTCGTTTATTCAAATATCCAGTAATCCGCATAATCCCGTTTTTTCATCATGCATTTGCGCTTTTTCATTATGTTTATGGACAGCCAATAATTCGAATTCAAACTTTTTGCCATATTTATATATTGAATACTTAAACCAAAACTTTTGATGCAGGTAAAGCTTTAACAAATATTTTAAATCAAATATCAAAATGAACAAGACACAAGAATCAAGACACCACTGTGCATTTGAAGAATATGAACTTTTTCCTTTCCCCAAAGAGCCTTCAAGAAATTTTGTATATTTTTGAGAAGTCGTCTACAAAATCTTAATATGATAAAGAGATACTCAAACACAAATAGTGCAAAAAGTAGCAGTTATTTAGCGAAAAAGTTAAAAAGTCAGTGTTATTCAACAGGTCGAAAAGGTAGTATTTATTTCTTATTATGTATATTTCAAGTATTTTTCAGGCTATATCTTTACCACTAACCACTAACCACTTCGAGTAGCGCTAAATCCTTTCGAGAACCAATTCAAGCCACTACAGGGTATAAAGGATAGTTATGTTTTCTTAACAAGATTTGAGAAAACTCCCCTTAAGCCAATCCAACTTTTATGACTCATCTCAGTAGTTATCCATATGCGTGTCAAGCTAGGAACATGGAATCAGTAATCCAGCTATCAGGTATCCGTTCTATTGCTCTTGCATGCGAATTGCAATTTTTTATGACTTGCTCAAGTTGACAAAATTAAGGAACAAGGAAACTATTGTCACTGATAATATCTTTCGAAAAGTTCTTTTATTAAAGAACATTAAAGAATAGATCTTAATAAATTTAGTGGTTTCATTTCGCTTCACTGCTAGGAACATTTTAATATTTCCATGATCATTGATTCAATGCTGTATTAGATTAGTAACTATGGGAATAAAGATTAGCGATATGATGATTCTCCAGCAACACGCCGCCATAGCAAAAAGTATAAGATTTCTAAGAAGGAACTGCGTATCTGATCTTGTATCTTTTTAGATACCATTCGACTGCTTCAAAGAGAAGTTCCTTTTTGAATTTTATGTGCGCACCTAAATACATATAATGACTCAATGGCATACAAATGATTTTGACATCTTGCTCGAATCGTAGTTAAATTGCATTTTTATTTTGATGTCCCGAAATACATTCAAATTAATTAGCTTTCAAAAGAATCTACTATAGACTATAGTAACTGATGTTATGCTCGTTGCCACCACCAAATGCATAAATATGCTATATGCTATGCTATATGTACAAGTACATACATACATATGTATGTATATATTTATTGGTCAATTTGCAATAAATACTACTTTTTTTTCCAAGTGTATAAATTTAATGAATCTTGAAATGCTAATTTCAGTTAAAGTTTTTGTGGGCGTTTTGTTAGCTATTGTTTTTGTTGTTATTGCTGTTGCACTGTTTGTTGTTTGCTTTTAAGCATTCTTTTTTTATAGCCTTCTATTGCAATTCAACCATGAGACACACGCATTCACATACACATACACATACAGAGGCACATAGAGAACGGCAAAAAGAACCCGTATCTTAAAAATACTCGCATACATATATTTCAGAATACAATTTATCTGTGTTCATTTGCTGTTGCCATCGCTCCACTCCACTCCACACCCCACCACTTTGCTTTTCTCCACTCTACAACGACAAGACCCAAACGCTTGAAAATGAGAATAGACACTTCAAGGCCAACTTCTTTATAAATGCCAAGCACAGATCGCGCGCTTGTATGTGATCCAAACAGCGGATTCGTGGCACCGTTTACAGTGGATAAAGGATTACGGTCTCACAAAGATACATACATACATATAGTATGTATATACTCGTATACTGTATGCATGTATGCAATTTAAAGGCTGCTGATCCGCTAATCCATGGATCCACCATCTACCAAATGCGCAACACTTCGGTTCGACAATCGGTAGAGATCAAATGGCAAGCTATCTTTGCCTGTATCTAACTCTGAAGTCATTGTCAGGTTTTTGTGTGTGTGCCAACGTGTTCATTTACATTCTATTCACTCACGCTCACAACATTTGGCACTTAAATATCGCTTTCCATGCCTGGGTCGCAGCTTTAACTGCCTTCATCCAGCGCCGTTTCGATCATTAATGTCAAAAGTTTGCATCGTTTTTATGGTTTCGTTTCATTTGGCATGGCATTTCGGCTCCGCTCCAATAATTTTTAATTTGTCATCATTTTTTTTCAACACGATTTGTGCAAAGATATGAAAGCGCATTGTCTGAACTGAACTATGCTTGGTTTTTGGTGTAGATATCCGTTCTTCTTTGCGTTGCGGCCTGAAAAATCTATTGTGACTATACAATGTATAGTATACATTGTACATACACATATAAGAACGCCGCACAAACGTTCTCCGCTGTGACTTTTCTTCAGGAGCATATCTTCAAGAGATACTGCAGTTTAGGTTTTACCAGGATTTTACCGACTAAACCCATTCCCTATTTCAAGATATCGAAGCAGACCGTTTTGTTTTGGATCCCTTGTCTTCTCTGCCAAAAGAAACTACTTTTTTAATCAGTTCATCTATCGCTATGCATACTCTTCGTTAATCAAATGTCGTTCATTGGCACACTGCGCACCGCAATTCTTATCCTCTCATTGCACAGATAGCAACTATTTCTACTCCTGTCTTCCTCGGAAATTTTTGGGTCTCCTTTACTTCTGCTTAAATAGAACGAGCACACACAAGTAAAATTTAGCAAAATGAATCTTCGAAACCAATCCATATAAAATTATGAAAAAAACATTGTTGGAATCTACGGACGTGGCCCTTTCTAACGATACGATATACAAATATTTATCTTTCTTTGTCCGACCCGAAAAATATCATTTGTAAAAGTGTGATGAATCTCGCGGGCCAGAAAAATTTTCTAGGCGGGCCGTGGAATGTCCAGTGCTGCTGTAAATGATGATTGTTGTGTGACGATTAGAGCTGTCAATCCCGAAAAGTGGTAGCTCCGGGATCCAAATTTCATTCCGGTATCGGGATTTTTCAAACACATTAGGTTAGGTTAATCTGGCTGCCTAAGAAGAAGGCCACGCATAGACCCTGTTGTGTCATTAGCGATATCAGTTGGAGTTCCGTTTAGGAGTTGTCAAAGTAGTGATCTGTCAGAATTTGGTTGTTTTTCACAAATTTCGAAAGAGGCTTGATGCCCAGTTTCGAGATCTGTTCGAGCCCCGAGAAGAATGGTGCTACTAAACAAGTCAGACGAGCTCCAGCGATGGCGGGGCAGGAGCACAGTATGTGCACCTGTGTGACAGCTTTACATTCTATACTTGGGAGAGTCAGTATAAACCTAGTATACTTTTCGTCATAGGACTTGTGCATGGTTTTGGAAGTCGCACAGGTGCCTAGGTTGTTCCACCTGATCCTCGTTTCAAACACATTAACTCGCCTTACAAATGCAATCCAAAAACTTCTAATTTAACAAATAAACGTAACAAGCTCATGATTTTAAAAAATCAGTCAAGAAAAGTACATTCCAACTGATCTCCTCTCCAACATTTTTTATCGCTTCCACTTATTGATGTCCATTTTACTATCTTCTGCCTGTGACCCTGAAGAAATGCCAAATTTCAGAAAAAGTTATCTAATTTCCTATGTAAAAAAATATTCCGGAATCCCTGGATTTTTGGGACTGCCAATGTCCAGAGTAACCTGATATCATTTCGGGATCTCATTGATTGGTAAGGATAATCAGCGTTCGCCACTTCATATCTGACTTTTGACATTCAACCATTTCTGTTTGTGTGGTGCGGGGCAACAAAGGAACCTGACAACGAGTAATACATACATATGTACATACAACTGCAATTATCGCTAGCAGCTACATTGAGCAAACTTCAAGGTCAACTTCCGTTGCTGTTTCTGTTGTTGTTGATGTTGTTGTGTCGTTTGACTGATGACAGTTGCTTTCAATGCACCGGACAACTTTTTCTGACTTCGCATCTAACAATCGTTAAGCGATCAAACTCGCAGGCCAGCGGCGATCACCGTTCGACGACGATCGCTGAACATTGGCTGTGGCTTATGCAATTAGCATGCAAATTCCCAACACTATCCAGCTTAATTGTAGCTACGTGATTTTCACTTGACATGCAACCAACAAGACAAAGTCGAGAATCACACTCAGCCCGACCAGTGAAGTTGTTTGTCTAAAGTTCGCCCGTATGAAAATCGAATTGTCTTTATACAACAGCAACAACAGCAACCACTACAGTCGCAATTAAATTTAATTACTTGCCACTGGGATGTGATTTTTTATGGCTATTATTTTTACTATCGGAAAATCAAATATGCCCGTATAAGAGATATAGTTGTACAATTTACAAAATGTGCAGCTGTAATTAAGGTGACCGTACGCGTTTGGCAAATGATTGAAAATTACTCTAAAACTTTACAAAACTGTTTTGGTTTTTAGGTTTTTTTGGTAATTTTTTGAAATGTTTGCACTAAATTATTGCAGGCGCGTATCAACATGAAGTCGGACTTATTCCATTTATGGAAACGTAATTAATTCCATTACTCAGAAGAATTATTGAGCTCGAATTGAAGATATTTTGTACTAGCTATATTAATCGAAAACTACATACGACCCCAAAAGTACAAAGAAACCTGAAAAAATCGGTTGCTTAGTACCAGGCTCATACTTATACTCAAAGCTCGACTCTACCATTCCTGGTTCACATGTAAACGGAATCATTTTGTTTTAGCAAAGTGATATAAAGAAGAAATTCGAAAATACACTCGAATTCTGACGTGGTGGATGTGATATGCTTAGTTGAGAATGTCATCATGGCCTACTTAGAATTTCGAGATCACATTATATACATATCTTATATATAAAACGCAGACTGACTAAACAGCGTTTGCCTGCAGCCTGCTGCCTGCTGCAGCCTGCTGTCCACTTTATGCCTTATACGACTTTAGACGAGTCAAATCAGTTCGTTGTGTAGCCCAGTGGGTAGAGGCGCGCGCTTGCATTCGGTAACTCGACAGTTCATGGGTTCGAATCCCAGCTCCGCAGGTTTTAAAATTTGTGTTTTTATTTTTTTTTATAAGCTTTTTTATTTTTTACTTTGCTTTGCCTTTAATTGGTTTACTAGCTGTCGTGTATACAGGCACACACGACAGGTGGCCCCACTTGTACTATATATTATATAGCTATCTCGCTCAATACAACGTTCGAAGTCTTTATTTTTATTTAGTTGCTTTAATCGAGGTAGCACTGTATATAATTGGCACAACAGCCCCATTTTGACAAGAGTAACTAAAGTCAAATTCGATAAATTGCAGCAATTGAAATGTTTTGAAAGAAATAAGAAGAAAGGCAAAAATTGTTACGGTAAAGCTAAATATAAATATTTTATATAAGTTGATTTGATGACAGTCTAAACTATCGAAAAATGTCTAGTTTTCGTAGTACTTCCTCACGCCCTAGCACATGTCGCCTAATTAAGAAAGTTATAGTTAGGGAACTGAAATAAATTTGATTTCATTCCATTTCAATAGTCCTTAATATAATTCCTTTGACAGCGTATGAGTGTTTCCGAATTTGATTTGCCAAACTCTATTTCCGGCTACCTGCACTCATCTCGAACTAGAGAGACTTTACTTTGACGTTAACCATTTCGAATATCAGAAGCTCAATGCTTTAAGCTGAATTTCAATGAAATTGCTATCGGAAAGTTTTCAGTAGCGCTGCCGGAATCTCTTCAATGCCTTTAAAAGTGGCTAAAGGCCTCACAGCCGCATGTGAGTCACAGAGTGTGCGCCTTTTGCATTTCTGATTAGAACATCTTTGTTGTTGTATTTTTTATAGCACAATTTCCGGTACACGCTGACTTTTATGCGTTCAAAATAAGCAAGCAATCAAATGACAGGGTTGCATCAGCAGTGCATTTGCTAATTTATGTGAGCTTTTCTATTACTTTTTAATTAGGGCAACAACAACAAAAATATCGAAAAATTACATATAATTATTTGTTAGTCACTAACGTTAAAGTTGATATTCTGCAATTCACAATATTTTCCAAGCTCATTTCAAATTCAAGGTTAAACATTTGTCAGCAACTACAGCAACAACATGTCGGCATGAAAAAGAACTAATAAAGAAACTTAAGACTGACAGCAAGAACGAACAAAAAATCGTTAATATCATGTTGTTGTTGCTGTTGTTGTTGTTTCGAGGCAAACCTTTTCGTTGTAGCAGCAGACATCGACAGCAGACAATTTTTCGAAAATATTTTGATGTACATATTTTTGTATTGTTGTTCTACAAGCAAAAATATTCATTACTTTGTACTTTCCATATTTTATTTTGAAATAATAAGCACTTTATATAATGCACATGAGGTCTGAATGAAATAACCACCTAACGAAAACTAAATGCATAGCAGCAAGCATAAAACATGATTTTAATGTTACTGATACTGTAAAAGGAATTATAATGCGCGCCTCTGTCTGAGCATATTCAATAAAAAAAGTTAGTACAAATACAAAAAAAATCGCTAACTGACAAAATTGTTAATTTCTTGCCGTCATCTGTCTGCCGCCAACTCAAAAAAAAAACAAGATAAAAGAAGAACGAGAATGCTTAACTGCCAAACGAATTTCGAGATTTCTCAGCATTTCAAATTAATTACATGACCAAAAAGGCCACAACTGTTGGGAAGGAATTCATAGAAGACCGGTTGAGAGCTTAGCCGTTTCTCATTTGATGACGTGCATGGTCACCGTCCCTGCTCCGCACCCACCACTTGCCCTCTTCGCGCGCTACCCGGCTGCCACAGTGCGCGGCTGAGGAGTCTGCATTGGGCGCCGGGATCGAACCCGGCCTGTCGTTATGCCGCCTCTTCGCGGACGCCGTCTCGAATGTCTCCGTCTAACGTCTTTTGCATTTGAAATATCGCGCTTCTGGCTAGATTGGTGTGGCGTGTGAAACTGGTTGGATGACTCTTGACGTTTGCCATATTCTTAGCTTCTTAGCCATGGCTCTGTCGCTTGGAGGCTAGCCAGCGCCTGTGGCGCATATTAGCATACCCAAGCAAAGTAGACGCAAGCGAGTTGGCTTAATTTATTAGCTCCGAGCGGGAGTGACTTACAAATGAGCGGCGATAAATCAGCGCAGCTTTGTGTCGATATGGCACATTTTGTTCTTGTTGTATTTTTGGTTTTTATTAGATACATACATATGTACATATAATGTAATTGTGAATTTGGCAGCGAACGGAAGATCAGATAGTCAGAGATGGATAGAGATGTAGCTTTCACTACTATTGTCCCAGGATGAATTTTAAAAAAGAAAAAGTTCTGGTTGAAACTGCAACGTTCTCTTTGTATACCCCACCTCTGGTAATAGCCCATATCAAGTTTGTACTAGTATTGTAACGCCTTAAAGGAGGCGTTCTAGGCGTAGGTTTAAGTACATACTAGCACATATAGAAATGATGCGAAACGTTTTCTCTTTCATTTTGCGTCTGTCTGGGTGTATATATCCGATCTGAACAAAAAGCCGGTGCCCTGTTGCATCGATACCTTCTCTGGGGGTTAACATTTCATCGAACCACTTCGGTATTGATTTGAATAGGACATTCCTTATCAACATATTCAAATGAAAGTAAACTAAAAAGTATTTTTATATAGGTACATATGTTCAGATCAATATTTTGATTTTACTCAATAGGCATAAAAAACAATAAAAAGGTTGCGATTCGTTTTTTTAAAGAAATGTTTTGTGTAGTTTACAATGTAAAAAAAATTGTATGTTGCGTGTATCGAGGACTGCGTTGAGTGCGGTAATTTTCGATATGTAAATGTGCTTGGCTTATACGTACATACATACATACATATGTCATACATATTTTTTTGCGGATGATTCAAAGGGCTAGTCACTGAAAGCAGCTGTGCAAAACCCTGTCGAAAAAGAAGATTTTCATACAAAGCTTTTGGATGGGATCGAAACCTTTAAAAAAACCATACTAATATAAACCAGCTTTCCAGAAAGATCATTTTCATAAAGAACTGTAATTCGGTGCCAAATAATTTATGCATACATACCTACATAAGTATATGGTTGCTTGTATTATGGCTCTATTACCCGCAACGATTGACAGATTGGAAGGATAAAAGTTTGAAAGCCAAGCTGAAACAGTGTAAAAAAAGTTGCTAACATACTAAAATAATTGCAATGACGTGAATTTATAACTGAATCTAATAACTTCATATTTTGTTTCGACACACATCCGTCGACATCCGCTATCATGCAACCTCCGTGCCTAACAGCGTCATTCATTATTCAAACTTCAACACATAATCTAAAATATTTTAGCACAGGAGCTTCTCAGTGTGTTAAGTCTTAATGCGAGGGGTTGCAGCTCCAATCCCTGGCAGACTCACGTCCTAAAAAGCAGTCAATTTCAAGTCGAGCTGGCGCAATCAGAGGTCCTTCCCAGAACAAAAAAATTTTAAGAGAATACGCTACGTTATATGAACTGGACTTTTATTTAATAATAAGAAAGCTTGGCCTGAGCCTCATTTATAAGGATTGTTGAGCCCATTTATTTACAGGGTGCGTTTTATGTTTCAGATCGAAGTTTTTTTAAAGCTTTTAAATGAAAAACAATTTTATAATTTATAATTAATTGATTGATTATCTGGTCTTTAACATTTAGTATAGAATATGATATCAGTCAAGTGGCCGCCTCTGGCCGTAGCGTAAAGGCGAGCTCTTTTAAGCACAGCTCTTCAATTTCCCAGTTCTTGTGAACGGCGTCGATGAGGGGTAACCGGACATTCTGGAACTCCCTTCCTCACTGTTTCAACCTTTTCTGGTGTACGTTGCCTTGATTGTCGCCCAGTCCTTGCTTTATCTCCCAGTGTATGCAGATATTCGAATTAAACGCTGAATGATTGACCTGCTCGGGATATTAACACCATACGTACTAATCTGCGCATATTCACATTTGAACCATTTTTTATTTATACAACATGCTTTAATAATTTTAACACGTTAAATAGCAGAATACTCGATGTTGAAGAAATATCGAAATCAGGCAGAAATCTGCAGTTTCCAGGCGAATAACGAACGCTCGGAGTTGCTACGTTAACTTTTCTCTTCTTTGCTTCAATGAACCCACGAATCCCAATCAATATTCTCATCAATATAAATACGTCGAAATATGTTTGCAACTTTATTCTTATATTATTTAACTAATTTTTTATGTAAATTGACGAGCTGCTTATCGTCGCCTCGTCAGCGCTCCTCGCTTCACTTCCACACTTGCACGACACTCCATCTCCACGTGCCGCTTTACAGAGTTCGTCCAATGAAGTGCCACTTTCCAGCTTTTGAGCAAATCAAATGGCCTTGATTTGCCCAACGAAAACACACAAGAAAACTACAGCAAAAAAAGAACACTTATTATGTGTTACGTAATTTTTATAGCTGTTATTTACATAAATTTTTTATTTTCCATTTGGTTCTTGCAGGGTGCCACCCTGTTGTCGTTTGCCCTTGGCAACAATGGCCGAACAACTTGCTGCGCTATAATGGAGCTTTCGTTGCTCGCTTTATCAGGCAGCACTTCTACTTCATCTAATTGAAATTGGCTGTTTTCGACGCTGCTGTTGTGTGCTGCACAGTGGCGCGTGTGCTTAAAATTATGCCACGCTTCTGAAATTAATGTAAGGTTTTTTGTTACATAACAGGCGCTCATATACAGCACATTGAGGAAATTTCTTGTACTTTCCAGCTACGCCTGTAGTTCGCACTTTTTATTTAATGATTCACTCCAAATCCATCCCAGGGTCGATAGATAGATCAGCATACTTTTCTTTTGAAATTTTATATAACATACATATGTATGTATATATACAAATTTTGTGAGAAATTAATTTGCAAGGGGTAATCTTATTTGTATACGTTCGCACTAACCTAACCGACATATGTACATATGTATATGTACATATGTATATAAAAGCAATTCTCTCGATTTTTTTATGTCAACCATTAACAAATTCTTTAATAGTTTCCATTCTCTGACATTAACCTATATTTTTAACTTAATACATATTAACAAATTAATAATATGAATATTTCTTTTTATTTATTTCTTTTTAACCTATGTATGTATGTAAGTACAAGATTTAACAACTTTTGAAAATACATACATATAATATACATTACATATTGTATATAAACAAACATAATTGGCACTATAGCCCGGGTAACAGTGGCTTAGGCCCAGGTTTCTCGCATTAACTTGTATGTTCGTTGTATTTTAGCATAAGTTAAAGGGATCTACCAATTAATCTATGGTTCAGGATTGAGAAGAGCTGCCAATTTTTCGCGCAAGCTGGCGCCGAACATTGAAGCAATTTGAAAACAAATTATCTTTCTGTCCAGGTACGAGTCTGCTGGGTTTCGAACCAGCGACCTCTCGCATCAGAGACCGAGCAAAACTCAACCATGCGGTGAATACGCAAGAAATTATAGTATAAATGTTGCAATAGTAGTAAGAACATAATAAACATAATCATACATTGTTATCTTTCTAACATTTATCGCAAATACTTTTCCAAGAAACACACATTCGATGCAAACGATGTTGGCCCAAACGATTAAATTAGTGTTCCAGAGTTAACTATTTAATTTTTATTAGACCCCTTTTTACTACTACTTGAGAGTTTTAATACAATTTAGTTCATCAGGCGACAACCTTGTCGCTAGTGCTACTTATTCACTATTATTTGTACGAGAATTTTACAAATTATAAATAAATAAAGTAAATGTTGTCTTAAATGTTATTCGTATATTTTTTACTTCTAAAAACTTTTCAGGCCATTTTAGATCAATAAATAAATTTTACCTTCTATCACCCACTTGACTCCACGGAGTTTAAATACCTTAGAACGGGCCTTTTTACTCTCAGAAAAACTGAACTAAAATAAAAGTTGGGTTAAAATTAATAAAAATATGTTGACTGGTTTATAAAACCTCTACCTGTCTTTCTAATACATAAGAGTAAAACAATTTACAATACGAGCATCGGGATTCAAAATGATTATTTGAGGGATTCTACAGAAACTGATTAATTGAGGTAAGTTATGTCGTTTCAGACCATCGGCCAGTTCTTAAATTAAATTACATGTATTATGGATAAAACTGGTTCGACTTTCTGAACATTTGCTTTAAATTTCTCTTGGAGCACTGTTCAGACATGGATTCACTTGGACCAGTATGCATACTATAAAAACAACACTCCCGACTTTTGAATGAGCTTCCAGAAGATATATATCTGCTCACATTCAAAGCACATCCGTATCGAAACGTTTTAATGACAAATTGAGGAACTTAATCCAACATGTTGATATGTAGTGTCACCTTAGAGTTGAATTGCTTCCTTCACTATAAAGCAGCAGTGTTCTTGTTCATAGTACCTTTAAGATTATAGTTGTATAAATTTGATAAACATTTTTTTTTATGTTTTGTTTTGAGCAATCACTTTGAATAATTGTTAAACAAATTTTAATCTCGGTTACTCTGTTCAAATGCAATTACTTTTACCAAGCCAAATCACATTCTGTAACAAAGATTAACAGGAACGTTTCTGACTAGATTTCGTAATGGGATTGTTATTAACAGTTTGAATGAGCACACGTAAAATCCAATTGGAAACCAAGGCCAAATGTTGATTTTCTAATGAATGCAAAATAAATTAATTCCGAACTTAACTGAGTTATTGGAATTAGCCGATTCACAACGACTCATATTATTCTTTAGATTGAATTAATATCTAATTAAGTTCATTAACTTAAAAATAGGTTCTTAGTTTTAGTTCATCACTTTCGAATTGTTCTTTTAAATGTTTCTTACATGTTGGTACGCCCGCAATTTGTATAGGAGAGAGAAAAAGACTGACTTGTTTTAAACACAATACAGCAAGTCCCTATCTCGCTCCCACATAGGTTGCAGAACGTTTTCAGAAACAAGAACATGATAAGCAAAAGAATTTGCTTCAACACATTTAACCAAAAACCTTGGCTAGTTTTGTAAAATTAATGTTAGTTGGCCCAGAAGAAAATTCAACAAAAAATTTATCAAATAGAGACACGTCCAATGATGGTAGGAATAAAAACAAGCACGTTACTGTGTGTGCGCTCTACAAAAACATCCAACGTAGTCCACCGTGCAGTTCCAAATGACGTTTGAAAACGGAACGGAACGAACGCGCTGACGAACCACAGAACGACAAACGAACTGCAAAGCGCGCGAAAACGAAGCGACGCACGAACCAACGGTGACTACAACAAAAACAATGCGCTACAATTCGACGAAACTGCAAACGCACGAGCTCCTTCTCGTCTGAAAGCACTCTGCTGACCGATTACGAACACGCGGAATTGAAGCAGTTGTTGGGCTTTTTCGAACCGAGCGAACGACACGAAATCGCAGTTGGTTGTTGTTGTTATTGTTGGGTTTAAGGGGAAACGGTCGACGAGTGCCACACGGAAGCACGAGTTTAACCAATTGGTTCTTGCTTTTTACTTTAGCGAGTAAAACAGAGCTTTTTCAACAGAAATTAATTCTGCGTTCATTAACCATAACCGTCTTAGTCGAGTTAGAACGAAATCGAGTTATTAATGCCATCAGCGTTTCTTAATACAATGCTATAAAATTTTTGTTTGATCTTTAGGGCGGCAATTATCCATCAAAACCTAATAGCTTTTACATGCACATACTGCCGTGAGAATTTGAAACTTTGAACTGTTCTCCTGACAAACTTAAAAACAGACTTAGGCGGTTATGGCTTGTGACCACAGAATTAAGGCGACTGGTTTGGTTGCAAGAAACAATATGGCATAATGTACCAAAGCGTAGAAAAAAACCAAAAGATAGATACTCAGCATGAAGTCATCAAATATGTAAATGGCAAAAGGAAAATAAAAACTGATGAAATGAGAAAAAGGCGCGCAACGTTGCACTGGGGCAAGAGAAAAATCAGGAAGCGTCAATTTTCAATTTATGCCAATTAAGAAATTTTAATCGTAGGAAGGAAAATTTTAAAATTGTCCAAAAAACTTATTCACGAAATTAATTAATTTGGAAAATTTATTATAAAAATTAATCTGGTACGAATCAGCTTATTGCGTAAGTCCACTCTCTTTCTCCCTGCTGGAGCAGAACAGTGCTCAACTAATTTGCACCTGGCCATTTTTCTCTCCTTTTTCGCGTATACTAATTGCCCAGTCTTGAAGTATTTTAAAATTTACGTAACAATTTCGCAATGATTCATCGTTTCTTGCACGTTTAACTTTTGCAGGCTAAAAATATCCTAATTTTTTTCGCACAAAATGGAAATTCACTAAGCACACGAGCTCTTGCAGACAATTTTTAATCACCGCCGTTAAACGAAAAATTTTTGAATTAATGTCGCCTCATGGCGAATTTTTTTCAATTAACTTTTTTATGCTATGTTCCGTCTTTGCTGTTTTTTCCAAATTACAGGAACAACACACGCGCGACCGTCAGTTGAGCTGAAGCAGCGAGCCAAAGTTCAATTCTGCTCGAACAGATACTACACTAACACAGTACAGCAGCTGACACAACAACACGGCGACAGCGAATTCATCAAGGCACACAAACACTATTATTAGAGGAGTTAGCAACAAAAAATGTGTTGAAATATTTCAGCAGCGCCAGCAGAGATGCTCGAATCCAACAACCGATCGAAACCAGGCAACGAACCGCACACGACAACGAACCACGAACGAATGAATCGCAGAATAGAAAAACGCGTGTAAAAGGCTTTGTTCCAAAAACCCCGACAATGTCGTTGCTGCGCGACGTCGTGCTGCGCTGGTAGTGGTAGTAGTTTTACATAAGCCGCACACGTTCATATAAGCGCAATCGGGCTGAGCTTTCATTTCGGTTGTATATATATACACGAGTGTCGCGCTTCGCTGCTGCGCAGGGGAAACACTAGTGAACCAGACAAAGAGAGCAGAGCTTTTGTGCAGGCAGGGGAGATGCGTGCGCGTGTGTGAGTTTGCGCTTGCAGATGCACACACTCGCGCGCGGTCGCGGCCACAAGTTTTGTCTCTGTAGTGCTGCAAAAGCTTAGTTTTTTGTGGGTTTTCGCCTCGTACTGCTGTACAAAAGCAAACCAACAAACAAGCACAACAACAGCAAGCGAGAAAAGGAAGAGGAAGAACAAGTTTTGTCGCCGTTGACACACATTTCTGCTTTCTGTGCTGTATATGCGCAGTTGTTGTTGTTTTTGTGGCTGCCCATCATTGCTTATGGAAGTATGTTTTTGTAGTGTTAAGTGAGGTTAGAGGGAAAAGCAGCAAAGCAATCAAGAAAAAGCGTATATAGGGGAATGGAATGCTTCAGGCAGCGGCAGGTAAATTTCCGTTTTTTCACTCGTTTTGAAAGTGGAAAATTTTGATTTTAATAATGTACATACATACATAGATATGTACTTCTACATATATGTAATTTGTTCTCCCTTGTCCCCACTTTAAAACTCAAGCATTCATGCCAATTGTTTTTGTTGTTGTTCTGTTATTATTTAGAAAGCACGGCAATTAACCGATGACTGTAAACTTATAATAGAAAAACATACATACATACATACATACATATATACCCTACCGGCAACTCAACTAACTTTTAGTGCACTATAAGCTAAATACTTCGTAACCATAGTTGACTATTCGTCGACTATTTTCAATGAAGACGACTGACTTTTTTAACATTCCGATGTCCTAGGCAGTAGTCAGTCCCGAGTACCGAGTACGAGGATGACTTCAACTAACTTAAAATCGGTTACTTTGAAGTTAGCTAAAAGTTCGTTGTTTAGAAGTTAGCTAAACGTTAGCTAATTTTTTAGTTATAGCTAACTAATTTCATATGAAGTTATTCCACCAATCTATTAGTTGATAAGCTAATAATACGCTTTATTAAAATATGCTATAAAATCGTTGCCATAATTTCCATAATTTGGCAAAAATATTTGGTTTTTGATAAATCGTTTCATTTCCTTCTGAGCAACTGATTTAAATTTTCCAATGCATAAGTTTTTTGACAAATATATAAAACAAAAAACACATTTTATCAGCATATGCTGTATTAATGAGTGATTCTAGTCTCGAGTAGCGTTGTCAGATTGAGAGATTTATTGAAACCTTTCTGGCGGCAGAGCACTACATACACATACAAGCGTATATATACTTACATACATACATATGTACATAATTCCTGAGCCTCTACTGCAAACATACATATGTATGTACATACATATGTTAACTAAACTATCCTGTTACAGTGGAGCCTCAGGAATTAGAACTCTCAAAAATTCGAATTGTCCAGATATTAGAACCTGATAATTTGAATGCAAAAAAGCATTAAAGCTCTAAAATTGTAAATTTCGAAACCAACTGCAAGCGCACGAGAAAATGAAAAATATCACCAAAAATATAAACAGCTGATTGTCAAAGCGCGCAAAAGTTGAGAGTTGCCCAACTTTTTGCTTCGCTTCGCTTTCCTCGCGTTCTATTTAGCAAGCCTCATATAAATGCATTTACTGAACTTATCTGTCAAAGCGAAATTCTGAAGCAAAGCGAAGCAAAACTCGAATGTGAACGCGGCTTAAGTCCCGTTATTGTTCGTAACGCAGGTTTCTGCCATATTAGGGTGCCGCGGTGGCTCAGTGGACTAAGTATAGTTAAATCTAAATGAAGAAATTAAATGAAAAAATTAATCAGCAGAATCAGAAGCATTAGATAGAGTAATTCTACTTTCGCCCCGTCGAAAAAGAAAACAGTTGAAATCGTTAAATCGGCGCTAAACATGGGTTAAGGAATTAGTCCACATGTCGGAAGTCGAATATGTATATGTACTTGTCAGTTGTATTTTTTGTTGCTTTAAAGATTGCATTTTTTGTATTCGTTACTGTCAATTTAATGGCTACGAAAATTCACACATTTACGTGAATATCGATAATAGAGCGACTAGCATTAATTTTTTTTATCAGTTTCGGAAAATGTTAGTTTATTTAATGTGCTGAATTAATAATAGAAATCATGCGACTTTACTGCAAGACGCAGAAAAAGGCAGACAGGTGCAGATTGGCGGCTGCAAGTGTGCAGGAAAAAGCACCAGATACGCAGATGCAGATGCACAGATGCAATTGTAAATGTGTGCGTATGCTCGATCGATAGAGCAGAGAGTATAGAAACTGCAAACACAGGCAAAAGTGCAGCCTGAACACGACATGGTAATGGCTGCGGGCGGCGGGACGGAAGCCGGGAGTTGCTAGTGCAACAGGAGCAAAAAGTGGGAAAACTTGTTATTTACTATTCGTAGTTGCACGCTTGCCAACGGCGGCAACAGCAGCAGCGGCAGTTGCAGTGTTCGCTTTTATGGCATGTGCAACTTGTTGTTTTTGTTGGCATGCAACACATACATAGATACAAACTTTTGTGTTTGTGTGCGCAAAAGTAGGTTATTGGCGCAGTTATATGCACGCACGAAGGCAATCGCCTGCCGACCGACCGCTGTTGTCGCTGTTACTGCATTTGGCTGCAGCAATTGCACGATTTGTTGTCAACAGAACAGAAAAACAAACAGTAGGCCAGATCTGTTTATATGCGCTCAAATACTCTGGAACTGTCATTTACCCGTGTGCGACAATGTTTTTGCTTTAGATGGTTAACAAATTATCAAACAAAATTTATAAATATAAAAGTGAGGTTGAGTTATTAGGTCCGTTCCCGTACTTGTCGCACTGAAATCTGTATAACTGTCAGAGGAGAGAGAGATAGAAAATCTGCTAAAAGCACGGCAACATACAAAACCATTTTTGTTGCCACGAAATAAATGTCAAAATTTGATCACCAATTTGTATCCCCTTTCTGATAAGAAAATTAATATTTTAATAAACAAAATTTATGTGAAAAAGAAAAGTACATACCTACAAGTTTAAATATTTCCTTATTATCTTAAATTTTATGATTGGTTAATACGTTAATGTGGCTAGTCCCGACTATAAATTAGCACTGAGTGGTGTTTTGTTACCACGCCTCGATCAACCTACAGCCATTTGGCGGAACTCAGGATATTTATAACATTGAGGATTTCCATACTTTGGATGTCATTGATGTTCTCTAGAAAAGCCTTTCCTAGGGTTTGAGCCTTCCTCTGGCTAGAGCAGTACATTTACACAGGAAGTGATCTATCGTTTCCTTTTTTGATTTAAAACTCAAAATATTTTTTGACTTCTTGTTCTACTCTCAATTTATGTTTACAAATACAGACTAGCTGACATTTGCACATTTTTTATGATTTGCCAGAAATTTGTGTGACTAAATCCTGTGTCTTCTGACATATGGAGAAGCTCAGTTACTCCCCAGGCTCAGTTACTTACAGATTTTTCGCGTACGGAACAGGTTTCCTGTAAGTTCTGATTTATTCGTGTAAAATCTGTTTAGTACGGGAACGAACCTATTTCTGGGCACATTGAGCATACATGGGTAAAAATGGTTAATACATAGTTTGCAAAAAAATATTCATTCAGCCAATAAGAGAATACCTACATTGTTTTTACACCAATGTAAAATTACATTGATCCATTTATTTCATTTATGTAATAAATGAAACAATTCGTCATGGATCCAATAAAAATTATGACAATTATAGCAACGGTACTTGGCACAGACCTTTAAATTGAACTCATGTTTAGAATGCTGTTTCAAAAATATCATGCCAACAAAATTTTGTTCTCCAATAAAGCAAATCATTTTATCAAATTCTTTGACAATCTTTCACACCAATGGAAAAATACCTAATTCTAGCATCAGGCTACTGGTTTATAAAAGACTTGAAATTTAATAAACGTAATATTTGAAAACAGTTATAAGAACCGTTTTTTTTCATTTTGGCAGTTCGACAATTTCACAAAATCAAACTTTCTTTCCAAATGCAACGTTATTAAGTGCTGTGCATAGTGTAATAATATCAAGTGAACCAGATAGCAATGACATTCTATTCTCGTACCCTAGCTTGTCAGTTGCGTTGTCAAAAATATTAACCCGTTTTCAGTTTGTGTTTTGAGTTTGCGTTTGAAGAAAAAAGTAAAAAGAAAAAAATATCAATGCCGAACTCTTGCTATTTGTGCAAAAGCACTTACGATGCAGCGGTGGCGATGTTTTCACTGCCAAAGGATGAAGATTTGCGACGAAAGTGGTTAAGAGTATGCAATACCACTTTTTCATCCTCAGCGCGTGTTTGCGCTAACCATTTAGAGGAGAAGGAGATCTTAGGCAGTAAGAAAAGGCGATTGGGACCATTTGCGGTTCCCTCAAAACAATTGCTGGTTATTAATACTTTCATTACTGAAAATAAAAATTGCATGGTAAAAATGTTGAGTAACTTTTTTGTACTAATATCTCGGATGGGTTAAGACATATAACGAAGAAGGAGAAAAGAAAAATCAAAAAATTTTTTGACAAGCTAGGGTACTTCAAGCTATCTGGTTCACTTGATATTATTACACTATGGTGCTGTGGATCTTAGAAACGTTGCTCAAATTTTATTGGAAGATCAAACGATCAAACGCTGCAGAACTTATGAGCACCGCGTACAGGGGTGAAGCAGATAACAACAAAGAGTGACTTGAAAGCATACGAAATGATGAAATTCAAATTCAAATCTCTAGCAAAAAATATGTAAAATGGGGAGAAAGAAGCACGAAAGTAAAACAAACAAAAAGATGAAAAGCGCAAAAGCAAAAAACCAGTTAAACACGATTTTATTACGTTTGCGTGGATACAAGATACGAAATGGATGGAAGAACGGGCAGACAGATAGACATGTGCAAAGCACATGATATGACTAAGAGCCCAGCGCCACAACAACAATGTCACTTATTGTTAGAATTGTGCCAGTAAAAGCTCACACGAGAAAGATTTGTAGATACATACATTTCGAGTATTTTATAAGTTTTATGTCGGATGAAACTTTCTGCAAAATGCGTTCGCTGCTGTTTTCTTATATGCCTGTGGCACTTTCATTTGTACTATGCTAGAAGATGTGCAAATAATAAAAGTATCTTAATGTGCATAGCAGCCGTTAGTGCAACTTCAGACATTTTCAAATACATAACTTCTGACTTACAAAGCGGGTGTGCTGCGTTGTGCGCGACAGCAAACGCACAGATACAAGTCACACAGATACAAGATACAATTAATTTTAGACTGATTGGCCGCGGTGAATCTACTTTTTAGTACGCAGCTAACAGTTACCGCTGTAAAAAGTAGAGAAACCTCTTAAGTAGAATGAGTTCTTCGAAGCTTTGCGGCTGTAAACGAAGCGAGCAGCAATGAAAACAGACGAGAAAGCAGATACGGAAAGTGTGTCGCCCTGCTGACACATTCCCAGTTTTCTTACTTTTATGTGCATTTTTAATTTGGTTTGCTGGCCGCTTTTTCTTGCTTTCTCGGTAGCTTTTATCTGGTTTTGCTGTGAGCACGCCGACCACTAAAAGACATTCAATTCTCGTTTTTCGGTGCCTTCTCTGGCCGCCTCTTGTGCTTCGCTCTTATGCTGGGGGGCTATGTTGTATGTATGCATGTACCTATAGATATGCATACTGAGTTGGCATATTTCTTCAGATACATACGTGTCTTTTTCTTGGCATTTGACTTTTGTATTCTGCGCTTTCGTATGTTTTGTTTGCTTAAGACAGCGAGAAATGGCGCGAAAAAATGTTTCTGTTATTTTGGAAGTACATAGTACTATTTTAATATATTTCCTTTATAATTTAATATGATCAACACTTAAAGCAAGGATTCACAATAGTTCAGGCATATTTTTTCTCAAAATAATAGAGCGCAAAGCCCTCGGCTACATTTATGATATAACAGTTATTTTGGAACCTTTATTATTTTTCGCTATCGATCTATAGTAAGAGATGAGAAAATTTAACAACAGTCTAAAATAAAATTTGCAAAAGTCCTCTTAAAATTCAAACTTATATCAGTCTACAAAAATGGAACGTAGTTAAGTATAAGTGGGGCCTTGGAAAATATATAGGAGGAACACGATTTTGAAAATATTCATAGTCATAATTTAAAAATTTTTACACACTCGGCGCCGCGACTGAAAGATTTGGGGCCCTACGCTAGACAATTTCGAGGCCTTTTTTTTTAGCAAATTATATGATAAAAATTAATCACAGAGGAAAGGAACATATCTGCATAGGATCTTTATCTACGAATTAAAGTTTATTTAAATCGATTTGGCGGGCTTTCATGGCAGAGAATTTTTCAATAATTCCGTTCATTTCCATTTTCGCAAGTAGAGACTTCTCTGTTGACAGTATGCATGTATTATGAATTATCTTGTTTTATCGAGGCCCCGAAAATTGTAGGCCCCGGGTATGTACACTGTACACACTGTCAAGTTTTTTGACTGAACCTGGCGAAAATTCAAATTTAAAATTTGTATAACTTTATTAGTTTCTGAATGGATATAAATGTATGCCATTTAATTGGAATATAGATAGAGCCCCAATCGACTTAGCCTCTATTAAAATAAAGCTGTCGATTTCCACTTATTAGGTAAATAAAATATTAAACTAAAGCTTCAAGATTTTAAAAAGCTATATAAAACTATGCTAAAGTTTATCCCAAACTGACTAAGCATTTTTCAAAACGTACTGTTGACTGAAGTATTTAAATGAAATATTAAGATTTCAATATTAACATATACATACATATGTACATATGTATGTATTCTGCAAAGAGTAATATTTTTGGAAAAATTCAAGTCAAACTACGTTTTCGAGAAACTGAAATAGAGCACGCTAGTTGTGCTTCAAGATCTAAAATGTAAAGTATGTGGCACTTATTCAAAGAATGTATCTTATATGTTAGACATTTTCATATAAACTAGTGGGCTCAACGAATAAATGGCAGTTGCCATTTTGAAAACAAAAAAACCTCAAATTCAACTAACAAAAATGACATTGACTGGCTTGTTCAAGCAAACAACAGCAATAGCAATCTATCGAAAATATTCCAATCGCACAAAAAGCCATGCTTTGTATTTTAGCTGGACGACAGTGGCACGTCTGTCCGTGATGGGCTGCCAAGCGGTAACTAAACAGTGGCACAACTTCAGCTCACTACATTAAATGGGGCCTCTCGCAGTGATCCCCTCCTCCTCCACCATTGCAGTTACCTAACTCTGGCAGCGGATGCAAGCATTTATATGTTATTTTGTTGGTTTTATACAAAATGGCTAACAACAAAGGCTGGAGAGAAAAATAAATTACATAAATGAATTGTAAAACTTGAAAACCTTGAAAAGTGCACGTCCGACTAACATCACACAATTGCTAATTGTTAGTTGAAAAAGGCATTTAAACACGCATACAAATAACAATGTCTATCTATGTAGTAACACTATATACACAATTCAATGTGTTAGATACCAATACATACATACATATGCACGAACGCCATTTGAAATTTCGTTAACAATCATTGGCAACTTTTAATTGGTAGCGCAGTTGTAGCTACAACAAATTTTGTAGTCAATCCTTGGTCTGCTACGAATTTTTGTGTTCAGATACTACAAATTTTATAGTCAGGCTATAAAGAATTTTTTAACTAATCGTTAGTTCAAAGGCAGCTTGTTGTTAATTGCTAGTTACTACCTGCTACGTCTTTTTACACAATTTTTAGTTAAAAAATATGTTGTAGTTACTACGAAATTCCAGTCAATCTATACTGTTTTATTAAGAGTATCTACGTTACTTAAGTGCATAGTTAAAAATATGAATCATATGCCACAATGGCCTGTGTCGTCCATGATGTCATAGCGACTATCAAGAAATAGTGTTCGAATAATAAGTAAACAATGTTAGTCCCGTTCCTGGCTGTTAGTATGGATAGTACTGGGTGGTAAGTACGATTCCCACAGACAAATTTATTACTTGAATCGAATTTAGCATGGTGTTAGAGATATCCACTTCAGATTCCCTGATTCCAGTGTTAAATTTAAGAGACAGGTTTCCCGAGATTATAGCTAACGATCTCAACTATAAAATTAAATGAAGTTTTTGTGAAATTTTCAAGTTGATAAAAAGCCTATAAAAGCCGTGAAAATTAATAATTGCATTACATATATTCATGTGTGGCTATACATATTCATTCATCAATAAACTAACCATCAAAATAGATTACCGAGCTGAGGCGTGAAAATTTTGAAATTCTGCTGCGGTTGGTAGTACATACATAATTAAGTGGAGTGACCAGCTGACACTTTCGGATTATCTAATAAAAATGCCACAAAATTTTGATTGATTTATTGGACTTTTGATTGTGAAATCTGAAGTCTAGACTCGACGGTAGACGCCCGAAGAAGTGCCTTCTTTATCTTCTTGACGAAAGAAATTTCTGCTTGAAAGCAGGGCATGGTTGCACTTTGAAGTGAAGTGATCAAGCGCCGATTCCTAAGAGGGGAAGGGGGCGGTTGAAGTGTGCAACACACTATATTTTCTATATAGCAGACTACAATGAATAGGGAGAGAGAGAGCAGGCACCTTTGGAATACAAAAATCCCGTGCATATGCCACATACTACTTACTTAACAGCTTACCACTCACACATACACACATAATGCATATACTTCTGCATATAGCATTTAAGTTGCTCAATTTTATGAGTTATAAGTTTTTTAAGTGTAATTTGAATTTTTTTAAATTTTTTCAAAATTACAATTTGTCAAGTTTTTTGAAGTTTCTAAAAAGTTGTTATTTTGTAACACTTAATTTTTTGCACTTTCCAACAATTCAAAGTTCAATTTATTTTTGGTTATAATTTCCTTTGTTTTTTTTGGTAAAATTTAGTAAAACATTTGTTTGCACATTTTTTGTAATTTTGTAATTTTCAAATAGGAAGAAAGCGAGCGCCATAAAATCCGCCTGCAAGCCTTTGCGTCTGTCGCCTGCGAGTTTACTTCTGCGAATGTGGTGCAATGTGGCTCCTCCACTGCGGAAGAGCGCCTCAGCTGGCGGCACACACACACAGCGCAGCGAGCTGCTCGCGTTGTCAGCCACCACCGCCGTTGGTCGTGCGTTGCCAGCGGTCACCACCGACAAGCCAACAAACGACGGCCCCGGCCGCCCCAATTCCACTGTGTAAAGTGTGCAGTGTACACTTAACACACAGTGACTGTGTGTTGGTATGTGTGCAGGCGAGAATGTGTGTCGCTTTGCATCGCGCGGGCTTATTCTCTGGCAGAGCTATGCTCGGCTTGCGTCCAACGACTGCGGCGAATGTGTTAACTGTGGCGGGGCCTGTGGGGCGCTCGAAATTGCACATGTGCCAGTATTGGCTATCAGATACAGATACTGCGCAAAGGCAGTGGCGTTTTGCATGATTTCGCTGCGACTGCATGTGGCCATTGGATTTGGACGGCCACTTCTCGTGCAATTGCAACTTCTGAACTGCTGAGATTTTCGTTGCGCGGGCAAAGCGCGCCCTGTTCACTGTAACAATGACGCAGACATGATTTTACAAGGGGAAGGAGGGGTAACGTTTATGTAATACTTTTCTTCTACGGCTTAAATTCAATTCAATCGGAATTCTTCCGTACATATGAGAGGAAAAAACAGTCAAGTGCGAGTCGGGCATGCACAATCGGCATTTCGTAAAAGAACTAAAAAATTCGAAAAAACATTGCGTTATGTTAAAAAGTAAGAAACGTTTTGCATTGCCAATTAATGTAAACTTTAAAAAATATTTAAACATGCGGATGAAAGAGCGCCCTTATAAGAACTGGCAAAAGTACTTACATAAGATCTCTTCTGCAATTATGAGACTTACGAAAGAAGCCGTAGATTTCTTGCATAATTCCGGCATTATTTTTTTGTCTTCGGGACGCGCACATATTTCGAGTCAAAGAATATGAAATACTAGCTGACCCGGCAAACTTCGTTCTGCCTACAAATGTATTACATACTTAATCCCCCCCTTATCCAGTGCCCCCTTATTTTCTCAGTAGAAGGATATGGATATGTAGTAAGTTCCTACCGAGTTTCATTGATGTGTGATTTGTAGTTCTAAAGTTATACGCAAATCTGGAGTTGATAAAAAAAGTGCCACGCCCCTTATCCTACGCCCATAAAATTTTACCAGTGGGACGACACATCCAAGAGGCGACTGCATACGAAATTTCAATGCTGCACGACCTTTAGTTCCAAAGCTAATCGAGATCAAAAATTTGGTTTGTATGGGCGGTGCCACGCCCACTTGCCCACCGCCCCCCTTATTTTCTCAGTAGAAGGATATGGATATGTAGTAAGTTCCTACCGAGTTTCATTGATGTGTGATGTGTAGTTCTAAAGTTATACACAAATCTGAAGTTGATAAAAAAAGTGCCACGCCCCTTATCCTACGCCCATAAAATTTTACCAGTGGGACGACACATCCAAGAGGCGACTGCATACGGAATTTCAATGCTACACGACTTTTAGTTCCAAAGCTATTCGATGTAAACAATTTGGTTTGTATGGGCGGTGCCACGCCCCCTGGTCCAATCGGGTCCAATTATAGATCAAAACCATCCCAGACCCCACTGAAGCACATACACTAAATTTCATCAAAATCGGTCCAGTAGTTTTAGAGTTACGGTGCAGAAACACAAAAATACTAAATATTGCGCCATCTGTCGGACGAACTTCAAACTATACAGAAACACTCCTCACGCCCCATAGAGCATGTATATAAAGTTTGGTCAAAATTGGTCCAGTAGTTTTAGAGTCTATAGAGGACAAACATACTATTGTATTTTATATATATAGATTTTTCAAATATTTATTAAATAAAACGTTTAAGTTGCAAAATATTTCCTCGTTTTTTGCAAATAAAAATGTTTTTAACAAAAAAGATCTTTCGTAAAGCCTTGTTTTATACTCAGTAAATTTATCTCATGAAAATTACATGGCACTTATTTCATGAGAGCGCTTTCCCAACACTATTTAATGCGGGTGGAAATGGGGGTTACGCTATAAGGGCGCATTGCTGATTTTTTTCGTACGCAGAATTTTTATTATACCGCCACTGACTTGCTGCCTTGCGAAGTTTCAGCTGAAACGAAACAAAGCAAAGCAAATCTAATTTTTGCTGCTGCTGCGCAGTTCAAAGCTGAAATCGAGTGAGCTTGTGGCAGGCTGCTTGGCCTGCATCGAGCCTGACGCCAGTGTAGGCAGGCCGAGGCCGAGGCTGAGGTAACTCGCAACTGAACAACGGCTCAATAAGCAATTCGTGTATCTCGAGGCTGCGTGTAAAATAAAATCCATAAGATGCGATGTACGCATTTCATTGTTCACACACACACACACGCACACACCAGCATCAAGTGTGCAGCCGAATCGTTTCAGGGTTAAAACGCTTTTCCATGGTTTTTCTTAATTTAAGTATTTCAGCTTCAACGCTTTTTGCGCTGCTGTTTGACGTTTCGAATACAATTCCAAATTTTTCGAGTCGCCGTCGATTCAATTTCAAAGCTGCGCCACACAAATTGCGCCGCTCGCCCCTTGCGGCATTTGTCGTGACAATGTCACGCGAAGATGTTCTTTCTGTTTGAAAAATGACGCCCGAAATGCGTCGCAAACGAGCCACTCACCAGCGCTCACTCGCATTGTAACTCGGCTGAAGCTTCAAGTGGGCCGGCCGTGCCCATGTGCGTAGGCGGGTAGGGGTGGGAGCAGTTGCCGCTAGCTCAAAGTTTCGAGATACTGTGCTTGAAAAATATACTTATACATAAGTATATACAATTTTTTTTATTGTTTGCATTGAAAGAATGTAGTTTTTGAATAAACAATTTTTTTAAATTGTCTATTACTAAAGTAGCTCCATCATTAACCACATTCGAGACTTCTGCATCCAACACCATGAAAAGCTAAAAATTATGTGCGTCCCACTGTCGTATCCATGGTAATAAAAGAGCTGACGCTGTAGTACAAGAGGCTGCTGATTAACCCTGCTAATCCTTTTCCACAACATAAACCAACGACTTAAAGAGTCAATAACAAGCTTCACGAGGAAAGACAGACCAAATGACGAAATTAAAATCACAGCTACAAGAACCTCAATCCAACCGGCACAAGGTCAACCCTCCCAAAAGATGTTTCAACGTTTCAATTAAATACTTCGTCCGTCTACGACTTGGTTTTATCCGCCTCTCACATGAACACCTGCTAAAAGAGGAATCCCGACCAATTTGTCCGTTCTGCAGCAGAACTTAAACACCAGACCCCCTTTTGAATGAATACAATCAAATTTGACAGTATTCGGCGAAATGTTTCGGAACAACCATACCATTCAAATTTATCATAGAAATAAATATAAAGAATATCACACTAGTGAGTAAATACATCGAACAATGCTGTCTAGATAAATTTATATAAATATTTTTGTTATTAAGTACTAATTTAAAAAAAAATTGAATAAATAGCAAATTTAAATCTCCCGCGACCTGGGAGCTGGGACTCCAAAGCCAGGTTAAACTAACCTAAACGTTAGCCCCTGCATGAAATCCCGCGTACGTCCATGGCCGGACAACTTCCCTCCATTGCAAAATATGTATGTAGTACTCAGTCGATACGCTGTTTTTCTATGATTATCTTTTGGCCTTTGTTTGGTTTAACAAAAAAATAAAAAAATAAGAATGCACAAAGAAAAATACTTTTCAATTCGAACGTGCGCCACAAAACGACGTCGCAATTTTCCATCAAATCGGAATATTGTACGGTGACTCGCGGGGGGTGCGCTCCGCTGCCATCAATCTCAAGCAAAGAAAATTGCGTAATCCCCCGCGCTACTCTTCCGCATGCTGTTGCTCGGTCGAGGCAGAACATTTCCGTCATGACTCATGACTCAAACGCATTCGCGCCCCTCTTACGCAGTCGGCATGTGGCACAGCATTAACTCATACCTTTACCTTTCCGTGCTTTTTTCCGAGAAATTCCTTGACTATCTATTGGCATTTCTATTCGCTCGCTTTTCGCTTCTTCGGCTGTTTGCCACCCCATTCCGCTGAAATGCGCCACTTTCTGCGTTGCTCCTCAACGGAATTCACTGCACTTTTGTTTGCCTTTCGCTTGCTGTGCATTTGTACGCGTGTGTGTGTGTGTAACTGCGACGTCATTAACTTTCAGATAGTTTTATTGTTATAGGTT
Organism: Neria commutata; assembly: GCA_963457695.1. NCBI lineage: Eukaryota > Metazoa > Arthropoda > Insecta > Diptera > Micropezidae > Neria > Neria commutata. Next base: position 19,179,417 of record OY735247.1, on the reverse strand, counting down.
AAGCACTCGCGAAGCATTTCCGTTGCATGCCGTTGCATTTTAGGGGTTGTTTTTGACCCAAAAGAAGAAACAAGTTATTTTCTGTCAGCGAAATCCTTGGAAACGCTGGCAATACAGTGTTGAGGCATAAGTTGAACACAGATATGCGAGTATACATGCATACATATGTATATGAAAATGCGTTCATTGATAGATACAGTGCAAAGATATTATACTACATATGTACATACATACATATGTACATACATATATCCCTACAGCAATACATTTGAAATGCTGTAACTTTTTTTGATTCAAATAAAATTTATTTTTTAAAATCTTTTCAGAACAATTTTACTCATTTGAATAAGATATTTTGTTTTAGTTTCTTTGGCATGAATCATGTGAGAAATTTGCATGACTAGCGAGATTTCGCCAAAATTTTGTCAAAGTCAAAGTAAAATTGTTTCCCTAACAAATTAAATGTTTTGTTTGTAGTGTACAAAGCAGATACCTGCAATAAGTATCTTGCATTCGGAGTTGACTCACTGGATCACTTGACTTTTGTCATGACTCGAATTCTTTCCTACTCTAAATGTCTAAATTTCAGGAGGGTTTGCTTACCCAAACCAGCAAGATGCAGTGCAAAGATATGAACCGAATCGAAATAATATCACGCCCATAAATCGCGATAATACATTGCAAAAAGTGCCTTCCGGTCAACACACAATAAGCAGCTGGAGGCATCGTGCCCGAAAAGTGCAAGATTTAAGGCTCAGTTAGTAATGACGTATCGTATTTATTCGTATCGTAAATGTATGAGAGAGACCAATTTCTAGGAGAATTTCGGCGATACGAATAAATACGATACGTCATCACTAACTGAGCCTTTAGGGTAAATATTCAAATTATTTGAACATCGCGGGAGCATGAATGTTTGCTTTTAAATGGACATCACCAGTCTATCCCCCCAACTTTACAGACACAGTTTGTTTTTTTACCATAGTACATATATTTCATTAGTACATTATATGATTTATTTCAGAAACAGACAATTTAAATTAGTGGAGTTAATTTCAGAACGGGACAAATTGAATTCAGTGAAAGCAACATATTTTCGTTGACTGTTTCAGAAATCAGTTTCACTAATCGAAAATCCATTTTATTGCGAAATTATTGATTTCTGAAATCGAAGCAGTCAACTTCTTCAATCAACTTGCCTAATCAGAATTCAATTTGAGCGTGTCTGAAATCATTCTGAAAATGGTGCAGAAATTCTGCTTTCATAACAGATTTCTGCTCTAGAAAAGGGACCTCATGTTACAAAGTGATACATAGGGATCTTTACTTGTGATACTTTACTTGTGTATGTGTTCCAACGAAGCAATCTCAACAAGCTGGCATTCAACCATAGAGTAAGTAATAAACAAGTCTTTTATTTTGTGATTCAACTTGTTGCCACATGCCGCGCGTGCAACCAAGCGCAAGCACGGCATACGCACGCCTCCAAAGAGTTGAACTGCAATGGCATCGAATTTGATGAAATGCGATGGCTTCTTTGGTTTATTTGCATGTGCTCTTAGGCGGAATGAGGGGGCGGGTATGGCGACACACACTGCAAGCGGCAGTGACCGAATTATCAAACAGTGGCGTAAATTTTATTGCTTTTGCTTTCTTGTTTTGTTTTTGTTTTTGTTTTGCTTTATGAGGGCTGTTAAAGTTTACAACTTGGAACAGCGAGCATAAAAGGATAGCCAAGTCTAAGGGGGATAGTGAGGAGAATGCCTTTCTGCCGCTACGGTGCGTGGCTGCGCGCAATGCAATTTCCACACGTATGCGCATACATGCGAGCTGCAACAACCAATATTTTTACCAATATATTTGACGACATCCAGCGAACAAAATAATATTGTTTCAGTATCGAGAGTATCATAAGGCCTTGTGAAATGATATACGAGGGAGAAGAAAAGTGTCAATGAGAAAAGCTAATTCGGAATTGAGAATTGCGATTTGAAAGTCAGAAAATAATAATTGAAATTGAAAGAAGGTAAAATTTAAATTGAGAAAGAAGTAATTGAACATGGAAGTAGTAAATAAGAAATAAGCAAAACTTAATAAAAGTAGATACATAAAACGCAAATTGAAATTCAAATAAGTAATTTAGAACTAAGAATAGTAAAACTTGATTTTCTGTTTTAGAAAGTGCATTATCATTTCCAATTTCTCTTTTCTCAATTTAAGTATACAATTCCTCATTTTAAATTTACCTAGCTTTTCTCATATCAAACTTGCTACTCTCATTTCCAATATATACTTATATTCTTATTTGAATTACCTTTTCCCATATTCATTTGGAAATGGTGTAGTATGACATTTGACACTAGAGTCGAATTTGTTCCATTTGGCAACTGGAAACAAGGGACAAACGGCTCCAGCAAAGAAGGTATTTGAGGCGGCAGTTACAGGACGGAGGCGCCGTGGGAGGCCATGCCTCCGATGGAAAGACCAAGTTGAGGAGTCATTGGCAAGGGTTAAAATTTCCAATTGGAGAAGGCGCGCGCGTAGCAGGGTCGTAGCAGGTCGTAACCCACGGGTTATTCTGACCAATTAAGTAAGGTCGAATTTGTTTCAGATTTTTGGAGACTAGTAAGCGTTAAAAAGACTCAGCTGTCAATTATTCCACCCCTAATGCAGATGTGTTCAGGTTGAAATATCGCACTACAAAATTTTACGAGAGGGAAATATTAAATTTTAAAATCAAAAATTGTTAAATTTTTTAAGTTGTGAACCATTTACGCTCTTAAAACTTAAAGAAAATGATATATGTAATTGAATTCGTCAAACATTGTTTGATAGTACATTAACTTCCTTCATACAAACCCTTTATTTGTAATAAATTTTACGATATAATAATTTTTCTCCGTGGTAAAATATGAGGCTAATCTGACCACCTCCTGCCGTGATTCTGACCTTCTTCCCCTTTTCATAGTTTTTAAGGGAAAACTAATGTAAAACCTCACCTCGTCTTACCATAATAATAATTATATTGATTTGAATGCATCTGAGAGAGATGCTCGCAATAGAAGATTTTCCATAAACTTTATAGTTTTCAAAAAACATTCTAACGATTTGTTTGGTATTGAAATAGTGTTTTCTACAGAGAAATTGTTTGTTGGGTTCGAATTTTCCTACGGTTTCCTTGCACGTAGACGATTGCTGTGCGTGCCGTGCCGCTCTTCATTGCTCAAACAATTTCCACACTCATGCCACAGACGCACTTTTGGGCACTGCACTGGCAGCAACACTCGCAGCTGCACATGTGCCCGCCTGCCAATCGAATTGAATTCCCAGCCGGGCCGGGGTCGATGCACTCCGTCGACTTTTCCTTGTGCATTTTCTTCTTTGACGCTTATTGTTCTGTTGCTGTTTTTGTGGTGGTAAAAAAATTAAAAAAAAACGCATGCAACATGCACATAAATGCAACCGCAACAACAACAACAAACAGCACAAAAGACGCACGCAAGCAATCACGCACCAAAGCAGCTCACTCAGTGCCAAGCAGCAGCAGTCGTTGTTGTTGCTGTTGTTGTTGTAATTTTATGTTTTCGATTTTCCTCTTCGCCTTATTCGGCTTCTTCACTTTTTCCAATTTCTATACCCTTCTTTATGGCACACAGAATTTTCCCGGCCACTTTTCCCGCTCGCTTGATTTTTTGCTATTTGTTCTGCCTTTCTTTTTGTTTCCCCTCTTGCCGTTGTCTTCGCGGCTCGGTTAAAGTGCGGCGGGTTTTCTTTATTCGAAGCGGCCACAAAAATCGCTTTGCTGCTGCGCGGCTGCCTCCTGTTTGCGGCCTAGGACGGCTGCGCTCTGGAAGTGTCCCCTCACAGTGCTCGGGGCGTGTAGCGTGCCTGTGACCCCCGCCCTTCTCCCTCTTCTGCTAGCTCACAATTTCCCTACATTGTCTTTGATTGGTTTTTGATTTCATTCGATTGCGCCGCGACTGCAGCAGCCAAGTGCAATTTCCTTTTACTGCTTTCCGTATCGCTGGCATTCAATTCATATCGTTTTTAACCTCAGCTTCTCGGATATCGGGGTTACCCCTTCATCAGTTGCAGTGTGCTACATGTGGGCACATACATACTTATGTACATATGTATGGTTGCATAACAGACATATGCATCTTCGGCTATTGACCTCGCCTCCTTCTGACGCATTGATCTATTTTAAAATTGCTATTCATATTAAAAAGAAGAGTTGGTGAAAAATGTTCAACCTAGAAGATTCAACCTATAAGATTTAAACACATACATATTTCCACTCAGGATTCCGAAAATATGTTTTCTCAAAATGTTCGATAATTGGGTTGAGATCCATATACAGTAAGAACTCGATAAAGTTTCAAGGTTGTCGTAAGTCATTTTTTTTCCACATAAATTATAAGGGGTTACTTTCACAGTAAAGAATCTAAGTTTCCCAGTTGAAAAAAAAGCTCTCCTGTATGCCTTGGAAGGTCAGCAGGCATGCTCGCTTCCATACCCGCTTGTATCTTTCTTCTATAGGCATGTCCTAGGACAGCATGTCTGCCAAATGAACTGACGTAGCAGCGATGCTGCATGCATCTCACGGAATTGATGCGGCAGGTCAGGGTATGAAAAAAATAATTACAAAATAAAGAAATTATGTGTTTTTATTCTATTCTCGGAGAATTGCCAATTCATCGCGAGAAGTGGCGCCGCGCAAAGAAACAATATGAAAACAAATTCTCTTTATACTAGATTTTATTTTTGTGCCTCGACTGAGAATTGAACCCAGGCCTTCCGTATGAGCAACAAAGCGCTTATTTACTGATACAAAGTGTAGCATAGGCATAGAATGAGGGAGTTTTTACAATTTCTAAAAATAGACTTTTGAAATTGACAATAAAATTATAACCTGCCACATCCCTTACATTGGCATGCCTTCCTTGTTTTTCAACTGGGTTGTTTTATTTTATATTTTAATTCAATAAACTTGTATTTATAATGATAAATTTTAAGTGAAATTAAAGAAGTTCAGTGCTGCACTGCTTCCATGCAAAAGTTAAATAAGAACCGAGATTTCGTCAGCATATGAGTTCGTGGGTACTTAGCCGAATATTTTGAGCTCAAACTGATACATTGGCGGTACTTCCCCGAATTTTATTCAAAGAAAAAGCAATAAATGTCGTAAATATTGAGGTCAAAACTTTTGAATGTCGCAAGTACTGAGTACGTAATGGAAAAAATTTTTGTGTTGCAAGTATCGAGGTGTGCAACTAACGAGTAGGTATGTGCAGTAATCGAGTTCCTACTGTCACTCAAACTGTAAAAAAAGGTGACCCTTCCCCTAAGCTCCCCTAGATCTCCTAGGCTTCTTAAGCCAAATTTTGACAATATCGAAAATTTCACATATTGTTATGTCTTAATGACTTAAACACATATTTCCACTGTCAAAGGTATTGAAATACTTTTTTTAAATCTTGAACGGATGTGGGTTGGTCCAGATAAACGAGTTTTATATTGTATAAGTGGGGCCACCTGTCGTGTGTGCCTGTATACACGACAGCTAGTAAAACAATTAGCAACAATAAAAGGCAAAGCAAAGTAAAAAATAAAAAATAAAAAAAAAATTTTTAAACCTGTGGGATTCGAACCCATGACATGCCGAGTGCAAGCGCGTGGCTCTACCCATTGGGCTACACAGGGCACTGATTCCGTTCGTCTAAAGTGGTAGAAGAAAGAAAGTGGACAGGCTGCATCAGGCTGCAGACACTTTTTAGTCAGTCTGCGTTTTATATATAAGATTATTTTTTGTGGGCGGACCACGCCCATTTTAAAAAATTTAAAGGTACTCTTACCAGCAATGAAGTGACCAAATATGGACGTTATGGTATAGATATGATGGAAGTTATCAGGATTTTCAGCTTAAATTTTTTTATATGGCATGTAGAGCCGATATCTGAACTTAAGAACCAAATTTCATTCGTTTAAATTCATAAATAGGTAGGTACATAAGAGCCATTTTACCGGAAAAATTTGTCCGCCTATATAGTGGGCGGACCATGTCCATTACCTTAAATACCAAATATCATTCCTTAAAATGAGTAATTAAACCAATTAAAGCAATTTTACTGAAAAAATTACAATGTAGTGGGACTTATAGGTCCATTGGGGCGTGTCCTTCAACCGATTTGAACAATTTTAACACTTTATCTATCCCGAGGTTGACTGTGATAGTGTACCAAATTTGGTCCAAATCGGACAACTCCTTCTTTCTCTTTTTTCCGAACACGCAGACGGACTAACAGACGGACGGACAACCGGAAATCAAAAGAGAAAGTGTTTCTGATAATTTCTATATACTAATGTCTATACTTAAGACGGCTCCTTCAATGCGTTACAATTTTCGCACAAAGTTATTATACCCTATTACCATAGCTGTAGGGGCTGTAAGGTATGAAAACCAACAAGTGTGAACGGCACCTTAATTTGAAACCCAACAAAAGTCGTTAATTTTCAAAATGTTTTCAATTGAGCGTAGCTATACCAAAATGTAACATTTCATGATAACGAATCAAACAGATATCCAGGCATATCAAAGAAACACACAAAAAGGAGCGTGATGCAGAAGAAACGCAATAAAAGAGAGCGAGCGCAAGCCTCCACTTCCCTTCACGAACAAACTCGCAACGAAGTCCTGATTTACATACGTTTAGTTTTCTTTCTTGAAATTCGTGGTCCTTGGCAAAAGGGCAGGGTTACAGATTTTCTCGTACTGGTAAGTTTCTCTTGTCCATTGCGCTCGCACAATTTGTTGACATTTGCAACAACAACATGAATAACAAAAAGACAGACTGGTTTACATGTGAACTTTTACTTTGAGAGAAATTCATTTAATAAAATAAAGGCGATCTGTTTTTATGAGATAAATTTGAGAAAAGTGAATAACGTTTTCTCCACCAATAAATTTCTTGCACTAAAAAAAAAGAGCAAATGGGAAGAAGAAAGAAAACTTTCCATAGAAATATTTTAGAGTGTAAATCGAAGGTGACAATTATATTGACACATAGTGTAATAATATTATTACACTATGTATTGACACAGCTCGTTTTGAGCTACACCCAGTTGAAAAACAACGATGGCATGCCGATGGAAGGGATGTGGCCGGTTATAATTTTGTTGTCAATTTCAAAAGTTTATTTTTAGAAATTATAAAAATTTTTTCATTCTGGTTAATTTTAAGCAACCAAATCCTACGCGTCACGTTGGATCAGTGAATGAACACTTGGTTGCTCATACGGGAGGCCCGGGTTCAATTCTCAGTCAAGGCACATAAAATCTAATAGAGGTACATATGTATATAAAATCTAAAATAAAGACAATTTGTTTTCAAATTATGTATTTCTTTGCGCTGCGCCACTTCTCGCGATGAATTGGCAATTCTCCGAAACTAGAATCGAAAAAAGAATTTCTTTATTTTAAAATTATTTTTTCATACCTGACCTGCATCATCACTTCCATGAGATGCATGCAGCATTGCTGCTACGGCAGTTCATTTGGCAGGCATGCCGTCCTAGGACATGCCTATAGATAAAAGATACAAGCGGGTATGGAGGCGAGCAGGCCTGCTGACCTTCCTAGGCATGCCTCCAGCAGGCATACAGGAGAGCTTTTTTTTCAACTGGGCATATGTGCTCTTAAATATTTCTCAGTAATGATTTCCAGTGTACACGCACGAAAAGAACTAAAATTTTGATTGAAGGCGCGCAAATGAGCGCCGTATAGCTTGCACCATAGTCGGTCGACAATTGGCGTTGCCAACGAAAGCCGAATCGTTCGTGCGGCGAAAATCGCGATTCGTTTTCTTGTCGAACATGCTTACGAGTATGTGTGTTTAGTGTGCCGCCTGTGGTGGAACGTTGGAACGATACTGGTTTTTCACGTGAGCGGAGAGATTTGCAAGTCGAAGTGCAGTCGCTATTCAGCAGTTGAGAGCAATGGACACCATCGATGTGGAAATGTTAATAAATTTGGTGGAGAAGCGGCCTGCATTGTGGGACAAGACCAAGCATTGCTATAAGGATAAGAGGTTAAAGACATCGGCCTGGAAGGAGATATGTTCAAAACTACATACCAGTTTTAACGCTTTAAGCAAAAGAGATAAAGAAATTTTTGGTAAGTTCGAAAATTGCGCGCCTTCGCACATTTCGCATTAAAAGACGAAACTCTTTGATTACAGCTAACCGCGTTCTAAAGAAATGGACCCGAACAAGAGATACTTGGTTGAAAACTCTTAAGAAGCGAGATAGCTCTGCAAAGCCGGGAAAGTTTTACGTGTATCATAACGAAATGTGCTTTCTGAAAAAAATTATCGACATCTCATTTACTAAAGAGCAACATAAAGTCCCTACAGGAACAGCGAACAAAGCGGAAAGAGCAAAAAGAGCAGTAAGAGCAGAAAGAACTGTAAGAGCAGAACGAATAGAAGGAGCAGAAAGAAGTTCGTTGCAAAAAAGTCGGCAAGCACAACCTGGCAATGCGTTGGACGCTGGAATAATGAAGTTGATTGATAGCCAAATCAATACTCCTTCGGAAAACAGACATTTGTCTTTTTTCAAAGGGCTTTTGCCCTCTTTATCCACATTAAATGACGAACAAACATTGGAATTTCAAGCTGGTGCTATAAGTCTTATCCAAAGCATCAAAAGGAATGTAATGCAAGATAATTGCTCTACCTCATATTCAGCATCAATAATTCATACTCCAGCTGAATCGCCGTCAGTCCATACCGTTAAAAACGAGGACAGCGTAGACAATGTTAACTTTTTTAATATTTAACTATATATGTACATATGTACATGTTTAATTTTTAATAAAAACGAAGAAGAAACGCAAACTTAGTACGTATCCGTCGCTCATTTTATACCAGATTGTTTGGTTTTCCCGCTTAATCGAAGCAACGGCTCGGTTCAAATATTAAACAGTCAAAATACATACGCATGTGTACATACATTCATATATGTATTTCCCCGCATAATTGAATCTGGTTATATAATTTCCCTACATTATTGGCTAAAAACATGTGTTCTTTAAAAAGAAATAACATAAAAGTTTCCCTGCTTAATTAACCGAAGCATAATATAATATGGCATTACTTTTTCGCAACGTATGTGATAAAGATTTTTGGCTTCACTTGATTATATTAGATTTAGCCCATTACTGCTGACAGAACGATTCTTTTCCAATCGTTCATATAATGAAATGCGCTCCATATACTATGTATAAGTTTATGTTTCTCTCACTGTACTAAAAAGTTGGGATTGTTGGGAAAAAACCGCCTTGACTTAACTTTAGAATTTGTAAGAGTGAATATCGCCAGTTCAAACTTGTTAACGAATATCAACTTCATCTTCATTTAATCATACATAATTACGATTCGCTAAAACTTAAATGATGTACGACCGTTATAATTCAATTCTATAATCATTTCTACACAGGTAGGGCATTTTACTTGCACTCACTGCCGATTGCTACGATTTCTACTACCACCGAGCACTACCAGAAACAAAAACAAACCCAAACATTCTGTATACATTTTTCGTCTTTGTGCATTCATTCGTTGATTTGTTCAATCGTTCGTTCGGTGGTACGTCGGTTTACTGAGTTCGTAAACATGCGCCGTTAATGTTGTTTTTGTACGTTACGAAATACTCACACTTGCATACACAGTGTTGCCAAATTAAAGTTGCAAAATCCGCTAAAATGGTCGAAAAACGCGTTTACATAAAAATTTCTATGTTTAAAAACACGCTTTAAAAACCATAAGCGAGACGATTCATAAAGAAGTAAATTTTGTTTTTCATTCTTTTATTTTAGTAAAAGTTTTTAGGCTGTGTTTCTTTACATTTTCCAGATAAAGAATGGAAGAAAGACAATAGAAGAGAGTTAACAAAGAAACAAAGTTGGAAGAGTAGATATTGAATGTACTGTATTTTAATGGGAAAATTATAAATTAGCACCACTGCATACTAGGGACTCCCTTCCTTCCCTTCCTTCTCGAAACAGGTTTGCATACCGAAACATTTAAATGAAAAAATTAAATTTTATGTGTTTACTCAAACTATTGAGGCTTTCTTGCACGTTTTAGCTCCCATGTCATTATAAGTATGCTCAGCAGTTAACCCTAAGTATCGACGTGCAATTTTTTGGTGCAAGAAATTCATTGTTGTGTAGAGGCAGACCGCTTTTTCAATCATGTGGAATATACGTATCTCATAAAATCTACATGACGCTTCTTTTAATAGTTACATTTCTCTAAAGAAACTGGGCATGCAATTTTTGATGAAATCGAAATTTTGCATCAAATGAAATTCATTCATGAAACTCATATCCGAAAATTTTTTACAGGGGCAATCCACTTTTTTTCGCTTGTATAAAATTTATCTCAATTTCTTTGAAATTTGCCATTTTTCACATTAAAGTTTTTGCCGTAAACAAAAATGGCGTTGCCACATATTGCAGTCTGATGGGTTGAAAATTTTTAGCTTCCATGAATTTATTTCTTGCACTTTGGCACGTACGCCGTTTTTTCCTATGAAAAAAATGATATGAGTTTAACTTCCGAAAAATAAGGCGCACTGGGGGATTGTGGAATTTCATTTTTGCAATTCCAACTTTTGCACCTATGTATGTATTTCGGGATTGACATCCCTAGTAGACATACGTCCTCGGCGTTTGCTGTACATCGCAGCTAGCGACTTTATGAACAAGAGGCAGGCAACAGCGAATTAGCGCTAGACTGCACAAGAGTACGAGCGAGAGAAGGACGCAAAAAACAACAACAACAACAGCAATTACTCAACGAAATAACTAAACGAAATTTGTTTGCTCTCACATAAAGACGAGCATGAGAGAGCGTACAGAGAGTGCGCGTTGGCGTTGCGGGGTGGAAAACGTGTTCATTGAAACGATGAATAAATGCAAAAAGCTGTGTGCATGTATGAAAGACGAAAAATATGGCGTAACCGATGAGCAGAGATTTAGTTGGATGTTTGCATTCGTTGGGCATGGCTGAACGGGAGTAACAGCATAGTTACTGGATTTTCCTTTGCTTTGCGGCAACAAAGGCAATGGAAAGGACAATAAAGATACAAGAAGCATATAAGTAGATAAAAACCAATTGCGCGTTGAAAATAATGAGTGCCGTTAAGGGTGATTTTCGAGCTGTGCATGAATTGCTGGCGGCCTGGAACATCAGCGAGTTATGGGAGCATTTACAGGGTTTGTTGTTGATATCTTTATACATACATACTTTGTTATATTTTAAAAAATCTTAAAAATATGAGAATTAAGAATACTTATGCAGGCAGCTTCAAAGACTAATAGTTTATACCTTTTGTTGCAGCGGAAGGCATCAACATAGAAGAATTGAAGCTGATGAAGCCGCATCATGTGTCGGAACTGCTGCAAAACTACAAGCTGGGTGTACGCATACGTTTCGAACACCACTTTGAAATATGGCGCCGCGAGTTAAATAAGCCGTTGCTGCCGCGATGTAGTGCAAAGTGTACGCCGCACTATCAGCAATGCGCGTGCCTAACGAATACCGCAACGCCAGCTTCAGTTCCAGCTCCACTTGCGGTTCCTAGTAGAAGTCAAAGTACTCGCGCCACGAATACGCACATCATTGAGTTCTGTGATGCGGCGACGACCACCTGTCAGACTCCACCGCCCCTGCCAACCCAATTTATGCCGCCTGTTGTAATGCATGAAATGCCAAAACTAACGCCGCAACCCACACCCGAAGCTATGGAGCTGCAAGTGGCCATTCCCACTGTAGCTACTTCCGCCCCGCCACAATTGCCGTCTATATCACCGCATCCTCCGATTGCTCCGCCCCGTCCCTTGCACCAGCAGGACAATGTCAACCATGTGCCGCTCTCCTTAATGGCGATATTGACGTCCGCCGGTACCAAGGGCGCATCCATATTGCACTACTACGAGCAATATCGAGAGCTGACCAACACACATCGCGCGCTGCTGCTTAGCATCATTGTGAATTTCTTTGATGATAACGACTATCATTTGTCACTGAACATCAGCCACCATTTGGAGGCAGAGATACTGCGTCTGTTCCCTACCGAAAAACTGGAGTATTACCGCACTGAAAAGCGGGGTAAAATATACGTCAAGTTCTGCAACATGAAGCGTTATCGCCGTGATAAGCCTATCATCAAGCGCAAATGGCTCCAAGTTATATCACAGGCACGCGACACCTTGCCGGCAGAGGGATGTTTGGAACCGCCTGGTGATGACGACGAGTTTCTTTTGGGCTTGGATAACTGGCCGCCGGATCAGATGCAGATAAAGACTGAAGAATTTTCTGAAGACGATTTCAAGTAGGGATTATTATTTTTATAATGAGATATGTACTTAATGTTAAAGTTTAATTATATTAATATTTATGTGGAAATAAAAATGTACTCATGTATGTACAGATGTACACATCAAATACAGGACTATTATCTTGTCGATTTGTTAGTTGGAGGAGAGGAATGAAAATTGTAACACCAATAATAATAGTGGTATTCACGATCTAGTGCAAATGGCATTGCAAAGGTGCATATGCAAAACATTTTTCCCCACCGCATGGAATTACAACAAAAAACGTACTGATTTGCATATGCAACACTAGTCACTAGTTTCCTAGACCAAAACCTATTGCATAGATGCCCAAATTTTGGAGCATATTTGCCAGCTCAATTTTTTTTAATAATTCAGTTAAATGTAATCTTAATACATATATAAAAACGTTGGTGCGTATGTGTGTTGCAGCATCACTGCTGAACCACAGAAGCGATCGACCTTATACTCACAACATATATATGTTCGTGTGGTGCTCTGAATGGTTTATGTTAGACCTTCCTAAGTGGCTCTGCGGTGGATCTTTTTCGAAATTTCTTATTTATGGACCGATTTTGCTAAGATTCGTATTCTTCCTGTACTTAATTTTTATATTATTAAAAAAATTCCTACCATAGTTGAAATACATTTCAAAACAAATCTTTTAATAAAATAATTGTTTTACGCAGAACAACGTTTGCCGGGATAGCTAGTACATACATATATGTATACATTTTATGGAAACATAAAAGAAATATTTTGTTGACTTTTAGATTTTGAGTGTAGACGAAGAATTTGAATTTTTATTGTTTATCATGGTTTACAAACTTTTATCACATGTCCCCTAAATTTTTTTGTTTTCGCAGTTGTTATTATACGGACGAAACTAAAATCACCCAACCCCCGCGCCCTCTGCATTTCCGAAAGCTGGCAGCTCTAACAGCCAAATAGCAAAATAAAGAGACTCACTTAACGAAACATCATTGAGCAGAACACAAACCAAGGGAGAGGGGAAACATAAAAAACCACTTCGTGAGAGTCCGTTGACGATTGGGAAAACGAAAAATTAAACCAAGAGCGGCAGAGCGAAACTAGTCAAGTATTGACGTATGTATTCGTTAAGTGCTTGCAAAGAGGAAAACATTTCTTGTTTTCAGCATTTCTTGTTTGGTTCTGTGCTGGAATGAAGTAAGTAACACAAGAAAATGCTAAAGATGTTGAAAAAATGTCGAAGCGGCAAGTGAAAAGCGAATAATTGATTACATATTTTTGTAAAATTTTTAAATATTTGACGCAAAGCAACAGCAGTGCTCCGAGTGGAGGGGATTCCCTAGTTTTGCAGCAGCTCTTGGTGGAGTGGAAGCTGAAGCATCTGCTGCCGCATTTACAGGGTGAGTAGGATTGATTTAATAAATCAGCTCAAGTACAAGCTTTAATTCTCTATCGCAGCGGAGAAAATCAATTTGGAAGTGCTGCAGATGATGAAGTGGCAGCATATACAGTTAATTCTGCAGGGCTTCCCTTTGGGCGATCAAATTCGCTTCGAATTTCATTTGGAAAGATGGCGCCAAACGTGTGGACGGCCACTGACTGTTCAGCGTGGCAGCGGTGCAGCTGTGCCGGCAACAACAACAACGAAAGCGGCAGCACCACCACAACAATTAGCCACGCCTACTGCCACGCCCGCAAGAGATGCCACGTGGGCGCATCTCGTCAACGTGTGCAGCACTTCTTCGCAAGCAGCTGACATGTTGCTCGACTTCGACCGCGAACTTGGTGCTCGCTCGCCGCTGCTGGCGCCACCCTTCGGCAAATACCCACAGCGTCGTATACATCTGCGTCAAATTCTGGAAACATCGCCGCGTGCGAACCAATTGACGGTATACTACAACCGCAACGGTTGCCTGCAGCCGAGCCAACGCACCGCGCTCATCAATTTGGTGGCCATGTACTTCTATGAGAACGATATACATCTGACCATGCAGATGGCACACAAACTGGAGAGTGAAATACTCGAGCTGTTTCCATCGGAAAAACTGAAGGACTATTATGCCGGCGAGCGAAGTCGGATTTATAAGCGTGTCGCCAATATCAAGCACTACAATAGCAAATATAAACGCAATAAGGATGTGGCAGAGCGACCGGCTCGTGTGGAAGCGGAACAGGAAGAGTCAACGAGGGACATGACAGATGACGAAATACGTCTCTCGCGTGATGGTTTTGAGCACGAAGAACGACAGCAAGATGAGGAACCGCTGAAAGACCGCTGGAGTTTTGAAAATGTACACATGGTCAAGGAGGAGATAGAGCTGGCTGTTGAAGATGACGACGAAGTGGAGGTGGGAGAAGCGGAGCGACGTAGCTAAAAATTGTTTCCGATATATGTATGTAGATGAGACTGACCATTTTTCAAAAGCACACTGCCAGAAAAATATGATTGGCGCAGCAACTTTTTTTCTTAAAAAATGCAACAATTGATATGATATGTACGTGCAAAAATATGTAAATAACTTTCCAATTCTTTAGTGTTCTTATAATAAAACATAACAGATTTGTAATAAATTGTTTGTTCAAGAACTGGCGATGAACCATAATCGTCCTGCATGATATCGATATTTTGTTTTTTGTTATTTTATATCTAACGTAATGTGGTTACCGTAACCGAATTGCTGAACCGAATGCATGCATTCTTCCAAACTTATAATATACAAAAGATATTATTCGGGTCGGACAAAAAAGAAAAATATTTTTATATCGTTAGGAAGGGGCTACGTCCGTGGATCCCAGTAATGTTTTTCATAATTTTAGGAGGATTGGAAGATATAGGTCAAAATGTCGAAAAATTGTGGCCCGCGGAGCTATGATGTATTTCCAAAGAGGCCCGCAGGGTCATTTGGTTTGGCCACTACTGCTTTAAGCAATTCTTATTTGGAAAACCGACTGCATATGTTCTACCAGAGGCATTCAGTCTGAACTTAGCAAAGAGTATGACGCGCATCTTAACCAAGAAAAAGTAGAAGACTTTTTTCAAAGAAATCAACATTTAAGCAAAATACATATATAAAAGCTTTTTAAAAGCAAAACTTATCTATAATCTGGAAAGCAAAATTTGTATTCAAAAAAAATTTCATAAAATAATCTGAATGGAATTTACATATTGTATAATGGTTATGAGGCATTGTGAAGCAATTAAAATAAAAATCAAAATGAATTCATACTTGAAATGCAAATTCAAAGCGAAAAAATGCAAATGGCAGGAAGAAATAAAACCAAGCAAAAACAACAATTAGCAACAGAACCAACCAAATACGCCCACAAACGTTGAACTTAATTAACCCAGCATAGAAAACAGCATATGCATATTTCGAATGTCTATTAATATTAAGAGTCAGCTCGAGTTTAAATAAGCTCAATTAAGTTTGCAAAAGTTTCGCTGTTGTCTGTGCATATGTATGTGTGCTGCGAAGAAGAAGAAGAATACAGAAGAACTGTGGCAATTTTAGAATGTTTCGTGCATTTGAAATTTTAGTGAAAGTTACAAACTACAAAAATCTTCACTTTTACAAGATAAATTTAAAAATTGGCTAACACCAGGAACCGTTGGTAAAATGACGACGGATAGATACCATATGAAATCGAAGTAAACATGAATGAAATTAAGTAAATTTTGTTAAGAAATTAAATGGGCTGTGTTTTCTAATTTATTTCGGATAAAGAATGCAAGAAAGAAAAGAGTGGCGGGAAGAGTTATCGAGGAGGAATACTAAGTTTTAGTGTCCCTGCTGAACAGCTGCTCATAGAGAAAAGCCGCAACCGATTTTATAATATCACACCCCTTCGATATTTGTTTAAATAATCATTACGTAAAACCTGTTTTTTCCAAAATAGATTTCAATCTTTTATCAAATTTGTCTGAAGATATAGGCTATACAATATAGCTTAATCCTGCCCTCCGACTGTAGTTATGCGCAGAAATTAAAATGTTATTTGGCAACTGTATACAATTTTTATGAAATACTTGGCAATCTCAGGGAAGCTTGCAAGCGCTGATTAGACTTTATGGCATGGCATGTGGTTGGTTCTTGGCTGTTGTTGTTGTTGTGCCTATTACAGCCATGTAGTTTTCAAATATGAGGCACAATACACTTTTACACATGACATGTATAGAACGTGTTTGTGTACATGTATTGGTAAACATTATCAGTTTCCATGTGCCCGAATTCTAATTCCAAGTACCTACAAATTACAATCTCAACACATTTTATTTGATTATTTGTAGCTGATTTTTAATATTGTATAACAGGCCAATATGGAAACTCATACTACGAACAATTATAGAAATATAAGCGCGAAATTGAAAAAAGGTTTGTAAATTTGTTGGCTCGCATTTTGTAGTGACTGTGCGTAAATTACTAAGATGCACTTCCCCTTATCGTGTTAAAGTCACATGGAGATATGTATGTATGAATTTTTATAAATATACCCTGAAGCTTAGGTACAATTTTATAGTGCTAGTTTTAGCCTTTGTTGTTTTCACGTCAAAGTTACTATATTCTTATGGCCCTAACTAAAGCTCAACTTGCTGCTACTAAATTGAATGCATATAGGTACTTGTTAGACTGACTATACATAAACAAGTTTAAATATGTATATTTTTCTGCTATCCAGTGCTGCCCTGAAATAGCAAAGGTCATGCGATAAGTACAAATGGTATGCATCCAAATATAAAACACTGTTCGAGATGTTCGAGATGTTCGAAATATTGATGTCGAAGCTTTAACATCGTTAGTTATTTTCCGATGCTAACTAACAGCCCTATTCTGAGGTTCCAATAAAGTATTTTGCATCAATTAATATATTTTCCCAAGAATAAATATTTTTCCCGTATGTGAATATTACAATTGAATGACCATCGATTGTGACTCTAAGGCGGAATAGGTCTGTGAAAGTAGGCGGTAAAGATGCAGTGGGGCGGAGAGATGGGTAAGTAAATTCAATAACACTTTAATTACAAATTATGTATAATCAATTCCTTAGAAATGGAACTGAAAAGAGTTTTCAATTATTGCAATAAACTTGTCAGAGTTTTAGATTGTAACTTATGGAGCTTTATGACGGCGCCACAGAATAGATTCGGTCAGATAAAAATTTCGGTTGCTCAATTTCTACCGAGTTGATCTGCAATTTCGATTTTAGTTAAAGCCACTATGACCTGGAACCCTTGAATGTGGTGAACTTCAGTATTCTCACTCTTGGAATATTACCATAAAGTTACAAGTCAAGATGCGGGTTGGCAGTAGTCGCTCTGATGGATGCTGAGGGTTTGTCTTAAATTTATTAAACTATTTTTAATTTATATTTCAAAATTAATTTATAAAAATATTCGTTTCAAAAACTAAACTGGTGTCCTTCGCTTCAGTACTAATCAACTAGCCATTGAGCATTGCTGGAAAATACATATGTACATAACTAGCTTTTAGTTGGGTATTGAAGCCTTTCTTGGAACCCTTCTTTCCTGCGGCCATGCATTAAATGCATTTTTATTTGATTTGATGTTTACTTTCAGCAAATTTAGCTATTTTAAAGGTTTATTTAACGTACATATATGGGTCATGTATACGCCCCTCTGTGCGTACATTTAAAAGATTACTGGTATGTGTGTATGTATATGTTAATACATATCTACAAAGATAGCTTTCTGTGTTAACTGAGATCATGAGCGGCTGTCCCTTGCAATTAGCAAAGAGGACCGCTCTGCTGCTGCGTTTCGAGTTGTTTGCTTGTGAACCAAAAACAAAGCCAAGCAAAAGAAAAACAGAAAACGTTGCTTCAGGCCTGTCTAACAACAAAGACTGCAATTATTGTCACTGACGGGGCGGAAACGGAAGTGCATTAGTAAAGCAAATTATAAGTTTTGTGGCAAGTTGCAGAAGCAAGTATTTGATGTGCATTCGTTGCGTAAAGATGGGATGTTCAGAGGAGAGCTGGGTGGAGTGTAGTGTGGCCGTATGCAGATTAGGAGCGGCTGCGAGGTAAGATAGTTAAACAATGTTGTATGTACGAACCTGCCAGTGCAAAGCCACTTAAACTGTATGTAAGAAATTGAAGTGGAATTAGTTAGACACGCAAGAGCCGTAGAATCTCTTATTAACAAGTTGTATTTCCTGAAAGCCAAAAAATAACTTACCCAAGTTTCTCATTTTATTTTGAAAAAAATGAATTTTATATTTACAATAAAGATTTAGCATAGGTTGAAAACAAAAACTACCGTAGTAATTTATACACGATTTGTCATGCGCAATACGCTGATGCAACTTTCAGTAATTTAAAAGATTTCATTCTGTTAACATCTAGTGAAACTAGTACTTAGTAACTAGTCGGTGGTGAACTTAAATTTGAGGCAATTTGGTATTCAAATATGACTATTTGTACCCTAATTACTACTGACAGATCTCTATTTTGTCAGCCGGCCTTATTCAGGTGACAAGTCTGTTATCTCATCCTAAAAGAAATGAATGAGAGAAACAATTGAAGAAGAAATGTTTTTGTTGCCGACAATTTTGAAAGCATACGAAGCTAAGGAAAAGTGAAACATTCGATATTTTTGTACTTAGAAGAGTTATACATAATTATTTGTAGTGCTTCCAAGAAATTTGTTAAGATTCCCAAAATCGTTGATCATCGTTGGCATCTTATTAAAAATCTGACAAACGAATAAGCAATTTGCCTTTGGAACTTCGTGTAATATTTTACTTGGAAATTCTTGTTCCATTCCGATGTTAAATTTTGGTCTCTTGTTCTTATGAGTAACTTACTTCTTTCCAATGGCGCCTAGCAAAGTTTTTTGGAAAATAGCTATATCTGTCCTATGTATGAGCCGATCAAGTGCGCTGCGTAACATAAAAACAATTGGTTTTTTGCTGGTCAGTAAAGTGTAACTTACCACGGCATGTGGTGAAAAACTTTGTCACTGTTCGTTGCAGAATAGCATGATCATCTCTCGTCACTAGTGTCGTCTCAAGTTTCCCGTCTGACTAATTTGTGACTTAACAGCAGTTGTTTTATTTCTTGAATTTTTATGTGTACACTTTTCTGCAAATATGTAACAGATCTCAAATTGAAAAGCTCATATAATTTTTGTCTCTAGATTTTTGCATCTTTAGCTTAATAAACGATGTGACTCATATATGCATCGCTATGCATGAGAGGGTTAAATAACCTAATGATCGTAGATGTGTGACACAAAAACAATAATATGTGTGAAAGAAAAGGTGAAGGCAAGAGCAAAAAGAATAGAGGCAACTAAGTTAAGTGCCAATAAAAACGAGATATGTATAAAAAAGAAAACTTACAAAAGTTAGCATTTTTTTGGCGATTACCCTTCTCAATTTTAGCACGGAAATATTTATTTTTCATTTTCTACCAAAGCGGAATTTATCTACAAATTTAGTTCGCGGTTTTATTTTGTGGTTTATTATTTTCTTTCTTTGGTTTGTTTGCCTTTTACAAATGAACCGACTTGAAGCGCCTTTTATGCGAGCCTAGTTCTGGTGGCACACACACTCACACCCGCACTCACACACAATGGCACTTTGAGCCTTGAAGTACATATGTACATATTTCGAAATATCATAACAAACGCCGAAGTATCGCAACTCTACTGCCGCCGCACTACGAGTTGAAGTTTTGTGTTAGCAGCTAGCAAAAGGCAAAACATAATTTCAGTTGTTGTTGCTGTAGGAGATTGTGCTGTTGGCTGTTGAAGTATGTATGTATGCATGTATGCACATACAAATGGGTGTGTGTGTATCTGAAACTTGGGCACATTACATCATGGCTAAAAATAAAGCGCGATGATGTGACGACGGCTACGGCGACAGCGACAGCGAAGATGACGTAAAGTGATGAACTTACAAGCTCGCCGTGTAGCTAGCTTTTGCCCGCGTTGTGTGTGAGTGCGAGTCTGTTAGCGAGTGTGCGTCGCTGCAATTTGACATACACTTTTGGCATTTTTTCATGCCCACTATCAGTTCAAGAATTATAGCAAACTGATTAAATCTTGTAGGCGAGCAATTTCTCGAGCACGACAATTGAACTGACATGAAAAGCCGCTCATTCGAATATGAATTTATTGGCATGAGCTGCTGTCCGGGTGCCAAGTTCAGGCGCGTGAGATCTTCAGTTTTTATAAGCGCTAATCGATTGCTGGGCGCAGACGAAATGGAAGGAGGAGCGACAGTGATAAAGGCACTTCAATCAGTCCGACACAGTGACATGCCTTCTTTTGATGCCCTGGCGGATTGAACGAACTGATAATTGCCTTCAAAAATTATATTTTATAAATTAGTTCCTAAAAAGGAAATTGATTTTTAAAAATTTTAACAAATATAAGCTCTAAACTGGTCCAAATGTAATGCCGGAATGGACCAGCTTGTTGAAGAAGCTGTTCTTGGATTAGCAAATTTTACTACATTTGTTGCCACGAAAACTTGTTGAATTGTCCATAAAAAGGTCTATCAAATGCGAATCGAAATGTGCAGCTTTGACTAGGAAGTATCTATGCATATGCATACATAAGTAATTAGGTATGTACATACATCTGTATAACCGGCGCAACAGCCAGAAGAACGATCCTAGCTTTCTCGCATTATCTTACATATGTGTAAAAGCTCTATTTTAGAAACAAGTTAACGGGACCTACACTTTTATTCTATAGTCATGCCCGAATGGGAAACTTTATTAATCATTTTAGTGAAAAGCTGAGTTACTACTTATGTTCAAAAATGAACTGCACCTTAGATTAGATAAGAATGAATTTGGAGTAAGGATATTGTATCGCAGGCACCGCGGCCTCAGAGACGTATTCAGACAGTTGTCCAGGTACTAACAGATCTTTGTGTATACGTGGCTTAAAGAGGCATGCTGCTATATTATTTGGCGATCTGTTCGTTATATTCTATAGCTGTAGATGTACATACATACATATGTATATGTACATACAAAGTACCGAGGTATGGCCCTAACTTAACCATCACAGTTTCAAAGTATGTTCTCTTCTGTTTCTTCATCTTTACGAATTCTATCGCGCTATTCTGTACTATATCCATGATAATATATGTACATATGTACGTTTCATTACTCTACAGTGGTTCGGTCAAGAATGCCGCGAATCTAAAATTCTATAGCTTACAGCATCATCGTCTTTGTAGCTCTGTCTTTTGCGCTTGTAATTGTTTCAAAATGATAATTTTATTTTCAACAAATTTCGTCTCTTTCAATTTCATCGGTTTCATTATTTCCGTTTCATCAACTTATATTGGCACACGTACAATTTTTGTAAAAAAGTTTAATTAAAAATGTCTTTTGCGCAATTCGCAAAAATGTACGCTTTTTTTTGTGGTTCTGTCGTTTTGTAAAAATGTACGCACACGAGCAATTCCGTTGCGGCGGCTGGCGTTATCTAACGACAGTGAGCAAACACAACTATCTTATAGATACGCGATGAATAGATATGAGCGGAGAATATGAAATGGCAACAATTTTGTGTACAGTTTTTTTGAGCTGTTTGTTGCTCGTCGGCTGTTCGCTGTTCGCTTTTGGCGGCTGCTGGCAAAAGTAGAACGGGGCGAAAAGGCAAATCATAAAAGCGTTTTTAAATATTTTTCGCTTGAACATTTTTCGTAGTCGCTCTTGTTGTTTTTGTATTATATTTTTTTGCCATTCTGAATGCTTATACATTTTTATTTGCTTTGTAAATTCCGTTCTTCTTGTTGCTATAGCTATAGCTTTGTATGTTGTTTGGTTTTTGTTGTTGTTGTTGTTGTTGTGCTAGTTTGTTGCTTGGCAGTCTAAGTTGTAGCTTACAAAAAAGTCCAACATATGTATGTATGTATCTACGATTTCTGCATATGTGTGTATCTAATGGATTTCTGTTGCTACTCGGTGAATATGTTGTTTTGTCGCTAATGTTGCTGCTGCTGCTGCCATTGTAGTGTTGTAGTCGTTGCCGATATCGTCATGGCGCGGCAGCTTTGTGGGTCGTTCGAGGGTTCGAGCGGCCTGGGGTGGGGCTGGCTCTGAAGCTGAGCAAAAAGCTCAGTGGGGCTGTAATAAATAGGTCGCCTGCTTGAAACTACATTTGCCTCCTATGTGTATGTATGTGTGTGTGTCAATATGTGCACACAGGTGCACACACGCGCAGCCAAGCGTGCCGTAGCCACTGCTCTCCAACTTTCGAGGGGCAAATTGAGCTTCGGCTTTTTCACTCGGTCGATCTTATATAAAAATGTGCCATAAGCTTTGGCTGCTTGTGACTGCTTATACATATTTGTTGTTGTTGTAGTTGTTGTTGTATCTGTGCCAGTTAAAGTCGTTTCTTTTGTGTTAGCCACAGAAAATTCTTTGTTCATTGTAAATGAAAATCGATTTTACTGTTTTTTGAAGTCAAAACTATCTCTATATATATTTCATATATTCCCTACATTATTAAAATTCGCTGTATGTATAGTTTGCCGCCGCCTCTACCCCTCCCTGTGCTCGGCTATCGCTTCGCATGACAGCTAACGCCATCTGTGCGCGACGCAATGTAAGCTGCTCTACAGCTTTAGCTGCGTCTGCTAACATTCCGCCTGCCCGCCAAATGCCGCTGCATTCCACAATCCGTCCCCAATGGCATTAGATTTTCCCCAGCCTGAAGTTTGTCGCATGCTGCTTCTCTTTCTTGCCTTCGTTGCTGGCCGCGCACACACACTCACACTAGCGCGAAGCCCCTGAACAGCGAAAAGCTCGCTGCTATTACTGACTTGCGCTTTCAATTCTATTAAACACGCACACAGCTGCACAGCAAAGCCATATACATAGTTTTTTTTGTATACATACATATACATATACATATGTACATATGTATATAAGTGCATGTGTTTGTGCAAGTGTGCGCAATTCATGGGCCTGACGTTTACATGTGAAAGAGTGTGTGTGTGTGTGCTACTTACTGGCGTGCAAGTAGTAGTATCTATGTGTTCCGCATGTGTGTATCTATGTATCTACAAGTACGTACTTTGCTGCTGCTGCTTCGTGCTGCTTGTTGGCGGCTCTGCTGGCTGCTCTTGAGGCTTTCATAGGCTGCTCTGCGCGTTTTAGGGAAAGTAGGTCAATTGCACGTGTCGTTTATTTCTTTCTTTGTTCGCGTTTGCTGGCTCTGCTTGCGGCCACTTCTTCTACCATTCTTCTAGCGATACAAACACAAACAAAATGAAAAATAATGTTGCGCAGAGAATTTGCCGAGGAGGAGAGCGCAGAGGGAGCAATGCAAAGAAAAGCAGCAGTGGCAACGGCAAAGAATTGGTTTCTTTAGATTTGCGCCACTGATTACTTTTTGCCAGCGCGGTTGATTATTTTCATTATATTATTCCTTTACATTCTGCAGTTCCAGCACTTTTCGCACTTTCCATGGCAAACAAGCAGCAGCAAAATCAAACGCAAGAAACACATACAAAAAGTAATTTTTATTACATTCTAACATGAGACCACTCCCATTTTTTACTCGCTTTTAGGTATGCACAAACTTTTTCGTACTTGGCGTGATTCGTTTCTTTTGACGCATAATGCCTTTGAGATACTTTATGATAGCACAGATAGATAGATTGATCGATGAATAGATACGGTAAAGTAATATAAAATTCGAACAATTTCTATTTTTGCGTTGCATTTATCCGATGAACCTGAATATCCATTATGGAAAATTCATCATTATAATTGTAATATTTAATAAATATTATTGTGATGGTGTGCATTTTTTCCATATAAGGACATTGTAATCTATTACATATTCCCATAGAGGATGTACGATTTCTCAACAGAGCGAGTTGCTATTTCTCAAAGTTGTAATCAATCAAGGTAGTATGTACCTACTACAATATAAACTGAAACGAACAGTTAGGAAGCGATTCTTTTCTTCGAAATTAAAGCACAAATGACAGCTTCGCCAGTAAAAGATTTGCCATCAAAATGCACGCCCATTTTGGGAAAATTAAAACATATCCTAATAGGGTTACATATGCCTATCGATACATATTGATGTTTTGGCAGGTGTACAGCAGATATTTCGGGTATGTTCGTTTTCCCGCGCATTTTTTTAAGCTTTCAAAAGGGCAGTTAAATCAGCATACAATTTCAATTTGACATTAGAAATATTCTTGAGCATTGCTTTGTCCCCTTCTTGCATTTCGTGAGGCCTGGATACAGGCCTTAGGAATTCCCCAAATGCAAAGTACAACATTGCAGCTTTTATTGGAACTATGTACTCGAAATATTGGCAGCACAAGTCCATAAAGTATCTTTGAAATATAGTAACTGTTGAGAATCTCAGCATACAGTTCATCTAAAAAATTCAAGTTAATTAGTATGGTAATCCTTGGTAATCCAGAAATAGTATGGTCTTCATAAAGAGTTAGGTTAGGTCATGCGACTGCCGGCAAAGCGAGCACTTGCGAACCGGCCCATTGACTTAAGAATTGCTTCAGTTAATCAATTTGTGCGGGCACTCGAATTTCCAACATGGAAAAAGATATCTGGGACACACGCTGAGAGGGCGCGCTTTTATCAGCTCATATCAGCGCGATAAGCACGCATTGCAGACATGGGCTGATGATAGGAGGCTCACATGGCAATGGCGGATAGACTTACACCACGTTGTCGAAGTGCACTAATTGTAAGTGTATTTTTTTTTATTAGGGAAAAATTCAAATGGAGCTACACAAATTGGAGAAGGTGTGGCTTTAAAGTTCGAGCGCATAATTGTAGAAGAGGCAGGGCAAAAGACTGGCAAATCATAAATTTGATGATATTTTAATTTGTAAAATGCAAATGAAACATATTCATTCCCTCCCCCCTCCACCAACAGCTACCACACCTACACGCCAGGGCAGGCAAGGCAATTTTAGCCAAAAGCCAGCTAAAGCTGCTGTGTAGGAAGATATTTGACATAACGGTATACTTCATGTATACATGTGTGAGCCATTTCCAGGGTGTGCACTAACTATTATGAGCCAGAAAAGTAAAGAGAAGAAGGCACAAAGAAAAAGAAATTCAAGATAAAAAATATGTGCACCAAAAATGCGAAAAGAATTTTTTGCGAACTGAATTTTGCGATTATAGCGTGGGTGACTAAAAATATCACAGCTGAAAATCAAATGCTCAAAGTGCGGATACATTTCGTCATGCCGGTTGAGGGAGGCGGATGAGCAAATAAGAGAAGAGAGCAGCCAAGGGAAGCGAAGCGATGCTAGGCAAAAGCGAAAATTCCTTAGGCCAGCCCAGGCGGGGCCAGGCATTGTAAGGAAGCGTGGCAGTCAGGAGCAGGGCAGTCAGGCAGGCAGGATGAGGATGTGTATGTGACTGTTTTGAGCAAGTGTATGTGTATTTGTGTGTGTCGTTTATGTTCCTGTGTGTGTGTGTGCATGTGCGGGAATTTCGGTTAAAAGCCATAAAAAACAGGAAGGAAACCGCCACACACACATACACATACCTTCCTGCGTATCGAAACAAAAAAAAGAAACACATGCACATACATACAATTAGGCAAAACAGTGTTGCCACTTTGCGGCTTTTTTCTCAAAACTTTTCGTTTCTCTTTTCGGCACTTTTGAGTAACACATATTTTAAGGAATATCGCTTTGAAAAACTGTACAGTAATGTTTTTCTAAACATTTTTCAAAAGGGAGTAGAAAATTAAGAAAACGTAGAAACCATATGCAAAACGCACAAACTATTTAGAAAAGTTTGAAAACTTAAATTCTTTATTCCCCGACTGCCATAGATGATTGCCAAACTATTGTATCATATCAATTGAATTCAATATTGTATGGCTCTCTGTATATTATCGTAAATTTATCTCGAACTTATATACATTTAATTTATTATTATTCAAACAGAAAATCATTCGAAAATGTATGCATTCCAAATGATATTTTTTAAGTTCATATAAAATCTGCATCCAAATCACATGCATTTTATTATGATTTAGATTGCCTGCATGCAAAACTTTTAACAATATAATATTGCACAATACATCCAAGCGTGCTGAATGAATCTTCTTAGTTTAGACTAAAATAAATTAAAATTTTTAGCGCTTTTTTCAAAAATGCTTGTAAAGTACGATGAGCCATATCACAAGCAAGAGTCACAAAGAACTAAATTAAATATTTCCTATCAGCTGATATATTTAGCCAATGAAAGACGACTTTTTCCATATGAAAGAGTAATAAATGAAAAAGTTGTCAGTTTTGACTGGAACTCCCAAACCGAAAGAAAAAAGCTCAATATTTTCAAAAAACTGCAAAGCTCATCAAGTCGAAGAAAAGTTGGAGCAATTCAATTAAAAATTTTGAAATTCCACAACTTCTTTAAAGATGTTGTATGCCTTGCAGTGGCAACACTGCACTTCACAACACATTCACACACCCACACACATTACAACATTTTCGCTCGCACTCAAACGTGGCCAGCGGAAAGTAGGTCAATCGATAATTATTGCAGGCACCCTTAAGCACTCCCGCAGTGAGGCGGCAGTCGCCCGATTGCAGTGGAGAATGATGGGAAAGTAGACCCCCTTCCCCCTTTCGAGTGGTAGCTTATGAAGCAGTGGGCGTGGGGCTGTGCAGCCGTGCAGAGCAGAACAGAGCTTTCGCTTATGCAACTGCGCACTCAGCGTTGGGGTAAGCAGAGATTACATAAGCCCCGTGTATGTACATGTGTGTGAGTGTGTGCATATAAGGCATGCACATTATATACAGGCATACACGGTGCATATGTATATGTATGTGCGCATTAATCAAGAATTTTATTGGGGTTACTTTGGCAGGGTTGATTGCGGCCCGTGTGCATTAAATTGTTAGCGCCTGCGGCTGTGGGGCGGGGGTTGGGGCTTGGGGCTTGGAGCAAGGGAATTGCTGAGTAGCTGGTCGTTGATGGCGTAAGAGGATCCTTCTGGCGTTTGTGCTTGTGTGCATTTATAACATTTTTCTGCTTCGTTTTTCGCGCGCGCGTACATATGTGTGTGTGTATGTGTGAGAGCGTTTGCAAGAGGAGGTCGGGACGAGAGTAGCAGCTCTTCTGTTCTTAACTGCCTTCAGGCCTTTTGCTTGCCAATTTTTCATGTCGGAAAGCGTTACTCGCCAATATTTTTCAGCTTTTCCCACTTTTGCGCATGTGTGTGTGTGTGTTGCTACTTGCCTATTACCTCAACATATTGGCAAAATATTTTGGCAAATGGCGCAAGAAACCAGGCCGCCATTCCTTTGCATTTCGAGTGTCCTTGGGGAGCGACAGGATGCAGGCCCTCTCATTGCGGGCCTTCGCCGCGCCTTGCGGCTTGTCAGCGCTTTTGCTGGTGTTGCGCCAGCAGCTGCAGACTGGCCTGTGGTTGCTTCTTGGCTCGCAAAATGTGGCGCTTGGCAGTAAATGGTAAATTCCTGGGAGCATTTCCGTGCTCTAAAAATACATTCAAGACATTTTCTTACATCAATCAATCCATCGCTTTATATCTTATCTCTTTATTTTCTCCACTCTTTGCTGTTTGTTCCCTCTTCCTAGTTGTCTGGTTCTTGGAAGTAATTCTATACCACTTTCTGTGCCCTACTGTAAATTTGAAAAAGTCTGGCTTCTTTGGGGAATTTATATTATTTGTATGATTTAATCAATAATTATTCGAATTTTCTAATTTTATTCTATTTTATAGTTTAAATAATTAAATTGGGGGCTGTTGCTAAAATGAATTTTATTTTCCTTGCCCGTCTGGTCGTCCGTTCCTACGATGCAGACGAAATGACGTAACGAAAAACGCACAAAATTATAACGGAAAAATTTTTGCATAAAAAATCGGCAAAAAATCGCATGCGATGCCAAATTACGTAACGCAAGTGGGATAAATTTATCGCATGCGTTAAAAATCCGTTTTTGCGTCAAAAATGCCTGAAATGGCATGCAAATTGCCCGGAATGCGTTTCGCTGCATTCCTTAACCCTTTGGCCGTCGCGTAGAGCAGAAAAATGCAGAATTTTCAAGATTTTCGGCAAAAATTGCGATTTTTTCGTTTTCCGCTTACGTTTTGCGGTGTGTGCAAAATTAATAATTCGGCTACGAATTATTGATTTATGGTGCAAAATCAGCTACCAGAAGTTAGATTGGAGGTGAGTTCTTTAAAAACCCAGTATTTTCGATATCTTCCATTCGTACTTTTTTAGAAATCTTCCTTGGTTCTTGTCCCAGATGTACTAAGATGAGGCCCGGTACTAAGATGAGGCCGGTACTAATTTCCATTATCGATTAGTACTCTATTTAGCACACAGCACATGCCCCAACCATTTCCTTTTTACCATTTTTGTAAGCACTGTTTAAGGGAAAGTGCATTTAAGTACAGTGACTATAAAACTATTAGTGACAATGGTTCTTACAGCTGGAAAACGAAAATAAAACGAGGAAAACAGTTTTGAAACGCTATGAATGGAAAAGAAAATGCTACAGAATGTGTAGATAAGAAAATAAACGCAGTCATTTTGAAGTTTTGAATGCCGTCGGAAATAGGAAAAAATGCTAATTTTTCCAGAGGCAGCCACCAAAGCAATTGCTTGTTAAAAGGGTTTGCATGAAGAAAGAAGTTCATGGCGAAAGATCAGAAATGGAGATGAGAGAAGCAACAGAGGTAATTCTGACTGAGGATATGCGAGCTGGCATGCTTTGGCATAAATCCTTTTGCAGCACAGCCGAACAGCAGCACAGCCTGAGCAACTCAGCCGTAGCTAAATGTTAATGCTCGGTTAGCTGCTCGCTGACATAAGTAGCTCCTGTTATCCCATAGCCCCTGTTTAGCAGGCGTGTTGAGACAGAACCCACGGGAAATCGAAGAAAAGGAACACTGCAAGTTTTCAAACAGCAAATCTCTATCTTATACATACATACGATCTCTGCCAGAGCAGCCCTTGTTTCTTCCATAACAAGTTGAGACACAGCCTCCACATGCAGACTGCTGTGGTCCTTCCTACACCAGAACTTTGGGATGGGCGCTGAGTTGGCGAGTCGCCACATTAAACTCTACCCAATGAAAAGACGACGAGCCTCGGAAGAAATACCCTCCTCCAAAACTGTTGCCGACCCCCGCATGCGTACTTCTTCCATGATAAGACAAATTTTAGCTCTCGCAAGTAGAGACACCAAGGGAAAAACAGAAAAACATGAATTCTTAATGTTTGGAATTTCGAAAGTTTCTGGGAATCCATCTACTCCAATCAATCAACTGTTGGGGCTTCTTTACTCGTAGTGCAAACTATTTTGAGGTGGCACCAAAAAGTAGTGATCGAAGCATGTCGAATCTTAATAAATGATACTTCATTATTTAAACATGCTCCGAGCTGGTTTCTTTGTGGGTTCACCCCGCGTACAAAGTCAACGAGACAACTCCTCCTCCGCAGCATGAACAATTATGGTAAATGCGGCAGCAATCGACGGCTTTTGGGTTGCTGGCTTAGTTTCAAACACGAACTTTAGATTTAGCTCATCTGTGCGACGGTTCGAGCGGCTCGAGCGTCACAAACAGCAAAGATACATGTCAATCTGATAGATACAGGTGCTTATACAATGCTTATAGCCGTACCTGAAGATGCTGCAGCTGATGACAGCTGTTTTCGCCTTCGATTTACGTCATGCTGACACGCAAATAAGCAAGTTGACATTTTGTACAAAAAAACTAGATTTTATTATTGTTATAATATCATAAATTAAACTTATACTTAGAAAGATGCTAATATGAAGTGAAGAGCAAGAAGAGTGAGCAGTAAGAAGGATACAATTCACAATGATAACAAAAACAATATTTTATATCAAAACGAGCAGATTTTATCGCTTGCAAAAACTACAAATAAACGTTATCTAATAGATATGAAGTTTACTTCGTGAATGTTGTACACTTCCGAGTACGAGCAAACAAACAACAACAACATGCTTAGCGCAGACGCGGAGATGAGGCGTGGAAGAAGTGACTCTATTTGTGCTTGTGCGGATCAAATGTGCCCAGGAACGTGTTGCACTTGGAGCAGTAGTGATTTCCGGTGCGGCAACTGGTCATGAGGTACGGCACACAGCAAGCGCAGCAGCACCAGCTGCAGATGACGATGTCGAAGAAGGGGAAGAAAAGAACAAAGTACATATATAATTTAGCATAGAGCTGTTTAGTAAATGATCATAAAAGTAATTTTATGCATAATAATCACTTTGGAATTGTTTGTAACTGATCACTTTCAAAAGTATTAATTGAATATCGATTTAAAATAAAAGCTGATTATTGATTTCTTATGAAAGTTATTTACGATTTCTGATGAAGCTCTCAGCTTGGAGTACCTACTACTTTCGTTTCTTACTGATTGTCTTAGATTAAGCCGAACACTTTATAGAAAATAGCCGCAGAGAATATTGCCTGAAGAAGTAATCGCGTTTAAAAAAGATCTGCTTCTGGATGATCTTTTATTATTAATGAGTAATCTAAGTCAGCTTGTTGGTTTAGTCGCATATTTTAAATAAGATGGATTTCAAGAATCGAAACCATCATATAAATATGTTTGATATATCTGGAAATGCAGAGCCTATTTGCTTGACAAACAGCCCTGTTATTATTAGGGATATCAATTATGCGATTCTGAAGAATATTTGCGGTACAAAATTCTGGAGCTTCTGGATTTTAAATCGATGTTTGAGAAGTTAGATATATTATGAGAGTAATATACAAAACTACGTATTTAATAAATGTATAGACGTTGGGTATTTGATTTATTTCTTGAAATATGAATCATTGAAAGTAAGTGCTATTCTTTTCATAAAACACATGCATCCTAGTTACAACCAAAATTTCCGAGTACCTTCGGATGGATATTTTTGGTATAACGCCTTGCGATTAACATCCCTTCATGCGTGTCATATACAAGCAGACAATACTCACCCCACCAAGCAGAGCAGCAACGCACACATGTGCGTGCGGGTGTTGGGCGTGTAGGACATGCGCGTCGTCTTGCAGCTACCACAGGCGGGACAAGTCACTGCGCACGGATTGGGCCCCAGCTTGGGCGGCAGTGCTGCGCTTATCACCTGCGTTGCGGGTGTTGCTGTAGGCATTGACACTGCAAGTAAAAATCAGCCACATTTTATATATGTTAAATTAAAAGTCAAGAAATTGTTCGATTCCGGCTAAACTTAAAACGGTTACAATTAACAATTTGGTATCAATTGATATTACTTCTATAAAATACAAGGGTGGAAACGTGTATGAGGGAAACTTTGATCGGCGCCGCGACTGGAAGATTCGAGGCCACACGCCAAAAACCATTTCATGGCATTTTTAAAAAAACGATATGACTGTTTATGTGACTGGCGCCACGGTGGCTCAGTGAACTAAGTGCTTTGGTCGCTGATGCGAGAGGGCCTGGGTTCAACTACCAGCCCGGGCAACATCTAATAAAAAGAAAACTTGATTTCAAATTGTTTCTTTGCGCGGCGCCATTTCTCGCGATGAATTGGCAATTCTCCGAGAATATTCTTTGCCATGAAAAGCTTCTGAACCCGTTCGGATTCGGTTACTGTAGGTCCCGTTTATTTGTGAAAAATATAACAAGTTCACACAAGCTAATGCGAGAAAGCTAGGCCTAAGCCCACACGGGCTGTTGTGCCAATCAAAAAATTATTATTATAAGTAGAAATAGAATTTCACAACTACCCCACATCATGCTGGGCATTTTCGAAGTGATGCTCATAGCAAAATTTGTATTTTAAAATAAAAACGTTTTAACATAAGCTGCTACTCAACTGTCTGCTCGAAACGAAGTTCGAAATTGCTCACATTCACAGGATTTTATTCACATAAGAATTTGGTGTGGCTAAATGTACATTTAATTGTGCATTTCCAGCAAAATGCCGTAAATGTGCATTTAATGCCAGCATTAACGTTGCATTAGTGTGTGAACCAGAGATCTGCAGCGAGTCGCTTTTTTGCGACTTATGCTGACTCGCGCAATAAAGTCCCGGTCCTGATACGGTGTGAGACTCCTATGACAGTGACTGGGAGCATTTTCGAGTCAAGAGCAGAAAATCTTCACATCCAAAACATGACTCTCATGCTCAGGGCGAGTTTCACAGTGGATATTTAAATCTAATTTGCAAATTTAGTTTAAATCTAGTTTAACTTTCCTTGAGTTTCACAGTGCATTTATTTAAATACGGAATATTTGACATTTGAAGGTTGGCACAACTTGCCAAAAACATATGCTGAATTGTTCAATTATGGAGGCAGCGCGAACTAAAAATTTTTCGTCGGCCGAAAGAAGTGAATTATTGGATATTGTGCAAAGAATCCACAGATTATATTATTTATGATACTACGGGATCATTTATATGTGCTATACCATGCAGTTTTATGTTTAATTTGATCTCTTACAAATTGCAATATTGTCCACGCAGCTTGCTTGCACATCCGAAATCAGCTGTTTATTTGTTTTCGATTGCAACTCTGTGCCGTACTTAAATATCCACAGTCGGCTATTTAAATCGTATTTAACTTCCAACTGTGAAACTGAAATTCCCTATTTAAACTGCAATCAGAATTTAAATATCCACTGTGAAACTGACCCTCAGTCTCACAGACTGCAATCCGATTCGCGTCTGAGTGACTCGCTGCAGATCTCTGGTGTGAACAGCACCGGCTTGAAAAGTCGCGGGGTTTCAATAAAGAGACTTGATGTTTCAATGTGTTCAGCTGAAGAAGATATTTTTAGTTGTTAGCTCCTTTTGCTTGGGACCTCAAACATGTTTGTTGTTGTATGTTAAAGTAAATGGTTTTTGGAAATTATTCCATTTTAAATGCGTCAGAGCAAAAATAATAATTTCACAAAAAAACGAAAAATGTCAATGAGCCGTGCTTGTCAGTGCGGCGTTAATGGCTGCAGTGGACTTTGAAGCTGGTAATGGTGTTACGCTGAAGCTAGGCGGGGCAGGGCGGGGGATTGTGCCTGCCGCTGACTCAGCTGAGTGTGTAACTCCGCAATCTATTGCATAACAATAAGTTTTGTGCAACACAAAACGAAGCAAAAACAAAAACCAAAACCAAGTGCGATCTGAGAGTCTTACCTGTTGGCAGTTGTTGGTGTTGTTGTTGTTGTGGCGGCGCTGCTGGTAACGGCTTTTGGTGCTGTTGCATGCGCGGTTGCTGCACAATCGCCGACCTCGTCGTCGATGCCGCACTTGGCGCATCGCTCGCAAACTTCGATTGTGGTTGCGAAGGCGGTGCGCCCTCGGGCGTGACAACAGGCGCGCTTGGCACCCAACCCGGGCTAATCGGGGCGGCGGTGGCTTGCGAGGAACTGGGGCCCGCTGCCATGGCCATGTCGTAGGAGGGGGGTGCCTCTATGGGCAAGCCGATGGCGGCCGACGCGGAGTTGCGCTGATCATGTGGCATGGCATTGCGGGCGCCCTGCTCCAGCGGCGGATACAGCATGGCATGCTTCTGATCCATAGTTGCAGTGCGCCTGTGTGTGTGCTTATCCGTTGGATTGTTGGTTTGTGTGTATATGTATGAGTGTGCGCGCGGACAAGGGGCCTTCAAAGGTCGTAGCAGTCAATTGCTCTGGGCGAAACTACCGCTTTCTATGCGCAATACACCAAGCTAGCACTATCGTATCTGCGAGATACTTTCAAGTTCCCCGCTTTCCGTCTATTCGTTCTGTTGTTTAACGCACGCTCACTGCCGCTGAACACTGTCGAAGTACCGCTCAGCTCTGCTTTTGCACCGCGACTGAAGTTTCAAAGTTCGGTGTTGGTGTCGCCGCGCTGCTGCTTTCAATTCTGGTTTTTGCTATGCCGCTGTTGCTTTTCCACTTTGATTTCGCTTTTTGTGATTTAAAACATTTTAATTTTATTTTTTGTTTACACAATCTTTGCCGCTTCAGCTGATTTCTCATTGAAACGCAAAACCAGCGCTAAAACATTTGGGGCTACAACAACAACAAGAAAATCAAGCGGACTTGCGAGAGGCAAGTATCTACAGCAGCTCAGTGCGACGGATCCGTGTGTACTCGTTGTGTACCTTTGGTATTAGGAGATAAGTGAGCTTCTGCTTTTCCAAGCTGCATGCAGATAATCTGTGTTTACGTAAGTATCGCGCAATCGCCCAGATCGCTCTCGTGCTCTCGTGCGCTACGTTCAGCCGAGCTGCCAGGGTGACCAGCTGAAATTCTCAAAACGAAACTTTTTAAACAAAAAGTGGCCGTCTTATGCGACGGCATGTTTTTTGGAATTATTTTTTTAAACGAATCGTTCACACATCTTTCTTGGAAATTGTTCTACATACATATCTTTTTATATATGTATGTATAAACAGTCGCTCAGAGAATTTTGAAGGTACCCTATAAGCAATTCAGTAGTCGACTACGAAAATAACGCACTTATAGCTAACTTTTATGACCTAACTATAAGCTAACTACAATGTAGTGCAGATCTGCCCCAAAATCAAAGCGAGCTGTGTGCTTTCTTCTTTTTTGGTATTTGCTTTTTTTGAATATTTTTCATTTATTTATGTTCATTGTGAAATTGAAATTGAAAAGTCAAAGCGAGCTGTTTGTTTTCTTTCTTTTTATAAGCTTTATATTAACTTCACTTCAAGTATCTTTGTCAGCGGTATGTCGTCAAATCTAGTAATCAATTTTTCACCCACTTCCCGACTACCTAGAGAGGAAGGTAGGAACTTACTAAATATCCATATCCTTCTGCTGGGAAAATAAGACGGCCAGTGGACAAGTGGGCGTGGCACCGCCCATACAAACAAAATCCATTATATAGAATAGCTTTGGAACTAAAAGTCGTGCAGCATTGAAATTTCGTATGCAGTCGCCTCTTGGATGTGTCGTCCCACTGGTAAAATTTTATGGGCGTAGGACAAGGGGCGTGGCACTTTTCAAGCAACTACACACTTGGGCTTCAGTTTATAATTATAGGTACACCACACATGAATGAAAAACGATAGGAACTTACTTGCCGCGCCCTGCTGGCAAAATAGCAACAACTCACCGCGTCACAAATATGCCACGAATATTAGGGTCGATCACTGCTGTATTATTTGTTAAATTGAGGATATGACATATGACGATAGGAAACACTGTGAATACCCTAAATATTGTGTACTGCTCTGCAAGTTTAAAATTCTTTTTGCGAAAAATTTCAGAGCTCTAAAATTGAATTTATGGAAGACTAAAAAGTAGAAAATAAAATTATATAAAAAAAAAACTTTTTAAAAATAAGCTTTAATGTACTAAAAAGTAGAAAATAAGTTGTTTCCAAGTCACCTGTATCTTACTATTAATAAAAGCTTGTGCGCTCAATATCCATATTCAAAATATCTTTCATTACTAGAATCTATTTGCAAAAAATTATTTAAATAAAATATTGTGGTAACTGTTTGACAAATATTGAACACATGAGCGCCCCAAGCTTTTAGGGATAGTAAGATACAGGTGACTTGGAAACAACTTATTTTCTACTTTTTAGTACATTAAAGCTTATTTTTAAAAAGTTTTTTTTTATATAATTTTATTTATAAGCTTTATATTAACTTCACTTCAGGTATCTATTACCATGTTTATACGGCAGCCCCAGTCGATTCGGTTTGGCTCGATACGCATTCGAGCCAAGTGTTTAAACATTTATTTTTGAAGCGAATCGACTGAAGACAGTTTGAAAAGTGTGACATTTGTCAAAAATTATTAATCACATAAATCTCTTTTCTTTGCACTTTCTACTTTTTTTCACGTTCTGAAGCTTTCTTTTTTAATATATTTTGGGCGTTTAATGAATATCAGCTTACTTCTTACTTAAAATGCACAGAAAAGCTGATATTCAAAGCAATTGGAAAATGTTTACCCGTTTATACGCATTTTTGAATCGACTCGAAAATTTAAAACTCATTTGAAAAGCGCTTTGACTCGATACGTTTAAAACTTTCAAAGCGATTTCAAATTGCATTTATACGACTGTTTTGAGTCGATGCGAATTGACTCAAACCGATTTGAGGTGTCGTATAAACGTAGTATATGTCAGCGGTATGTCGTCAAATCTAGTATAATATGTTTGGGGTTGGTTGCTAAGATCACTAGGACGACAGGCCACTGTTGGGACCTAAGGTCTGTCGCCTACCACTATTGGGCACAGTGGTACGTGCCGTCTGATTATTTTGGCGCCCGGAGGTGCCTGAATGTAGAGAGAATGATAAGCACGTTTTGTCGTTGCTCAAAATATTCCCATTTTATTTTTATTTTACAAAATGTACGGCTTAAATACTACTTTTACAAATCAGACTTTGCACTCTGCAAAGTCAGCAAAAGTCTCCAAAAGCCAAAAGAAAGGGGAAGTAGTGCATTCGGCCAATCAGCTTCTTGCTGACCTATCAAAAGTTCTAACGCAATGCACATAGTATCGATACGCGCATGCATGTATGTATGTATGCACATGCATGCCCCTACTCCTACTATGTGCGCGAGCACGCTTATTGCAAACTCAGCGAGTTCAACGTCGCTGCGTCGCATGGCGCGGTCATCGCTCGCCGCTGGCAAGCGTGGATCCATATGTCGCTTGCTAGCGTAGTGCGGACGGTCAATACAATGTGTCACAAAGTGTGCCACTTCAAAAGGTTCAATGCTTGTTCTATTTTTGTCTTTTGTTTATATTCCGCATTCTGCATTGCCTTACTTACGTTACGTTACTTTGTACTTATTACATAGCCGTATGCACTACACTAGTAATAAATTTTTCACCCACTTCCCGACTACCTAGAGATCTGAAACTTTGCATACATGCGTAAACAGGAGCACAATACATGAATCAATTTTATGGGCGTAGGATAAGGGGCGTGGCACTTTTTAATCAACTCCAGATTTCTGTATAACTTTAGAACTACACATCACACATCAATGAAACTCGGTAGGAACTTACTAAATATCCATATCCTTCTGCTGGGAAAATAAGACGGGCAGTGGACAAGTGGGCGTGGCACCGCCCATACAAACAAAATCCATTATATAGAATAGCTTTGGAACTAAAAGTCGTGCAGCATTGAAATTTCGTATTCAGTCGCCTCTGGGATGTGTCGTCCCACTGGTAAAATTTTATGGGTGTAGGATAAGGGGCGTGGCGCTTTTCAAACATCTGATACTCATTGGGATATGCTGTCATTATGCAAATATGCATGCTTCCCATCGAATCAATGTAAAATTAAATTTACATCAAATAATTTCAAAATAAAATTATATTAAAAAAAAACTTTTTAAAAATAAGCTTTAATTTATTTAATGTACTAAAAAGTAGAAAATAAATTGTTTCCAAGTCACCTGTGTCTTATTATTAATAAAAGCTTGGGGCGCTCATTTGTTCAAAATTTCGCCGCTTGATTCAATACTTGTCGTATGTCGATTTTTTCACATTTTGAGTTAAGGATGGCATTTGGCTATATCTTCCTAAATATCGAAAAGTCGATCTTTTGGAATAAACAGTATTAATAACAAGGTTTCACTCTACCAAATACTCGATTTTCAGACAAATCTACCGTGCCAAAAAAAAATACGACATACGACAAGTATTGAATCAAGCGGCGATTTGTCAACCAATTGATAAAATATTTTATTTAATTTATTTTTTATAAATAGATTCTAGTAATGAAAGATATTTTGAATATGGATATTGAGCGCACAAGCTTTTATTAATAGTAAGATACAGGTGACTTGGAAACAATTTATTTTCTACTTTTTAGTACATTAAATAAATTAAAGCTTATTTTTTAAAAGTTTGTTAAACAGGCAACGATTTTACAGCATATTTTAATAAAGCGTAGTATTAGCTTATCAACTAATAGTTTAGTTGAATAGCTTCATATGTAATTATATAACTAAAAAATTAGCTAACTTTTAGCTAACTTCTAAAAAACTAACTTTTAGCTAACTTCAAAGTAACCGACTTTAAGTTAGTTGAAAAGTAATCCAGGGATCATCGGGACTGACTACTGCCTAGGACATCGCAATGTTAAAGAAGTCAGTCGTCTCCATTGAAAGTAATCGACGAATAGTCAACTATGGTTGCGAAGTAGTTAGCCTATAGTGCACTAAAAGTTAGTTGAGTTGCCGGTAGAGTATGATAAAAAATCAATTTGACTTCAGGACTCTCGAAAGAGACACTTGCGGAAAAAAATTATTCGACGGCTGACAAATTCCGCCTCTTCTGCTCATCAGCAATCACCAATTTGTAGACATCTGGCTTTAGCAGATTTTGAGAAAATCACGATGGTCGTAGATAATACATATATCGTTCCCCTCTAATTTTTACCGCAAAATACCTTAAATTTTCATTTGATATTACATACATATGTATTTAGAATAAAAGATAATGGTATACAACTATTCTGCAACAAATTTAACCAACATATGTTGGTTTCATGGTGGAACTATTTTGATCATTTAATTTTATTAATAAAGCCTAAAATACTAAGCATTTATACAGTCTAAAATAATATACACTTTTTAATAAGTTTGGTTTCATTACAAAAAATCGTATGCTAATACATAACGCGTTAAGAAAACTCTTGTACAGAACAAATACGAGTATACATACATACATATCAAGAACGTGGGAAAGAATTAAGCTTCTGAAATGTCATCGCCTGAGAGGTGACAGTTTCAATCACTGGTAGATGACTTGATAAAGCTGCTCAATGTTTTACTTTCTG
Organism: Neria commutata; assembly: GCA_963457695.1. Classification (NCBI taxonomy): domain Eukaryota; kingdom Metazoa; phylum Arthropoda; class Insecta; order Diptera; family Micropezidae; genus Neria; species Neria commutata. The sequence goes on along the minus strand of OY735247.1, from coordinate 19,140,221 downwards.
CTTTCTGCTGGATCATTCATATTCATACATATGTACATACATATATGGTTACGATTTCTAAAAGTGGAATATTGCACTCTGGTCACTCTTGTTGTAGCGCTCTCATGAGATGTCAGTGTTTCTCGTTGCTGCTAAGCAGAGCGAAAGAATCTGTGGGCTGACAGTAAAAACGATTATAGTATTTGATTTGTGGTAAGTAAAGTAGTTTTCCTTGAGTTCTCGACTTGCTGCGCGAGCTGTAAAACGAGATTCAGTGCAATTGAATATCAAGCTGAGTGAGCTTTTAATAATTTTTAGGCAATGTTTATTTAATTTTGTTCAAGTGTATGAGTTTTTATGGTTTACTTTTAACATTTTTATTTCCAAAAACTTGATCGGTCTCTGTAAATTACAATTTGTGGATCATTACGTTCTCTTTTACTTCTAATGCAGATAACCTTCTTGATGGTATTATTACGATGTATGAAATTTCTTTACGGGAGAGGCCAGGGATACTGAGCTTGTAGAGCAAGTAAACATTATTGTTGGAGGAAATAAGTTATAGACTTATTCTTCCGATGCATATTGAGATTTATCTTACCTTCTTGAACTCCACATTTGAAATATGCAATGTTACAAAAGTGAATGCAACTTGGCAGAATAAGTTGTAAGTACTAAACGAGTTATTTACAATGATTAAAATATAAATTTTTTTTAACTGATCAAGTCATTGGAAGCTTGAATAATTGTAATGAGAACTATGGTCACAGCTCGAGCAATGAAAGGGCAATTGAAAGCATAGTTTATATTAAAAAAAATTTAGTTTTTAAATGAAGAAACGTTTTTAAAGAGATAAGAATACAAGAAAATATGAAGGAATTGCTTTTAACCTGGGTTTAAGACTTTGTGTAGAACAGTTTTGCTGGAGGCAGCCGAAGCATATTCAGATGTAGACCCGACCGTAGCACTAAATTACGTTATAGCTACAGAGTTAGTATAAGAATAATACAATTATTTTTGTCACCTCTTGATAAAAGCAACCAGCAAACGAATATGAGATGTGTTTCTAGTTATTTACAATTAAACTTTCCCTATCAACTTACAATTGAACTTCTGAAATGAATGAAACTTTGTTCTTTGGGCTAAGTAGTTCATTAGCAGCGTGTTTTATAGACTTGCCTTGGCGCTTTCCGACAACCGATTGTATAGGTTCATGCAGACCTATTTGGCTGAACAGCTCCCGCAAGTTTAACACACATATGTATGTTAAGATGGTTCGATGACTCGATTTTACCTCGATCATCTACCCAAAAAGTGGCAATAGAACAGATATTTTTAATTAGGCCAAGCATATACATATGTAGGTACATATGTTTCGGTCCTTTATCATTTCCGTTGTTTTATCTGCGTATGTAAGTGTATGTGCACACCGACCAATTCGAGCTTTAGAATCTATTTTCTTACTGTTTTATTATTATAATATTTTTTTTGTGAATATTAACAAATTATTATATGTATTATTTGTATACAAATTAGTTGCATATTTTTCCTATATTTTGCGGTTTTATATTTTGCAATACTTATTTTGAAAGGGTTTGTCGATATTTTTCAGATCTTGTATTTTTGAATTTGAAAACTTATTATTGGAATTAATATATTTATGATAGAAAAGTACGTATGTATGTACCTAAATATGATGCGCGATTTCCCTTTATAAAAGCAAATAATTTATAGGATGATTCATCATTCATAAAAAATGCAGTGTAAAATTTAATCGAAAGTTACTTTATTTGCTGCTGAATATGTAAACAAAATATTTGAAAAGAGCCAAAACGCAAAAATGCGCTAATATATTCGGGTATACTGTATGAAACTGTCAAAGGAGGTGGATGCATGCGTCCCTGATGACCTTCAGGCACGCTCGAAGGTGCCCAAGTAATGGTCGCACATGCCGCAGTAATGGTTCGTGGCCATGCAACTGCCCATGCAGTACGGCAGGCAAATGCAACAGTAGAGCCTGCAAAACACAAAGGGTGGATGGGTAGGAGGATGTCAGGGTAATGGTCAATGCCAAACACGGTCAAAACAGCGGCAGCCGAGAGAAAACTTACTGAAAAACGCACAAGAGCAGCGCGAACAGGTGGGTTCTCGGTGTGGGCTGGAACCGCAAGCGTGTGCGTGTGAAGTTGCTGCAGTAGGGGCACATCATGTCAATCGGCGAAGGGCCGAAGTTTCCGCCAACCGCGATGGGCTCTACAAATTCAGAATCCAAGGAAATTCAATGAATGAGGTGGGACGGGCAAAAGTTCAAATTTAGCAATTTTGATTGCTTTAATTACGTGTTACAATAACAACATGTGGCCCTGAAGTTGTTGTTGTTGTTGCTGCTGCTGCTGCTGGCGAGGCTGGAGTTGTGCCAGTGGCTTGATCGTATGTCGGCGGTGCTGGCGGCAGCAACGGTTGCTGTTCCTGTTGCGCTTGCTCATTGGTGACGACACTTTCCAGCGGTGCTGCCGGGTAGACGGGCTCAATGCCGGTCTTCTCCATTTTGCTGGTGCAACCGCTAATTTATCCAGAATCGAATGTCCGCTGTTGTGTGCGGCTGACTAACGTTACACTCATGCGTTCCTAACTAGAATTCGTTATGTGCCTCGCTTTTTTGGCGACGACTTCTTTCTCTTCCCTGTCCCACCTTGTATTGTACATACAAATAATGCCCACTGCGTCTTATCAATGTTAGAAAGCAAATCCGAAGTGAAAAAGCTATGTGCCAATTGGTGAAAAAGCTCTGCGGCGGCGCATGAAAGCTGGCGGCCGTAGGGTCTGCAGCCGTCGTTATCTGTCAATATATCAATATAACGCATTGGGTGTGCATTGGTGGGCGAGCCTTATCAGAAGCCAACTCTAAACATTCACTGCGTTTGTTTTGTCAACTTATTTTCGGGTAGTATTATGTCAAAGCGATAAGCATTCGAATACAAACTGTAGAATGTAGGTGCAACTGATACGGAGCAGGGCTTCCCAAACCGCGCCTTACCCAGCCCTTCCAGCACAATGCAAATAATTGCTTTTTCAGTTTATTCAAATTACATTTTGGAATATCTGAAGTTTCCAATAAAAGACCTTCATGAGGAGTATTTTGGAAGAAGAGCACCCTTTCCTTGTATATACTCAATTAAAGCGAGTTTTTAAATATTCTTATCTTATTATTCATTTAAACGCGCAAAAGCCTGACAAACTTGACAAACTTGACAAATTTATCACCTGATAAACGAACTGTCAAATTTTGTATGAAAGTTCATTTGCACAAATGTGATAAAATTGCCCGATGATTTCGCTGTGCAAACGATGTTTGTAAACTTAGACGGCAACGAATGCGACCATGCTTAGCTATAGCCTATAACATTATGACAAAAGTTTAGTATTGAACAATCAAAATAAACGCAAAAAGGTTATAGTAATTATTTTCAAACAGCTCCAACATTAATCTTTACTCTTTCACTGATTCTCGGCATTTAAGTTTTTTCTTTTTGACAGCCAAACACCATTTGCACAAACACTTTACCAAATTGATAAATTGATAAATTTGCGCTATGTTCAAACTTATACGCTTAAATGAATACCCTTTATGTATATACATAGACGTAAACTTCCTGCGGAGGAGCCCCTGGAACAGATTCGAAAGATAAGATATGTTGAAGCACCCTCAGCATTATGCTTCAACGTTCTTTTGTTCACTGAAGTTTTTCTTTTGTGAAAAAGTTTATTATAAAAGTGCACTCTCTCAAAAAAACCATACAACGTATGGTCTAAAAAGAAACAAATAGTGAATACTACCAGATGGAAAAAGTTCCAAATATTTTATAAAAAATTTGAATGCATCACGCCCATATTCTCAAATACAATATTCTATAATATATCGAAGCTTCAAATTTATAGTTGCATACAAATCAAACCAAACGGAGTGTGGAAACAAAATTTTAAATTTCTGATAACTGAAGTATTTTCTGTCGATTGCGCTCAAAATGCCAACACCTTTAAAAGTGGCACACTATGCAACGCAGTAAGGGAGAAGGAGGTTTCTTTTGCAATGGCAGCAAATAGAGCTCGCGATAATTTCAAAAGATGAATGCGTCATCACATGGAATCATTGCGGCTTTTTAGATGCACGTACACATTAGACGCGCTTATCTATGCAAATTTCTATTTTTTGCATGCGTTGTAGAAAAAGCGCATATGTAAAAGTAAATGTGTGCAAACAATTTGAAGAAATAAAGTAGAATAACTTGCATTTAATATTAACAGCATTTATACAAATGTACATGCATAATGTTTTACATTATATGTATGTATGTATATAATAAAGAATACATTTATTTATATATATTTTTTTTTGCTTGCTCTCAAATAAATTCACTTTAGATACTATACTTGTAGAAAAGTATATATAAAGGACATAAACTTATTTTAAAAAGCTTCTAAGGAACGCATTTTTAGTTTATTGTTTTCAGCTTGCTTTGGTTGCAGTTGTCGTAGTTGTCGGGCTCACAGCCCACCTCCATAGCTGCCCAGGAATTTGTTACAGTTGCCGCAATAGTGGTTCGTGTTCATGCAGCTTGTGGCGCAATACGGCAGGCAGACGCAACACCATAAACTGCAAAAACAAAAAGACAAGAGCAGAGATTAATATAAGTGAGCAAGTAGAGAAAGAATTAAAAAGAAGTCAAATACAGTCATATAACAAATTTATAGAGTCGTTGCACAACTCATGCAAAAAGTAAATATTTACAAGTACACTTAGCACTTGCGCATTTCATATAACTTTTGTACATCTGCAGGAATAACATTCGCACTGATAAGATATCACAGATATCATACACATTCATAGTCAGATACATACATTATTACATACACATGTGCATATGCAGACAGTAGCGACGTTTGTGTGCGTTGGATCAAAACGGGTTTCATACTAATTATACTAAACAAAAGTACATATAAAACTTGAATGTAGAAAAAATAAGACAGCATTTGAAAGCAGAATAAACCGATTTTGTCATAGTCTGTTATTAAGCTGCTAATTTAACTTCACAAAATATTTGGAGATTTTTTCAGTAAGGCGAACTCATATTTTCATAATAATACATATCGACGGTGCCGTTCTAAAATTGGCTCAGTCGTCTTGAACCGGATTTTAGTTAATCCTATCGTTGCCTTTGCCATATCCTTTGTCATATCCTTTTGCTACTTTGTGTACTACAGCAAGTACAATGAAACAAATACAATCAGACCGGCTTTTTTCTATGCGTTTGCTTAAGTTCGATCGACTGTGCTAAATAAGAAATAGAAACGATTCAAATAAGGGTTGGATTTATAACCCATCAAACTTGTATAACCTTAGGTACAGCCGGTTTTTACTAAGAATTAAGAGAAAACGTTCGTGCTTTGGAAGACAATTCCCTAGCGAAATTCAAGGTTTCTGGTTTCAGTTTTTTTAGAGACTGAATAATAACTGTTTTGTTAACTTTTTCATTACGGAATTTCTTTCGTCTCTCAACAAATTTTATTTCATGTATGACATTACGATCATTAACAAGATATTGGGTTACCAGGACATTTTTTTGCTGCACTCCCTTTTAAAGTATTCATTACGAAATAGAATCTACAATTTCCATAGTTGCAAAATTAAAGTTCAGCGATTACGAAGTATCCAAAATAACATTTTCGATTCGAAATACTCGAAGTTGGGTGCTGATTTGGGTTTATATAAACAATCCAATGCTTACTATACCAACAATTAAATAGGGCAGTATCGTATAGCCACCTAAAGGTCTAGTGTGCCCAAGTTTAAGGATCCACAAAATATTGTTTAGTCCCATCTCACTAAGAAATATGCATGAGTTGTTCAAGAATTCGCCGATTTTCGTCAGGTGTTTCCTCAGTTTGCAGTGCCCTTTTGGGATTTCTGTTATTATTTATTTTGTCACATTCATGCATTCTTTAAAGCCCATTTGTACTCTATTTGGACTCTATGATCGATTTGGAGAGTTTCAGTGCTGGAAGCTCAGATATTTTTTGATCCTGTATATTTGATTATTTCTCTTCATTATGATATTGTGGACCCTTTTTCCAATTTCGCAGAAAAGTTGCGGGCTGGTTAAGATGTAGTTGCCCCGTTTTTGCGAATATGTCAGCATCTTCGTCACCTGCAATTCCTTGCTGTCCCGGCACCCATGCGATCATAACATTTTTTCGAAGGCTATTTCATGCATGCTTATTTCTTTTAATATTCCCATGCTGCCAAAATAGCCGTTTGACCGTGCGATAGAATAACTATTGTTTTTTATAATTCCTCTCAATGTTGAAATGAACGCATTTTTCTACGGCATGCTCCTCAGTCTTAAAGATGTTAGCATGTTCTCCCATGGGCTCCAACTATTTTATCCCTTGCCGGAATATCAGCGGAATCAGCACTAATGCTTAACACCACGTCGACATGTGTCATACTCATACAAATGCTTGTCGCTCTGTGTGTGTGTGTGTGAATTTGTCGTTTACTTACCCCAACAGACATAGTATAAGTGCGGACAGATGCGTCCGCGAGCTGGGCTCATACTCGATGCGCGTCAGTTTTTGTACATGGCAAGCGGGACATGCTATGAATGTCGGTTCTGGTCCCAGCGGCAAAACGGATTGTTCTGCAAATGAAAATCATAAATTTGAGTTACAATGAAAAGAATAATTTACAGTTGCCGCTTATTGTAGCCGTGAATCCCATTTGTTAAGTGCACGCTTGAGGGTCATAAATGCTTTAGTGTGTGACTCATACCATTATCAAAAGAGCAAAAGTCTAACATAACAAGCGCAATTAGCAATGCTATCAATTTGGAGCTAAAAATATACGTAGAATGTATCTGCTAGGCGAAATGTCGAAGAACTTTGCGGAAGAAATTTGTCCAAATGAATTCTAAAGAGATTAAAAATTCGACGAGTTGTTTGGTAAATTAAAAACCCTACCATTCACAACTAATTATTTAATACTGTGTCTTTGCCCAGGTTCTCTTAAGTTTCTATCGTGATATTAGCTAGATACATGTTATACTGTTGGAACAGAAAAAAGTTGTATGAAAAAGTTCATATCATCTCTAAATAAATACTACTTTTCGATATATGCTAAAGGATTTAAGCTTATTTGCATAAATGTAATAGTAAATAATCATTGCAATGTGTACCTATTCCCGTAATGAAATCTTATTAATCATATAGTAGGTAGGGGAGAGGGGGGTGCCTTCGTCTACTTTTTTTTGAAGGCCTATATTTCAGAAGGTAATGAAAATATTTAAAAACCGGTTAGACTGTTACAATACCTCATTATTTAACAATAAAATGTTATACTAAAATTTCTTTAAAAAGTTCCGTTTGTATTATTTTTTTCATGATTAGTAAAAAAAGTCATTTCGCTGAATGTGCCCCCATGCCAGGGTAGCTTCGGCATTTGGCGGGGCACTTTCGGCATTCACACTTTAAGGTACCATAAGGTAATACAGAATCTTGTTTAGACTAGATAAGACATGTTTTTGGTTACATAACACGTTTTTATTATATTTTGCATTAAAAAAATATAAAAAAATCATGTTTAAGAGCTTCAAAAAAAAGTAGTTATTGTAAAATTTTTTTTATAAATTTTTTTTTATATATAAAGTTTAAAGCGCTGAGATCGACCCTAATATTAATTTTGTGTGGTTACGGGAGGTTTATGCCAGGTTCGAGGGTCTTGGAAGCCTCAACTCGATTTCGATTTTTAGTACCTGTGAAGTTATATTGACGAATGTGCCCCATGAAAAAAAGACGAGTCCAACCTGGTGTCACTTTTTTTTCTTTTTATTTTTTTACTTCTAATTTCAGTGTTTTATTTTCACATAAAACACTTTTATTTACACAATAATTAGTATTCAAGTAATACTAATACAATTTAGATTGAAATAATGATATATGTACACCACAAACTTCTTACGTTACCGACCTGAAAATTCGGCAACGAAGCGCGAAAACACAAAATCAAATGTAACTTTGTCAGCTGTTCAGATAGAGATGGCAAACTTTGTGAGGGGTATTTATGCTAGTGATGGGTTAGTTTTTACTAATAAACAGTTATGTCCGATGACTCCTTCATACCGAAATCGCATTTGACGAATGTGCCCCAAGGACGAAGGCACCCCCCTCTCCCCTACATAGCATGGGTACACGTACATATGTAGTTGTTATATAAGTGCTTATAAAACTTTGCTTGAAATGTTCATCAGGTATTGTGAAATATCCAGCTGCAAATAATTTCCTTATTTTTCAATGAATCAGCAACTTGTTAATTTGCATTCAGACAGTTGACAATCTTTATCCATCATTACTTCTAGCCTATTACCTTTGTTGTGGCTGATTTTGTTGTACATAATTTTTTCTAGCATTGACTTTTAGTTTACGATCCTTAACGATTTTCTATATATGTATGTAGTTTCATAAATAGAGAAAATTTCTTAGAAAAGTAACCGTATATAAGCAAAATCTTTGACTTGTTAAAGAAGCTGATGGCAGCCCTGCTCTGCTGATCTTCTTCTCTACTCTTTATACAATTTTCGATAACAGAAAAGGTAAATATTTATGCAATTATTATCAGACTTTTTTTTGCGAAATAATCTAAAATATTTATGTTCAAGCTTTTCCATACACATACATACATACTACAATATAATGAAATACTTTTTTACGCAAACAAACTTTGCTCTTCGTTCTGATGTGGTGGCAGTATTATTTTGTATACATTTTTGTTGGTGTTCAGAAAAAATGGAAATATTTATTTTCCTTTGAATTAAAATTATGAAGCAGAAATGTGAAGCGTGCGTTGATGAAAACAAAGATTGACCATTTTATAAAGTAGGACAACGGCTCTAGTTATGCGCAGAGCTGAGTAAGTTTAATTTCATTCGAAATATATTCTGAGAAATTCGTAATTCCTTTAAAATGAAATTGCAAATTTCGAAGCCACAATTAGAATTGTAGTCGAGAAATTCCAGTTTCAGCTTCATACCTTTTTTGGATGCAATTATGTGAATTCTGACAGGCAAAAGATAGAGCAACAAAATGCTATTTCGCTTTATTCCCACAGGTTAAAGGTAAACAAAATTTGGCATTTCACACTGCAGGTCAAATTTGTTTCAGATTATTTTGGGAGGGGATAATGAGGGCTAAGTGAAAAGCTGACATTTAGTAGCTCAATTGCTACTCCCCTGACATCACGTCTTTGCTTTTTGTCTGCAGTCACGATATGAGGAAGGAAAACAAAGCGTGCGCGTAGAACTTCGCCGGAAAGCAAACCAATTGACGCCCAAAAATAAACAAAATAATGGAAATTTACGTGATCCCTTTTTTAGGCAAGAGGCGCAATTTACACACGCACGCGATACTCGCACACAATTTCACGGAAGGGTCTGTCACTTACGTTGTATGATGACGACAGGTTGCTGCACCACCGGCACATTGTGCTGCGCGGCGTAGGAGTGCGGCGGCGGCACGAAGCCCGCCTGGTTGCTGTACGCTGCATAATTGGGCTGCTGCGCCGGTTTCGGGCTGTGCACGTTGCCCGTGTACGTCGAGCTGGTGGCCTGATCGTATGAGGGGGGCGCATTGCCCACGCCAGCTCCGGATCCTCCCATGCCGCCGTGCATCTGCGGCGGCATTTGCGGGTAGTGGGGATTGTAGCCGCTTGATTTTTCCATCTCACTTGGGTGTGTGTGTTTATTGCAAAGAGATACTCCTTTGTTTATCGCACAAGTTAAATATGATTAAAGGCTCCGACTCCGACGTTAAGTATCTGATGTTCGTTATTCGTTGTTTTTATTGTGAAATGTAAATGTGGCAAAAACAAATTATCCGCGAGATACTTTTCGCGACGTGTCACTTGCTTGTTCACTGCTCCACTGAGTTGCCGCTCCCCAGCTACGGCTTTGCTTTTTAACTACACACTGGCAGCGCGGCAAATATTTTGGCTCAGCAACAGTGCTGCCATTTTTTTAAAATTACACCTCAGAAATCTGCCAACGGATTTTTGGAGTTTCAATTGAAATTTAAGTAAATGGCTTGAGGCTTTTATAAAGACTGGTCTCTGCATTTGTTTAAAGCGATCAGAATATATTTTTCGTCTTTCATCTCATTCAATATAATCAGCATTTTGTTTTGAATTTGGTCCGCCACGCTGCGAACGTGCTCTTTCCGTTTATTGCAAGAAACTAATATCCCTCAAGCCTTTAGAAAAAGAGTTTTGTCCGGTAAATTGGCTATCGATTTTTAAGATTATACTATAGTAAATAACCGGAAGAAAAATGGAAGCATTGAAAAAGCTGTTGGGTCTCTATCTCTTTTATCTCAATTGCCAGATTTTTTGCACACTGGGTCCATTCTACCTTATTGGATAAAACAAATAACGTTTTGTTTGGTTTACATAACCTAAAAGGTAGTATACATATGTATATGTATGTGTTGGAAAAATAATAGAAACAAATTAGCCCAATTCAGAATCTTGTGCATTTGAGATTGCAAATTAGTGCAATAGTAAATTTTTTCCGTCAATTGTGAGCAGTGTTTTTACGTTTAGCTTGCATCACTTTTGGCAAAACACGAAACTAAAATTATTTTCTGCCGAATTTTTTTGGCTTTTTGCTTTAAAATCATTCTCAGGCCACTTTTTATTTGGCCTTTCTCTTTTTATGCGTCGTTTTATTTCTTTCATTTCCATTTTTGCTCATTTTGCGTTTATTTCTTAATTTTTTGTATTTGTTGCATTCTAAACTCTTTTTCAAGTTCGCAGCATTGGGATGAATCCATAAGATGGCAGCTTTGGTCGTTATTTATCAATGAGAGCTTCGTTATCGTATGTAAACGAATGAAAAAATGGGAGAGAGATAGAGTTGCCACATCAAGGGAATTTTACATGCAATCGCAGCGGCACTTCTCAAAATGCAACTCTGGTATAATTCAAAACTTTCAAAGCGTGAGAGAGGTCTCTCATCTATCTATCGCTCTTTCGCTTTTGGGAATAGGCATTTTGGAGAGTGTCTTGTATCTGGTAGTTCGCATTTGCAGCGTCGCAATGAGTATTCGCGTTATGTGGAATAAGCATTTGTGTGTTCGTGTTTTGAAGCACATCGTCTGCGGCACTGTTTACCTTACCGTTTGTTCGAATTGCTTGGCTTATCGGCGAATTTGGTACAAATAGAATGGAAAATGCTAGCAATTTTACTCGGATAGTGAAGAGGGATGTAACAAGAGCTCTTATGAATATCCACTTCAATAATTCCTTCAAAACTGAAGGCATTTATAAGTATGTTTATTCAAGAAGGGTTTCAGATACATACACAGGTATGTACATATATGTACATATGTATGCTAATATGCTATTAATAATTGGCCACATCAAATGTTGCGGTGTAGAGATTGTTTGTGTGCAGGCTTCAATAGGCATATCCTGTTCAATGTACAAGAGGGTAGTTCGAAAATCTCGTAAAAAGGGAAACCTGTAAATTATGGCAGTATTTATTGTATGCTTTTCTACACCTTTCGTTTTTTACTGCGCAATTTCTGATTTTTCTTTCTCAAATTAACCTTCATCGGTCGCTTAGCTTCAAATTATTACAATATCTGCCAATCATGTGCTAAAATCTGTACTCTGTCACAATAAAATTATATAAAAAAAAACTTTTTAAAAATAAGCTTTAATGTACTAAAAAGTAGAAAAAAAATTGTTTCGAAGTCACCAGTATCTTACTATCAATAAAAGCTTGGGGCGCTCATGTGTTCAATATTTGTCAACCAGTTACCACAATATTTTTTTAAAATTATGTTTGGAAATAGATTCTAGTAATGAAAGATAAGTGTGAATATGGATATTGAGTGCACAAGCTTTTATTGATAGTAAGATACAGGTGACTTCGAAACAATTTATTTTCTACTTTTTAGTACATTAAAGCTTATTTTTAAAAAGTTTTTTTTTATATACTTTTATTTTCTACTTTTTAGTCTTCCATAAATTCAATTTTAGAGCTCTGAAATTTTTCGCAAAAAGAATTTAAAACTTGCAGAGCAGTACACAATATTTAGGGTATTGACAGTGTTTCCTATCGTCATATGTCATATCCTCAATTTAACAAATAATACGACTGTGATCGACCCTAATATTCGTGGCATATTTGTGGCGCGATGAGTTGTTGTTGTTTTGCCTGCAAGGCGCGGCGAGTAAGTTTCTATCGTTTTTCACTGATGTGTGGTGTACCTATAATTATAAACTGAAGCCCAAGTGTGTAGTTGCTTGAAAAGTGCCACGCCCCTGTCCTACGCCCATAAAATTTTACCAGTGGGACGAAGCATCCAAGAGGGGCCTGTATACGGAATTTCAATGCTGCACGACCTTTAGTTCCAAAGCTATTCTATATAAACGATTTTGTTTGTATGGGCGGTGCCACGCCCACTTGTCCACCGCCCGTCTTATTTTCCCAGTAGAAGGATATGGATATGTAGTAAGTTCCTACCGAGTTTCATTGATGTGTGATGTGTAGTTCTAAAGTTATACACAAATCTGGAGTTGATAAAAAAAAGTGCCACGCCCCTTATCCTACGCCCATAAAATTTATTGATTCATGTATTGTGCTCGTGTTTAGGCATGTATGCAAAGTTTCAGATCTCTAAGTAGTCGGGAAGTGAGTGAAAAATTGATTACTAGATTTGACGACATACCGCTTGCGCAAAGTGAACCTAATATAAAGCTTATAAAAAATAAAATAAAATTGCAATTATCACTATTAAAATAAAAATCATTAAGTTTCATTCACTGTTTTCATATAGTGGCAAATTGACACTCTAGTTCCAAATAAGGATAATGAAATGAGGGCGGATGTTAACGATAATTGATAGACGGAAGGATGAAGGTTTAGAATAACGAGCGTCCTGATTTTTCATACAGTGCTACTCACTTTTCTTAACGGAATTCAAAAAGAAATGTCTAATATATATATTAGTCAAAGTAAATTAGTTACATATGTGTTAATGTGTATGTTTAAACAAATAATTCGATTTTATTTAATTTATTTGAAAAATGAGATATTTTGGATTGAGTTTTGTCACATTTTAAATGAAAGTTGGGAAAAAAAAGTCAGTTATTTCTTTGAAAATTTCTATAAACAGAGTCTTCTTCTTCGTAACCGATCATTAGGAACCCCCTTACCGGGTTACGAACTGACGTAGTGATTCCTGCAGGCAGTCGTCGCCAACGCGGATCAGGCCGTAGATCCTGCGGAACATTTTCTTATGGACAGTAGCATCAATTATATATTATTAATATGTGATTGTATATTTAAAAGTAGTTAGGAAATGACTCCACTTTTTGCTTTGATAAGAAGCTGGAGCGTAAATTTCTTGATATCATTGATCAATAGACAAAATTTTACAAACTGCAGTTTGTTTGGTGGTTTACGGGGCTAGTCACTGACTAACAATTGGCACTGAGTACCGTTTTGCTACCACGCCTCGATCAAACAACAGCAATTTTGCGGAATTCAGAAATTTACGAACATTAATGATTTCCGTAATTTGGATGTTATTGTCGTTTTCTAGAACTGTGGTTTGAGCCTTTTGAGTTGCAGGTTATATTATTAATATTTTGTTAAAGTTTAAATGACATATATGTAGGGGAGAGGGGGTACCTTCGTCCTTGGGGCACATTTGTCAAAGGCGATTTCGGTATGAAGGAGACATCGGACATAACTGTTTATTAGTAAAAACTAACTCATAACTAGCATAAATATCCTTCACAAAGTTTGCCATCTCTATCTGAACAGCCAATAAAGTTACATTTGATTTTGTGTTTTCGCGCTTTGTTCCCGAATATTCAGGTCGGTAACGTAAGAAGTTTGTGCTGTATTTATACCATTACTTCGAACAAAATTGTATTAGTATTACTTTAATACTAATTATTTTGTAAATAAAAGTGTATTAAGTGAAAATAAAGCACTGAAATTAGAAGTAAAAAAATAAAAAGAAAAAAAAGTGACTCGGGTGAACTCGTCTTTTTTTCATGGGGCACATTCGTCAATATAACCACAGGTACTAAAAATCGAGATCGAGTTGAAGCTTCCAAGACCCTCGAGCCTGGCTTAAACCTCCCGTAACCACACAAAATTAATATTAGAGTCGATCTCAGCACTTTAAACATTATATATAAAAAATAATTTATAAAAAAATATTTATAATAACTACCTATTTTTGAAGCTCTTAACATGATGTTTTTTTATTTTTTTAATGCAAAATATAATAAAAACGTGTTATGTAACCAAAAACATGTCTTATCTAGTCTAAACAAGATTTTGTATCACCTTTTGGTACTTTAAAGTGTGAATGCCGAAAGTGCCCCGCCAAATGCCGAAGCTACCCTGGCATGGGGGCACATTCAGCGAAATGACTTTTTTTACTTATCATGAAAAAAATAATACAAACGGAACTTTTTAAAGAAATTTTAGTATAACATTTTATTGTTAAATAATGAGATATTGTAACAGTCTAATCGGTTTTTAAATATATTGATTACCTTCTGAAATATAGGCCTTCAAAAAAAAAGAGACGAAGGTACCCCCCTCTCCCCTAATGTTAAAACCAAGATACTAGAGAAACTATATTGCCATTATAATAATTGAAGGTCGAAGAGAGCTTGTCAAAAAGTCCTTTGATATTCATACATATACACATATGGACGACATGCATGCACACTTATTTGCAGCTATATATTTTACCACAGATAAGAATCTGTTTTCAAATGGCAACAGAAACTGTGCATTTGTTGTATAAAAGCCACAATTAGCGTTATTAAAAGGGAAAAATAATATATGTAAGTGCTCACGACTCCCTTCACAAGTGCAACTAATGGCGCCCAGTGATTAGCTGTCTATATAGACAAGCGGATTTGAATGAATGGTAGGAGAGATATTCCTCCACAACATGTTCCAGACTAAGCACATGCATACTATCTGTCAGATATCTGCAATTACTATTTCAATGTCATGGGTTTTCCGTAAAAGACAAAATCATCTACATTTTTAACATGTTGTGTTTTAGTTTTCACGCGAATGTTGGTCACGCGAATTTCGTTATTCGATAAAATTGTGTTTTCATCGTACTCTGTGGGGAATTTTAAAATATCAAAATTAATAGCCATATTCATAAAAGCTTTTTAATTAAAACAATATCGCTTGAAAATTTGCTTTATACAAGTTTTTAAATCTAGCAATTTGAAAAAATTCTACAACGGGAAGTTTTGGCGTTTGTCGTCGAGCACTATTAGATGGCTCTAGCTGTGCGGGTCTTGTAGTGATTGTAATTTTCGAAATTTATTATCAAAACATCAGTTATAGCTACTGCACTATGCATTTTAAATATTTTGAGCTAAAAAACTATACAATTTGCCATAAAGACTTTTGATTATATGTATTTAATATTATGCCAAAAGGCATAAGCCCAATTCACAATCTTGTGCAAATGGTCTGGGATTTTTGCAATTGACAGTTTTGTTGCAAACTACTGTCAAAACTACTGTAGTGAATTGGGCTATAGATTTTAAAATTAAAAAGTTTCTTTCAAGAAATATACCAAAATGTCTTAGGAATTTGTTTGATTTTCTAAATATAATAGATATTAACATGTTTGAAGTATGAACACAAAGGAAATAGTTTTCTTTTAGCCTAGATAATAGCGATGTTGCTGTCAACTTGGAACAGTTTTTTCTATTTTCAGCACAAGTTAATGTAATCTACTCAGGATTAGAGAATTGGGTTGTGACAAGAGAAAAAATTCGTAACTTTTGACATTAGATATACCTTAATATGTATATTTATATCAATAGGCATGTTGAATGTATTGAACCAATTTGCATCATACATATACAATTTTTTATAGTTTTTCCAAGCAACTCTAAAATAAAAATTTAGTTTAAGCACGTATTATTTATGTATTCCTTTCAATTCTATTAATATACGTAAAAGTATATATGTATATGTCTTCTTTACATAACATTTGTAGTTCACACATATGACATATACGAAATTTGTACAAAAAAATTGGTTTTTGTAATTGGAAAAATTTTTGTTTGCTTAAAATTTGTTAATTGTATTAAACATATTACATTTTCTGTGTTATAAAAAGCACAGGTTTTTTTCGGTGCTGTGTTTGCTGGAGCAGAAAGCTGCTGTGCCGTTCAAAAAGTGCTAAATTACAACAACAACAAATTATTACAAATGCCTCTAATAAAATTGGTCGGACTCGAGTTTTTCAACAGAGAGCCCCCCTTACATTTGCAGTGTATTATGACCCTATCAAATTTGTAATCAATTTCGAACCCTACACCTAGGAGAGATTTGAACCCAGGCCTCCCGCATCAGCGACCAAGCACTTGTCTACTAAGCCACCGCACACTACATACATACATACATACATACTATATATGAAGGTGGTACAATTTTTGCGGTAAAATGGCTTTCAATTGATTATTTATGAAATTAAATAAATAAAAATTGGCGCTTCAAATATCGGCCTTAAAACAGCACGAAAACCAGGCTTGGTTCGTCCTTTATATAGGCGTTAAACCGGAAATCATCATTACTACCATAATATATCCACCAGAGCATCCAAATTTGGTCCCTTCATTGCTGTTAAGAATACTTTAAAATTTCTCAAAAATAGGCGTGGTACGCTATACCGGGCACTCTGTAATAAACGTCATATATAGTACATAGTGTTATTAGGAATATCTTGTAGTATGGAAAAAAAATTGGCGTGATCCACACACTTTGCAGGCGGTAAATTTATTAGACTGCCAATTTAATTTCTTTTAGTTGATTATCAACCCATTCGGTTACTTGGTGTAGGGTAGTACTCTGTCGGTCAAACCCGAACGATGCTTTCTTACTTGTTGTTGTTGCACTTGTTTATGCCTAGCTACTTAATTTCGCCCTTTTCGGCTGTTTGTTTTTGGATACGCGTATATGTATATAATAATATGATTCGATTTCCATTGGCTACTTATACAAATGATTTCAGGGCATTAATACATCTTATTTGATTTGAAAGTATTAATCGTTTATTAAAGTCTTTGTGGGTGGTATTTGCTGACCTTTTTAAGCCATTAAAGCATTGACTTAAGTTATGTAAATTTGTATGTGCTGTAAAAAAGGAATATCATGTATGAATAATTTCTAAAAAATAGAGTAAAAGAGTTATAAGCCTTATAACTATTAAATAAAAACATATGCTGATAAATGAATGCGTTCCTACGCGGTTGCAATTCAATTGTTGTATGTGCCCAAGTAAGCTCCGCAGCTGGAGCAAAAATGATTGGCATTCTTGCACGAATCGATGCAATAGGGTATGCAGCAACAACAACTGCACTCGCGAACGCATGGGGAAGACAAGAAAGTGGCGAGCTTTAGGCAAGGATTAAGCATGATAGCATCATCGTGGCCGTTACTTACGTAGTCAAGCAGAGGACCACAGCGATGAGATGTGTCTTTGTGGTGTTGGCATACTCGATTCTGGACATGCGTTGCGCATGGCATGAGGGGCATGTGGCCAAGGTGGCTCGTGGTCCGAGTATGTTGGGCCCGTCTGTAAAGATATGGATGTAAAGTTAAATGAAAAATTTCTTATAATGACATTCGTGCCAAAAGTTTGAAATAAATCGATTCTATAATATTGGATGGGATGTTAGAAATATATCTAATGTTTTTTCACGGCTATCTGTCGTTACACTGTCCTCTTACCCTAATGATGGTATCGTCAGAAACCATCAAGTTTCATTCAATGAAAAGCTCAAATGGGAGCTCACCAAAATTAGCATCAAAAGTGACACTGGCACTAATGAGAATACAAAAATTGTGAGCAATCAAATTCAAGTTGTAAAATATCTTATCGAATGAAAGTTAGTATTTCGTTGTCAGTTCGGAGATTCAACACAGGATTTATCGAAATTAAACTGAAGCTTACAATAAAACACTTCTAATTTTAATATTTCTATGCATCGAAAGCAGCATCGGAACAGATGTTCCCAAGGCGATAGCATCGAACAAGAGGTGTCATCTTTTCTAAAGAATCTGCAATCTGGAATCCGTTCTTGATACTAACTTTGCTCCATCACATAAGCTGGTTGTTGCAGTTGCTGCTGGGTACCGCCTGATACTGTGGCAATTCCGCTATTGGCTCCATCAGTTGAACCCGGCAAATATTCGTTCTTCATTTTGCGCTGATATTGTTAGTTGTTATTTATTTCTATTTTTTCCATCTAAAATATTTCACTTAAAATTTATTTGTGTTGTCTTTTGTGCTTTGCTGCTAAAATGAAACTACTCTAAGCATTCACGTTGCAATGCCGCGCAGGTAAATGCAGCGATACTTTGGAAGACACGCAAGTGGAGACCGGAACACAGTTAGTTCGCATGCACCGCAAACCAAAGAACACGGAAGTTCATGTTGAAATTTTAAAGATGTGCGTGCCACAAGGCAGCAATATTTTGTAATCGTTTAAAAATGTAGGGTGTTGTTGTGTACCCACTCAGGCGTACACTGCCGTCCCTAAAATGTAGCATGGCTACGCTGCACTCAAAGCATTTTTAACAGGCTCGATGACAATTCGTTTATTCAATTTATGTAATTCGAATCCTTTCTAAGATATAAACAATAAGCGTAAAAAAGAAGAAAGATTAGATAAGTAAATTATGGTAGGAGTAAGTAGCATTAAAATATTATAAGACGCAGTACAACAATATGGTATAAGTGAACACCAGCGGTAGCTGTCCCATAGAGTGATGAATGATGAGGAAGTGCCTGGAGCTTATCCGCCGGCCGTACCGTCGCAGGCGTGAGAACCACCTGAACGTTACATTCAATGGCAGTGTCAGCAAAGGCAATCGCTTTAGGACTCAGAAGCAGAATCGACAACAACAACAACAGTAGCAGATGCAGAAACAAAAACGACAGTAGCCATGCTTAGATTAAGAAGTCTTTAGAATTTAATTCTAAGATCCGTCTGAAAAAAAATCACGAATAGAGAACGTCCTCATAGGGGATAATTCGTCTTAACTTATACAACTTTTTGTAAAACTATAAAACTTTAGGAAAAATTAAATTAAGATTTAAACTAGAACAAAGTGACATCTAGCTTTTGTTTTATTTTGAATGCTTCAACACTGCGGCAAAAGCCGAATAACAAAAGCAGAGACATTCTGCTAATAAACTTTCCCTTCGATACTTCACAGTGAAGTATGTAAATGTCGGTTCATCTATTAGTTTGTTCAACAATATACCAGCTTTAATTATTTTACCCAATTGAGGCACTTGAAAAATTCAAATTTCAATGATTTGACAGACATTTTTGGCTATTCAGCAGTATCACAGGATTCGAGCTCTTTCTCACGCTCATCATGCTCGTGCTTCTGTGTGGCGTCGAAGCGTGAACACAGTATCCATAACAACACTGATTCCAGCCGATGAAGTGGTTCTTGTATCGTATTAGGACAAACCATGAGCATATGTATGCGCTGTACACCGGCATTAACGTTGCCAAACTGGCCCATATAAAGCGGCTTCACTGGCTCGTGCACGTCGAGCGAATGAACGGCAATGCCTCAGCAAAGCAGCTATTCGAGGCTAGGGCTGAAAGTTGAACGCAGGCGCAGAATTGAAGCAGACCGACGATTCTACGTTGCATGGACCAACTGGAAGAAGCTCTATCTAAGGTTGGAAGGGGGACTGGAAAAGGTACGCATGAAGACACTAAGGCATGAGGCACAAAGCAGGTGCCTAGCAATTTAGCAAGGATACATTTCTAAAGTATTTATCTTGCAAGTGCATGTGCTATAAAAAATAATACACAACAACACATTTAAAAACTATGCCTCTAAAAAAGTATAACCAATTCAAGGAAATTTTTATATTCGGAAATATTGAAATAATCTCTGCGGAATTATAAGACTTTTTTTGGTCATGCGTGGGGGACTAAGCCGTTTTTCTTTACACTCACTCTGCATGATAATCACTGCCTGCGCATCCGCAGGCTGCATGCCTGTTGCATCGGCGCCTGGTGTTGACGTCACATGCATGTCACCGGCGGCATATCCTGCTGCTTCCTGCTTTTGCTGTCCTCGCTCATAGTGAGTTGAGTAGGGCGGTGCACTTGGTGCAAGGCCTTGCGACGACGGGCGAGCGTCGAAGAGTTTGTCCGTTTGTGGATAGAGTTGCGACATTTCGTGCTTGCTCGACGTTGGAATGTTATCGCGAAACTGTTTGGCATTGTTGCGCTTGAATTTCAGAAAGTTGGCATATATTTTTATTCGTTGAGCTTTTTAGGATTGCTATGCAGTGTATGGAAGAAAGCACAAGTGAAGGAAGCAAAATAAAGCTCGGAACAATATACACTGGAAATGTTGCTGGCAAAAGGCGG
This sequence comes from Neria commutata, assembly GCA_963457695.1. Lineage (NCBI taxonomy): Eukaryota > Metazoa > Arthropoda > Insecta > Diptera > Micropezidae > Neria > Neria commutata. The sequence continues at coordinate 19,119,721 of OY735247.1, read as the reverse complement.
CAACTTTCATAGCTCAATGATTAGTGAAACGCATAAAGATTGGAAAGTATGTGATTGATCCAAAGAGCTGCTTCTAAAGCATCTCTAGAATATTTTTGTGAAAGATTTATAGATTTCTGAAGTCGTTGTAAATTTACAGCAGTAAAAGGGAGCCAGTATTTATTCGCAGCGCACGATAGATGTGCCAAATTTTCAATCGCGTTTTCCTCTAAACTGCGCTTTTCAATTCGGCACCACTAAAGCGATCTCGCTCCAATTTGCTCAGAGGGTTCAGCGAATTCAGTCGCAATTCTATAAAAGTTTTCTTCAAGATGAAAAGGTCAAACAAATTACGAGAGTTAAAATTAGATTTAAATAAAATTATATAAAAAAAAACTTTTTATAAATAAGCTTTAATTTATTTAATGTACTAAAAAGTAGGCTTTTATTGATAGTAAGATACAGGTGACTTGGAAACAATTTATTTTCTACTTTTTAGTACATTAAATAAATTAAAGCTTATTTTTAAAAAGTTTTTTTTTATATAATTTTTTTATAGATAAAATTGGATCGACGAGTACTAGGTTTAGCCTGAAACCCTTCGTAGCCCAGACCAAGCACATATGCATTAAAACTTTCAATTTATTATCAAATAATATAATCAAAATATCCACGAACTTTTAAAAGATTTATATTTGATTTTATATGAGAGGACAAAAAGTGAAACACTGAACGTAGGTGCATATAATAATATAAGTATAATAAACGAATATTTGAAGTGGAAATGTTGTTAAATTTGACATCTGCTGCTACACGCCCAAATGCTTTGCTTGCTGACCAAATGCTGTTTATGCCGGGGACATGCCCACAAACTGATCGCAATTGCTGCAGTAGTGATCGAGCGTCTTGCAGCTCTTCATGCAATATGGCAGCGGCACCAGGCAGAGCAAGCTGTGCGGGCGGGGAGTTAGAAAGCTGAGAGATTATGATATCGGTGAAAAGCTCAGAAACACGTACCCCGTAATACAGAAAAGAAAGGCAAAGAGATGCGTGCGATATGTGGCACGATAGTCGAGATGGGTGAGCATCTTGACATTGCAGTGAGGGCACATCAAACGTTGCGGATCATGGCCCAGCGGCGGCGTACCTGTTGGTAGGGAGAGCAGTTTGGGAGTAGCGCAAGTTTCTTATCGCTGTAGCTGGGACGGAGTAAGGTCTTACCATTCTTTTGCAGTACAATGAGATTGCTTCCATCAGGATGCTCGGACTGTGGACGCTCCTCCTTGGTTGGTTGCACGATATATGCCGCAGTGGGATTTCGCATTTTAAGTTCACCAGCGTTCTCCTGCGTTGGTGGCACTTGTAGATATTGGACGCCGAGCTGCTGCACTGGCTGTTGTCCTATCACTGCCGCCTGTGGGTAGAGTGGCGGCGCATTGGGCAGCCACTTGGAGTTCATTGCAGAGTAGTGCTGGTTGAAATTTGAGATTCGTTTGAAAAAAGCACCTCGCTGCTTGAACTCTGCACGGCTAAAATTTGAAATTTTGAGGTTTAGGCAAGTTTTATACTTGGAAGGCGCACTCAAGTTGCACCATTCTGCGCAGGATCCTTATTTGAGCCACGTATGCTCAGGATTTCTGACGATGTGGACAGTAAGTGAAGGTCAGGCGTACATTAATTTAATAAAGCTATGTACATTGAATGTCTTAGAAAGGCGAGGGGCTACGTTTTACTTAAAATAAAATATAACAAATAGATAAGTCCTCAATCAACCACACCTCATCAACATGATCGTTCTATTTGTCTGATTGCAGCATTTTGGTTCTCACACATTTCTATTGTTTTTGTTTCGGCAAAAGTTGGTAGCATGGCAGGAACAATGTTCACCGTCCTTGAATATTACTAAACGAGAATACTTAAAAACGATGCCAGCCTTGATATTGATTAAGGCTTCATATATACCGAATGATAGTGGCAAAAGGGAGTACATATGCTCTTCCAAGAATGCTAGTTAATACCTCTACCAATGATAAATATGCGAAATATGAGTGGCTTAGTGACGGTAGCTACTTTCATGTAATATGTTATTAAAATATTCGGTGCTGCATACCGGTGTTTCACTGAACTATACATTATATTAAACTTTTTGCTTGTTAACACAGATTTGTGTGCTGAATCGGATTTTGATCTGAACATTGGGCTTGGCCGACCGATGAACTGGCTTTTGAAACGAACCAGCGGCTTAGGAAAGCGTAAGCCATGGAACAGAATTACTTCAAAAATTTCTTTGGTTTGCTGTCCGGAAAATAACTTCATGATTTGGTGCCTTTTAATTTCCAATCTCAGATACATCATGATTCCCCCTCCCCTTTCTGCCACCCTTTCATTAAACTGATCTAACCTTACTAGATATAAAGTATTTAGACCCTAGTTCGACTTTAATTCGAAGCTCTCTAAGAATATTTTCTTAAGAAAACTAAGTACTTTTTCTGGAATCTGAGATATTTAAGTTTGTTCTCTTTCTAAATAGAGGGCATATCTTTTTATTTAAGACCAATAATGCTGAGTTTGGCTTTATTAGTAATTCTGTGTATTCGCCAGTTTATTTTGAAATAATTAAAATTAAATGTGTTTAGCAAAAATTAGGTTATCTGGTCAAATACTTTAGCCATTGTTAAAATTTCCCTTAAGAATTCTATGAGAGCCGATTTTAAATATTTTTCGGTGTCAGTCTCTGACAGTATCTAAGCATTTGCTTCCCTTTCCTAGGCGATAATCAGCTGATTGAACTTATGTCATTGACTAGTCATTCCTCCATTCCAAATGCAATTCATTAACCAAATTACGAGTATAATTGCCACCAACGCCTAATTTCCATTCCATAAAAAAGCGATCATTCATTTTCGCGTGGCCAAACAAGTTAATGAACCCATTTCACGACATACTACATTCAAATACTCGTCCATATAAGCTAACTCCAAAATTTGTGTGTACATAACAAACTAATGTGTTCGTTTAATTCATAAAATTCGAGGTTTCACTTCAATTAGCCGAGTGCTCGTGACTTCGGCCGTATATCCCTCTTTTTGGAATATATACTTAACACTAAATGTCAAGGTTATTGACAACAACTACCTACCCCTAGCGCAAGCAAAATAAGGGAAAAGGGGGCGCTACCCGGCATGGCATAAACAGTGAGATTTGCGTCAAGCTTGATTTGGTTAAGGCGGATCTGTCGATAAAACATTCCTGATATACATATATCAAAATATACGCCTCTGGTCTTAATCCGATATCCTTCGCAAATGATTTTGAACTTGGACTGATTTGTCTGAGCTGTTTTCGATATTAACTATGCGCAGTGCTGGACTTGGGCCTACTAACGCCCTAGGCATTTTCAATTTTGACAGGTCTCGGTTGATGTTGGTAAATTTGGAAGCATATTCCGTACTTGATTTTAGCACAAGAAAGTGTATACGTAAGAAGTGGTAAATTTATATCTTTCAGTTCCATATTCTTCGAGTACTCTTTAAAATGTTTGCATTTATTTTGGAGTGAATCGTCTAAGTTTTTAGGCTAATTTTTAACGAGCTGATTCGATAAATCTTACAAATTTGTTGTAATCTAATATTGAGCAAGTTAAGAATATATTTTTGTACGCCCGATACTTGTCATGAATTGCAAGTCTGACAGAATATGATTGGAAATATTATTTCTGGTAAAACAGAGATACTTTTCCTCGTTGGGCGCGTAAAATGATGGCACTTTTATGCAACTCCTCTGCTTATATGAGAAATTCAGCCCTGCCTTTACTGCTTACTAGAGTAATAATGAAAGAAATGTGAAACATCATTTAAAATTCGAATCGAATTTCAATTCAATTAGAATGTACGAGTATTCGTTGGCGACAAGCAATAGAAAATAGCTCTTTTTTGAATTCATCATTTATTTGGTATATTATTTGTATGCGTAAAAACAAGAAAAAACTTTATCAAAATATCTGCGCGAAGTTACTACAAATACATTTTGTATATTTTAAAGTGCATACATAATATTTTCATTAACTTTTTGTGGAAAATGACGTAGAATATATAGTGAATATAATAGCATAAAAATAGTTTGGTTTAAATGAACAATTTGGAAAATCTAATTATAAATATATTAATGGTACCTAACTAGCTATAAATTTCATTCGCCAAATACGACGAAGTTCTCAAAAATTGAATCTTTAAAAAAAGTTGCATAGTTTCAAGGCTTATGCATGTGCGCAGAGTAGAAGATATAACATGGGCCTGAAGCTATGCAATAGTTTTTTAATTGCTCTTTCTAGCGTTCCCGACTCACAAGTCAATGGAATTATTATTCTGAATATGTGCTAAAAAGAGTTATAATGAAATGAAATTAAAAAGGGAAATCTGCTAACAATATTTATTGCCCTGAATCGACTGGAAATAAGAATATATATACATATGTGAAAGTGTATATTTTGCAGATGAGCGTTCATGATGATAGAGTTGCACAAATTTAAAAAATGTTGGCTATAAGCTCGTATGATAATATTTCACATTTCGGTGAGGGTGTCTGCTTTTTGTTGGTTCCAGGTGTACTGCGCTCATATTGCTTGAAGTTTAGTTCTTAGAGGAAAAACCTAAATCCTAGCGCTCATAGACGCCGAGAAAAGCGTTGCACGAGGGGCAGTAGTGCTCCGAGTTGCGCGCGCATTTGGTACAGTACAGGCAGCAAGCGCAGGGCCAGCAACTGAAATGTTTAATGATGGACACAATTAAATGAGTTTGATATAATATGTACTTGCGATGGAGCTACCTTATGGATATAGCAAAAACTTACACGAAAAGGCACAGGATCAGGGCAATAATGTGTGTCTTGGTTGTGGATTTGTATTTGATTTTTGTGTTTACCCTGTGGCTGCAATTGGGACAGACCACATTAGAGGAATCCGGACCAACGGGAGTAGACATGCTGAAGGTAGTGCTATACTATAATGCTTCGCTGTGGCTTAACGTGCTTCGTCAGACTGTAAATATAAAAAGAAACAAAATTACATAACTCATATGTATAATTAAGATACAATTAAACTCTTCAAACACTTTATCTGCTCAGAAATAAGTTTAAGACTGTTTTTTTATCTCTTGCTCATCATACAAACATTTCTTTGCTTAAGATAGTGTTTTGAAAATACATTCATATTCAGATAAGAATGGTGGTATTCATCTGTATTCGAGGAAGCTGCTCCAATTTTAAACTTACGTGTTCATAGACATTGGACTTTTATATGCTTGACTCAGATTTTTTTACCTAAAAAAAGATTACGAAAAGGCTTGAGAAAAACGATATAAATGTTTATCCGTTTAAAGTACATAAGCGCTTTGCTAATTTTTTTAAATTTTCGATTTTAAATATACCTACTTTTTTAAATGCTAACATCTAGATTGAACAGGAAAAATATGCAACACATATGGTATATAGGTACATCTGCCCCTAATACGTGAACGGGTTAAATCTACTTTTATAAATCTTATACAAAATTTGAACACAATCACGAAAATGCTGCGAATTTTCAATTTTTCTTAAGTACATAAATTTAATTGGAATAGCATTTTCAATTCATAGAAAAGTTTAATATATGGCATTTGAAATTTTTTATAATTTAGAATCAGAATCACCAAAACAGCTTTTACTGTTTATTTACCTCAGTTTGAATGGGAACTTTTAGCAGCTTCGGCACAAAAAAATGGTAACAATAAATGCTTTGTCTAAAGCTCTGAATATCATGATGACTTATGTACTTAATTTTAATTCTATTTGGGCCTTTCTTGAGCGGTCAATAAACCTTTCATATTAAATTTTGCTTCAACGTCATTCGCAATGGGTCCCTTGTTTTTCCGTACTGGAAGTGATCGTTATCGTGTGCTTATATTCATTAGCCTCTATCTAAAGTTTTTACAAAAACCAATTTTGATGATAAGCGTTTCACTCACATAACCGTTATCTATGAAGTTAACTACAAACGCAAATATCACTTCCTAATTATCATTTTCAATTAATATTGTAACTTTCGATTCTCGATTCTATTTTAGAAATGTGTTTTGTATCTTGAAAACATGTGTTTTTGCATAAAGAGGGTATTGAATCCTATGAAATAACTAAATATTGAAGCGCTGCCGTGGCTTAGTGGATAAGTGCCCGATCCGTGATGCGTGGGATCGCCGCTTTAAATCCCAACCAACTTATACCATAAAAAATAAAATAATATTATACAAGTTTATGTTTTTTCGGCAGATTGAATGTTAGAAAGAATAGTATTTCCCATGTGAGCAATAATTCCAATTCTTTGTTGTTGTACACTTAAATAGCTTTGTTTCAGAACAGAAATAGACAACTAAGTATTGTCATTTCTCTTTGGCAAGTCAGTCCGAATAAATACTATTCTTTCCAAAATAAAATAATAGAAAAATTTCTCTGCATGTGGCGCCATCTCAAGTGAGCTAGTTGCCAAACTCTCCGAGAGTATACTTTGCCTTGATAAAACTTCACGTTCGAATTTTTCTAAATAAATATTGCCAATCAAAACTGACGACAATTTAATAGCTTTTCTAACAACAACAATGTTTATAAACCAAAATGCCATATGAAGGCTCATATAACACTTTTATAAATATTACTCTTATTGAAATAAGAAATACTTTTTTAAAGGAATAGGTACACTTTCCTTTCCTAGCGTCAAAAAATCAATTCATTTTGAATGCATCTAGATTCTAGATACTTATATTCCGCCTTTCCCATATCATGATAATCTCTATTCACAGCACTTGTCACCAATTGTTCAGCACTTTTATATCTCCGTTAGTGCGAACTAATTAAGTCTAATGCTTAATGGCTTTACAAACTTCATCTAATTATTTTCAAAATGGAACTATCGTGAGTGCATGCAACAATTTTTAGGCCTGTCATTTGTCGCTGCAGAATTAATTAAATGTGCGTTCAGTTAGACATACTAAGGATATTCATTTAAGCAGATAAATCTGCACATTGCTCAAATTTATCAATTTATCAAGTGTGCACTTGGTAAACGCACTTGGTAAAGTGTTTGTGCAAATGGTGTTTGGCTGTCAAAGAGGAAAAACTTAAATGCCGAGAATCTGTGAAAAAGTAAAGATTAATGTTGGAGCTGTTTGAAAAAAATTACTATAACCTTTTTGCGTTTATTTGGATTGTTCAATACTAAACTTTTATCATAATGTTATAGACAATAGCTAAGCATGGTTGCATTCGTTACCGTCTAAGTTTACAAACATCGTTTGCACAGCGAAATCATCGGGCAAATTTATCACATTTTTGCAAATGAGCTTTCATACAAAATTTGACAGTTTCGTTTATCAGGTGATAAGTTTGTCACGTGTGTCAGGCTTTTGCGCGTTTAAATGAATACCCCTACTATAACTGCTAGGCTAGCACATAAGTACACCCATTGAAAAAAATGGTAAGTCTCTCAAACAATCAAATTCTTCTGTGTTTTTTTTATATTAATTGGTAAACAAAGCACAAAATTTTTACAAAACTTTTTGTTTTCAACGTATTTGAAAAAAAATCACAAAACGTGCTTAGTAAAAAGCAAACGACTGACTATGTTTGACTACTTTTTACAATATTAATGTGCAGTGACTAATTTTTTGTAACCAAAAACAACTCTTATTGATTAGTGTTGTAAATGACTCAAGTTATTGCTTGCTCTAGGTACTACTATATTGCGGCTTAATAGTGCTTGTATTTTCAGAACTTGGTGCAGTCATAAGGATCATAAAATAATTTATGAAACCCTACCACAGTTTATTATGTTATGCAATTGAATGTGGGGCTTTTTACCAAGTATAACATGTGGCAAAGAATTATACACTTTAGTTTTTATGACGTTGTAATACTTCAAGGGAAAATACCAATTGGAAATATTTTAAAATGTGTTTGCATTCAATGTTTGCATTCAATGTTTGCTCAACAAACGACAATGTTTTTGTTGTTCATGAGCAACTAGAAAAATTATTACACATAATCAGCCCAATCGGCAATTCCGGGGGAAACTTTTTTCCAAGGAAATATTTCTCTTCTCACGAAGGGAATCCTACTATCGTGAATTTCCATCGAAAAATATTTCCACTCGAAAAAGTGCTGCCAAATCCATTTCATTTTCGAAGCCAACACAATGAAAATAGAACAAATAATGCGGCCATAATTCTGCAGTACATTTTCCAGAACAGTTAGGTATATAACTCCATGTGCTGTCGGTTTCCACCGCCCCCTGTGCGACTTCTGACTCTTGTGCAGCAGCACCAACAATTTATTGGAGTGTTATAATTTTAAGCATATTCTAGAAAATGTGCAGCGTAAAAACACATTTCCATCAAATATGATTAAAAGAAATGTTTGCAGTACAAATTTATTGAAAGTTTTGTTACAGATATAATTTAGATTTCAAAATACTCTTCAAATTGTTGATGGAATTCAAAGCGAAAAAATGTTTGAATTTTTCCATCGGAATTACATTCACGATAGCAAGATTTCCTTGGCAATTTTTCGAACATGCTTCACGACTTCACGATACCAAATTTCGGAGGAAGAAAAAAATTCCAAGGAAGCATTTGTTCGCGATTGGGCTGATAGTCTGATTAGAATGCATTGCTAGTATAAATTAAATCCGGTATGCAAAATATACAACGATATAGAGACCAATGGAGAACAAGTTGTGCGCAGACTGATGACAACAACAAAAGCTGCTTGGAAGCCCCCAGCAAACACGCAATAGTATACCATTAACCCAGTCAACCCAGGCGCCTGTGTAGGTACAACTTTCGTAGTAGCGCTGACCATGTTTCGGCCAAGGGAGTGTCTTTTCAGTGTGATTTTTGTAGCTAAATTTATGGCTTGTTCACGAAGGGAGGATAATTTGAGCAGACACAATATTTCCATATTTCCAGCTTGATTTGTGAATTTACGTTGCTTTGTGATTGCTGATGGAATGAGGACAAGAGCTGGGAGTAGTATTTGTATTTTGTATAGAAAGTGTCACATAGAGCTGAGAAGACATAATAAGAAAGCATTTAATTAGGTTGGCATTCGTATGTTCATGCTACCTATATATTATGTTAAATTATTATTTTTGATTAATCGTAAATAAAGTGCGGCAATGGAACGCATCACAAACAGCTTCAGTAGTATTTCAAAGAAATGGTTGTACCACTAATTCGAAGTAAAATTATATAAAAAGAGATGCAAGTTTGAATAACTGCAATTTGTATACCAAAGTTGTGCAAACTAAAAAATTTGCTGTAAAGACACTTTAGTTACTATATAGTATGTATTAGTTTGTAAAAAATGAAGCATTTAGCAATGGTCACTTTGATGCAAAGGCTGCCAATTCGAAAATGCGCGATCTGACAGCACGCACTGGCGGTGAAAAGAAACTGAGGATCATGATAGCAAAAAAAGTGCTACGAACTTGAAACAAGAAAGCTGAGCGGCAGAAGCTAAGATATCAAATAATTTTTCTTTGATGTGAAACTTCTTTTCACAAAATGTCCATGGCGGTTAAACTCTTCGAATATTTATAAATTCCATATATAATAGGAGCAAGAGCCTGTAACCGTCTTGGCTCCATTCCCTCCAAAAATGGAATTCAGTAAATAATACTCTTCAAAAGTTGCCAATTCGTTGCAAAAGATGCTCCCACACCTGAAATAAGAAACCGAGCACACTTCCTTCCACTCAGTCATTAGCTAACCGCCGCGTCTCCATAAATTGTAAGAATGTAAATTGGTAATATGACTCTCATATTTCTTATCATACAAAATTTTTCGAATAAACTCAAGAATGAAAAATAATAATAGAGTGAAGCCAAACTGAAAATCCTTTTACTCTGCTATAGTTCAACTACTCCAATTGTCAGGTATGCATATAAATCACGCGGTTATTTCAAAAGCTACTACTTTCAGACGAAAATCAGAGCCAATGAAGGCATTTCTTAAGAATTTGGAATTCGAATTAAAACGATATTTAAATGCGTGCATATGAATATTTGTGAAAAACTTTAATAATGCCCATACTTTTGCAATAATGGGATGGAACTATTAAGGATTTCTGCTTTGCCGTATGAGTGAGACAATGAGAGACGAAATGCGACATAAAAAAAGTAGTCGCTGCAATAAAAAATATATTTCTCAGTTCTATAGTTCAAGCTTCAGACTAACGTTAGTTAAGACCGTAAAATGTAGACATTTCCGTAAAAACCGATTGTCTAGAAGAGGTAAACATTTTCGCTTAATGGTTTTCTGTCTTCTATCGCTCTTTCAATTTGCGTTTTAATACGGAAATCAACGCTGGTGTTTCTTTTAAAAATTTAAAACAGGTCCTTACGAAGGATTACAAATTTCACGGTAGCCATATCTGTTAAGAGACTTTAAGTTGTCATAGAACCATTGGCATTTATTTGTTGAAACCGATAGTGTTCATATTTTCAACTGTACATTTTGCCATGTCAATCGAAACGCGCGAAAGGCGCTACAATTTTCATACAAACCCAGAATACGTTTTTGAGAAAAAGGGAAAACAAACCTCTCGTGCAGCCGCCATGATTCATCGCCATGCTGTGGCACAAGGCATACTTTCAAGAGCAATGGTCTTAATACTCATTGTGTAAACAAATGACAATAAATAATATATACATATATATATACATATATGCATATGTGAGTGCAATGAAGAGAGAACTTAAATATCTGTGGTAGACCGCTCTTGTGTAATCGGGGTGAAATTAAGAAAAACTCTTATCGGCAGACTTGCACTGAAAATGAGATCATCAAACTGGTGGTTAGAGATACATATACATATATGTAGCAGATACAAGAAAGTTTACATTTCCGTACATATGTGTATGTGTGCATGTGGTATGCAATGTAAATGACATTATATTTTTTTCCTTCCGCTTAAGCCAACACTCAGGGGGTGCCCCCTATACATGCAGAAACTATCTTGTCCAATTCCTGTTTACGTACATATTTTCCACAGAATTGTTATTCTACTATTAAAGTAAATTGCTTGAAGCTGCCACATTTACATTTTTCCATAATTTGTACGAACGTCAAGCAAAAAGTGGTGGAAATTATATGCCTGATTTAGTACTTGTCAATAGCAGATAGTCGTGAATTCCGTTGGGTATTTGAAATGCCACATTGCTAGGGAATGCGCTGGCGTAGTATTCATATAATAAAAGACTTTATTTGAAATACGCGTTAAAAATAATGGCACTTTCCCTTTAAAGCTGTAGTAGCTAGTAACAAAACTGGTGGAATTTTGTGCAATTTAAGTAAATTAGTGTTGTCTGATCATATCGAAAATAACAGAAACACCATAATCAAAACCGTTGCATCAGTTTGAAAGATGCTGATATATTAATGCTCTGGTGTGACACTATGCACTTCAATATTGTTATCCCCCCTGACACACTCTTCGAACATTAAGCTGATACACCTGATGTAAAGTGTATGCATTTGATTATTTTTATTAAATTATTTCAAAATCAACAACAACAAAAAAACACTTCACATTAATTACCCAAATCAATTTGATATTGTATCGAGATACACTTTTATCCGCTGCCACTTTTAACACTGAACCACGAGCTGACACTTTACGTAGCTATGTACACTCGCCTGCAGCGAATTCGACTGCTAGTGTCAACAACTCTCTCGCAGCGTGTTTGTATGCTCGTTCAGCTTTGTGAGCTTTTTCTGTGGGGGGTAGTTAGGTTTGCGCTGGATATCAACATGTAGCCGATACATGTTGCCAGTGATAAGTCGCTGCTCAGCACATGTTGCTAATTTTGACACATTCAACTGCACATACATACACTATAGATTGTACGACCCCTTAAAAATCTTCGAACGTAGTAAGAATCAGTTGAGCTATCTTGCTGTACGCTGATAAGCGGTACTTCACGGTGATTCAGAGCGTTCATATGAAACCCAAGTGGATCTTCGGTATCGAAAGGGAACGGCTGTATAGCGATGTAGGCAAGTTGAATTAGACCTACGGTTCTTGAACGTAGAAATATATACTCGCATATAAAAATATATGCAGTGGAATGACCTGATTAAGCATCATAATAAGCATAGATCTATTTATTATATAGTAACTATTCGTATTTTTATAATGGCAATGAGTACGACGATGAGATTCTATATATATTTACCTCAATCGCAGAATACATCCAATGCAACGAAAACGCATGTGCATTGTGCACTACGAAAGCTTTCAAAAAAAGTTATGTGAACTCCAAACAAGTGCTCAAATGTTCCAATCCCAAATGTGAATTTGCAGTTCCGATGTAAATAAAACAAATTAGTATAAAAAATTTTGTGAATTTATGGTTGATTTTTTAAGCTTGGATTTAAAACTGTATTACTGTGTGATTGTACTGCTGGTTGCAGAAAAAGGCCCAAGAGATTCAAGCAATCCACTGGAATCTACGATGATTTCGAAAGGAACATTTTTTCCAGTTTGATGAACTATTTAAGCGCCATTAGCAATTTCAGGTTAACTAAAAATGATCGGTTAAGATATGTTCTCCGTATCTTGGAAGATGAGGCGCAAAGTGCTTGTCGTTAACAGCGATTTATCGTTTGCCTTCCGTATAAGATTTCTACTAGAAAGCAGTGACATTTTCATGGCGACAACTTAATAATGTTAATAAATTTAAACGTTACGTTCGTAGCCGTATTCAATTCTATGATAGTTTTTTGTAATGATACAGGTGATTATATACATTTTTTAGCTTCAGTTTTACCTTTTCGGAAAAAAATCAAAAACTTTAAATTCAATGTTAAAGAAATATTGAACTAATCTCCATTTTTGAATACAACCGAAATCTCTTTATTCAATGCTGGGGTGTGCCTAAAAAAATACGCGAGAAGATAAAGTTTTTGGAAAAGAAGTCCCAATATTTAATCCATGTTTTGCCTTCACACTGAAAAATTAAGAGGGAAATACAAAATGCAGATATAACGTAATTTTTATTTTTCGTGTACATCATGGAAAACCAAAAGAGGGTAGAACGAAATTTTAAATTTTTTAAATAGTACTCGAATTCGATACATTTTTCAGTTTGCTTAGCCAATATACATTTTATTAAATATAATAAATTTCAGTTACAAAGAAAAAGTGTTTATCGCTACTCAAGTACCAATACATAGTACCATTTTGCGCGAGAGTTGTCCCATAAAGACCCACCATAGAATTAAATACTAATTAATTACGAGAGAGCGCTGTAATAGTGATTATCAATATATTCAACTGAGCATAGTTGAAAACTGAACATAATCACGCTTATCACACAATCCAACGTAGGAATGCTACGAAATTCGTAGAAAAAGTGATCATACAACTCACTCATACGTGAAATAAGTGCTACCAGCCCCAAATATGGAATTTTCACTTTTGAATACAGTTGACTCAAAGTAAATAAAACTAATAAAGGGGCCACAATTCTGTGATTATTTCTACAGATCAGTTAGTTATATAATTCCATGTTATTGAAACCGTGCTGACGGTTTCGTCCTCCCTGGCGGCTGTCTGTTTTCTTTTATTTTCCATAAGCTTACGCTTGAAAAAATTATGAGACTGCTTATGTCCCAACATTCTGCAATAAAGTGGCCACCTCTTCTTTGGGCATCAAGTGGATCCCTGTGCCACTTCTGACTTTTCCAGCAGCAGCTCCAACATCTGAGCATACTGTTGGCGTGTTGTAATTTTAGGTATTTTCGATAAAAATGCAGTAAAAAATACATACCCATAAAATATGATTTAACAAAGTTTTATTTTTAAATTATTCACTTACATTTTATTCATTTCTATTATTTTTTTCATTTTATTAAATTTGCAACCTTTTCTACGAATGTTAAAAGTTGTCGTAGAAAACTTTCGCCAAATGTTGGGATTTTACGATCCGAGTGAATTGTGTGATTGCACTCTACGAATTTCGAACTTATGTACGTTCGCAGCCTTTCAAGTGGTATGATACGTTTTTCGTAACTTCTACGTCCATCGTCATAATGTGCATTGATAACTTTTTGATATAAATTTCGCTGTGAAATCATGTAGGAGTTGAAATTGAGAAATAAATATAGTGCATTTTCCTATCTGTTAAACGAACTTGCTTTCCTTTGAGTTCAAAATATGCTTCAATATCAATGTAGCAAGTAATTAAGCAGTATTTTGTAGTTTAGAAACATATAGTTCCTTTAATTTGAAAAGTTTTGATGAAAATCCGCATTGACATACCGTTGAATAGATGGGCAGAAAAAAAATGTTGATTTTATTAGAAATATTGTATACAAGAAAACAGTACTAAATTTTCATACTAAAAAAAAACAGATATTTTTATAATAGCTATAAAACAAACAGATATTTTTGTAAACGTTTTCCCAAGCGCCTGGAAATAATGCGACCTACATCCATTGATTTGCATAAAAATATCATTGAATCATCGCTCGCGATAATTTGAGAAGGGATATGCAATCAGATTGATGTGCAGCAGCTGGCCATGCCATAAACAATATTTACAACTAGTATAAGTGAACCAATTAATGAGTAATCGTTCCAAAGGCCAATATGGCGCCAAACGAACACGATAGCACAATACGTAATCGGAAATGTTTTCTCGTGAACATGCTGAAAATGTTTTAGTATTCGAGTTTTCAGTAAATATTTTTCTTATTTGTTATGGCATTTGTAAGTACAAATTTTCACACGGAGAAATTTTTGTGAACAGTTTTCTTTATTTTCTTTTGCTCTATCTGTACGCATTTTTATGCAAATTTTTCTCTTTCATTTTACCTCTCTTGTCCTTAAAGAAGCAACTCTTTTTGTGTGTAAATCGGAAGTGTTCTTTGCCTTGAAAAAGTTTCTCAACCCCGGTTGGAGTACGCACAAGATAAACAGGGAAAGCGCAGCCTAAGCTAATATGATGTTGTGCTAGTAAAATAATTATAATAAGTGCAGAATACTACTATATACATAATTTGATATAGTGCTTATTTAGACCAAAACGAATCTTTCGAACTCTAAAATCGGAAAAAACCTTTATTTATTCAATACAAGCCAGAAACAATCAATTGTAACGGCATCTTCATGAAAATCAAATCATTTGTTGAGTTTTTGGTTCAACAATGAAGTCTAGTGTCTCCATATAGAATGTCCTTGTAACGTTGGTTTCTTTTTCAAATCTGAGCTGAACAAAAGCAGCTAGGCTATGTTAAATTTCAATCTCAGAACCCTGAGAGTTTCGGGATCGGGTTTATAATACACATTAAATTGATTGGCTTCCGAATACAAACAAATTATGTGCCAGCGGAATATTTTGAACTGAAATTAGTTCGGGATTGTGAGATTGGCAGGCCTCCTAGTAGTAAATCGATTACAAAATACTCCGAGTAGTGAATCGCTAACAGGAATATTCTGAAAAAGTAAGACTCTTTTTGTAAATACTATCCTTTATGTTATCAAGTGCAATTACTTACGATTATTCTGATTCTATTAGATTCCATCTATCGTCCGTTAGTACAAGCTATGTAGTATGTTCAACTGATTAGATAATAGTATAACATTTTTGACATAATTTTTTTAACATCAAGATAAGCAATTTATGCTATTGTTATTTAGAAGTGGGCTCGTAAATCTTACGAATATCTCGACGCAAGTAACCCGCGCCTAGAACAAATTCATTATGCATGGCATATTATCAAGCGTGAGTATCTGATAAGAACAAGGGGAAGAACCCGTACTTCATCATAATGTCAACTAACAAAACTTTTATCGGTAAGTAATTGAGAAGTAGTTTCCTCTCTCGTATGACGAAACCAACGCATTGCAAGAAGCTCAACCTCTCCGTGTTGCCTTATGGCGCTGAAGCGCAAGCATGGAGTGTTCAAGAGAAAAGTGCTCCGCAAGATCTTCGGCTTAATTCGCATTGACGACGACTACCACATCCGGTTGGAACACGAACTGTATATGCTCCAAGCCGACATTGACACAGTCAGTCGCATTAAGGCTCAGTTAGTGTTGACGTATCGTATTTATTCGTATCGTAAATATCTGAGAGAGACCTATTTCTATGAGAATTTCTGCGTTACGATCCGAATAAATATGTACGTCGAGAGCGAACGCATATATAGAGCTCGGGTAAAACAAGCTTTGTCTGCGATACGAATAAATACGATACGTCATCACTAACTGAGCCTTTACCATCCAGCAGCTTCGCGAGCTAGGTTATGTTTGGACATGTGTATGGACTACGAGGGCTCCAGCAAAGGTGCTTTAGGCATCAGTTAGAGGACGTAGGCCGTGCTTTCGGGCAAGCACCAAGTGATGAGGAACAGCCCACGCTTGGCATTACCAACTGCGTCCACTAAGCATATTTATTAAACAAGTCCAAAAAATATTTAACTTTGGCACCGAATTCTTTTATCTATCGTTCGCTTTTATTTTAGTTACACGCAGATACAAATAAAATAAAAATAATACAGTTAACACAACATGCTAGAGGGGGTGGGGTGAACGGGGAGTGCATGGAAGAGCATAAAGGCGATAAGTGTTTAGTTACATCAGTTTGGTACTCTATTTAAATTTAATTCTCGAATGTTCCAATATACGAACTGCAATTTGGGCAGTAATGATTGGCACTTTGACACGAGTCCATGCAATAGGGTAGACAGACGCAAGGCCAGCAACTGTAAAGAAACAAATGTGAAGAGAAATATTATTGACAGCACACAATGATAGTTATAACTAGTATAGAAGTAAAATTGTTACTACTTTTTATATAAATGACTTCATTTTTTTGGAATGGACTTTATTTAAATAAATTAACAAATGACAGTGATAAACCATGATCATCTAGAGAGTGAACGAAGTGGTCTTCAACTAGAATAAATTGGTGGGCAAGGAACAGTCCAACTCTTGAGAGAGCTTGAGCCTTTTTAATGGTAATGCGCTGAATGGTTTGAGCAATTTTCAATCAGACTTTTATGCGCGTGGATTCTAGTCGATGCCTTTAAAATATTATATCAATTAATACTGTACGATTTGTGGACCTACGTAATCTACGCTTAGTAACAGATTGAACTTAAGCTTATGAAATTAAAGCAAAATCGCTTGAGTGCTCAAAGTTAAGTATGACAAAAAAATAATACAGCTCAGCTCAGGTACACATACATACATATGTTCGAAAGAGCATGAAACACCTGCAATTGAATGACTGAATCACTTGCAGACGCACTGAGCACTTTACGTACATACATACCCTACCGGCAACTCAACTAACTTTTAGTGCACTATAAGCTAACTACTTCGCAACCATAGCTGACTATTCTTCGACTACTTTCAGGGGAAATGACTGACTTTTTTAACATTGCGATGTCCTAGGCAGTAGTCAGTCCCGATTACCCTTCGATGACTTTTCAACTAACTTAAAGTCGGTTACTTTGAAGTTAGCTAAAAGTTAGTTATTAAGAAGTTAGCTGAAAGTTAGCTAATTTTTTGGCTATAGCTAACTAATTTCATATGAAGCTATTCAACTAAACTATTAGTTGATAAGCTAATAAAATGCTTTATTAAAATATGGTGTAAAATCGTTGCCTGTTTAACATAATATATCATCATATTTCCATATATATTTCACGATAAATCTTTTCATTTCTTTCTGAGCCGATTTTTGACAATTATATAAAACAAAAAAGAAAGAAAACAAACGGCCTGCTTTGATTTTTCAATTTCAATTTCACAATGCACATAAATAAATTCAAAAAATTCAAAAAAAGCAAATAGCAAAAAAGAAGAAAGCAAACAGCTCGCTTTGATTTTGGGGCAGCTCTGCACTACATTGTAGTTAGCTTATAGTTAGGTCATAAAAGTTAGCTATAAGTGTTATTTTTGTAGTCGACTACTGAAAAGTCAACTATAAGTGCGTTATTTTCGTAGTCGACTACTGAATTGCTTATAGGGTACATATATGGTAGACAGACAGATAATAGTAATAATGAGTAAATAGAATGAGTGTATGTAGAGTACACAAGTAGCTAAAAACACAACAAAATATATTCCAGTTTAGTGGGCCTGATTAATATTCAGTTTGACGTTGTCGCTTAACAATTCAGCGGCGACTAGGCTTAAGGTACAGTGCACGTGATACTAGCTAAGGTACAATTATTAGCGTACGTGTGCGTGCAGCTGAGGTGAAGTGTGGTGAAATTGCGTTTTGCTTTAGCGCGAAATTGCAGCGGCAGAAAGTATGGCACGACCGAATGCATTTTGTATATAATTACGAAAATAGAGAAATGCAGTAAAGAAAACACATATGTACATATAACTGAATATTCCAAAAATAATATGGAAGATACACGCTGAAGCCGGATGAGGTGGGATTCACCCGTTGAAACAAAACAATAAGTGAATTTAATTTACACGAGTGTTGAATTAAATGGTTTTTTCAATAATGTATATCGACATGTAGCAGATATCTGTTTTATTCATTAAATATTTATTGTAGTAAGACCTTATCAGCGTCACTGTATCTGTTTTGTTATCAGTTATATGGTGCTTTTGTGTTTTGCTCATAAGTTGATAAGGCAACAAAAGAATAGGTATTTATGTCATAAAATTCTGTGCGTGGTAAATTAATTCTATCGCTACAGCGTTTAGTCATTGTTATTTCCATGGGCATATACATATGTATATGCTCAGATATCTTCTAACAAATGACTATTTTTGCAAAACTATCGAAAGTTTAAGTTCCGTTTCGCAATCGATAGCGTTCCATCACTTTCATTAGTAAGGCACACTTTAAACACACAAAGTGACGCACTAACTTGAAATTGGTGTTCAAAAAATTGGCTTGAGAAGCTTGATTTTAAAATTCCTATATATTTATAGTTATTTCATTTTTTGAAATTACCAACGCAAATCTTTTCAGGCACGATAATATCGATGCTATCGCTTGTTTCTCAAAGACTATCGATAGTTTTGCATCTTTAAGAAATAGCTACACATAGTTTTTTAAATAATTTGCAATTATTAATTATTATCGATAACCAAATTTGAATCATGTGGCAATTAATTCATATGTTAAAGTCATAAAAATAGCAAATTTCTATAAACATCAAAATCAACTAAAATGTTTCGACACTCTGATGTGGTAAACGTGGCAGCAAGATTACTTGACAAGTTATTAAATATATTTACATTTAGATAGCATGCTTCGCCATTGTAGCTATGAAAACAAAAAGACTGACGCGATTTTAAACCAATTTTCTATAACAGTTTGATTAAGCTAATCTTGCTTCTGTTCTCGGAAATATTTATTTCTAGTACGCCAAAAGCTGTGAAATTCAGCGATAAAAACTTGTTCGATGTTGAATAAATTTATTTTCTATGCTCTTTCCACTGCTAAACTTTGAATGAACTACTTGAAAAAGCATAAAAAATAGGAGTGTTGGAAATACTGAATCATATTCCATAATCATCGAAGTACTTTGTAGTGTGGAGTTTCGTGTAGAAGTGCCTTGAATGCGCAAATGGAACACAATCTCATTAGCTGCACCTGCTGATAGCAGCTGATGAATCATCACTGAAATCTCATAGACCTTTTAGGAAAGTATTACAACTTCATTTTGATATTCTTCTGGATTTCCAGCTTTTTGTATTAATCTCTGCAGCTTTATATGCAACTCTCAAACGAATCGTGTTGGCTTTCTGTCGAAAGCGAAAAATTTACGAGATCAGAGCGTTTTTTTTTCGTACTTGGCAGCTTGACAATGTTATCTTATCAGCGCGTGTTATCATTGCTATCGATTCGCCGAATATTTTTTAAACTAATGCTGTCAGCGCTCGCTGATTTTGATTGGGAACGTTATTAGTTTTTGCTAAATTAAATTTTTCACTTCAACTGTTTTGCTGATTATAAAGCGAACAATTTTCTCAAATGGATAATGGCAACGTACATGAAGAGGCATAACATCAGCGCCCAGCAGTGCGTGCGTGAATTGGCCTGATGTTTCACGGTCGTCACCACTTCCGCGTGACACGACGGGCAAGAGATGTGTGTGGGTCCGCTGCCAATGGCCACCACAGGGCGTGAAGTGGTGGTGTGTATGATCACCGTATGATCCTGTGGCGGCATCTGCGGGTACATCGGTTGCGGCTGTGGCGGCGGCGGCTGGTAGTAGGAGGCTGGCGTGAAACCGGCTGGCGGCTGCGTCTCCGAATACGGTGGCGGCTTGCTTGACATGTTGTTTTAGCAATTAATCGAAGTCGACAAAAAGGAAAAACCCCGTAGGAAATACTGTTTGAGAAGGGTGGCTACTGAACGTACTGAAAGTCACGGCTCTACTGAAGCAACTGTTGACGCTGGCGAGTGTAGTGTTGCCTTTTAGCTGGCCGTGTTGCGAAGTGTGGTGAATATGATCAGTGCCAACTGCTGGTGGAATGGGTGTTGGGGTGTTAGGGTGGCATTGGGGGCATTGGATAATGCTAGCTCATTGATAGCGATACACGGCATTACTGGGACTCAGCTGTATGCGTTATCAGCGCAGTTCTGTCTTTCTGTTGTGCTTATTTTTCTCCGTATATAGTACATCAAAAAAGGGATATGAGTCATGTGGACAGGCATTTGAAGCGATAATATAATATGTACTTAGATGTTGTACTATCAGTTCGAGTGCTGCAATTGGGAATTACATTTGAACCGGTTTTAATACGACAAGTCACATAAAAGTCCACATTTCAAAAAAATGAACTGAATTCAACTCGCAAGAAAAGACAAAAGTGTAACCCAACCCGGCTCATACCTTTCCATGGTCCATATGTATGTGTTGCAGACAAGAGGTGCAAGTGATTTTCATGGAAATGTGCATGCGAAACGGATAACGATTGTGGGAAGGCTCAAAATCGGCTGAAACGCCATACACACATTGCATTGCTCTTGAAGTTTATTGCTTTTTATCTGACATGTTTGCTTATTTCATGCTATAG
Source organism: Neria commutata (assembly GCA_963457695.1). Taxonomy (NCBI): domain Eukaryota; kingdom Metazoa; phylum Arthropoda; class Insecta; order Diptera; family Micropezidae; genus Neria; species Neria commutata. The sequence goes on along the minus strand of OY735247.1, from coordinate 19,098,652 downwards.
ATACCAGGTTTCACACACACTACGGCACTTTACAAAAATATATTTGAACAATAAATGAATTAATATTAACTGCCATATGTCAGTGACTTCTATAACAGCTACCTTGCGTGCACAAGGGGGAGTATTCTCTCCTCTGAATGTTGGACATTGTACATTGATCATTGATAAACCTGCTGAGAAACTCAACAACATAGGCTTTAACTCTCAGAGCTGTACGGATGCTCCGGTCATCTGCTGTGAAACTGTCAAGATAAATGAAAGTATTTTTCGGTACACATGGCATAGCACATATCGGTGCCGAAATGGCTGAATTGATACGTGATCGGTATCTGATGCGAGAGGTCGCTAATGCAATACCGACTCGTACTACTTAAAAAAAAAAATATAATTTGTTTTTAAATTATGTCTTTCCGTGGCGCCAATTCTCGCGAAAAATTGGCAACTCTCTGAGAGTATTTTTTGCCATTAAAAAAAGCATCTCGATCTCGTTCGATACGGCTATAGAAAAAAGTTCTAGCTCCCCATTAAGGGGTTCTCAACCACTTCCAAAACGACGCGATACTCACAGTGTTCGGCACACTGACTATTAGACTGGTGTTCTTCAGAAGCTTGAGGATTATATTATTGACCGACAGCGTTGGAAAGATAATAAACTGGTCGTAAAACAGGACACGCAGTTATAGTTCATGGACGGCAGAAAACTGAAGCAGGAGTAAAGGTCGAGGTAGCAAAATGCACTCCCTATTAGTAAAGACCTTACTATGTATCTTCCAAGCCTTCACAGAAAGACAAATTAAGCAGATATACATACATACATATATACATATACTATTCGGCTCACAAGCCACTAACTGCCACGGTGATTGTCACAAGAGTGGTCGATTATTACCTGAGACTTCTAAATAAACTGGAGCAACACTGAAACACCCTTGCACTGGGAGAGGATGTGAATGCAATGTAAAGGCTGATTGCTTAGCCAAAAGGGAGAACTACGCCCTTTATTAGTTCTAAACTGTATTATCTTAACCCTTCTCCACACTGACATGAAGTTTTTCTTATCGGATATGTGCCGAATATGTGAAGCGGAGCATAGTGTAATAATATCAAGTGAACCAGATCTTAGGCAGTAAGAAAAGGCGATTGGGACCATTTGCGGTTCCCTCAAAACAATTGCTGGTTATTAATACTTTCATTACTGAAAATAAGAATTGCATGGTAAAAATGTTGAGTAACTTTTTTGTACTAATGTCTCGGATGGGTTAAGACATATAACGAAGAAGGAGAAAAGAAAAATCAAAAAATTTTTTGACAAGCTAGGGTACTTGAAGCTATCTGGTTCACTTGATATTATTACACTATGAAGCGGAGCTGAGCCCATATAACGTGAACGTTCCACTCACAAAGTACGGAATATGAACGGACCCAACTTATTGTCGCCGAGCGTCGTGAAGCGACTCATTTAAAGGTGATATTTCTGGAATAACGTCTTTAAATACAATTAATTGACATTGAGCTATCATAACCATTTCAGACTTAACAATATTTCGCTCTGCAATTACAGCACTTACATCACACAGCAGAGCAAACAGGCAATGAGATGAGTCCTTCCGTCTGGCTCATACCTCGGAAAGGTTGTCACTTGAGCGCCACATACTGGGCATGTGGTTCTGACCGGAACCGGGTTACCTCGAATGCATGGGGCTACCATGGGTTCTGTGTGGTCGTGGTTCTGCATTTTTGCTGTTACACGCTGCCTTTCGTTTTGTGCTTTTATTCTGTTACTGGATGTCCCATTTACTTTCCGCCACTTTTTGCATACACCGGTTTAACAAAGTTGAGGCTTGTTGTTCTAATTTCTCTTTAAAAATTCGCGATTTTAAGCCAGAACTTTGAGAAACTATAAATTTGATGAAAGTTTGACGAATAGTTTTTTTGTATATAATATGCATATATTTATTGTGTAGTAAACCAACGTGATAATGACATTTTTATAATTTCCCGGAAATGTCAAATAATTTTTGAGAGAGAGAGAGAGAAAAGTGTGTCAACAGCCTCGTTGGGATTGATTTTAATTTAAAAACAAGCTAGAAATGTTTAGTGCCGACATCAATAGCACGCTACACCATGTAAAGGCTGCTCCATAATGTATCCAAAGGAACTGCTTTTGGTAGCAGTCGATTCTTAACAATTTCTGTTGATACGAAGTGATCTTCGCAAGCAGTTGCATGCATGTTTAAAAGAGCCCCCCTTATGTTGACCCACTTTTGGCGCTTGCGGGCGCATGTATGTAGGTGCGTTAAAATATATCCTTTTGCACCGGAATTTTTGTTTCCAAATTGCACATCGGGTATTTGATTATTGCTACCAATTATAGTTTGCTAAAAATGTGAATTTATTTACATTTTGTTGATCTATTTTTGAATTTGTTTGTCAAAAACTGACATTGACAATTTCGGGAAAGGTTCTCGTGAGAAACTGTGAATGATTGCTTTTATTGAGTTTATAATACTATGCTATATATAATATATATGTATATCTATATATATATAAATCAAATTATTTATGTATGTATGTTCGGAGTTGCGTCCTAAACCGCTTGATCGATCATAACCAAATTTGGCACATAGACTATAGATGTTCCAAAGGTTGGTCATAGGCTATAAAAAAATTTTGTACATCAAGAGGGCGTGGCACCTCCCATACAACTTATATAATTTATATGGCATATCTCTAAAACTGCAAGGTGTACAACATTAAAACTTTGTATTATGTTAGTGTTTAGATGTGTCTTCCTGCTGGAAAAAATGTAGTGGCGTGGGACAAGGGGGCTTGGCACCCCCCATATAACTTTATTCTATGATATGGCATATCTTTGAAAGTACAAGACGCGCAGCATTGAAATTCCGTACGCAGGCACCTCTTGGATGAGTCGTCCCACTGGTAAAATTATATGGGCGTAGGTCAAGGGGGTGGCACTTCAATCAAATCCTATACGGGTATAACTTTAGAAATATCTGTGGTCATATGCAATAACGACTTAAGTCGAAAACAACTGTTTCGAGAAAATGCAATTCGAAATTTGAAATGCACATAAGTGCATGTACATAAGTGCATGTGTTTTTTTAAATAACTTTTTTTCTGAGATGGGTACAGATACCGGGGTTTGAACAAAATATGCGCATTAACGTCAGGAATACAGTGGTAACGTCAACTCAATTTCGTCTTAAGTCGACTTAAGTCGTTATTGCTTTTGACCACAGATATACTTCATACATCAATGAAACTTGGTAGAAACATATTACATATCCGTATCATTGAACTGAGAAAATGGAATGGGCATTGGACACGAGGCGTGGCACCCCTCATACAACTTCAATCTTTTATTTGGCATATCTTTAAAACTACAAGTCATACAACATTAAAATTCTGTTTTTTCTGAATTTAGTCGTGCCCTTTTGCTAATTTGCTAAAAAAAATTAGGGGCATGGGACAACGGAGCGTGGCACCACTCATAGAACTTAAATCTTTGATTTGGTATATCTTTAAAACTACAAGTCATACAACATTAAAATTTTTATTCTGTTAGTATTTAGTTATAGTACATACATGTAAACATTTTTACATAATTTTGAGTTTTATATATATAGATTTAGGGGCATGGGACAAGGTGGCGTGGCATACCTTAAATGTATGTACCGTAAAAAAGTTGGGGTCCATGAGGAGTGAAGGGGGGTCATGACTTTAATTTTGGCCTTCCACCAAAGGAGTAATCTACATACACAGATAGTTCTGTAAGGACCTACATTCATGACTTCCCCTTAATATATATATATATAATTCTCATTGCGTATTTTTTTAAAAACGCGGGGTGGAACCCGCGGGTAACAGCTAGTATGTATATATATAGTTCTTGTTTGTGAAAGAGTTAGAGTAAATTATCTAATTTGGAAAGGTAAAAGTTTAAAACAAAATAAACGTAACTCTATTGCTAATTCTTTTGTAAGATTTCTACAGACTTTTATGGGAAGATAGAGACGCTATAAGCAAATGATCGGTGGAAATCATTGCCCAATATGGTTTCAACACATTCACGGCTATCAAAAATAAAAAATCTCAGCTATACGTGCTACATACATTTTTCTAAATTTTTTTACATTAGAAAAAATGTTCTTAATGTTGAAATGATATTTTTTTGGGTATTATCATGTTTTTCATATTGAAGTAACAAGTTAATAAGATCAGATACTGAAGTATTTGCATTTAACATTTTATTTTGAAACACTTTTGAACTTTTCTGAATTTTTAGTTCTAATAGAATTAAATTAATGCTATCTCCGCTGTGATTTCTTATATGAGCGCATTTTCAAACTACCTTATTTTATTTTTATTTTATTTGGCAACACTCACCGATAAAAGCTTTCTGCTGAAAGTTGTTGGAAACTTGTCAAAGTGAGCTTTCATAAACATATACGAAAATGTTTTCTCTGGCTGTCGCTCAAGTTCAGCATCATCAATCAATGAACCACAAAAGCAACAACAGTAACAACAACAATATCCAACAGTGTTGAAAATGTCAGCAATTAAAAAATGGTTTCGCTTATTTTTTCAGCTCTTTCACATTTTTTTCACAACTTTTTTCCTCTTACGTTTTTTGCTGGGTTAGAGTTAGCAAACAAATGTAAATTCGTCTGTTTTGTGGCTGCGCGCCTCATTTGTGTGGACACAGTCGTCAGCGTGTGCAGCTACTGTCAGCGCGGATCATCAAAATGCACGATGAGAAGGATATGATCGACATCAAACTGGATGCAAAAACGACGACGATGACGACGCGTGGCAAGGAAGCGAATTACTTTGGCAACATACGCTTCGCCAGAAGGGAGAAGAGCGCCGCGGCGGTGCCCTATGATCAATACCGGAATGAGGACGAGCAGTCCCAGCAGCAGCAGCAGGCCGCTGGCGCCAAGTCCGCCTTGACCTTTTGGGGCGTCGAACTGCTGCCGAGGTCGAGCGGCACGTCGGCGCAGATCAGCTGCTTGCGGCAGATGTACTGTCCGGACTGCCAGCAGCGCTTGGACCCGCAGAGTGTGCGCTATGAGAAAGCCAAGATGTTGTCGTGGTAAAAATCGTCGATTATTGTTGAGCTGACAGAAATGAGAAAAACGTGTCTAAATTCTATTTTTATTGGTTCCACAGTTGCCTGCCCATCTGCCCGCTCAGCTGCGTTTACAAGAGCTGCATGAGTCGCAATGGCACTCGGAAAGTGCTCTGCAAGAAATGTGGCGCTAATTTGGGCTACTGGAAGTGCGCCTAGAAAAATAGTGACTAGCTTAAAATGTGATAAAAGCGTAAACGTAACGAAAATATGTATAAGATAAATTTATATAAGCGTGTGTGAAATAAATTTGCTGTTGTTTTGTTCTAAAAATTCAAGTGAAATGTGAATTTTTCTGCTGTGCGTCTTGCTCCCGTTATCTTGCAACATTGGGACGTTTACAAATTTGTGGCTTGTTATGCTGGAATACAGTGTGCTTCCATAACTGACGCACACGTAAAAAAAGTGTTTTATTGTTGTTGTAATCCAGCAAATACTCGGTATGGAGTATGGCTCAGCTCAGCATCGCCTGAAGGAATCTATGAGATACCACATTTTTTTTAGCAGTTTTCTAAAAATGTTCTTTCAACAAACCAAAAGCACAATCGAATCGGGTCACTTGTATATTTGAGAGCATACTTTAGACTTAGGGCGCCGCGATGGCGCAGTGAACAAGTGCTTGGTCGCTGATGTGGGAGGGCCTGGGTTCAAGTTACAAATTTGTCTGTAGTGTGATAGGGTTTCCGACAGTCGGCGACCGACAGTTGACAGTCGGCGACAGCCAAAAATCGGAAGCAGTGTGATACAGGCATTAGACTTTGAAAACAACTTTTGTTGTAAAATTTTTCTACTTAACCCTCGTCAGTTCTCTGAAATTGAGCGTGAAAATACGGTACCCAGAATCTGTGCTGGAATGCTGGAATAAAAACAAAAGAAATATATAACAACTTGAAGTAAAAATATATGTGCTTGTTTTTCCATAAAAAAAATATGGCATATATTAAAAGTCGCGGTATAATTCTCAGGCAAATATTGTAGTTTTAATTGTATTAGAAAATATGAAAAAATGAATTAGAAAATGTGTGTTAAAAACTGGATGATTTTATATCGAAACAGTTTCGGATATTGGAATAACAATCTGTCAAAAATGTGGTACCCACAAATTGTAAGTCGAACAACTGCTACATTCTCTTAACCCGTTTCTGCGCTTAATTTTTGAAATAACATCTTAATGCTTAACCCCATATCATACTTTATAAATTATCGCCAATTTTTATAAGCGAAAAGAAGAAAGAAATCACTTTAAAAAAATTACATAGTATATTTAGTAATTTTATTTGGAACCAACAAATAAAAATAACAAGCCAATATCCCGTATAATAATCGCCCAAATTAAAAAGATTATTGAATTCAAAGTTCAATATTGTGATAAATTCACATAAGCGCAAAAATCGGCTTAAACAAGGGATAGAAATTCGTACATATGTATGTATGTATGTAAGCACTTCAGATATGGCATATAATTTCATTTTTCTCTTTGTAAGAACTAAGACTCGGCCAAAGAACTGAGTTGATTAGGCTTCTCCTTAGGGTTTCATAGCGATTTATATAGTTGAGAAACTCTTGTGGAAGCTATAGATGAGGTATCGATCATTCATGTATTAGCCTTGTTGTACTGGCTTATATTACAAATTTTTGCTATTCTTTATTGATAAATTACAGTTATAAGTTATTATATTATATCAAAGAACAGTTATCAACTCTATAAGCGTTTTCGCATGCAATCTTGTCAAAGTGTAAACCACCGCAAATTGTGAAAAATTTTGTTCCCCTGTTTTTTCATACTTTCTGTAGAACTTCCTTGCCCTTTAAAAATATGTTGCCTTTCCAAGAGTGAGACAATTATTTTTTATGCGTCCGGCTACTTTTGATGCGCCCTGTAAATGAGTAAAACATGCAACCTGTTGGCCCAAAAGCAGCGTGTTGCGATTTACCATGGCCACGCTTCATTGGGCGCGCACTTTTTTAATTAGGTTTTTCCTTTCGACAATGCGCCACTTCTCTTTTGTCACGCTTTTTTTTCAATTTTAGCTGAACACTTTGCAAATATGTTATTTGAAAGTGAAAGCAAGCAAACGATATTTCCCCTCGAGTTGTCAGCACGTTGACATTGGCCACATCTCTTTTGTATCTAACAATTGTGCGTATCTGTGTTAAGTAGCTACAAATGTGTTTACTCACTTCAATGCGGCAAGGCTTCACTTTTCGCATGTAACAATTGCTTTTTTTATACATCGGTATTTTGTAATAATTTTGATGAATGTAGGTGAAGTGCTGGTGCGCCTATTTGCGAATATATGTAATCAATCAAATTGATTCGATAATAACCACACTGAGAGACTTTAAATACAACATTTTAAATTTGTGCGGCTTAATTCACAACAATTTCAAAATATTTGCCAACATGTATGGAAAAAATTAAAAAAACGGCAAACTCCTAAGTTAGAAGTAGTATATAATTGTTGATCAAATATTTGCAAAAACAATTTTTTATACGCTTTCCTTAGAATTTCATAGCAAAAAAACCATAAACATCGCTTTTATAAATATTGGGTTGGGTAAAATGTATTCGGTGATTTTTGGTATATATAGCCCATTCTTTTGAACTACCTTCTGCCATTTTTTGGCTATCTATTATTTATTTGAAGACCGGCGCTTAGTTCAGAGGATCTAGAGAGAGCTGCATGATAAATTATATATAATTTTAAAGATTTCGAGGAGTACATTTGCACAAAAATATCAGATCGAAGATTGGTCAAGTCATTTCTGAAATAATTGCGTTTAAAGAGTGCCAATATTCCCAATAGAGCAAAGCATTATTGCATTGAACATGAATTATTCCTTTATAGTTGAATTGCGGGATTTTATCTTCGAAAAACTGACGCAATTGCTTTCGAAGTCCTTTTTTGAGGCCAATTTTTTTCTCAACAAGAGAGTGTTGCAGAGATCGGTTGTAGAATATAATGTACTTTTTCTGAAGATTAACTCATCTCGGCATTGCAATAACTATTGAAACGACGAATCACAATTTTAGCAAATAATCAGCTGCTACACATTTCACGTACGATCGGAATTTTATAGAGTCCGAACTCAATTATTCCATACCATTTCGATCGATTGCAATTTCAATTGAAAGCGAAATATCGAACATGGCTGATGGAGATGTTTTTCATAAAAAAGTTTGCTGTATTCAAGATTTTTGTTGCAAAGTTACATTAACTATAAAATGTACAAGTGTACTTAGTTATATCAAAATATTTAGGGAAAAATCAAAATCTTTATAACTTAAGTAAATATTTAAATAGAATTTAAATTCATAGCCCTGCCGCTTTTGCAGGCAAACAGGACAATAAGTGGAAAGGATCGAGCCACAGCAAACATTGGTTTTCAAACATAGAAATCTTGTTGAAAACTTAATTCCTTAATTCAACATCTCAAAGCTCTGATATTGAGTGGGAGAGAAGCAAACAAATATAGCGAGCAAATATTGCTAAGCTATGCCAATATTACGAATTTCGTCAATGCATCGAACGAGATATAATTTATGACATGTATTCGTAGAATCATCTAAAAGATACATATATATGTAATTAACTCTTCCTTCTGTTGTGCTCAACAATCCTAACGCAAATTTATGAAACCGAGAAAGTTGGTCTGAAAAAGTTTGTTAGCTGAACTTTTTTAACTTTTGCTCTCGCTTCTTTCTCTCTCGGTTTCAGTTTTATTTTTGATCTCCCACTTTTTACGAGCTGCCAAAATTTGCTTAGCTTTGACTCGCTCAAGCAATTGCCAAAGTTCGTGCCTCAGTCTCTTGAAAAGCGCACGAGCTGCCTAATTTGAGAAGTGGCACGCAGTCACTTTTTCATTCCGTTTTGTTATTTTGTTAGAAAAAACCATTGAAAAACATTTGTGTGGAAACGTGCCTGAAAAACATTTCGAAGTATGCTTTACGAACAAGAAATGATCGAAATCAATCTGAACGTGCCCAACACGCCCGAGGAGCGCCAAGTGCGTCTTGCGGGCGCCAGCGCAAAGCCCCGCGCGGATGCGGACGATCTGGAGGGAACTGTCGAGATGCGGCGGCAGCAGCTCATATACTGGCCGCCCATGCCCGTGGACGATGGCAAGCCGCAAATACGCTTCTACGCGGTGGGACCGAGCAGCTATCAGATCCGCTGTCCGATGTGCAAGCAGCGCGCCGACACGGAAACGGTGCAGATGAGTGGCGCCTTAGGGCAGTTGAGCTGCCTGCTGTCCACTTTGTCCTGGTGAGTTGTTGGCTATTTTGAAGTGTTTTATTTCATCTTACTTCCTTTCCATCTTCTCGCAGTTGCTTTCCCATATTCTGGCTATCCTTCGCCTATTGTTGCCTGCAGAGCCGTTTGAAGAGCAAGCGTCTCTTCTGCAACAGATGTGGCGGTCACTTGGGCTTCTTTATGCGTCCCACCTGATTGAGGGTGCTTTTATATTTAATTTTATATGTTTCCAAATAAACTGTTTTATGTTATTGACAAACTAAAAATTGTATTTTTAAACCATAAAAATACTGTTAGAAATGTATTTGTACATACATTATTGAGTATATTTATTCAGATACGTTGGAAAACTGCTACTAATACATTTTGAAGGTCTTGAGCTTTGTACAAAAATTGTATTCAGTGAAGACCCATCATCCCTTTGCCGATTATAAGACTTCCTTGAATAGGCCCAAATGGGATTGTCTATTCTTCGCAATGTGTTGGCTCGGTTGCCCTGCTAACTCAAAATTCCGTCAAGATAGGCAAGGAACTGTGCGATCCTTTTGATACAGTGAGAGGCTTCAAATAAGGCGATTTACTGCCTGACTCCTTTTTGACTACTGGAAACTATACCTTCGAAGCTGCCAAGGAGTGCACATATCTTGGCACCGCAATTACCACCACAAATAATGTCAGTTACGAGATAAAGCGGAGAATAACTGCTGCCAATAGGTGCTACTACGGATCCGGTAAGCAATTGAGAAGTAGAGAGTAAGAACTTCAGCCCGATCCGCGTTGACCACGACTAACACATCCGGATTAACCACGAGCTGTTGTTGATTCAAATATGTTGGAATAGGGTATCAGTATTGTAGTTTCGCCTACATCTTATGCTTCTTCTTCCGTCAGAGTTGCAATGGCTTTCAGGAATTCTTTTAATTCGTTTCAAACCTCAAAAATTTGTTCTTCTCAAGGTTTTGCGGCCATACAAAATATTTTCATATGATAAGGAATTAAAGTTTTGGTGTCTTTTCCGGTTACTATACACTATAGAGTATATCATAACCATAACAGAATAAGGGTATTCACAATTCCGTGGTATTTGAATATAAATAAATAAATTTCATTTTTCTTTCAAATCGCAAGAAATCGCAAAAAATTGTTTAAAAATGATTATAGTTTGCGAGCTGTACTTTCTAAATACAAACAAGCGGAAATGGTTTAAGAAATAGACCTTGAATTATTGCTTATTCAATTTGTTGTTTCTAATGCCTAAAGAATTTAAAAAATAAGTGTGAAATTAATTAGCTAACTTTCTTTACGTTAGCTTCTTCGTGGACCCAAAACCCATTTCGAAGAGAATTGCTCAAGCGGCTAAGAATATTAATCAACTGCAGTGTATAAACATATGTATTTGAAGTAAAAAAACCTACTAAAGAGTTGTGACACATTTAAGCTATTTTTATAAAAAAAACCGCACTGATATGAACGCATCTGTGCTTGCATTCAAATGTATTTCTATTTGTGTGTTTGTGCAAACAGTGTCAACAAACAAGATTTGCTCTTCAAATTTATACTTACGAGTATACATATGCATATCATATATACATATATGTTTGCTTTTAAATTTACAGTTGAAAGAATTAAATAAAAGCTGAAATTAGCATAAGCTATAAAATGACACAAAAAAGAAGAAAAAAAAGAACATTTTTTCAAAGTAATATCTGCCGCCAGTCCAAAATGAGAGCAGTGCCATTATAGACAGACAGAGAGAGAGAGTGAAAGAGAGTGTTCCTAAAAAGTATTCTAGAATGGATTATCCGACAGTTCGCCTGGCCAGCAAAGCACTTGAGCAATGCCACATTTTGGCGCTCCGCCGAAAATTTACTACAAAGCGGTCAGTTGTCTTTTCGTGACGTGACGGGCCGGCAAAGAAAGCGGCACACTGACGGCTACTTTAAAGTGAATTTTGTTGTTGTTCCGCTGTGCTCTTTTTCGCCACAATTTGTGGCATTTGTGCGCAAAGCGGGCACTTTCTGCCATAGTTATTAGTTTTTCCAAGTTTGTTTGTATACGTAACAAAAGCGAGGCACCACTACACCGACACACACACGCACACACACACGAGCCGAAATGACCACGATTTCTACAGTTGCAATATCCGTGCAGCAGGCCACCTTGGAGAATGTGTCGCCCATTATGCCCAACAATGTGGGCCACTTGCTGCCGCAGTCCACCGAAATCGTGTGTCCCGCCTGCCAGCAGCGGAACTTGACCAGGGTGCAACTGCAAGCGGTCACCTGTCTGCAGAAATTTATAGCGGTTGTTAACTTTTGCCTGTGTTGGTGAGTTGCTGTTGCAATTATATGCTTGGCAATTGCTCGATCAGAAACACTATATCTGCCGATTCTTATTGACATCTTTTAAGTCTCCATCCAGTCCATAGAGTTCCTAGCAGTATACTATGTATAATTTAACTTTTGGCCAATCATATGAAAGAGCTTATACTGTTATGCATTTAACCCATTTTATATAGTTTGATCAAAGATATTGCATTTCCTAAAGCTGAAATGTTTCAAAGAAGAAAGTCGAATCATTTGATTGCTGATTGCTGTATTCAAAATAGATAGTGGAATTATCTTGGCCGTCCGCAGGCAAACAATTGTCGAACGCTGCTGGTAGTGGTTGAGACAACATACTATATACATATATACACAATCGGAATGATGTCTGTAATGAAAAATTTCATTACCTATATTTCACATTGAAATTAAGCTAGGGGCTAAGCCTAGTTTTCAATCTTCTACATAGTGCCTTTCAGAGTGCTTAGCTCAACTGATTTCACTGTATGCATTGCCTTCACATTACTAAATAGATTATTCACCAATTGTTTTGATTTTTTATTAAACTAGCACTATTATTATAAGGAAACATCTGTTATATCTGATACTTGGTAGAAGACTTTTTCTAAAAACCAAAACACAAAAAATATATTAGCGCCCTCAATGTATATAAAAAATGTAGAATTTAGTAGTAGGGGTTCTTTTTATACCCTACACCTATGGTAATAGGGTATAATAACTTTGTGCGAAAATTGTAACGCATTAAAGGAGGCGTCCTAGGTAAAGACATAAGTATATAGAAATGATCAGAAGCACTTTCTCTGTTGATTTCCAGCTGACCGTCTGTTCGTCTGTCTGTCTGTCTGTCTGTCTGTCTGTCTGTCTTTTTTTTTTTTTTTTTTTAGTAGGTGGAAAGCGCTCGAAAACCTCATGTAGTGCGGGGCCCGAACCCGCTAAAACCACCTCATGTCCGTACGGATAGATCCTCCCGGAACCACCGTTAAGTATTACGTCGGGAGGCCGTTATGAGCGTAATCGCTCGATCGTCTGTCTAATGGTCTGTCCAAAGTCTGTCTCCTGATGGTAGTTCGCAAGCCATTGTTGCGCAGGATTGATTCTCGTCATTCTGCATCTGTTGGCGCCTTTGCTCCTTCTTTCGCGCTCGTTCTGCATCTCGTAGCGCTATCATAATTTTTGTTGCCATTTCACACACGGCGTTCCACTTTTCTATTTTTTCGCACATTTGTGCAGTTAGATTAGCCACTGTTGGGTATACTCCAAAGGCCTTAGCCAGCTCTTCTCTGTCATTATTGAAGCGCGGGCAGTAGAAGAGCACGTGCTTCGCGCTCTCTGGCTCATTTTCGCAGGCTGGACAAAAAGGGTCCTCTTCTTTGTGGAAACGGTGTAGGTATTCCTTAAAACATCCATGACCACTCAGCAACTGCGTGACATAATAATCAACCTCGCCATGCTTTCGCTCGAACCACTCTGCAACAGTTGGTATTAGTTGGAACGTCCATCTACCTTTGTTGGACTGTTCCCATCTGCGCTGCCATTCTGTGATGGTGTCCTGCCGTGCCTCTTTCTTTTTAACGCTAGGTGGCCGCTCGCCCGCTTTGCTGTACAGCCGCCTCAGTTCTTCTGCGTGCAGGTCTATGGGCACTTTGCTCGCGATGACGCATATAGCATCGTCAGACACTGTCCGGTACGCACTGGCTACCCTTAGGGCACTCAGCCTATATATGGCACACACCTCCTTCATGTGCGATTTTTTCGCGTTTGCCCATATTGGCGCAGCATATATTATAACCGAAGTAACTACGGTTGATAGTAGCTGCCGCCTACTCGCACGGGGACCTCCTATATTTGGCATTATACGCGTGAGAGCGCCGTTCACCCGTCCTGCTTTGTCGCTTATGGCAGCCAGGTGGTGCTTAAACGTCATCCTTGAATCTATTAGCACTCCTAGATACTTCAGGTATGGCTGTGACAATATACGGTGATCTCCCACCATGATCTCCAAGTCCTCACTTATTGTGCGTGTACTTAGCAGAACTACCTCTGTTTTCTGGGTCGCTAATTCCAAGTTTGCGGCAATTAGCCATCTTCGAATCCTTGATATGGCATCGTTACATGCGGCCTGCAATGGGCCAAGGCGTTTGTCCACCGCCACGAGCGCGATATCGTCCGCATATCCGACGAGCGTTGTGTTCGCCGGGAGCGCCAGTTTGAGGACACCGTCGTACATAGCATTCCACAACGTTGGGCCCAGAACAGAGCCCTGTGGGACACCGCCCGTCACCTTGTACTGCTTCACGCCTTCTTCTGTGTCATAAAGTAACAGTCTGTTCTTAAAGTAGTCTGCTATTATACGCTCCAGATACCCAGGGGCTCCATATAACTTCAGCGATTGCATGATATGGCGCCAGTTTGCAGAGTTGAACGCGTTCTTGATGTCTAGTGTCACTATCGCGCAGTATTTCTTGCGACCGTGTTTCCAACATTTGCCGCTTGTGGCCTCGCGCGCGATATCCATTACTGTGTGAATGGCATCCAGTGTTGACCGCGCCTTCCGGAAACCGTACTGGTGTTGTGATAATCCTCCTGGCCTCTCCAGTGACCCCTGTAGCCTGTCGCAGATGATTCGCTCCAGCATCTTGCCAATTGTGTCTAGCATGCACAGCGGGCGGTACGACGATGGCTGGTCCGGCAGCTTTCCTGGCTTTAGTAGCAGCACTAGACGCTGCCTTTTCCACGCATCTGGAAAAACACCCTCCTTCAGACAGGCGTCAAACAGCTTGGCAAATATGTTCGGCCTCGCTTTGACCGCTGTTTTAAGGGCCACGTTGGGGACCCCATCTAGTCCAGGCGCTTTATTGTCGTCAAAGCGGTTTATGATCCCAAGTACTTCTTCAATGGTTACCTCGGGCGGTGTCACATTTTGAGGTGACTGCTCATACTGGAACGCTTCTTGGGCTGGGAAAAGTGTAGATACCACTGCTTCCATCAGGTCTGGGCATGTCGGCTGTGGCGCTCTTGGACCTCTCACCTTGCTCATTACCAGCTTGTAGGCTTTACCCCATGGGTCTAGATCCGCACTGTCTCGCAACTCCTTAAAACATGCGCTTTTGCTTGATTTTATTGCCGCTTTAAGCAGAGCCCTGCATGCTCTGAGTTCAGCCACCAGAACGTCTGCTCCGGGCAGGTTTCGCGCTCTTTTTGCTTTTCTGCGTGCTCTGAGGCACGACTTTCTGGCATCTGCAATCTCGTCATTCCACCAGTAGGCAGGCTTTCTAGTGGTTTTGACTGAGCGTCTGGGCATCGACGCATCACACGCCTTCGCAATTGCCGCTGTCACTTGCGCTGCCATAGCCGTTGCATTTGTCTGTTGGATCTCCGCTTCATCCCATACCAAATTGAAAACTTCTGCATCGAACTTTTGTTTCCTCCATCCTCGCTGTTGCGCCTTCAGAATCCGAGCGGTTTGCGGAGTGGCGATCTCGATTATTATCGCGTTGTGGTCACTGTGTGTGTACACGCTGCTGACGGACCATGTTGCTCGTCGTACTATTACACTGTGTGCAAATGCGAGGTCCACAATCGAACTGCCTCTGCACGTCTCGAATGTGACATGTCCAGCCTTATTGAGTAGCTCCAGATCCAAAGCTGTTAGACTTTCCAGGAGGATTCTACCGCGTCTGTTGGTTCTGATACTGCCCCAAGTCGTCGACCATGCGTTGAAGTCACCTGCGATCAACAGCGGGTGTTTCCCTCGCGCTTCTTCGACCAAGACCGCCATCATTCGTTCGAACTCTTCCACGCTCATACTGGGGGGGGGGCGTAACAGCTGAAGATATACACGCCGTCCACCTTCATCCATGTAAATCCCTGCTCAGGTGTGACCATCATTTGTTGCGGGGGTTTTTCGCCTAAAGACCAGATGGCCG
Source organism: Neria commutata (assembly GCA_963457695.1). Classification (NCBI taxonomy): domain Eukaryota; kingdom Metazoa; phylum Arthropoda; class Insecta; order Diptera; family Micropezidae; genus Neria; species Neria commutata. Next base: position 19,082,973 of record OY735247.1, on the reverse strand, counting down.
CCTTGCCAGATGCGTCTGCAATCCACCCATGCGAGTTTACGTTTTTATATTGCTCTGCAAGGATCGCAACATCCACTTTTAGCTCACCCTTTGTCTGCCACAGTAGGTCTTGAGCTGCCACGCAGTGGTTGAGATTTAGCTGAAGAATCTTCATATTTTCCCATTTACTGCCTTCTGGAAGCATGGACATTTTACGTTGCCCGCTGCATGATCTCCTTTGCACAGTGCGCAGTTTTCCTTATTTTTACACGCTGCCGCGAAATGGCCGGATTCACCGCATTTCCTGCATAAGCCAGTTCTGTCTGTTCCGGTGCAATGTGTGGAAAGATGTCCAAAGTCCCAGCATTTATAACAGCGCTTCGGGTCCACGATCTCTCTCAATCGGCATGACACCCATCCGATGCGCACTCGCTGAGTACTAAGTGCCTTTTTAGCATCCTCCGCTGGAAGGTTTATGAACGCCGTCTGCGTGCCACTGTATGACGCCCTCAAACTCCGGATCGATGATTCGGACGGCCTTCTGATACCGCATTGCGCTCCCAGCGCATCGCAAATCTCGCTCCTAGTTGTGACCTCGTCTAGGTCCCTGCACAGAAGCGTCTCCATATGTGTCCTTGCTGTTACACTAGTTGCTGATTCTTTCAGTACAGCTTCTATTGCCGCCTGGTATGATGCGGTGCTGTTTTTGACATTCCGCTGAAGTTGGAGGAGTAGTTCTCCCGTTCCTGTTCTGCGAATCGTTTTTACGTCCTCGCCGAGTGATTTTAGCTCTTCGCTGGACTTCACCGCTTTGAGAATGCTTGCGTACGAAGCCACCTTTTCATTCGCTGCTATTATGATAGCGTCCGTTCTGGGTCTTATGGTCGCCGCTCGTGTCTGCTTCGTTCTTCTTCTTCTTCTTTTGACCCGCGTCCACTGCTCATTTTCCTCCTGGTTAGGCATTGCTGTTCTTGGCTTGGGGGCTGGTAACTCCGTTGTGCCCCGCCTCTTTTTTGCAGCTGGCGATTTGGGGTTTCGAGCGCGCTCATTACCCTCCCGCTCCTTTGGGCCTGGACTGCCCTTCTCTCTCGTCCGCTTTGCCGACTTCTCCGTACTTTTGGTGCTGTGTAGTGCATTCGCTGCTCGCCTAGCGTAGCTCTCTGACGCCTTGGGTGCGAATGTGCCTCTCCTTTCGTTGGGGTCCGGTGTAGATTTGACTGCCTTGTCTCCTGCTGCCTCGTACAGTATCATCGCCTCCGTATGTAGGTGCTTTATTTCGCTGCCCATGTTCTTAATGGCATGATGCACGTTCTGCCTGTCTTTGTAGTAGTCAAGGAGCGCGTCGATTTTCGCTCCTAACTCCTTCATCTTCTTTGTGAGGGTCCCTTCAGGCAACGACCGCTCTACCGGTGTGGAAATCGTCTCCCCCGGCGGTTGTGCCCTTGCTGGTCGAAGACCGGCTCTTGGGGTCTCTACGTCTGTTCTTTCTTCCGTAGCTCTAGGGACGTCCGATTTCTCAGCCGTCTCGCTTGCACCTATTTGCTGCAACCTGGGCGTGTTCATCCGAACGCTCGGAGTTGTCGAGCTGCTTTTATCCGGCGAGCGCTGTAAGTGCTTTCCCAAGAAGGGGCATCCGGTTTCACCTGTTTCACCGCTCTCGCAGTACATCGAATTCTTCTGTGTCGTCATCTTTTCAGTTGGGTCCCCACTCAAGGCCGCTATCTCAGTCCGTTGATGCAGTCGCTTTAAAGACCCCGTGGTTATCTATGCAAGCAGGGAGGCCACGCAAGGGTTGACGCAGGACCTTATGGGCGCCTGCGTTCAGAGCCAGGTCAGCGCTAATCGGGGGCGAGCTCAACCGAACCTGCACGGCCAACTTAATGGCGACGGACCTCGAACGTACCCTGAGGCCTGCCAGGGTTTTAACGGGACGGGGGCAGCTGTGACATTAGCCGGGAAGCCATTTCTGCTGGGTTTCACTCCAGCATACTCAGGTAACCGAATGCCGCAGCTGTCAGCCCAGGGGTTCGTCAGTTCCAAATGTTGCTTCCAGTTGCATTTACGCCTAGGCTCTACTGGGCTCAAGCCTTAGCTTCCGTGAACCTCAGCGAGCTCTCAAAGATTACTCACTGAGGCCGCCTGCTTTGTCGGTTCACCGACCCACCTACACCACCGTGCTTGGTACACGGTCTTTCAATGGGTTGCTCGGCTTAACAGGGGAGACCTCGTGAAGGTAAAACTAGGCGTTACAGTAGCAGAGGCTAGGCCACATAGCTGGAACCTGTCGGCTGTGTTGCGCGTGCTTCTGTCTTCCCCCCCCCTGTCTGTCTGTCTGTCTGTCTGTCTGTCTGTCTGATTTTGACTAAATTTGGTAGACCCTCACAGTGAGCCTTAACTTAGAATAAGCTTGTAAGTCCCACTACCTCGGAATTTTTTCAGTATAATGGCTTTAATTTGTTTAATTATTAATTTATTGCAATGATATTTTTTATTTAAGGTGAGGTGTGGGCCCTCTACGATACTTGGTGTAGGGTATTACTCTGTCGGTGAAACCCGATTGATACTTCCTTACTTGTTTTACGCGGTTTTGTTTTTACGCGGTTTTTCAAAATAAATTTTGATATGTAAAATTGACCTCAACCTTTGTTTTAACTTGGTTTTAAGCCTGCCATTGTTGTTGATTGTTTTCTGTTCATATACGTTTAAAAGATTTTTATTTAAGTTATAAATTCTATTGATTATGCAGATCAATTATTTTTAAAAATTTCAATTTTTGTATAATTTAATTCAAATTATGCTAATTTCAGTGCGTTTTATATTTTAATTTAGATTTTTCATGAATTAATTGAAATTTAAACAAAATTATTTCAAATGCAGTTTTCAAAAATGTTCTCCATGTTTTTTGTTTTGTTTTTGCTCTCACACAGCAATCCCATAAAATGGCAGGGACGTCACGATATAAATCACTACTGCAGCAAGTGTGGCTGCTACATCGGACGCTGCATCACGCTCAGCTGGTACAAGCGGAAACTGTTCAAGATGCAGCGCGCCGATGTGGAGGAGCTGAACAGGTGGCAACGATTCCGACGCGTCGAAAAAGAGGAATTGGACAACACCAAACAGAAACAAATGAAAACAAAGCAAAAGGAGGAAGCCGTCTGAGGGTGTTTCTCTGCTCAAATCGAATCGAACAAGTAAACAAAACGTAAAATAACAAAAATGAAAAGCATACAAATTTTTTTTTAAATGTATATAAACATGCATAAATTAATTGTAATAAATAAAGCGTAAAGAATCCACATAGCTTGGTCTATTTATAATACAGATTCCCATATCTTAGAAAAGAGTGCTTTAGTAATTGTATTCGAACTTGCGGCGGCGCGCTGGAGCGGCAGACACAAGCGTTGGCCACTGTCTGGGCATGACATCATAGCTGGACGCGGTGAACATTTAAATTTAGCTGAGCATTTCGCGAGCGTCGAAGATCCATTCGAAAAGTGCTCTCACTAAGCGTGCTTCAGCTGTCTCTGCCGCTCTGCTGCCAATTCGATGCTCTCTGCGCACTAAAATCTGCTGCCCGCTTGTGAGACTTGAGCTCGCTGCGAGCGTGTGCACAGTTCCTCGGCGGATTGGAGGTCGCTGCGTGCCTCCATTGTGGCAGTTGGAAACAGTTTGTACGCGCCGCTCAGACGCGCCACAACATAGCACAAACATGGAGGTGGAGGTGCTGGAACAACAGGTAGTGACCATTAGGTTGCTGCCCGCCAGAACGGCCGAGGAACGCAAGCAGAACATCGTGGCGAACATTGTGGTCGAGGAGGGGCCGCATTCGGGCGGCGTGCCCTACATCGACGAGGCGCTGACGGTCAAGGCCGTCAAGAAATTGGAGGCGCCCACCAGCGGCGCTGTTGGCGCTTCCTCGGGCAAGCCCCGCTTGCGTTACTATGCCGTGGGCCCTTCGAGCTACAGCATCAAGTGCCCGCTGTGCCGACAGCGCGGCGATGCGGCGGTGATGCGCGCGGCCGGCTGCAAGGATCTCAACTGCTGTTTATCCTTGCTCTCATGGTGGGTTTTCTCGCAGGCTCTCTTCCATCACGCTTATTTTGAAAGCTCTTTCTTGCTTCTTCTTGCGCAGCGTTTTCCCCATATTCTGGCTGTGTTGCATTTGCACTTGGTGCGGTTGCAATCGTGAGTGGACCACGAAGGGTGTGTACTGCAGCTACTGCGGCGGCAAGCTGGGCATACAGCACACGGCCTAAACGCAGTGAGGCATTATAGATAAATAAAGAGTTTCTTGCTGAACGCGCATTTCGTATTATTTAAGAAACAAATATTTAAATTATAAACAAACGCTTGAAAAATAAAAACTACATAAAAATAAAAAAAACATTGTGTTTACTAAATTTTGCTCAGAGATATTTGCCTCAGAGCTGGTTTAGAGCGGAACACTGAAGTGAGTATAGTCATAAAGTGATCAGAGAGGCATCACCTTTTCTCTTTATCCGTCTCCCAAGCTTCTTCTCTCTTTGCACTTTCATTTTCGATTTCATGCTCGCATCAACTAACGGTGTTACATATAGAATTTTTCCAACTACTGGATCAGCCAAGCGGCTATTGTTCCAATAGATTTGTTGTTGGAAATAATGAAATATGATTATATATGCAATATTACGACTGGGGCAGATTGAAGGCTTGTCTCTTTGTCTGCCTATTCGACTATCTGCCTGTCCGCCCACTCGGCCTGGCTGACTAAGATATACATATATCCGAATATTTGCTAGAATGATTTGGGTGCTCAAAGCCATTTTAAATTGCAAACAAATGTCCGCAAAATACGTGATTTTTAGAAACCACAGTGGCTCACTGGATGAAAGCTAGGTCTCTGACGTGAGAGGTTCCACGCCCAATCCCTGGCAAGCTCATCCAATCTTATAAAAGGAAAAATTGTTTCTTTGTGTGGCGCCATCTCTCATTAGCAATTAATCGAGAGTATTGTTCGCCTATGTAAGGCTTTTCCATGCCATTCAGACTCGGCTATAGAATGAAATTAACGCGAGAAAGCTAGGCCTAAGTCTCGTTGGCATGGGCTGTTGCGCCAGTTACAAATATATTTAAATGACGATCTAGAAAAACGGTCAGAAAGAAGTATGTACTTTATTTATACAAAATTCCACATTTTAAGATGTCATGAGTCTGCTGGAGATTAAACAAGCAATACCGTTCCCATTCAGAATCTATAGGACTTTTATTTTGTTTACAAAATTGTGTCGGAAGTTCAAGTAGTAGTTCTTTGTAAGTGAAGTTCATTAAGGCTGATGTTAATATACATATATATAAGTACGTAATTATTTCGAATTTTTAGTTGCATTATTGTTACTATAAGTTTATTATAAGCGAATTCGAAAAGTGATGTGTACTAGATTGCGGTGGAATGGGTGAAGTGGATTTATACACCAGCTTTCAATGTGCTATTTTTGGATCACAGGTAAGTAATTGGAAGTATTCCAATATACTAAGTGAAAAGTGAAGTGGCATCAATTAAGGACAATTCTCTATTGTGCATTGCTGAGAGTACGAATGAGAGTACATTTTCTTTATTGTTTTCTGTTTGGGTGTTGTCCAAATTATTCTAATCCGCTTTGCAAAACACCGAGAACAATGACTGCCTGAACAAGCGGCGTAGCACAAATTAAATCTACGTCAGTTTAATAGTCACCATTTGGTTGAAAAAGTACTTATATTTTTCTAATGTTGTATTTGTATTAATAAGAGGTAAACTTTGACGACTCAGCAGCAAGAATGATCGAAAGCCGATAAAGGCTTCGCAGTATTTTGCTAGAGGTAGCGGGACCCTTCAGCTCTCCCACATCCAAGCCTCTTCACCATATAAAAACAAAAAGCTTTTATATTCTTACTATTGGTAAACAAGGTAAGCCCATGAGCTCATTGGCATCACAAACGCTCATTGTGTGGTTTGAGCTTTCGGACATTTACACTACGGATGCTCGGCGTTAGTAGCTTCTATCAAGTGTAATAAAACAGGCTAAAAAATGAGCATGGACAATGTTGGAGCAACAACAAAATTTGAGGAACATGCTAATGGTAGGAACTGATTGCAGATTGCAGCATTTAAGCTAATTCTACGACTTTTAATATGCTCTTTCACGTAGTCGACTTCCGGAATTTACTCAAAGAGCCCATCTTGTTGAAGTGTTGCAGTTGTGGTCGAGCAGAACTCACCCGAGTGGAGGAACATTCCAAATGCTGGGCTGACGCCATCAATCGCCTTACATATTGTTTGTTCTAGTAAGCGATTAACAGGGCTATGCGCTTCACTGGCATATTAAAAATGTTTCATTCGGATTTCAGTGTTTGTTGTTGTTTTGTCTGCTTCCACTACCGGTTTCCATTCACGCAGACTATATACAATCATTATTGCCGGAGTTGTGGCTGCCATTTGGGACGTGCTGACTGAGGGGTCATGTCGAAAATCTTCGAGTAAATATTTAAAGAGCTGATATATAATGGTTTCAAACTTTGTTATTTTAATTGCGCATGAAAAAAATTATAAAAAATAAGTGATTGCAGGAACACATTGTTAAGAAGGGGTGGGAGTGCACTTTGGCGAAAAAACTGGAAAAGTTATGTTGAACACAAAAAGATTATTACTCAATTTTATCTCCAAAGACTTTCTGTCTTTAGTATTTGCTCAGAAATGTTTGAAAATATAATTCGAAGACATTTAGCAGCGGAGGCAGGAGGTTCGTGGGAGTTGTCACGTAAGAAACTGTCGAAAGGAAATTAAGAAAAAAGCATACAAAAATCTTTTATAATTTTTGTTCTATTTATCGCTGACGGTATTGATCACTTTTATTGCCCACACTCAATTCTCATTCAATTTGAATATATTCTTTTGTTCGAGTTTACATATAAAGAGCATGCAACGTTAGAAATTTTGAAGATCGGTTTGTTGTTTAGTTAATGCTCACGCTTTTTGCCGTAATATTCTCTACGTACTCTATGATACTCTCGGCGGAACACTCTCCCACAAGCTGCCAACAGATCGAAGCAAGCGCTGAAACTTTCAGTTTCGGCTTTAGTATGCTGCCATTAGCGCTGAAATACGCAGGAAATTTGTCGATTTTTGCCGCACTTTTTAGACAAAAGATTGAAGAAATACAAAATAAAAGATGACCGTGGAAATTACGGAAATACAGAATGGCCAAAGTGTGGAGGAGCATGAACAGCAAATAGCCAAGGCGGCCCGTGATGCTGAACGTGAACGGCAAGAACAAGATATCTATAATAATTTTGCCACGCCTCTAATGGGCAGCTATCTGAACCTGCCCAAGGAGCCGGTACTGCTGAAGTGTCCTGCCTGTGGCGTGCAGGAGCTTTCGCAGGTGGAGAACGAACTGAAGTGGTGGGCTGAGGAGATCAATCGACTAGTGGGCTGTTTATTTGTGTAAGTGCAATGAATGTTTGTGTGCGTGAGTGGGTTGTATGAACGAGAGAGAAAACACTAGTGCGTGTGAGAGAGCAAGCGATGTTTGTTTATAAATTGTTTATGCATTTGCATCGTAAATTGCAGCTCATTCTGTTGTTGTTTCTGCTTCGACTACATCATACCCTGCAAGCAGACGGATCGAAATCATTATTGCAAGAATTGTGGCTGCTACTTTGGGCGCCACATGAAGTACGCGCCCATGAAGCCAAAGGCACGGAAGAATTGATGCGCATCTGCGGTTGAGTATAAAGGATTTCCCTCTCGTCTTTTGTCCTTGTATTAGTTCGTAGCATTTATGCATTGTAAATTAAATAAACGATTTTATTTCTTTATAACTTATGCACACAACTTTTTCGATAAGCCAACGCTCATGCCATGCCCCTTATATATACGTGTGAAGGTTGCGAAGCACTTGTTTATATTGAAAGGATTATGCTCGTAGTTAAGTGGTAGAGGAAAGGGTGAGTGGAGTACTGGCTACGAATTTATGCTTGAAATTCGTGAATATTGTATGGAACGGGAAGAGTCCCACAAGAATGAAGTTTGAAATAGAATTAAGCATTCGTCTGATGTTCCAACGGCGTTCCATGGAATAAGTAGAATTGGTGATTTCTTCTAACCTTACCGTTCAGCGTGATTTGTAAAGCTACTGCATTTGTAATACGCTGGGTTTTGTTGTAAAATCACGAGGTAGACGGCAAATCCAGAAAAAACAACTGTCGGACAGGCCGAATTTTAGCTGAGCGAGAAAATTGGAAACACAACTTTTCAGAGAAGCACTAAAGCCTTGGAGTCGCATACACCGACGAAAACAACCTACTTGAAGTTGTTTTCGTTTCGTCGTCAAATGTCGATTTTTTCGTTGCTGAACGTTACTATTTCATTTCTGATTTTCGTTGCTGAATTCAGAAACTGAAGTTTTTTTTCTAGCTAATGTATGGGATTTCGTTTCCGTCGATGTATGCGACTCCAAGGCTTAAGGCTAGGCGCTATTTCCAATAGTATAGCCGTCGATGGAAAAGCTTAGCAAGTGGTAGGTATCATTCAATCGAAATAATCTAATATTATTTAAAAAAGAAACGTTTAAGAAGCGATTTTGTCGTTCGATATAAACTTCATATAAGGCAGCTACGTCATGGAAATGTTTCCTCTCAAAAACAAACTTCTATTCCTGAATATTTACTACAGCGGGTACTGAATATAAGCCCATAATATGTATTAGATATTTAATACGATTGTAAAAACTATTGTTTCAGAAATGTTTGGCATAATTTTTAGTAAGAATAATTAAAAGAGTGTCGTTATATAAAAACATGCAAGCTGCTATATAATTTGCAATAATTTGGTCAAAACTTTACTTTATACGAAATTTTCTACACAATTTATGTATCTACATTGTGTATTACTCATACGTATAGTACATTCGGCACGCCACTGTGTTAGACGAGGTTTTTTTTAAATTTATGGTTATTATAAATAAATTTTTTAGTGTTCGCTAGACCACACAGAACTGTCTGCTGGTTGGTAGGTACATGGAAACCATGTTAACACATATGCAACTTATTACTGGATATGTTTACAAAGTGTTGTTTATTACAACTTCAAGTACTGCTGTTGTTGGTCTAGTGTTGCCTTGAAATGGCTTAAAGTGTTTTTCTTTTTGGCGTTTTTCACATTTATGGACCTTTTTGTCACATTCATCGTGTTCTTCGTGTTCCCTTTTTCAACTGTATTCATTGTTAACTTCCTCTGCGCTGTTGGCTTTGTTAGTCAGAAAGGTTTGTTAGCTGTGGCTTATTTAAATATACAAAAACATTTCTAATTAATTAAGCACAGCAGCAACAAAAACAAGAAGTGAATATGCCAACTGGAATAATAAAAAATTTCAACCAATTCGTGCGCTTTTGCTTAACAATTGTTCATTTCTGTTTACTGCCTCGGTTCGCCATATTCTAAAATGGTATTCGAAAAAACGATAAATTTTTTAAGCTTTTTGAAATGTATCTATTCTACATGCACATCTGTTCTACATACACACGTGCAAATGTATACAAACGAAATTGCTGCCTCTGAGTGTGAAGCGTTTTGAATGCCGATCGGCGTCAGTTCAGCAGTGCGCTCGCAGGCGTTAGCATCGCAACACTCGTACGGCTCGCTGGCCATTTATATATCTAGCTGCGGTATCTAAATCGGTATCTGCGCGTAATTCACGAATATACGCGCGCTCGACTCGAAAACTCGCATCGTTGGGAACTCCGCGTCTCGCCATGGTCAGCACGGAGCATCCGCAGCCGCCACCCGCGTACTTCGCCGTGGGCCCCAAGCCGCATGAGGTTACCTGCCCCTTCTGCAAGGCCACCGAGAACACAGTGATGCGTAGATCGATCTTCCGCTGCTGCAGCCGTCGGCATTACTGCGCTGCTTGTGGCGAGTACTTGGGCACGTACCGCAGGCCGCAACTGTAGCACATCCAATTTTTGTATATTTTTGTACGATATTTTTAAAATAACTTTTTGTATTTTTGAAATTCCCTTTCACTTTTTGTTGGCAATATGAAGCGCTTGTATTTATGTTAGCGCGTCTATGATTTCGAATAAAACTAAAAATTCCAAAGGGGCAGTTTGATTTTGAAAAGCGAAAGAAATTGCTCAAAATTTGATGTTAAATATAGATGCACATATGGCCATATCATGGCATATGGGCAAAAAAGGTGCACGTCTGGCAGTTGTCTTAAAACCATCACAGCGAAAAAGTTTCAGCAACACAAACACTTTTCCTGGACACTTCATGAAAACAGATAAAAGAGCTCATTTGCTTTACTCGGTTATTTGATTTTAAAGTGTGATATATGCTTGGAAATAGTTTGGCTACATTTGGTCCTCAAAAGTCATTAACGCGCAACTTCATCTTCGGCTAGTTCCCTGCATTACTTTCTGAAAACCTAAAAAAATCTCAAGTTTCGTTGCCGAAAAACTAAAGACTTCGAAAACCATCAAACTTTTGCTAGGGTAGTAAAATAAATACCTATATTATTAATTACAAAAAGCCTGCTTGGTCCATATCTATTAGATCCATAAAGTAGAGCTCCGAGTAACCTCTTCTTCGTCATGCCTTAGCTTTCGAACAAAACAACATACTTTCTGAGTGTTTTTCTTATCGCTCAACAAGCCCAAAGACAGTATGCGGAGCGGCTATAGCGTCAACATGACAGCGTTTAGAGAACTTGTGGTCGAAGCCACGATCACATTGTCGGACCATTGATTTGCCAATCATATACCTCTTCAGCACTCGAAGCGTGGATTCGTAATCGATTGCCATTGTTTATACATATACCATAGAACTGCAGTGAGCATTCGCTAGAAGACTTCACTCAAGTGTCAGCGCATGGTGCAACCCTGCGTTGAAATACATGACAACACTGTCGTTCTTTCGGCAGTCAGTCAGTCTTCGTCTTGTCGTAGCCTTGCTAACGTCACCGTCGTCGCTGGTAGAAGCCGTATCGTCTACCGCGTACAATATAGACTCAGCCGTTCCGTTCATTTAATTTAATTTAATGTTACTATTACTTTTATATCTTAATTGTTCGTTTAATAAATAATCTTATTTGTGCAAATTATCCCATGCGTCTAAACCCTATTCATCCTGACAATCTCAGAAGTGGGATGCATGGCATAATTTTCGAACTCACAAATAAGTCGTTATCGTTGCGAAATTCTCGTGGAATTTCTCGAAAGTTCGAGTAGCAATCGTGTCGAATCGCGTTAACAAGAGTCTGTTAAAACGAGATAGACAGAACTTTGAAACGAGTAAGAAGAGCAAAAACAGTGAAAGATGAGTGAAGTACGAAAATTCAAACTTGAAAAATTGCGAAAAACATGCAAAAACGCCGGACTGTCAACGTCTGGAAAAAGAAACGAGTTAATCGAGCGTCTAGAACAATTTTACAGCGCTAGTAACAGCATGAGCGAAACGCAATCAAATTTGGAATTGCTGAAGCGAATAGATAACCTCGAAAAAACAATAGCGGATTTGCAGCAAAACAAAAGTGTTAGCGATATAATTGTTTCAAGTTCGCAGCCGAATTCCAATGTTTTCATTCCGCCGGTTATGTCGTCACCAATTCAAACGCAAATTCATATCGAACCGTCGCACTCTATCGCATGCACTACGCAACAAGCTGTCAGTTCACAGGCACACGGCCTGTCGCAGTCACTTTCGAATGTGTGTTCTGCGCAACATGCAACAACGTCACATGCTCTCAATACAACGCCGACCCTTTCATACGCAGGTGCTACTCATCAGCACTTGCTTGGCCCGATTCCAACGTATTCCCATGCCGGTACGATGCCGCAGTCATTCGGTGCCCTTTGCGCACATGTACACGGCACACAGTTGGCCGCGCATACGCCAGTTGTTTCGCATGCAAACATACAACCGTCTCATTCGCACGCATTTCCTAATGCAGGAACGATATATAGCCAGTTCGCTCCGACAGCCGCTCCAACGCGTATTCCAGCAGGCAATTTGCAAAACGTTTCACAGCCGCTGTACAATCAAACAAGTGCTTTGCAAAATCCGCCTGTGTCAATGTTTTTACCGACTTCACAAAATTTTTCTAATTTTCATCCGTGCCAAAATGAAATTCGTCCGCAAGCTGTTTTCGATCCACGCACTGCAACGTCATATGCTCAGCCGTTTGGGCAATCGTACAATCCTTACGGCAGTGTGCGGGAAGTCATTGCACTTCTACCGGAATTTAATCCATCGTCTGAGAATTCCTTAAATTCACACCAGTTTGTGCAACGCGTGGAAATGCTTAAAGAAGCATATAAATGGGATAACCAAACGCTTGTTTTTGCTGTACAACAAAAAATGCAAGGCCCTGCGAAATATTGGGTTGACACTCTACGTGAAGTGTTTTTGTCGTGGTCGCAGTTTGTAAACAAATTTTTATCCGATTTTCCGTGTACTGGAAATGAGGCCGATGTCCACATTAAAATGTCGCAAACTAAACGACAATACAACGAATCGCCACAGGACTATTTTTACAAAATGCTTTCGATTGGTTCTCGTGCAGGCTTACCGCAAGCCGCTACCGCTCGACATATAATTAATGGCATAAACGACCCGGACTTGAAAAAGAAAATTTCGAATGACTACACCGTGTGTAACGAACTATTGCGCGATATAAATAGCTACTGTAGTTTTAACGAAGTTAAACATGCCACTGTTGTATCCTCTAAACCAAGATACATTCCGCCTGTTGTGACAAAACAAACAAAATCGCAGGAAAACAACGAAAAAGACTCGAAAAATGTGAAGTGCTATAATTGTTTTAAGTTTGGTCACTATTCGATAAAGTGTCCAGAGCCACAACGAAAGGATCGCTGCAATAACTGCCAGCGTACTTCGCACAAAACCGCAGATTGTGCAGAAAAAAAGCAGAAACCGAATGTGCACAAAATCGAAAGTGTTGCTCCTGCTGAATGCGATGCAGAAATTGTAAAAGAAATCGTTGTCAACGGACATAAATCGCGATCTTTTGTTGACCCTGGAAGCAATAGAACTCTCATACGTAAAACGTTCGCCGCCTTAATTGGGCGTACCGTGCAGTGTAATGTCGCTCTGAGTGGATTTGCTGGTGGGCAATACATTTGCACCAGTAAAGTCACTGCGTCTTTGAACATCGACAATACCACGTCCGATGCTGAACTACTCGTTGTAGATGATGATCACATTCCGGAAAATGTTTTGCTTGGCAGAGATACTCTGTGCCGTGAAGGTAACCGCGTCGTAATCGAAAGAGACGAATGTTGGATAGAGCGCGCTGGTAACGTACAAAGCAGTCACGCACATCTCACCGTTGAAGAATTGCAGCAGCTGAAGGTAATTCTTTCCAATAACCGAGACTGTTTTGCCGAAAATTCTTCCGAGCTAGGTACGTACACGATCTCGCAGATGGAAATCGAGGTATCCACAAACGTTCCCGTCAACATGAAGCCGTACCGAGTCGCATTCGCCAAACGTCACATTGTCAGAGATATTATTACCGAGCTAATGACTTCTGGCATTGTTATTCCATCCGATTCTCCATACGCCTCACCCGTTGTTCTTGTCGACAAAAAGAATGGAGAACATCGCCTTTGCGTGGACTATAGGCAACTTAATCGTATCACCGTCAAAATTCCGTTCCCGATGCCTATAATGGAGGAGCAGTTCGCGCAACTCGCCGGCAACAGATATTTCACAACTTTGGATCTCCGTATGGGCTACCACCAGATCCAAATCGCAGAGCCGTCAAGAAAATATACAGCTTTTGTTACCACCGATGGCCATTACGAGTATACCAGAATGCCGTTTGGTCTCGTAAATGCGCCCGCGGTCTTTCAGGCCGTGATGAACAAAATTGTTGCGAAAATGGAGCCTGGTGAAGTACTCGCATATCTCGATGACGTTATAATACCAAGCACCACCGTTAACGAAGGCCTACGCCGTCTACAAAAGTTTTTGAAGATTTTGAAAGAAAATTGTCTTACGCTTCGCCTCGATAAGTGTCGTTTTCTCGCTACAGAAATCGTGCACTTGGGCCATATTGTCAACGAACGCGGAATCTTGCCAGGCGAAGCGAAAGTCAGCGCAATTAAAAATTTTAAAACGCCTTCTAACGTCACTGAAGTCCGCAGATTCCTTGGCCTCACAGGTTTCTTCCGGAAATTTGTGCAGGATTACTCGCTTATTTCGAAGCCCATCACGAAATTGCTTTGCAAAGCTAATTCGACCAATTTTGTATGGGATGAACCGCAACAGCTGGCGTTTACGCAGCTAATTGATATTTTATGCAGCCAGCCTGTTCTTGCACTCTACGATTTTTCGCTACAACACGAAGTACATACGGATGCTAGCAGCGTTGGTCTAGCAGGTGTGCTACTGCAGTCAGCCGATGGAAAATTTTGGCAGCCCGTGCTCTACTACAGTCGCCACTGCACAGACACTGAAAGCAAGTATCACAGTTACGAGCTTGAGGTACTCGCCGTCGTAGAATCTCTGGAGCGTTTCCGTGTTTATGTTCTTGGTAAACCTTTTCGCCTCGTAACCGATTGTTCCGCCATTACCAAAGCCAGAACCAATAAAGAGCTGATTCCGAAAATTGCACGCTGGTTTCTAAAAATTTTGGAATACGATTGTGAGCTCGTGCATCGTCAAGGCAGCCGCATGGCGCACGTAGACGCGCTCAGCCGCTCACCTGGCGAAGACGTAAGGGAGGTGGAGCCAGCTGGATTCATCATGAAGGTCACCGCAGAGAAAGAAGATTGGTTGCTGACCATGCAACTTCAAGACAACGTAATCGCGCACATCATTGCAGTGCTCAGTGGTGAGCAGAAGTCCGACCAGGCAAAGCAGTATAACACCGAATACAAACTCCAAAATCATCGCCTGTTCCGCAAGGAAGAAAATTCTTTGAAGTTTGTCGTACCAAAAACTATTCGATGGAGAATAGTGCAGTCATGCCACGACGACCTGGGCCACTTTGGCCTCGAAAAAACTATATCCCGCATCAAAGAAAATTTTTGGTTCCCGAAGATGCGTAAGTACGTTAAGGAGTATATAGCAGCCTGCGTTGAATGCTGCTACTACAAGTCACGTGGAGGAAAAGCTGAAGGACGCATGCATTATGGGGCTGTCGAGCCAATTCCGTTCCGCACCATTCATCTCGATCATCTCGGACCTTTCGTCCGCAGCAAACGCGGTATGTACTATATCCTCGCTATATCCGACGCTTTCAGCAAGTTTCTTGTTGTCAAACCTGTCCGCAACACAAAAACGGCTCCAGTGCTCAACGTGTTAAACGAGTTAACTGGGTATTTTGGCTTACCAACACGCATAATTACGGACAGAGGCACCGCATTCACCTCTAAGCAGTTCGAAGACTATTGCGACCATAACAACATTCAGCACGTCAAAAATGCTGTTCGCACGCCGCGCGCAAATGGGCAAGTTGAACGCGCTAACCAAACAATTTTGTCCTATTTGCGCACTTCTACGACGGATACTAAAGATTGGGATTTAGTACTCCGAAACCTACAATGGGCTGTGAACTCACAGAAGAACGCTACATCTGGGTTCAGCCCCAACGAGCTTGTGTTCGATTTTAAACTTCTCGATATCGTTCACAACCGACTGCTCGCCGCTATTCACATCGACAATGAGAACGACAACACCACGATGCAAATATCCGAAAAACGTTTAAAAGCCGCTGAAAACATCATGAACGAACGCACTAAATGGAAAGAGAGATTCGACCGCAAACACTCCGAGCCCGTTACGTACATCGATAATGATCTGGTAGTGATCGCCAACGAAGCTCCTGCAACAGGTGAATCACGCAAGTTAGAGCCAAAGTTCCGTGGCCCTTACATCATCACCAAAGTCCTTGGCCATGACCGTTACATGGTTGAAGACATACCAGGTATGCAGATCACGCAGCGTAAATTTGCGTCCATCTACTCGTCCGACAAAATTAAACCCTGGTGCAGCAGTTCACCTGATCTGGACAACATATGCGAAGAAGACACCGATGCAATCGAGGACGATTCCAGGTCAGAATTGGCCGAGCTGTCAGCGCATGGTGCAACCCTGCGTTGAAATACATGACAACACTGTCGTTCTTTCGGCAGTCAGTCAGTCTTCGTCTTGTCGTAGCCTTGCTAACGTCACCGTCGTCGCTGGTAGAAGCCGTATCGTCTACCGCGTACAATATAGACTCAGCCGTTCCGTTCATTTAATTTAATTTAATGTTACTATTACTTTTATATCTTAATTGTTCGTTTAATAAATAATCTTATTTGTGCAAATTATCCCATGCGTCTAAACCCTATTCATCCTGACACAAGTCATGACTCGATCTCTAGAGGTCAGGAATTTTGATACTCTCTTACCATGCAATGACTCATCCTTACCTCGACGTTTAACAAATATCATTTACTGATGAGATGTTAATTAATTATCTCTGCTTATGACAAAGGTCCAGCCTTCTTGAAAAATTTCCAAACTCACCGCAAATTCATAATAAATCTATCTATTCTATAAAATGGAACGAAGTTTTTATATATAGTTTATTTTGACCATATTTGCCAAACTTATAGGCCGATTGCCAAGAGAAAGGGATTTTTGGAAATGGTGTGATATTTCGCGAATTCACCCATTAAAATTCTGTCTCACCATTTTCCCCAAAAACCTAAACACTTTTTGCTTTTCTCTACAGCGAAGAACTCAACTGAGCCAAACTTTTGGTAATCATGGTTAGTCATTTCGTTTATATTGTTATATTCGCAAGTCAACGCTTAGAATTTAAGCGGTTCAACAAAAAAGACTTACAAGTGTTTTTGTTAACACTTGTTAATTAAAAGGGCCACGATGACAGATAGCGATCCGTTTAAGAGTCCGGGAAGTAGTAAATGCGGAATTTTCAGCGAACTTCAGTAGAGAGCTGACTGCCAGCTTCTAGTCCTCCTCCAGCCCATGAAGCCATGTGGCTTCCAATTAGATTAAACGATATCTAGAGATGGTGGGTCAGAGACACAGGGGATGTTGGAGAGTTTCCACACTGCTTATTTAGGAACAGTCGTCATTCGAATCCTTCAGCCTCTTCATCGAGAAACTTTAAGTTATTTACGCTTCAAGCGTGATTCTAATGGAAATCATTTATGTTTATACATAGATTCATATGTCAGTCTGTGCAAACCCCGCCATATGTATGATTACTTTTCCGTTGTCTGCAGATCTGTACTTATTTTTGGTTGTTTATGACATCGCTTATCTACCATGCATTAATTAAAAAATTTGCGTAGAATTTAAGTGAAGAATTTTCTAGCTACATCTCAAGTGGACACACACAGCCAGATGACGTGTAAAATGTGGAACCAAATATATACACGCAAATGCCAAATATTATGCTATGTCTCCAGACGTGTGTATTTTCAACCGAAATTAATAAATTACGTATTTCTTCTGCTATGCCACATTCAATCTTTTAAATAAAATTTTAAATATGCTCGTTCCAGTAGCTGTGGCCCTGCCAGAGAACCGTAATTCGATTAATGCATAAAGTGGGTGAGGTCAGAGTGTTTGAATTGCTGGAATGTGTGCGTACAATGCCACTGACTGACTGACATGGCACACTAATTGAGTTTGGATGATGCTGGCGATGGGGAAACAGAAGCCTCCATTGAATATGCCAACCAAATGCTAAAATTGTTCTTTCTCTTGTTCATTTTTTTATGACAGTCAAACAAAAGTAAAATTCTATGCGGGGGAAAGGTAAGAGTGAGGAAAACTTGGAAAAACTGGAAACAGCTGAGTGTGATCAAATCCTAGTCAACATAAATTACAGCGAGTTTGTGTGGAAGAGAACTGACTCTGTGCTTTTGAACATTTAGTTATATTGAGAGCGATCTTATAGCACTCTCTTTGTTTGGGCTAAATCTAAGCTATTGTATATGATATACAGCAGCTGTTTAAGAGCAGATCCTACAAGGCAAATGTTGATAAATTAATAATTATAAAATAAATTAATCAATTAAAGTTAATGTTTACTTAAAATTAGAACGGTGAGAATTTAATCAAATTACAAAGTAGTAAGAGCTTTGCTCAGTATGAAAGAGCAAACTTTACACGCTCTTTGACATGGAATGAGCGGCAAATCGAGAGATGGCTGGGAGCCACAGTAGTCTATTGTTGATCTCACGTCTAATGGAATTTAAATTTTAGTATTCTGCAAACGCTTGACAGGCACGCTTCTTATTTAACTTGAATTGATTGATAAAACAAGAGAACGAATAAAATAACTTGCTGATGTTCATCTAAAAAAGCACTCATCCCAAAGCATTGCAAAAAATAAACGAACATATAAATATGGCCATAGAAGAGGAGAAATTCGTGGAGGTGGTGATCAAAACGGAACCGATTATAAAACAAATCGAGCTGAAGAACATCGGTTTCCTACGAAAGCAAGCCACCTACGTGAATTGCCCGGCATGTGAGGCGGAGGCACTGAGTTTGGTGCGCCTGGAGGCGGTGACTTGTCTGCAGCGATTTCTCGACATGACCAATTGGTGGTAGGCATCGCTCTGCAATGCCTGCATTTTGACACTTGATTGACGTTTCGTTTGTGTTTTGCTGTTTGCAGCAAGAGCTGGCAGGGTCGCCACGACATCAACCACTATTGCAGCAAGTGCGGCTGCTACATCGGGCGGTACGTGCCGGTGGGCTGCATGGAGCGCTGCATATCGCAGAGTGCGCGGAAGAAGGCGGCAAATGGTCACATGTCTCTGAAGATGAGACCGAGGGATTGTGCTAAAAGTGTGCAGAAGGTGCGGGACAACTGGAAAGCCGCACAGGCGCAGAAGAAGGCGGCACGAGAAGCTGAGCAGACGCGGCAAACGGAAGTGGATCGAATAAACACGGGCGGCAGTGGCAAGTGATCTGACGCATGGGAACGTAAGTGAACGAGAATCTTTAATAAAAGTGTTCTGATAAAATAAAGTACACGGATTTAATTGTTTATTCTGTTTAAGCTATAGAGTTGACTTAACGTATTGTCCAAGCTATGAAGGTAGATACAAAAAAAATGTTTTTAAAGCTCACTTTAAAGTTATTCATAACGACAAGTAAGTTGTTGAAAATGGCCCAGTTAATTAAGTAGTTGTTGTAACCAAATATTTGCTCGAAAATAAGATAATTGCCCATAACTGGAGTCTGTACTCCGTAAATTCAAGTCCGGAACCTTCAAATCTATAAAGTGTTCATGAACGGGGGGGAACAGAAAATCGGCAAATTTTCTTCTTTATCCAAGTAGAATAGATCTCCACTTCTATTCGGCGTAATTATCGGCCAAAGCGCATGTGAACAGCACTGACTTTCTTTCTAAAAACTTCTTCGGAGTCAACCAAGTAGAATGGGCTTCATAGGCCTTGAGAGGGCTTTATGGCTTTGCACATTCAACGAGGTCTTTATCGCGTCTCCATAGTATTCTACACTTACATAAACGTCTGCAAAATATTGGAATGCTGTTTTCCCGGCCACTCCATGCACAATTTTGTAATGCACAAAATCCTCTTATATTATTTTTTTCACTCTCATGAAATTTTTATAAAATTAAATGGATGAAACTTATTTCTGCAAATTTATATGCATATTGATGACGAGAGAGCCGCTACATGATACAATCTTGCTTACTCAATTAAAGCTTTAATGGAGTGCATGTGTGTGCGGAGAGGCAGGTATATTACCACTTAAGGCTCAGTTAGTGATGACGTATCGTATTTATTCGTACCAATAAGCCTGTACGAAATATTGCTACATTTTTAATTACCAATATATTCGTATATAATTAGCTCCACAGTCCGTAGAACGCGGCTAGGGTCTAGATTTCTGGCTTGAATTTGCAATGATTCGACAAACGATTATAACCGACGACTTTTGCCGGAAGTAAGTTTCGCTCTGATACTAGCATACATTCAAATCGGAAACATTTCCAAAAGCTTTCGGTTCAAGTCTAAGCTAATTAAAAAAGCCAAAGCTTCGAGTGAGAAGAAAAGTCAGCAGTTGACTATGGAAAAAGCTTATATCAAATAAATATAAAAAGTGTTCAGAGTGACTTCCTAAAGAAGAAGAAGAGCTAGGTAGATGAACATGCTGCGAAAGCTTTTGACGCCTACAATTTACAGTTACATTTTATAGTTTCTGTTACTGTTAAGATCCGCCACAGTCCTCAGCAGGAGCATTTTCCTGGCGAATCGCGTCTGGCGACCCGAGAAAGTCGCGATTCGGTTTGATGCAGTTGTGGTGGCGGTCGTAGAGACCGAGAAAGGACTGGCATTGGGCGCAGTGCAGGTACTCCTTGTCGTCGCCGGAGTTGAGGAATGGCAGAAAGCAGAACGGCCAGCAGGCGAGCACGCAGGCGGCGCTGCACGAGTTCTGCGACAGGCGTTCGCTGTGCGTCTTGATCATGGGCCGCTTATTCGAGCCGCATTTGGGACAGTAAATGGTGCCGTTGGCGGGACGCCACCTCTCGATGGAGGTGCGGTAGAGGGCGCACCTGCGCGACGTCTGCGTTCTGGGGAACGACTTCCTCGTTTTGTAGTGGCGCGAGTAGATCGTTTTGGCCTCGTCCCCTTCCTCTTCACAGCCGCAATCTTTAATGCCGGGCGCATCCTCGATCTGTTTGCAGGGCTGGATCTGCGGCAGCTCACCTGCACAAGCTGGGAAGACACAAGTGAAAGCGACCATTAGAAGCGCATGCTCTCGGCGCAATTACCTCGCTCCGGCTGGATCGACAGCTGCGTGTTATTACTGGCGGCCATTAATCCGCCCGTCAGCCGGTCTTTGCCCATACCGTCTGCAGCGCCACCACACGGCGGACCTCCCGCGCCACTGGTGGTCTTCACGCCGATCAGCGGACTGCCCGAGTTGCGCGAC
The DNA here is from genome assembly GCA_963457695.1 of Neria commutata. NCBI lineage: Eukaryota > Metazoa > Arthropoda > Insecta > Diptera > Micropezidae > Neria > Neria commutata. The sequence continues at coordinate 19,062,011 of OY735247.1, read as the reverse complement.
TGCGACACACTGTCCACAATTTCGATTTCCGGATGGTCCGTGCGTATGTGCTCCAGCAGCGTCGACGTGTCGTAACGCGAACACTTAAGAATTTTGAGACATTTCAAGCAGCGCACAAAATGCGGTTCATCGTTTGTAAAGTCCATGGTACATTTTTATGGAGTTTTTGTTACTTTGTGTTGTTTTGCTGTTTGTTTTTTGCAGCGCTTTTGAAAATGTTGCCAGCTCAGTGGTGCAGAAAGTCAAACACAAATGCACGGAAAATAAACACACAAAAATTTACGCTTTTGAAATTTGATTTTATTTGATTTTTCGTATTCTTTGTTTTGGTTTTTTCTTTGATAAGGGGTTGGAATTTTATTTGAATTTTGTTGCTGTAAGCTGTTTGGACAATTTTCTAATGTGTTTGTGTTCGTAAATTGATTTGATTTTGGAAATTTTATTTGCGGTAGTCCCTTTTTGCACACCAATTACTTTAAATATTTATTAGTTTAAAAAAAATTGTGTTCTATAATTTTTAAATGTTGGAAAACCATAGGGGAGAGTAAAGAAGATACGTTTGAAATGCGTCCATGTAACCCTCTGCAGCAGTTCTTCACGATCGAACAGAAACATGAAGATTTTTTTGTTTTGATTTGGCATTTCGGGTATGCTCAAAGCACGAAAAAGACAATTGGTTGTTTCTGTGTTGTTGTTGTTGTGTATTTCTTGTTCATAGCAAATGCTAAATTTGGCGAATTAAAATTTATTTCAATTTCCCTCTGCTGATCTTATTATAGGGCAATGACTATATTAAAAAGTTATTTATTTGCCAACATCACTTTTATTAAGGTGATATTGACAAAAATATCTAATATTAGTACATATACATATGTGCATATTTCATTCTTTATTAAAATGTATAAATATTCTATAAAAAGCCTTTTAAATTTTAGTATTATCTCTGGAAATGTCGCACATTTGAAAAATGTTTGCGATATTTCAACAAATTCTAACTTCGATTTGATATTTCAAAACGAGTTGGAAGCTGCAAGCAGATTTCATTCATAACACAGCATACGCAAATGCCAGGAAATTCGACATACGCTTATGTACATATGTATGTATGTATGTATATTGAAGTTCCTTGTGTTCGTTTACGGCAGAGCAGAGCCAAAGAATTTTTTTGTCTTTCATCTGAAAAACAACAACAACACGGAATCAAACAGCAGCGTTGTCGGGAATATCGTCTACGTTCTTCGTATATACAGAAACAACCAAATGCCTTTTTCGTGCTTTGAGCATACCCGAAATGCCAAATCAACGACTGTGAACGAAATTCTCTGAGCGGTTGAGTAGTTTTTGTGTCCCCCTTTGTCGCGACCGAAATATGAAAAACAAGTGGGGCCACCTGTCGTGTGTGCCTGTATATACGACAGCTAGTAAAACAATTAGCAACAATTAAAGGCAAAGCAAAGTAAAAAATAAAAAAGCTTATAAAAAGAATTAAATAAGAAAAATTTTTAAACCTGCGGAGCTGGGATTTGAACCCATGACCCGCCGCGTTACCGAATGCAAGCGCGCGCCTCTACCCACCGGGCTACACAACGAACTGATTTGTTTCATCTAAAGTCGTAAAAGACAAAGTGGACAGGCTGCAGCAGGCAAACGCTTTTTAGTCAGTCTGCGTTTTATATATAAGATGGTCCTCACTTCGATTTGCCGAAAATTTGAGTGATGCGCACTCTATTATATTAACATATTCTTTGGTTTCACCCATTCAAATGGTTCACTCGTGCGCCGAGTGCAATGAAATGAGTAACCGTAGGGCACAGGCAAACCAAATGCATTCATGCAGACCTCTAATCAGCATCATGCGGGCGAGTTCGTTGCTAGAGTGAGTGGGAGTCGGCTGAACATACGTAAATTACACATGTATGAGCAAACGAGCGTTGGTTTTCGATATTGTTTTGTTGTTATAAAACTATGTATTTTGCTGTTGGTCTTACTCTCTTTCTCCCTCTCTGCCGGCACATGCAAAAAATCATACGCGTTCATACGCATTCATTTGTGCTTTTTGAGTTTTATTCTTGATCAAAATAATTGTTGCCGAACAAGCAAACACCCGAAACGATTGGTATGAAGACTACGATGATTTAATTCACGAGCCAATAAGAAGCACATATCTTGATGGCTTTAAAATCAACAGAGAATATGAGTGCTCGTGCAAGTTTGATCGCTTGAACCAAAGAGTTTGTTTGTTTATGTATGTTGTTTAGGGTGTTGATTGCGTATAAACTTTTTTGCAATCACTCATTACCGTTATCTGGTAGGCGTATAAGTGAGCGATATTTTTTAGGCCCAGATGTTGTGATGTGTGTAAAAAGAAGCGCGTGGCTCCACGATGATTTCTTCTATTTTGTTCCATCCTTTGTTTGAAGTTCAGCCATGGTGTGGCATGTCAAATGGAAATATTAAAACGTTTGTCGAGTTGAAGGCCGATTGCTTTTCTTAACAATTACAAAAGTTCATACTAGCCCAATTCACAATCTTGTGCAAATGGTCTGGGATTTTTGCAATTGACAGATTTGTAGCAAAACTACAGTAGTTTTGACAGTAGTTTGCAGTCTGGGATTTTTGCAATTGACAGATTTGTAGCAAAACTACAGTAGTTTTGACAGTAGTTTGCTACAAAACTCTCAATTGCAAAAATCCCAGACCATTTGCACAAGATAGTGAATTGGGCTACTATGTTATAGTTTGATAAAATGCACTTTTAGTTCTAGCACAAATCTAGAGAGTAGTTATTTTAAATATTTGTAATATTAGTTATTCCCATCCTCCCTCACCACACTCTGCTTATTAGGCAAAGTTCTTTTAGTTCAAAGTTGGCACTTTGAATCTTTTCTTCTTCTTGATTGGTCGGTAACAACGCGTTAACGGGTTACGACCTGACGTACGGCTTCTCTCCTGGCGCCTTCTCCAAAATGTTTGAATATTATTTTATTTCTATTTTTTAGAGCTTTCTTTGAAAATCAAATAAGTTGAACAGCCTCTTAATCCATAAAACGCATAAAGAAACGGTTTTCTCGTCTCTCCTGTCAATCAAAACGACAAAATGTCAATGAATTCTTTGGCAGCATAAACAAAAGTTTTTACCATAAATACACGCAAGCGACAAGACAGGAGAAGAAATATTTGGGCTTCTGTGCGGTCGCGTAGGAGTATGGCTGTGAATCCGGCGCAATGGACGGGAAAATAGATTTATGACTTGTTGCAGATAAGCAATAAAAGTAAGCCCACATATGCCAATAAATTTGCCACAAGACACGAAAGATAAACATGCCGAAAGCGTGAATGGACTATAGACACATGCGAGTACACGATTTAAAGGCTAGTAATTAAAAACAGTGACATAGTTGGAGATGGTGTATTCAGGTCTACAGGAGCACACCATGTACTGGAATGTCAGGCAAGTATCGATTTTTTTTAAACTCCGATTATGAAGATATTTCCGATTCCCTACTCGTATATAGTACATATGTATGTACATTCCAAATCCTTTCAAAAGTCAACCAATTTCGTACTGACTGCTCGATTTTTCGATCAGTGACTTTAAAAGGTTCTAATGGCTTCGAAAATGCAAATATGCTTACACGGCACGGCTTTGCTACGATTGAAGCGCAATCTTTGGACAATTAGAGAAAGGCATGCAAGAAATACTTTTCTGGGTTGGGTTATTTTTCAGTGAAGTTCACAAATATTATGACAAATAATAATAATAATGCACTTCACCACGAACGTGCATACTAGATTTGTGCGGATGTTTGTAATGTTCAAAAGGGGGGCGTGAAAGCTTTATAGATATAATTAGGAACGAGATCTGACTTGATTTAGCCATGTTTGTCTGTCTGTTGGTTGGTCTCTCCGTCACTGAAACTTTTACTAGTGATACCTATGCATATACTGGTATATCTAAAATTTTGCAAAAAATAGTCAAGATTGAAATTAGTTTATAAACACGCCCACTAAAGTATATCTACGTTGGAGTCCAAATACTGAAAAATTAAAAATTTTCACATTTTCCGCTTCATTTTTCACGATTTTAATTCATAAAATTTAATTCTCTATATTCTGAATGACAAATGAGTCCAAAAAGTTGAATAACCAATTTAAATTATTGAGTTTAAAATTGCTTTCATTCGAAGCAGATTCAAATATCGAACAGGTTCTGGAAGGGGAACAAAATGTGTTAAATTAGTGAACTGAAAACAGCGAGCGCCCGTGTTATTATTAAAATAATTTTTTGTTGTAATCTCTCTTTGTAATTTATTTATCTAAAGCAAATAAACCGAAAGTATTCAAGCGTTTTCAGTTCATTCAACTTGGCTCATACGCAAAACAGCCGAGCATACTCCACCGATACTCATATTTTGGGTTCAGTTTTTGAGAGAATGCTTCAGCTTCGTTGATTGACAGCCGCAAATCTAAAGAGGCAGGGACAGGCGTTTGAGAGCATGGAGGATAACAAATGCGGCGGCAACTGGGACGGCAATAAATCAAGGCTGCCTGATACCCTTTTTTAACAGCCAACTTCATTCATCTGGTAAGGTGTGAGGCTACATCCTTATTAATTAAACAAACTTTTCCGATGATGGCAAGTCATTTTTTGGCGCATCATCTCGGAGGGAACACCTGCGTTGAGCACGCGCAAAGGCTTCGTACTCTTGCTCTAGGGTAGCGGCTACGGACATAACAGTATCCTTTAGCTTCCTTGTACATCCAAAATCGATAAGGACAAATGCCAGAAATGCCGCAGGCAAAACCCAGTTTTTACTGGTTTCGCCGCACTTTGCCGACTGCAGAAGTAACAGCAGCCTCATTAAGAACAGCAGCAGTTGCTGTTCCAAGCCAACAGCAAGTGTGGCCGCAGCGGGGGTGAAATTGCTGGCTGTGGCTGTGACAGTAATTGACGCAACAGTCGTGCCAAACATTTGTGTGCTTTCTGTCATTTTGGTAGGTTTCTGCGGTGCCGTGGTAATTGTGGGAGCCACGGTGTTTGTTGGTTTGGTTGTATGCGGCTTGAGGCTGCCTCTGTGGTCTGAGCCTGCTCCTACTCTAGTGATTGTAAGGTACCGAGTACCAACATTGCACACTTAGCACCCAACACAATACTGTACCTATGGCTAGGTATTCTATAAGTTGTTGTTTCTTTCGTCTCTTTGACTGTGCCCATTAACCAATAACGGTGTTTTTTGGGATATATTATATAAATAATAATTGTAATAATAATAGTAACTAGTAATAACTCCCGATTATCGGGTGTGCCCTATGACATAGCTAAATTAAATTTAGAAAAAAATTTACTTAATATTGTTGCCAAAGTTTTCCAAATCTATTCAGCAGGCTTTATCTCGAAAGGAAATAACCCAATACAAAACTTTCGAAATTAAAAACTCTAATATTTTAGAAAATTTTCAAACAATCTTCGAGAACTTATGCCTGAAAATTCATGGTGAAACTTCAAAATGGTGTATCATTCAATATTGTGCAATTCTTAAACCGTATAGAATAACCCATTCTTAGAATAATAGTAAATAAATAAATAAATAAGTGAATAAATAACTGGCACAACCGCCCGCGAACGAGGCTTAGGCCTAGCTTTTCTCGCATTAACTTGTGTGTGCTTGTTATATTTTTCACAAATTAACGGGACCTACTTTACCGAATCCGAACGGGTTTGAGAAGCTTTTCATGGCAAAGATTATTCTCGGAGAATTGCCAATTCATCGCGAGAAGTGGCGCCGCGCAAAGAAACAATTTGAAAACAAATTATCTTTTTTATTAGATGTTACCGGACTGAAAGTTGAACCCAGGCCCTCTCGCATCAGCGACCAAGCACTTAGTCCACTGAGCCACCGCGACTGATTATATTATTAGTGCTAAATAAGCTCAAAACCTCTTCTATAGCTAAAAACCAAAAATTTTAATTTTTGATTCGTTCGGATGAATCATATTGAAAAAAATCGACAAGATCAAAAATGCGATGTAATTGCCGTAAAAAATAGACACATTTCTCGACAGTGCCCAAAAGTTGGTTTATCATGTTATATAATTTAGGAATCGATTAAGCATTTATAAATATAGAAGCTACATATTTACCGGTAAAGTGACGAGCTTACAAATCGAATAAATCGAGTAGTGTTGAATTTTCCAAAGTATTGACATTTTGCATCACTACTCCGTGATGCCGTTAAGAACGGAAAACATTTTTGTTTTGTTTGCAGTTGAAACAGTAAATGATTGGTCAAAGGACAAAATGGTTTGTGGTCCTTTGAGTATTTTCAATTCTTGTTGAAAATGTGTATGTATGTTCTCGTATTGGTTAGGCATGGCATTAAAAGATGCAGTGAATAGTATAGAAGAGTCGAGATGAGAAGAAGCCCGAATTAAAAATGAATGCATGAAGACAGTCTATGCTAGATACAAAACAATTTTTGTGATACCGAAACTGAGATATCAATAGTATACGTTTCGATCTTCGGAAGAATTTTACTACCCGCCTTGAAAGAACTTGCAACTAGTGTGGTCTTTTTCTGATTTCAAAAATTTTAACATGAGGATAGGTCTGGAAGCAGAAGTGAAAGAAATTTTGGCAACAGATAAATCATCTTAAGTGGAAGACTATGGTTTAAAAATCCGCAACTAAAAGTATTCAAATAAAATTGAAATACCTTCATTCACCGTTTTCTATCCACAAGAAGCAATAATATTAAGAAAATTACAAAACACATTAATGTTTATTAAACATTTGAATTGATGTCTATCTTCTCTCTATATACTCGTATTTACTTAACCTACATTGCCTGGCATGCTTGAAGTGGAAAGCCAATAATGTGTCAATCTGCCTTCGGTAAATAATCCTTCGAAGATGTACTATTTACAAGAATGTGCTTTTGGCAAACATTTGCACTGCGCTGTAGCCTTAGAAACACATAAGCAATTTTTGCGCCTAAAAGCAACAGTTTTGTCACATTTTCAACGACCAATCTTTGGCGCCGCTCAAGTCGCTTAATATTTGTCACTTAACAGGCTTTTTGTTGCTTAAAGTCTACTTCAGGGAGTTGAAGAGTTAATTCGTTATACATTCGAAATTACTGAAATATAACATTGTCTAGATGCAGAAGTTATGAGAGGTGGCTAAAATGAAAGCTTGGAAACGAAGTCCACAACTGCGTCTGCTGCATGATGTGAAACAATTTGGACAAGCAGTTTTAAACTTCCAGAACTCACATAATCTGAATCTGAACAAGTAAGGAAGCATCAGTCGGGTTTCACCGACAGAGTAATACCCTACACCAAGTAACCGAATGGGGCGATAATCCACTGAAAGAAATGAAATTATTGGTACATGTAATTTACAACCTACATAGTGGGCGGACCACGCCCATTTTTGGATAATAAAAAGGTATTCCTACCAGAAATGAAGTAACCAAATCTGGATGCTCTGGTGTACATATTATGGAAGTTAGGAAGATTTTCCGTTTATCGCCTATATAGTGAGCGGACCACGCCCATTTTCTTGTATGGCATCTAAGACCTATATATCAACTTGGGAGCCAAATTTCATTCATTTAAATTCGTAAATAATCATTTGGGAGCCATTTTACCGAAAAATTTTTTCCGCCTATATAGAGGGCGGACCACGCCCATTTCTTCATATGACATAGATGACCGACCCCTTAACTTGAATACCAAGTATTATTCTTTTCAATGAGTAATTAGACAAATTAAAGCAATTTGATCGCAAAAAACCCGAGGTAGTGGGACTTACAGGCCCATTATGGGGGTGTCCTTCGACCGATTTGGCTAATCTTAGAACTTAAACTAAGTTAAGGTTCACTCTAACTGTGTACCAAATTTGGTCCAAATCGGACAACTCCTCCTTTCTATCCTGAGCGGACAGACAGACAGACAGACAGACGGACAGACGGACAACCGGAAATCAACACAGAAAGTGATTCTGATCATTTCTATATACTTATGTCTATACCTAGGACGGCTCCTTTAATGCGTTACAATTTTCGCACAAAGTTATTATACCCTATTACCATAGGTGTAGGGTATAAAAATTAAAAGTAATAATGAAAAAGCTATTATTTTGAAAATTTTTAAGAAATTTTTGGTTTATATTGAAGAAAGTTGCGTTAGCTATAAGTTAGCGATCAACAGCTTTTTGCTTATCTTGTCGGAGGGAAATTGGTTGTTAGAAATGACATTTTATGAATCGGTTTGCATCTGTTTATAACTGCTACGTACTCTTGAGCTGAGTGAATATCAGGTTATTCATAGGCTTTAATTTCGGCAGCAAAGGGAATTTCGCTTAAAAAATTTGGAATATCTTTTGAATGCTATACAAATCTTTCATTACAATTTATGGTAAAATTGAAAATTTATGAAAGTTATGAAGGGATCTATTTATACAAATGATGAAGGGGTCTTCTCCTTTAATACTGTGCTCCTGCCCCGCCATCGCAAGAACTCGCCTGACGTGTCTAGGAGCGCCGTTCTTTACAGGGCTCGAACAGATCTCGGAACTAGGTATTAAGCCTCTTTGGAAATTTGTCAAACGCATCCAAATTCTGACAGATCACTACTTTGAGAACTCCTAAAACGGAACCCTAACTGGTATCGCTAAGGACCCAACAGGGTCTATGCGTGGCCTTTCTTAGGCAGCCAGATAAACCTAACCTACCTTCTCCTTTAAACTCTCAAACTGATCCAGAAGCGCTAATACTGGATTTACAGGCTTTTTGAAATAAATGAAAGCATATGTTTTAGAGATTCTTTCAAGATGTATGTAATAAATGTATGTGTATCTACAATTGTATAAACAACATCGGAATTGTATTCCCACTTAGACAAATCATTTCTTGTAGATGAGTTTGTAGAAAATCAAAAAATAATTTAATACCTGTAAAACCTTTCATACAATTTAATTTAAGTCATTTCCTATAAAACACCGCCAACACTTTAACATGTTTATTTTGCCATACAATTTCACACTTCCATTTCCTGTGCGCTGCAAAATAACTTCAAAGGTATGTATCAAAAGCGGCTACAAGTGCGAAAATGAGTGGAAAGGGAGCAGCGGAGTCTGCCACTGGGAGGGGCAATAACTTTGGCGCGTTTTCCTCTCAAATGAGAGAAACCAAATATTTCGTTTTGTATTTGCTAGAGTAGTTTTGAACAGTTTAGGTGTAAAATTTTGACATGCGCATGTGTGTGTGTGTGAAAGTGTGTGTGCATGCGTGTATATTGAGTGATAAATTTAACGCTTAGTTGCGGCAGGCAGCGCATTCTTGCCGTACACGCTGCCTTCAAATCGAAATGTCGGCCATTGAACTGTATGTGTGCGTGTGTGCACTTTTGTACCAGCGGTAAATTTCTTTATTTTTTATAAGCTTTATATTAGGTTCACATCCGGTATGTATGTCGTCAAATCTAGTAATCAATTTTTCACCCACTTCCCGACTACTTAGAGATCTGAAACTTTGCATACATGCCTAATCTAGAGCCCAATACATGAATCAATAAATTTTATGGGCGTAGGATAAGGGGCGTGGCACTTTTTTATAAACTCCAGATTTGTGTATAACTTAAGAACTACACATCACACATCAATGAAACTCGGTAGGAACTTACTACATATCCCTATCCTTCTACTGAGAAAATAAGGGGAGCACTGGATAAGGGGGCGTGGCACCCCCCATACAAACAAAATTTTTGATCTCGATTAGCTTTGGAACTAAATGTCGTGCAGCATTGAAATTTCGTATGCAGTCGCCTCTTGGATGTGTTGTCCCACTGGTAAAATTTTATGGGCGTAGGATGAAAGGGCGTGGCACCCCCCATACAAACAAAATTTTTGACCTCGATTAGCTTTGGAACTAAAGGTCGTGCAGCATTGAAATTTCGTATGCAGTCGCCTCTTGGATGTGTTGTCCCACTGGTAAAATTTTATGGGCGTAGGATGAGGGGGCGTGGCACCCCCCATACAAACAAAATTTTTGATCTCGATTAGCTTTGGAACTAAAGGTCGTGCAGCATTGAAATTTCGTACGCAGTCGCCTCTTGGATGTGTTGTCCCACTGGTAAAATTTTATGGGCGTAGGATGAAAGGGCGTGGCACCCCCCATACAAACAAAATTTTTTATCTCGATTAGCTTTGGAACTAAAGGTCGTGCAGCATTGAAATTTCGTATGCAGTCGCCTCTTGGATGTGTTGTCCCACTGGTAAAATTTTATGGGCGTAGGATGAGGGGGCGTGGCACCCCCCATACAAACAAAATATTTGATCTCGATTAGCTTTGGAACTAAAGGTCGTGCAGCATTGAAATTTCGTATGCAGTCGCCTCTTGGATGTGTTGTCCCACTGGTAAAATTTTATGGGCGTAGGATGAGGGGGCGTGGCACCCTCCATACAAACAAAATTTTTGATCTCGATTAGCTTTGGAACTAAAGGCCGTGCAGTATTGAAATTTCGTATGCAGTCGCCTCTTGGATGTGTTGTCCCACTGGTAAAATTGTATGGGCGTAGGATAAGGGGGCGTGGCACCCCCACACAAACAAAATTTTTGATCTCGATTAGCTTTGGAACTAAAGGTCGTGCAGCATTGAAATTTCGTATGCAGTCGCCTCTTGGATGTGTCGTCCCACTGGTAAAATTTTATGGGCGTAGGATAAGGGGCGTGTGTATAACTTTAGAACTACAAATCACACATCAATGAAACTCGGTAGGAACTTACTACATATCCATATCCTTCTACTGAGAAAATAAGGCGGGCACTGGATAAGGGGGCGTGGCACCGCCCATACAAACAAAATCGTTTATATAGAATAGCTTTGGAACTAAAGGTCGTGCAGCATTGAAATTTCGTATGCAGTCGCCTCTTGGATGTGTCGTTCCACTGGAAAAATTTATGGGCGTAGGACAAGGGGCGTGGCACTTTTCAAGCAACTACACACTTGGGCTTCAGTTTATAATTATAGGTACACCACACATCAATGAAAAACGATAGGAACTTACTTGCCGCGCCCTGCTGGCAAAATAGCAACAACTCACCGCGTCACAAATATGCCACGAATATTAGGGTCGATCACAGCCGTATTATTTGTTAAATTGAGGATATGACGATAGGAGACACTGTGAATACCCTAAATATTGTGTACTGCTCTGCAAGTTTTAAATTCTTTTTGTGAAAAATTTCAGAGCTCTAAAATTGAATTTATGGAAGACTAAAAAGTAGAAAATAAAATTATATAAAAAAAAACTTTTTAAAAATAAGCTTTAATTTATTTAATGTACTAAAAAGTAGAAAATAAATGGTTTTTAAGTCACCTGTATCTTACTATCAATAAAAGCTTGTGCGCTCAATATCCATATTCAAAATATCTTTCATTACTAGAATCTATTTGCAAAAAATTATTTAAATAAAATATTGTGGTAACTGTTTGACAAATATTGAACACATGAGCGCCCCAAGCTTTTATGGATAGTAAGATACAGGTGACTTAAAAACCATTTATTTTCTACTTTTTAGTACATTAAATAAATTAAAGCTTATTTTTAAAAAGTTTTTTTTTATATAATTTTATTTCCAATTCATTTGGGCTAGTGCTGTGCGATTGTTTGCAATTTGTCGCACTTCATTGAGCTGTCAAATTGTTTGACAATAAAAATAGGAAATTGTGCAAAAGAGAAGCGGCACTTCATTCGCTTTGTTTTGCTTTATTGTTTGCTATTCCCGTTAAATAATTAATTTGGCACGTTTAAAGTTGCTTCTCCCAGCAGCTTGTTTTAAAAGTCTTGCAGCATTGCGCATACGCCGTGTTGTGCCTCAGTAATCCATTATCTTTGTAATCTAGATACTTAAAAAGGTCAATATTCTTTAATATTTTGCTTTATGTTGTGCTTCAAGAAATATAAAATTAAAGCATTGCGTTTTTTCTGCCGCATTTCTTGGCATTGCTTTCTTTCGTCTTACGCCCCGAATCTTTGTCAATTTTTCTTTTGTCCTTTTTGAAGCCTACTTTTAAAGGCAAAACAACACGTGCATTTTATGAACCAATTATTGCTTTGCCCGGACTTTGACTTGCAGCTTCTGCTGCTGCTTTGGCTCGCCGTCCAGTATCAAGATAATTTTTAATAAATTTGTTTACCTTTGAATTTCTTGCGTCGCAAAATCAATTTGAGAGAATTTCAATTTACAAGAGGCTGTTTTTTTTAATGATTAATATCATTATAAACAATCTGAAGTTCAAGCAAAAAAGTGATTTTTTAACAATTGATCAGATACGAATTGTGTGCACGTGCAACTACGAACGGCTGAAATTTGGCATACAAAAATTGTATATATCGTGAGCATATATTCAATACCCGCCATCTGCGAAAAACCAATGTCAGGAAAAACCTTTTTCAGTCGTTGTTTCCAAATCGAAGCAATACAATATTTATTAAAAACTAATATCATTGATGGCAGTAACGTTTACCTGAAAGAAAAAGCTTTTATGAATTGGAAGAAAGGACTTCTATATGTGCATATAGCATCATTTAAAAATGTTAACACAGTGTATTAAATTTGTCTTTGATTTTCCATCACTCCTTGTAATTCAATATGGATTACTATTTTGCTTACTTTGTGTCTATGAGATATACGAAACTGTAAGTATTCGAAAACCCAATGAGTACTTCAAAAAGTTTTTAGCTAGCTAATGAACAGATACATTTAAGAGTCGGTATCTAAAAGTTCTATCATCAAGTTGAGCTGCAGTTGATATAAGTTAAGGAATAATTTGGTGGCTTGAAGTCGACTGCCAGTGGAAGCTTCGTTACATGTATCATAGTATTATATTAAATAGATTAAGAAGTTGGCATTGGAAAAATTGTCTGATATCATGAATTATTTGAAAATTAATTAAATTCTCCATTTGCGATGCGATGGGCTAAGTTACGAAATGTCATGTGTAATTCTTTTATTACTGTGCTGAAGAAAGTCTCAAAGCTGAGAATCAACTCTCTACTGAAGTTCGCCGGAAACTCTCGTATTCCATTTCACTGCTTCATAAGCAGATCTTCATCGGTATTGCCAAGGATGCGTGGCCTATTTGACCGGCCAGCAAAAACTAGAAAACTAAACGGGATAATTTTATAAAGTTTTGAAAGCACAAGGAACGGCGAAATTCCCGAAAATTCTAAAACCGTAATGCTCAAAAGTCTGCTGTCGTGCTGCGTCCAATCAAACTAAACAGGCGGTCAGTTTTCTTGATATATCGTTTAGTTTATTTTATATTTTCATTCACAGTTAAAATTGGTATGTAAATTATTATAATTAAATTACTATTTTCATATTCTACTTACAAATAATTGTATGTGATTATTTTTTATATATGTAAATACAATAGTTTGTGGCTTATTACAAAAATATGTATTTCATTTTCTTAATTTTGGGGTTGGGGAAATTCACATTCTCTTTAGTGTAGAATGCTTTTGTTTGCAATTCTAAAGCTGACATATAATAATATTCTTTATAATAATTGTGTAGGTATTTTACTAAAATATTTATTAAACTTGTTTTTTTGGACAGAGAAAATAACATATTGTAATATAATTCTATAAAAGACCTTTTCAAAACAAAATCGACTGTGCAATCAACTGATTTTGATTTTACAATCAACACCAACAATCGATTTCGTAATTTCGATTATGCAATCAGGCACACAACAATCAGTGATTGCAATCAAAAGACTTGTAACAGTGTTTTTCCCGTGTGCGTTTCAAATCACAAAACACGCCAATCGCGCCGGAACTCAAAATCACCCAGCACAAAACGTTTCGTCTCAACTTCAATCACCCAGCACAAAACGTTTCGTCGCTTTGCAGATTTAACTCTTTGGTGACGCTGTAAGTCACATAAAAATAAGTTACACAGAGCTGCATTTTTCTCTATTAGTAGGAAGTTTATAGTATAGAGTAGCTGCTTTGAGATACAATAAAATACTATGCACAAGAAATATGATAACTTAAAACATATTCCACTTACAATCATAAAAAATATGCATGTACTTCATGTTGTTGGTATTCACATAGTTTTGTTCACGATTTCAAATAATAATTGTTTCTTTGAAGCAATGAATTTGTCTATTGGTCTAATTTATCAAATATTAGCTACTTTTTCACTGCTACATACATACATACATACACTTCGATTGGATACTTTGTTTCGCAGTCCCATCAGAGGAATTGAATTCGGACTGGAAACCGCTGATTTAATACCAAGAGATTGGCAAAACTGATTTCAAATCAAAGCAACAGAAAGCGACTGCGACTTGAAACAGAAAACGATGAAACGATTTGCAATGCTTGGTTACAAAAACAGTTTTTTGAAACAAGTAGAATGAAATCACTGATTCAATTCACAAAAAAATTAACTCTTCACAACTCTGTTCTATGGCATATAATTGCTGATTTTGCTTCTGTGTGTGTGTGTGCGTGTGCGCATTTGTGCTGGTCCATTTGTTGCCGGCAACTGAAACCTAACTAAATCCGTTCTGTTTTTTTTTTATAATACATAAATTGTGTGCTTTTTTCCCAGGAAACTTCGGAGTTGTTTAACGATATTAAATTTTGACTTTTGCGTAATTTCGAGCTATGTTCTTATACATACATACATAACTAACTTACTTGGCTGTCTACATTTAGTTACGATATGCTCCCGAATAGTTTAATAATAAAGACTGCTTTTATGCTGGAATCGATGTTTGGAGGTATCGCTATTACCTTGTTTTATTATTGTTGCATTGTATGAGAGACATCAGTCCCCAAAGTAGTATAAATAGTTATCTGCCTCACTGCTCTCTTCTCTCTTCCACTACTTCTATACACTTTCAATTTGCCCATATTAGCTACAGTTGTTGCCTATTTCTTTCTTAACTTATGCCAGCTCTATTTTGCCTCACATCACTTTTGTCTTGTACTATCGAGAAATGTTATGTTCTGTGATTCTTTTGTGACTATGTACATATGTATATATTTTCTATGGCTAGTTGAAATAGTTTCTTTCTCTTTCTTAGAATCATATTCATAATAAAATATATGCTCTTATAAACAAATATGGTACTCATATTCAATCCATCGAATCGGTCGAAATTACTTACTCTCATCGCTTGCTCACATATTCGGCTACCATTCCTACATTTGGATACACCTAACCATATGCTCTTGACTTTTCACTGCTCTGCTTGTTCTGACTATATCATTTGCCCAACTATGATCACTGTTGGAGCTTTGCTTAAGAAGATGTAGTGAGAACGGTTAGATACCTCTGCGAGTGCCCTGCACAACAAGAAACCGAAAAAGTTTCTTGGAGCGCCGTTCCCTGTAGAAATAGCATGATTGCAAAACGCCCGTTCGGAGGGTCCAAGAAAGATGGGACGGTTTAGCCCACTCAAGTGAACTAAACCAGCTTTCTCCCCTGTTCGAAATAAGCATCTTAATGGCCCGATTTTGCCTCTGAGTCCCCTTGTCCTAAGCAAACAGTTATAGATCATCAATTCGAAGCTCTTGAGAAAATTACCCTCCCTCGCTCCTGCCTGCGTATTCCCAGGACATTGGAGCTATTTTGATTCTCTACACCAGATGGATAAAATGTAAAATTGACTATATGTATTTCGTTAAATTTGGCATATCGATTTTGTCACGTTACTTAAAACGTTGTTCCCTCTCACAATTTCTTGCCTCTCGCCTTCCTAAGCTACTCCATTGTTAATTAAAGTACATATTAAAATTCAGCTGTTACTCATCGGTCCTCTTTTCTATTTCCTCATTGAGTGAAATTGAAGCAAGAGTCTGCTATCATGTATAAAGAACTGCATCGATTTTCAGCTTAGACATAGTGGTTTTAATCACTTTAGGCACATTTATTTGTTCTTTTATTTAAAATTTTAGCTTGTTGTTGTTGTTGTTTTGGTTTGTTTGTTTTCTGTCACATTACTCTTACCTAATTTATAGTAAACTTACATCAAATGTTAACACTTACAAATTACAAGATAGACCTTAAATTCCTAATGGTAAATTGAAATTTTAATTAGACGCACAAGATTTGTTGGCCATGCTCTTGAATAGGACTTACAGCTACTTACAGTTTCCATTTTTTGGTAGGGGGTAGAAACTTGACGAAGTTTTAATTAATTTATCACCATTTTGTATCTCAATCATCGGAACAGCACGAGTGCGACCAGCTCATGCTAAAATCTATCCAAATGGCTGGAAGAGATGTATGTGGGTGGATGGGACGCAGCCAAGAAGCGGCAGGGGAAGCTGTAACAGAGCTGCCACAATGATAGTTTGATGTTGTTGGCTGTTGTGTTGTTGCTGTAGTTGGGCTTAGAGCGTGTTCTGTTTGTTGTCGGTTGACTTGGAGGCCGTAACTGGACGTGGCCGTGGACGTCGCTTTGGCTGCAGGGAGTACAGACGAACGTTGCGTGGTCGCGCCTGCTGCTCAGCGGACAGACCGGCTGCCGAGGAGTGCGTTAATTGGTAGCTGCAGAGAAAGTATAAGTGGGGAGAGTGATCAGAATCGGGCAGGTTCATTGAGTTGTGTGGATGCTGGCATTAATTGTAAGTGGCCCACTCACTTCAGTTCCAATTTGGCCAGTCGCTGTTTCATCTTCGCCTGGCTGGCTGTGTACTCGGCAAGTAGACGCGCCAGGCGCACATTGAGATTATCCACTGATAGCTCCAGCTTCTCGATGCCACCCTCAATGCTATCGGTGACGCGTTGTGAATCTGTGAAAAGGCAAAGGCAAATGGCAGATGGCTTATAAGTAACAATCTAAGCGTCCATATTTCAAACAACCAAAGCGCACCTGCAAACATTTGCTCATCCAGCAGCCCATCCTTGCGCAGCAGCTCGCAGCCGCGCTCCGTCAGCATAGCTCGCGCCTCCGGATAATCCGCCAGCGTTTCCCAGAGATCCCGCTTCGCCAGACAGAACAGATCCGAGTAGCCCAGCGAGCGCACATTCGCCGTGCGCCTATTGCCCGTGCGGTTTCCGGCTATCTCCAGCACCGACACCTCCCCGAACACGGAGCCCGCTCCCAGCGTCGCAAACACCGTCTCACCATCGTCCGCCACAACCGACAGCTTGCCGCGCTTCACAATGTACATCTCCTTGCCGACGTCCCCCTTGCGGCAGATATAATCCCCCGGACTGAACACTTGCAGTTTCAGCTTGAGCACCAACGCCTCCAGCAGACCGGGCTCGCAGTCATGAAAGATGCGCACCTGCTTCAGCGTGTCCATGTGCACCTGTATCGCTATTTCCGCTTTGAGTTTGTCCGGCAGCGCGGCGAGCACGCGCTCCTCGTCCAGCGCACCACTCTGCGACCATGTGTAAGCGAACCAGCGTATCACTCGCGCCTCCAGTTCATGGCCCACCCTGCGGAAGGCCATGTACTGCTTGACACCGTCCATGCGATTCTGAAACTCGACGCGCGCCACATTCATGTTGGAAATCATGGAGCCGATGTTACCTGAGTTGGGCAGCAAGCAAGAGAATGCGAAAGAGTGTTATTAGATTATTGGATAGAAGAAAAAGTGTTGGTAAGAGAGAAAATGGCTTGAAGGCCACTTCATGGAAATAAATAGAAAAACGCAAGAAAACGACTCTTTCGAATGGATGAATTTTTTATAATTCCGAAGTTACTTCCACACAGTTTGAGGGACAGATCAAGAGACCAGATGTCGTTGAAGCAAGTGTCTTTCCAACCGAGAGAAGTTTTGAAGGAAATTGGGAACAACTGACTAAAAGATTCTTTGGCGGAGACGAAAAGACACCCACAATAAGAGTCATGTTATTCGAAACTTTTTAATAAAAGGCGATTTTGGGCAGCAAGGATACATGTTGGATTCCGCTGCCTTCGTTCAGAAAAAGAGAGACTAGATTGTGTTGAGCGAAATCTTTCCAGTATTCTCCTCTTCTGTAATGCATCCTTTAATTTAGAAAATGATTACATTATTTTTTAATACAATTGCATATCAAAGCTGATACTCTTCAGAGACATGTATTATCTAGTTATGACAAACGAGTCTCTGATTCGAATTAACGAGTCCGCTAAAGCGATTTCTTTACTGCAATAAATACTTCGGCTTCTTTTTTTTAGCTCTTGTGTATCTCAAAGGATTAAGGATTTATTAAAATGAACTTTACTTGCATTTTTGAAAGACGCTTTATGCTCACTTTTCATAGCATATTAAATGCAGAATTTCCTTCGATATATCTCAATATATGTGTGTGTGTGTTTATGTGTGTGTGTGAGTCGGCTTTCTTACCTATGCTGCAGCTTGTCAAAGAGCACGCGTAGGTGTGTTCACGATTAACTGCCACAAGTGGCTTAACATGATTAGACAGGTCTTTTGTCAATACACATGCACATGCACACATACACATACAGTGAGTGGCATTAGGCCACGCGTGTGACACATTAATTCTTCCGGCAGTAGGCCAGCCACAAAAGCCGCAAGAACAGGCTGAGTATTTGTATGCCAAGGCAATAACAACAACCAGAAAAACAACATTAACAATAAATGGAATAACACAGCGCAAAGACAACAACACAGAGGCTGTCATCCGTCATTTTAATTGTATGTACACAGGCGACAAGGAGGGAGCGCAACAAACAAACTCCAAGACATTTTCGAGGGTACAATAATTAATTCTCCTTAGACACCATAAAGAACTAATTAAGTGCTCAATACAGACAGCGCAGAGGCGTATGGCGACTGGTTGTGGCAGCGACAACAACAAGGCCACGGCAGGATGTCAGCAATGTTTAAACAGTAAAAACTTACAAATTACCCACTCGCTGCTCATTCCCTCTTGCCTGGACCGTTTGAGGGGGTTGGGGAGGGCCGTGGTGGAAATTTAAAGAAATAGTATTACAAAAATCGCCTTCGTAAAATGAATGTTGGAAAGCCAGTGGTTCTGAACTATGTTCATACTGCGCTGAGATTGCGTACTACTTTCGAAATTCGGCTCTTTCCAAGATTTCGGCAGAACGAACGAGCATCTGTCAAACTCTGATCTGCACAAGAGTAGCTCAGAGGGAGTATAGAGTTTATAAGACTTCCATGAATAACAGCATAGTTTTATGAAATTATAGTAGGAAGTGTTCATAATCGATTGACCAAACTGACAGTGAAGTTTTACCCAGTGTGAACGGTTGTAATTTCAACTGATTCATTTGAGTTCGAAAACACGTCAAGTCGTCGAAGTATACTAAGGAATAACTGAGAGCGTTATAGCAAAGAGTATGTTAATATAAGTGGCCCTCACTTCCATTTGGCAAAAATTTGAGTGATGCGCACTCTATTATATTAATATACTCTCTGGTTAAGGTGAGTTGTCTTGATTTAGTGGGGAAGGAATCCCGGGGAGTGGCTCCGTATGCGCATGGTCATCTTGGTGATGATTCTGAGTACAGGAGATGCTTGAAACATTTCTTAAAGTTCTTTTGACTGTTGATAGTTTTAACTTCGTATTGAGCAAAAAGTTCTAACATTTAGGGCCAGTTTCACAGTGGATATTTAAACTCTGATTGCAGTTTAAATAGGGAATTTCAGTTTCACAGTTGGAAGTTAAATACGATTTAAATAGCCGACTGTGGATATTTAAGTACGGCACAGAGTTGCAATCGAAAACAAATAAACAGCTGATTTCGGATGTGCAAGCAAGCTGCGTCGACAATATTGCAATTTATAAGAGATCAAATTAAATATAAAACTGCATGGAATAGCACATATAAATGATCCCGTAGTATTCTTTGATTCTTTGCACAATATCCAATAATTCACTTCTTTCGGCCGACGAAAAATTTTTAGCTCGCGCTGCCTCCATAATTGAACAATTGAACATATGTTTTTGGCAAGTTGTGTCAACCTTCAATTGTCAAATATTCGAAGTTGCCATTCATTATTCCGTATTTAAATAAATGCACTGTGAAACTCAAGAAAAGTTAAACTAGATTTAAACTCAATTCGCAAATTAGATTTAAACATCCACTGTGAAACTGGCCCTGAGTGTTTAAGTCGACTTTTAATGAAATATTCTTTTAGTGCTGAATCGAAACCCCTTCTCTTTGATAGATGCTCCGCTCTCTACGCCACTGCTTTCAGCCATTTTCAACTTTCGCAATTGTTTTACTACCCCCATCTGTGATACTCACCGACAATGGTGGCGAATATGAGCACGCCAGCCAGGAAGTCGGCCACCACAAACAGATATTCCGCGTCGTTTTCCGGCGTCGGCGTCTCGCCGATGGTGGTCAGCGTCAGCGTGGACCAGTAAAAGCTGTAAATGTACTGGCGCTGCAGCGTGCTGTTCCGCGAGCCGGTCAGATTGTAGACCCAGTTGTCGGTGCCGAAGCCGAGCGCATAGCTGATGGCAAAGTACATGCACGCATTCCAATGGATGAGCACCAAAATGGCCAGCACCACTTTGCAGATGCGGAATGCATTCGGATAGCTGGTGGCGGTCTCGGTACGATCGAACCACTCCCACATGCGGGGCAGGCGGAGCATGCGATTGAGTCGTACTATTACCGCGCAGGGCAGGAATGTGGCGCTGCAGGAGGTGGGCGACCACCAGAAGTAGACCAGGTCCGTGGGCAGCATGGAGAGCACATCGATGGACCAGCTTTTCGTGGTGAAGTAGTGACGTCGCAGCTTGTAGGCATCCCGCACGAGCAGACCTTGATCCAAATAACCTGTAGGGTGGTAGCACCGCAAAAAAGGAGAAAGATAATTTGTTGCAGAATTCTCATGACAATTAAAAGTATTAATATCAATTATGAATTGGCACAGAGCCCACAGGAAGTTACTATTTAACAACCTTGAACTAAAACTGTGAGACGGCAAATATTTCATACAACTAGTTGAACTATCCTTTTTGTTATGAGGGGCGCCTCGGCCCATCCTCCCTTGGTAAAATTGGCAGAGAAAGGAGTCAAGGCTAATCTGTGGTTTGCGTTTGACAGCTCACTTTACACTTTGTTGCCATTTCTTTTGGACAGGACACTTTCAGCCGGGTGCTTTTGTACGGGGACAGAGACACTAACAAAAATGCTTGGAAGTTGTGGCATATGTACGAGTATGTATCTCTACGCGTAGAAACAGAAAATATTCGTAAAGATTTAGGGATTAAGTTAGACTAATGAACTAACTGACGGGATCTGAGTGCATTAAAAATCAAATAAAGGCTAGAGATATTCAGTAAGCGTAGCGTACTCGAATATATACAATATATACTTATTTTTTCATGGACTACATTTTACGCGTAATCATTACTTATTTAGACTTAAAATTTTAAGTTTGCTCCAGCGCCAGTCAGCGCTGTTCTAGATTCTGAATCGAAATTCAATCGGAATAGGAATTGAAATTCGATTCTGATTTAAAAGGGTGTTCCACAATCCGAATGAAATAGCCCCTGTCGGAATATAATTCGATTCCGAACCAAAATAAACTGATTTTAATGATATGCAGTCCTTGTCAATGAGATGCTTTATCAAAGGCTGCTATCGTGTGAGACACAATATATACATAGGTAAAACCCCACCAGCACTTAGATCCTCAAAGCAAAAAAATGTTTTCAACCAAAATGTGTCATTCACATAAAAAGGTTTCTGAGCTTATAAACAATATTGTTGCAAGATTGTTGAGATGGTTTCTTTGCTACAAAAAGATTGTTTCAAAATTGTTTCGAAGATTGTTATAAAACTTTGATAATTATTCCAAAATCAAAATATGATTGTTTGAAGGTTCAAGACAGACATCTTTTTCGGATCTTCAGATAGTGTTTTTGTGGAAATGGAAAGAATATCTTTGTCTAATTGAGAACAATAAAAACATAGTACAATTTGGTTTTTAGCTTTCATAACTTTACATTCTTGAAATATTTTGTAATATTTGAAGCACTTTTGCTGGATTTGCATAGGTTCCTTTTTGAAACGCCAGTTACAAAATTGTTCAAAGAGATAATTTAGTTTTTGCACTATTGAATAACATGCAGGTTCTACTCTTCAAACAAGCACGATTGGAAAAGATGAAAGCCAGAGCCGGCTGAGTAACCAAACCCTATGCTGAACAACGTAATTTTAAACAAATAAATCTGAAACTACTTATCTCTTATCAATCACGGCACACACACACACCCACGCGCGCGAGCATTACTCACCTTCATGCATATGCACCAATGTATCCAGCAGATAAATAGCATCACACAAATAATCCATGAAGTACCAAACAGGCGTCGCTCGATGATTTATATCCCAGAAGACAGAACGACCCACAACGAAAATGATATTGTACAGCACAGCTAAGGAGACCACCGCCAGCCACTGTGCGGGATGAAGAGAGGGGTGGTAGATAAGATAAAAGTTATGAATGAACATGACATGGCTTCACACAGGCATAAAGATTAGAGCTATCGATTTTTGAGCTTTTCGAGTACCAGCTGCAACCGGTTAGCTTGTAATAGCCGCGGGTGCACGTGAATTTTCAGTTATTTCAATTAATTTTCGGACTTTCTGGGTCATCGATTTTTTGCAAGACACATGTAAAATAGCAACGCTGCGAAACTAATCGGGCAGCTCGAAAGTCTGAAACTAGCCCAGCATTGCTACCCGAATTTCCAGGGTAATGATTGCAATACCCGCGCCTTCGAACTAGCTGCAATTTTTTTGAGTTCCGAGCTGCCCGCTTGAAAAATGTATTCAGCACTAATGAAGTTGAACGAACACTCACCCGATAATGCGATTGCAATGATGGATTCACAGAGAGCCGATTGCAGAGCACACTCGAGCCGCGGATTTCGCTGGCAAGTGCACCGCTGCCGGCGCCTTTGTGAGATTTGTCGTTGTTGGCGGCGCTGGGGAAGCGTTCCAGGAACCAGTCGGGCGGTTTCGCGCGACTGCGTTTGGTCAGGCGTTGGCGCAGGGCGTTGAGGGTGCGGCGCAACGCGGAGGGCTTCGTGTGCTTCGATTGGTCCTGCAAAAAAAACGAAAAGAAAATAAGCACAATTTATTTCACTATTTAATTTGGCTTGGTTCATGACAATTGCTCACGAGCTTACGGCAAAAAAATTGGCAAATTTAAAAAAAATATAAGAGTTAATATATACATTTAACTACTGAAATAATCAGTAAATTTTGGCAACAACGAAGATGCGCCAAGTATTTGGCAACAATGAAAATGTAGAATTGGCTCACAGGATTCTTGGCACGACAATGCAAAAGTAATTGTACTAGCGACTTAAAGTGGCAACTGTACAAGCGAATGAAGTAGGCTGAATTGACGGAGAAAGGAAATGGAAAAGATGAAGGGTAAAAATCAGCACCAACTGCTGGTTTCACCAATTTCCTACAACTTTCCTTCAAGGTATACAACAAAATTCAAAACACCAGCGGAAAAAACAAAGCAAAATAAGGAAAGCAAAATAAAAGCCAGAAGGAATGAACAAAAAAGCGCACTTTTCGCCAAAAGTTTGCCATTTTTCTCGACTGCTGAGATTGCTTGCCAACAAACGCCGAGCAGCAAAATCGGAACAACAAAGTAAGGAAGCACCCTTCGCAGTCAATTTGTTGTAGTAGTATCGCTTAAATCGGCCTAAATTGCAGTTCCTTTACAGGTGATGCCTTTAAATGACTGTTTGCTGGAGTTGGCCTGGTGCGGCGCGTTATTTCGATACGCTCAGCTTGGGAGCAGGCTTGTTAGCTTTGTACGCCCCTCTGTGCGGGCCGGGCTGCTGGAAGGCATTGCCTGATTTGGGAACTCGAAAGCTGTGATTGTGCAATTTGAGGCAAGTTCAATGCAGGTTAATTGGCATAGACTGATTGATTTTGTTCATATCAATATTATCGTTGCAAAGCGTGTTTAGTTAAATAAATAAATTGTAAGGGATTCGGTTAATTGGTTTGGCAACAGAATAGACTTTATCTGTTTTGTGATTTTAAAGCAGGGCAAAACGCTCTTATTTAAATGTTGTGCGGAATTTTTAAAGATTCGGGTTTCCCATTTCTTACATTTATCATTTACCTATAATTGATCTACATATAGCCATATTCGGACGGATTGAGGAGCTTTTCATGGCAAAGAATACTCTCGGAGAGTTGCCAATTCATAGCTTAAAGTGGCGCCGCGCAAAGAAACAATTTTAAAACCAATTCTCTTTTATTAGTTGGTATGAGACCGACCTTGAACCCAGGCCTCCAATATCATCGACCAATAGGTTTGGTTTATAAGCGTCTTCCTGGGTTAACAATTCGTAATCTACGGTATCGTATTGACTTACAAAGATTCGTTATTTCGAACACAAAATATTCATATGGAAGCTAATAGAGTACATAATATGCTTTAGTTTGTATAAAAAACCTGTTTAAACCGTTTGAATGAAATAAATACGTAAATATGTTAAAAATTTTACTCATTAACACACACTTTAATCTCTATGAAACTTGACTTTCATCTGTTTAAAAAAGCCCTTTATAGGTACATAGTTCCGAATTTCTAAGCCTATGTTTACTTTCTCAAACATTTTATATATCGTATGAAACTAGGAACTCAAGGGTTTTGTTGGCAAAGCAGTAATTAATGAACCTTATATGAGAATCTTTCAATGAAATTTTCAAATTAACAATCTTCTATCTATAAAGAAATGCAATTCAGAATTATGCTATCAATTCGTATTCGAATCGGAATGTATACAAAAGGAATTGGAGCATGGCAGTTGTTTCGATTTGTGCTCAAACGAGCTGCTATTTCTACAAAAGTGTGTATATATAAAATGTAAATATTTTCACAATACACACGCTCACGCATTTGTATTAAATACGTGCCACAATACACACTATTTTCTTTTGCGTGGGATGCGACCTCTGAATCTGATTCGCTCTACTGGCAGCTGGTATATACATATGTATGTACATGTATGCATGTGTGCGCGCATGAGTGTGCTTGTGTGCCACATAATATGCCCCCAATAATTAGACACAAATTACTTCCTATGCCGCACAGGCTTCTGTCTCCTTCGTCGACTCAGGCAACGCAGAGCTCAAGAGCCGGGACGAAAAAGCTGACGAGAAGCTGAGAAGGAGCATGCAGAGAATGTGCCGTTGACACATTAATATGTCAACGGCAGAAATTAATCCATTATTGTGTCCTTCCCGCCGTCAAGCTTCGCTGTGCCAGGCACACTCACATGCGAGGAGAAGTATGAAAGGATGCCACGCTCAATATTGAGTCGCTTGCTGCGGCCCGACAGGATAAGCGCAGTTGGGGTGCCATGGCGTGGCATATCAGCCGCGAGTACTTTCAAATGTAGCCTTGATAGTGACATGAAGGGGGTGCGGCGGAACCTATCGTTCTCTGTTGTTTATTGTGAGGAATGCAACAGAAAATTGTCTTCTTTTTTGCACATTACAATTCTCTAAAATTCTCTTGCTCTAAGGCTACAAGTTGGCAGGCAAAAATTCATTAACCCTACTTTTTATTAACCTCATTTAGTAGGTACTTGACCCCGTTAAAAGTGTTGATGCTTTTTTGAGAAGTTTGTTTTGTGCTGCAGATATAAAATTTAGAAACCACGATCCGATGAGGACTATAATTGTCATGCTTGTTATGACTCTGTTAAATTCTTTTTTTAATCCATGGAGCCGACCTTTAATACTACATACATAGATTGCCCAAAGAAGATTTTTTGAGTGCTTTTTATTTAAATAAAAAAAATATATTTGTAATTATACAATTTCTTAGGATTTTGAGACTCTTTATACATAATCATACAAATGCATTTATTAGTGGTTGTATTTACTACCTCTCCCCTCCTTTGTTTCCGATATATGTATGTATGTATGTATGTGCTATATCTACATTGCCTAAAAGCAGTCATTGTGACTATTTGACTACTCGGGCAACCTAGTTCTAAGTTTACTCTTTTTACCGTTGGAAAGATTGAATTGTACTACACAAATTCGTCAATATTTCCAGTTCTTTCATTTTCAATATCAAAACAAGTTAAGCAAAGATTGACTTTTAAGTATCATGCAAAGATATTTTTCAGTTTTTTCGCACAAGCAAAAAAGGGTTAAGGATAAGATTATTACAATATTTCTAGCAAGAGATATGATTATGTCGATTTAAGTCATATTTAAGGTGTTCCGTTTTAGATATACCATTTGCACCAAACACATGTAAAAACTTATGCTAGCAACACGCCATATTTACCACTTCATGATGACCACTTAGAACGGATATATCAATCGACTGCACCATTTTATTGCGAAAGCGCGCACAGCGCTTCAAAATTCAGCAGCAAGTCAGCAGCAAGTCAGCAGCAAGTCAGCAGCAAGTCTGGAGCAAGTCAGGAAAAGGCACAATTGTGACGAGGCATTTTTCAGAGAATTAAGGCACCATTTTATATTATGCGTACTTTTGCTCACTTTATTAACATTTCTGAAGAAGTGTAGCAGTTTTTAAGTTTTTTTTGGAAATTCTTTGTACTGGTAACTCAATTTAGTGCACTTCAGACGCGTCTGCTAATTTCGATGATTTTATTTTAAAATATACAATTTATTGGAAAAATTATGGCTTTCATTTTACTACACTTTACTTGTACATATGTATATATCTCAATTGCTCTACACACCAAATTCTGCACAGATATGCAAAGAATTGCACAATCGAAATGCAAACACACACACTCACACACACAAAGTCAGCTGTTTAATATGTAATAAAAAAATTAAAATTCCAGCATCATTTTATAAAAATGTCAATTATTGGCAACGAATTTAAACAAGATAACAAGCTGTGATGTTAATAATTGTGCCTGTTGTTTTGGCCAAGACGAAAAATGCGTATTAATTACGCCAACGTACTTCAGCGTAACCAAGAAGCAACAACACAAAATTAATCAACGCTTAAAATAAAAAAAGTGAAAATGTAAATTTTATTTATGCTTGC
This sequence comes from Neria commutata, assembly GCA_963457695.1. Taxonomy (NCBI): domain Eukaryota; kingdom Metazoa; phylum Arthropoda; class Insecta; order Diptera; family Micropezidae; genus Neria; species Neria commutata. Next base: position 19,034,959 of record OY735247.1, on the reverse strand, counting down.
GCATGATCACTGATCGCTCGCTAAGACCAGCTAAGACCAGAGCAGCTCAGCTTAGCTCAGTTAAACGCTCAACACTCGCAAAAAGCGCGTTTAAGCACATTTTAAGCACACAGTTTGACAAATTAATGGCAGGCAATTAAAAGAGCGTTAGCTCGTGAACACGCATGCGTAGCCTCTTGTGTGCGCCAGTAATCAATAACCTACAATTACTTACAACTTTATTTAAAATCGAAACAAAACAGAAATGGTCAGAACCACTTTGCACTCTACGCCTATAGCTACAGGTCATATGCAGTCTTAACGCCAATCGGAACTATCTAACTGAATGGCCCTTCGCTAAGACAAAAGCTTACAAAAATGAACAGCCTCACTTCCTTTAAAAATGTCAAATGTTCATTCGTCCGTCGAGCTATACATAACCTCAACTCAAAAGCAATGGGCCCATGTAAAAGCCATATTAGATAGACCAGACTATACACTCTAGAAGATCTCGCTAAATAGTATTATCTGTAAAATCTTTTAGCAGCAAATGGAAAACTATTAAATTTAGGCGTTGAAATGGCTGTGATGAGAAAGCTCCCAGATTTATTGCTGGACAATCCTGATCCAATGACTTCTAGTAAATTGGCATCAAATTGTTTATTCTGCGCCGCCATCTTTTCGCGATGAGTTGACAACTATCTGAGAGCATTCCCTGTCTTTATGTAGGTTCTTAATTCTGCATGGATTCTACAATAAAAAAATATCCAGGTCCATGCACAGAAGGCTGGCTCAAAAAGTTTGGTTTTCGAATCCTGGGCATCACAAGCTTCAATTTGATCTATGTATATAAGCACCATTGCCTAACTTGAAGCACATTAAATTTACCATAATCTTTTCCCTAAGTCGAAACCGGTTCTTATATGGAAATTTTAATATATAGAAAACCAGACATTTTCCCTTTTTTGATTTTTATATGGTTTTAGAGCCCCTTAATTTATAATTTAATGTGCTGTACCTTCTTTATATTTGCCGATATTCATGATTTTAGGTCAAAACTAACGCACTAGAATTTTATATATCAGAAACAATATTCGATTCTATATAAAAATGGATTTCGGTACATTAGACGTCCTTCAAGCTTAGTTACATATGCATATATGTACATACGAGTATATAAGCTGAATCATTAAAAATGTCATTTCCAAATATCATAAAGAATATGCATCGGATCAACAAAGCAAAAGAAAATATTCGCTTAAGAGGGGGCAAGCGAACGATGATACTGAATAATTGAATTTTTTCTCTTAAGACAATTTCCCAAATATTAAAGTGCTTTAAATTTCGCAGAAAAAATGATTTTGATATCATCAGCTTATAACTCAACTAGAGGGTCGGAATCAACTTTAAAATCTTACAAAATAATCCTAATTTTTCATTGCAAATATAGGTTTTATAAAATGTGCTCTCCACTTAAGGCATAATGCGAATCAAATGTTAACCGGAGATGGAGATCATAATTTTTGATGCGAGTTTTGTGGGTATTATATTAAACAATCAAAATTGCCAACAAACCAAAATAGAGAAAATCACAAAAATCTTTTTTTTTTGTTCATTTCGAGTTTGATGTCATTGCTGAAAGTGCTCGGAAGTAAAAAGTAAAATCATTCAAATAAATAAATGTTTAGATTATGAACAGAAGCCAAATTAGATATAGAAATCCTTTAACATTTTTCCTAACACTGATCTCGACAATCATGCCTGCAATATTGGCATTCGAGTGCGGTTGCTTTTGCATTTAATCTTTTCGAATTTCAGTTTGATCATTGAGTTTCTATATTGGTTTGCTGAATTTTATTTTACTTGTATGCTATAAAACATTCTCTCTAAGATCTCGTACCCCTCGAGAACTCGCTTGAACTCTGTAATCGAAGAAGCGTGTAAATTGGTCGTTGAATTGATTTGAAACTGTTCTTGTTCTATTTTGATAACATTTTTGTTTACTATTTAATATCTTTTTAATTACAGTTATTAAAAACTTGTTGTCGCACTTGTTGCTCGCATGTCGCCTTGTCTATATAATTTGAGTTTTCGTTTCACACACATTAACACATCTTTTTATTACTTAAAGATCACATAAATCGCGCGCAGCTAAAAACCTCGCTTAGAGCGCCAGCGCCGTCATCGATTTGAGCACTCATACGCACCGTTGTCAAATGGAAACTGATAGTTCGATTGACAATTGCAATTGTTTGGCGGTTTACGGCTTACGGCTTGCGGCGTTGGTATGCGCATGCGTGCGTTGCGCTGCGCTGCGCTGCTCTCTGCACCAAAGCACGCTGTTATTTTTGCGTTTGTTGTTTTTGTAATGAAAATTTTAAATTCTTTTCAAGCTCATAACGCCTTTTTGCTTTGTTTTTCAGTTATAAAACTGACAGCGCTTATTGTCTCGCTCTCTTGAATTGAAGCGCGCTCAATTTCTCTCTACATACACTTCTCTCTCCTCTTCACTTTTGCGCCTTTTCACATTTTCAATGTTGCTGTTTCTTGTTGATTTGCATAAAATGTTGCTTAATTAATATTGCTGCCGCACAATTCGCAATTGACAGCAGCCGCTGCAATAACAACAATAACAACAACTAGCTAATGTTATTCTAGCCATATCTGCTACAGCTATTCCTTCCTTTTCTAGCTTGTATAAAATTTACTGTTATTGCTCTGCTGCAATCGAGTTGAGCATTACCCCGCATTTACGGTCATCTTGGGCGTGATGGCATGCCATTCCACCCGCACACAGCGCTATCACCACTGCAACATGTCAACGAGGCGAAAACAAACGAAACGATTGCCGTCAAGTGCGAATCAATTGGCTCACTTCGAAGCACTTCAGTCCCATGCTATCTATGGAAATTACCCGCACAAGTTCATGGTCATGGCTAAGTTAGTCGAGCTTTAAATGGCATACAGAGCATATTTTCTTTGACTGTTGGACATTAGGTACTTCTCTGCCATACATACACACAACACATACACATACATCTTCAAAGCTCAGGTGCTGGGATGCAAACGATTTGTTGTTGCACATTTTGTCTCAACGCAACCCAACGAACGCTCGCTCTGCTTCTTCTTAATATTATAAATGTCATTACTTCTTTCAGTAATAATATGAAAAAAATAACATCCAAGCTCTTTTAGTGTTACTCTGATGGTAACAGATCTCATTGGAAAGGAAAAGAATACTGGGAACAGTTTACACCAAAGTTCGCAGGGGTCCATCATATAAGCCACGCCTATGGTTTATACCTATAGACAGCAGATGAACAAGTATTTATATGAAAGCAATGCCTATTCAGTGCTCCAATCTTTTTTTGTCAAAATTTTTTGCTATAAATTTTTCATGTTTGTATCTTTTTTAGAACGGTAATTATCTATCAAAAACCTAATAGCTTAAGATGCTTTGCAATGAGAATAACGGACTTAGGCGGTTGTGACTTGTGACAAAAGACTTCATCAATTCTGTTACTGTTCGGAAATATTCAAGCATTTTACAAAAAACATTAGAAATGTTCTTTATGTATATTGAAGATTTCAAAATTTGAAAGATATAATATAACGTGATTTTGTTTAAGAACGGTCGTAAAAAATGTTTTACAAAAAAATATTAAAAAAAAAGATTTTAATACTGAGCAAAACAATGTGTCTGCATGAATGTGCAACGTAAAATCCCGTTATGCAATAACGTGCCGCAAATCATTAATAACAGACAAATTATTCAAGTGTCAAGCGTGTACAAAATTGATGACAACTTGGAAAGTTCCAACTTCGCCGATACTCGTGCATAAGAAGCAAATGTCAAGCTGCAATTTGAGGTGCTAGTGGCAAGCGGCATGCGGCAACTGCCAGCAGCAGCAGCTGCAGACAGCGTGTGGCCGACAAATTTATCAAGCAGCTTGGCAGTGTCGAAGACGATGTCGTTGGCAGTGGCAGTGGCAGGGGTGGAGATATGTTATGTATTTGGTGCTTCTTCTTCTTCGTCGTGTTGTGCATTTTAATTGCAACATTGTGCTGCAAATGCGCTAGCGTCGCCCTTCTTTTATAGCGACAGTTAGCCTACATATATATGTATGTGTCTGTGTATTATGTGCATTTGTGTGAGTGTTTGGCATGCGTGCGAAAGGCGTCTTTTTGCAAATGTCCATAACTGTTTCTGACACATGCCACTGTCAGTGCTGCTCTTTGCTACAGCTGCAGCTGCAGTCTTTCGCCTACGCCCTGCTGTTTGCCGCTGTTTGGGGCAATAACATACACCAACAAAATATTTGGAAACTGTGTGCACGTTTTGTGCCACCGTTGCAGCTGATGGCAGTGCTGCCAAATGCTATTCAACAGAAGTCTTCATTTTAATAGACAATCAAAAGAAAGTCGTACATATGTATTCTGAAATTATGCTTAAAATTAAATTACTCCCACTCGGCCAAAAGCTAGATTAAATCGTTTACATTCTTTAAAAACAAAATTTTCTATGGAAATTAGCCAAGATTTTTCAACGCTTTTCAGTGCATGTATGTGATACATGGAGCTTCTTTGCAATCTCAAATCGATTATTGCTTTGACTGGGTTCTCATCAACTTCAATTGGAAGATCAGAGCGTTGTTCATCTTGAAGTGAAAAATCTCCAGAACTAAATTTGGCAAACCAATTTTCGAATTGCCGTTCTATTAAGCAATTGTAAATTATTTTCATAACCGTATGAGTTTAACATTTTGAATACGTCCACATGCCCAAAAATTAGACAAAGCCCGAGATTCCTCACATCTCACATCCTCACCTCCATTAGAGTCCTCACATTTCATTCTATTTTATCAAAATATTTCTATAGACAAAAACAGTCTCAGAGAAGTGCCAATTCGTTCAGAAAGATGGCGCAGCAAAAATAAACAATAGCCCTATTCACAATCTTGTGCATTCGAGATTGCAAATTTGTGCAATAGTAAACAATTGCCATTAATTGGTAAAAAGGAAAATTATTTTCTACTGCATTTTTGGCTTCCATTGGCCTTCCTTTCCCATTCTAATCAAATTTTGAACATTTCATTTCGCTCTTCTTCTTTTTGTCTCTCTCGCTCATTTTCATCAGCTGTCAGTTTTTAATTCATTATTGTATTCGGATAGTAAGATAGTTAGTGTTGAGTAAAAATTTACCCTACCAACTTGCAATTGCAACGATACAAGACCATTTGAACATGATTGTGAATAGGGCTAATGTGAAACAAATAATCTTTTTTTAATGGTATGAATCTGCCAGGAATGTAACCTGGGACCCCTCGCGTTAGAGACTGAGCACATATTCACGAAGTTACTGCAAAATTTTAACAAAATGGTTGAATAGCCCGGTTTTTTTTTAAACAGCATTGTTGAAGAGAGGAAGCTGCAAATCTTTCCGATTGGAAAAGCTGCTAAAGGAAGTGCCTTATAACTTTCGTGATAGTGGAAAAATATTCGACAGAACTTTTTGAAGAAATTACTACTCAAATATAACTGTAAAATTTATAATGTTATATATTTTTATTTTATTTATAAGTGTTTGATAAAACTGTTAATACTAATGATAAAAGTTCCATTAGAATTCAATGTTCCCAAACTGAAATCACAATTCGCTTTTGGAACTTTTCAAGCGAATCTGACAGCACTGGCTGACAGTGTAGACTATAAGGAGCGGTTCGCGGTATTCGGCAGCTAATTGCATTAAAATGTCCAGATTATTTCTGCACCATTTAATTTTTTATAAAATAAATTTTGTTAGAGCAATAAACGTGTAACAAATTTCAAGCTATGAATTTCATGCAATAGAAAATTACGGGTGCAGATGCCGGGCTACAGCTGTGACTATTCAAACAAATTCATATTAAATTTAGGATACAAGTCTGCGGAGAATGCCGTGGACATACATAGTATGCCAACTGTAGCACGCACCTACTTGCATGTGCATGTGTGAGCACAACAAACTCTTGCAACGATTCTGCAAAGTAAATTAACAATTTTATTAAACCCGTATCTTAGCTGATTTTTGCCACATATCACGATTGCGCTCTTTTTGCTCATGCCACGAAAATCAATATGAGCTGCCAGCTGCAGCGCGTAAAGTGGCACAGTCACGTGAATTGGAGGAGCTTGATCCTCGCTCACTTCGCACCTCACAGGCCGCCAACAAGCACGAGCTCGCGGCAAGTGCCTCGCAGCGGCTTAGAGCGACTCATCAGTATGCAGCGCCGTTGCCGACTTCGAAATTGATTTATGCATAGAATGCTTTTTGTTCGTGGATATTATCGCAGGGCCAGCGCGCAAAAATGAGATATTTGTACGATTAAGTGAAGTATTGTAAGCGCAAAGTGTGCAATTGTGATTCGTTGAAGAGGCCGCTCGTACTATAAATAGCAGCAGCTTACCCTAAGTGATGAGTCATCGTGGAATATTATTTTTATTGATTGTCCACGGCATTCTCCGCAGACTTGTCTCCTAAATTTAATATGAATTTGTTTGAATAGTCACAGCTGTAGCCCGGCATCTGCACGCGTAATTTTCTATTGCATGAAATTCATAGCTTGAAATTTGTTACACGTTTATTGCTCTAACAAAATTTATTTTATAAAAAATTAAATGGTGCAGAAATAATCTGGACATTTTAATGCAATTAACTGCCGAATACAGCGAACCGCTCCGCTTGTTATCATTCTCCAAATAGAAATTTCTGCCGAAAATACGCCAATATTGCAATCTCGTAAGATGAAAACTTGAAGCTTTTATAAATTTTTGCATACTCAAGGAGACGTAGGGTTAAGCATAAACTATATTATCATTGCATATGGGTAAACTAAATACTATTATGAACAAAAAACATAATTCTTTTAAGTTATTTCAAAACATATTATATCACTATATTGATTTTCATTTCACATCAAATCATGCTTAATCATGATTCACTTCACTTGAAATTTGTTAGTAAGCATATATAATACACACTCTGAAAGGTAAGATACTATATCCATTTTTGTATTGAAAACAACGAAATTAAGTCTACGAGTACAACAACACAAAGCACACTCTTTTCTCTGCGCTCTGCCAAAGAGTTTGAATTTTAAATTCAAACTAAAATCGAATATCTTTCTTCATATATTTCAATTTTCAAAGCTTTCTACTTTACTAACTTCCATGTGCCTATTATTCGTTTGATTTGAGCAAAGCCTTTTTGAACGTCGGACAAATTACAATTTTTCCATATTCAAAAGAAAATTGAGTTTAATAAGTACTATAAGAATGCGCTGTAATTGAGTTCAAGGAAATAAAATTTACAAAAAATGTTTCACTGCAACTTGAAAAAGATATCGCAACCATTAATCAAATAAAGTCAAGTGCTGCGAAATTTTTATTTTTGCTTTTCAAGATTTAAACTTGCAAAATCATGGCATTTTATTTACATTCTCATTTTAATGAGAGCGCTTGATTTGCATTCAAGTACTTTGATCAGATCAAATAATTTGACAAGTGCTGACTCTATGAAGTTAACTATTAATCACGTTGCACTGAAACCGTCATCAAGTCGCCAATGCCGCTCGTTGCCGTTGCATGCAGTGAAACTGGCCAAAAGTGACCATAGCCGGTGATGCCACTCTACTGCTCAATATGTACAAGTCTTTACGGCTTGCCTTTTGGAGTCACCACCGCCCCTGCAGCTGCTGTAGGATATGATGCGGGACGTGGGCGGACTGGGAGCCGTAATGTTACGCGCTTGATTATTGATGAATTAACAGTCGAATCACGCTGCTAGAGTGCTGCTGACTTTCCCGGCTTAAAAAGAGGCAGGGGGTTTCATCCGTTAGGAACGGTTATTCGGTCATTACAACGGTCCGCCTGCCGCGTTCGCACTCTCGCCATCGCAATGGTTAAATGTTTGTTGAAGCGATTAATTATTGAAGTGCGTATTGGGAAAATGATTCAATTAAAATGTTGCCCTTGAATTAAGTGGAGAAAATTTGTTCAAGAGTTTGATGGGCGTATATGTACATATATACGAGGCGTTTAGCACGTACACACACACACACAAGTTAAGAATATTGCAGAAATTTTGAATAACTGAAAAATTTAAATATTTTGGTCAAGCAGGAAAAAATAGTCTGTTTGGATGAAAAATTGTATATATTATTATTAATACTGCAAACAATGCAAGAGTAAGCTTTTTTACATATCAATCGACTTTTTCAACAGAGCAAGTAAGAAACATTTTCAGAAAATGCATTTTATTGCAATATTGGAATGGCATCATGGTTTCTTAGCGATTTTCTTAGCGGGATCTTTCGGGGGCAAAAGTGAATGATATTTTGGAGGCAAAAGACGGTGGCAAAAATGAATTCTTTTTACGTTTATGCATCAAAAACTTGCTTTACTTTGCCGTCAATTGTCGATTTGATATATTAATTTCTTTACAGAATTAAATTTTAATGGGTTGGTTTCTTTAATCTCTCTGCAACAGATAATAGAACAGTGAGTCGCTAAATTCTCGGAAAAAAAGTATTGAAAAACATATTTGTACCAAACACATGGAAATAATATGGTCACCTTGATTAATCCCTAGAAAATACCATATGAACCGATATTTCAATAATAAGCTGAGCTTCTATAAGCTATATAGCATTTCTTTTAAATATATATACATACATGTTCTTTTCGGATTATTGAAAAATCTGCCCGAATATGCTCGTTTCGAAAGGGGTCTTCGTTAATATGCATGTAGTACAATTGCCTGCATTCGGCATTCAACGTTTTCAAACTAATTTGAATGAAATCTCAGCAAAAATTTTAATTTTGCTTGCAGAGCACATCGTAAGAATTGCAAGAATTCCCAACCGCAAAACTCGATTGACTGTAATGAATGGCTCAGCACAGAATTTCCAGAATCAATAACCTAAATGACGCGTTCCACTTTGCTACGCAAACGCGCACACACTCACTCACACATAACATAACAAATCACATGCATCTGAGGCAAGAACTTATTCGAGTGAGTAAGAATTTATTGAACCAATTCTTCCAAGCTAAATCTCTTTATAAATACTTGCACATCTATTGTATTTGTATGTTTAGCAGGATTCAATAATATTTCACACGAAAAAATCAAAGACGAAAACTAAAATAATTAAGTGAGAAATATTCGCAATTGTATCTTATGTGCTCAACTTACAAATTAGGCTATATATTGCATATACATGGTCGGACCGTGACCATTTCTGTTTACAAAGAAAAAGCTATATCATTTATTTGAATATTTTACTACTAGCTGCAAACCGTCAAAACGACGAACGACACAAATAGAAGACAGAACAGAAGCTTTAGAAATAATATGGCATGAAATCCTAAAACTATGCAACAGTTCTTTAAGCCAGCACATACTTTCTAGGTGTAGGGGATCCCCTGTTAGTTTACAAAAAAAAAGACCACGCCTTTTCAAATATACTTCCTAATCCGATTGGACACCGGAGGATTTTGGATGGTAACAAGGAACATACGAGTACATATGAGCTGTTATTTTTGAAAATGAAATAAGTCCATATTTTACAAAAATGTAGATAATGGCAGTTATAGATACAACTTTTTATGATCTTTCTATGGGTAAAAAATTTTTAGTAAACAAAATTTCTGATTTTAGCATTTGGAAGATGGAAGTTTTAGCTCTTAATAGTATTGAGACTGAGAGTGATATGTAAACAATGAAATATCTCGCAATAACAGAAAGTGGACTTATTCCACTTTCAAAAACAACAGCTCCTATGTTGGAACTAACAACTAACTGACTAATGCTAATACGGCGTCGCAGTGGCTCAGTGAATGTATGCTCGGTCTCCGTTGTGAGAGGTGGTAGCTATTATCCCATCATCCCGATATTCCTCGCATAGAGTGTGCCAGAGATATCAGAATTTGAGTATATGTTGTTTCGATATTCGCCAGATCGAAATTTGGTATCACGCGATGAATATCCGTTTTAATCTTCGCACACGTTCTTCTGCGGGAATTATCAATTCCCCGCTTCAAAGCAGGCACACTTTGCCACTTGGTATATCAATGACGTGCAAAGTGGTTCCACTCAGTTTACATGAATAGCAAGTAAGCTGAAGCGTGTTTAGTATGCCTTATGCAAACCTGCATAATCGCAGAGGGATCGGAAGCAGTGTTGTGCCCAATTTTCTACATATGCAAAATACATTATCAACAGCAGCCAATGTATGTATATCAAAAGTAATATTCAATTCAATTTCATTGGCTCTTGGCATTTTTATTTTGAAAAATTTTCAGAAAAAAATTTTGGTGCGCTCACAGCCGTCATATTCGAAAAATTGAGGAATACGACATATGACGATATGAGACACTGTGAATACCCTAATAATTTATTGAACTTTTGGCATTTGCCATATTTTATGGAAATCCCTTTATGAAATTTAAAAAAGTAAATATAAATTTTGTAATCAATTGAAGTTCCGACAAGAGTGAGATGCAAATTTTACGTTTGTTCAAACAATTTGAAAACATTTTCTACATAGTCTTTCTTTTGATATAGTCTACTTTGTCTGCGCGTTTTGAACATGTTCTATAATCGTATATTTGTTATAAAATATGTATCTGAAATAGTAGATCAACTCTAGTGGAAGTGGTCACAATGCTGGAGGTAAGCACAGTAACACGAATGCAAAAGCAACAATTGCCAATTTAGCTGCAGCGAAATATTTGAATACAACAACAACAATGGGAAATGTTACTCTTGTCGCTCATTTTAACTTTTTTTCTCTGTTTCATGTACGCTCCGAAGCGAGCAAAATGAAGCTAATTAGTATGCCAAGCTGCTCCGCGTGCACGACACATTGGCCAAATTTTAGAAGGGCAGGCGCTGACTTTGAAACCGCTTGCCGGGAAGGGGACAGGGGCAGCTGCCCAGCACTCAACTCAATAAACAAACAACAACAACAGTGTGTAATTATGCACACTTGCCTGAGTCAGGCTGTCGCTGACAGTCAGTCAGTCAGTCACACTCACACTCACGCTCACGCTCGCTTGATTTATAACGCTTCCTGCTGGTCGCTGACACTTATCGACGCATTGCCGCACAAAATTCGTCTATTTTGGCAACGCAGCGCGGCCTCGCCAATGCTGGTGGTCTCAATATGAAGCCGCGAGCTGCCATTGCAGGTAGTCGAAGCAGCTGCCGCCGCGGAACGGGTGCATTGACTCGTTGCTTCGATAGTTGCTCTGCGGGCTGCAAGCGCGCATGCGTTCCACGACCTTGTCGCCAAATTTGGAATTTGAATTCTTGCATGGCGTATTATAATTATGTAATCAAAATGTACTCGTTTAATTATAAAACAGCAACAAAAATTGGAAGTGCATAGACGAATTGTAGCGGAAAAGCTCAGCCGAATGTGTCATATGCATGGGAAGTATGCGAATAAATTTGGTAAAATTAGAAAAAAACGGAAAAATGCTATTCACTATATAGAATGCTTTTCATAGGATGCAGCTAAAAAATAGCTATGAAGGTTGAAAAATATGAAATTGTGAAGCAATAAATACGCGCGTATGTAAAAACAGATTGAATACGAAAATATTCAAATTGAATTCAAAATGAAATCGGTTGCATTATTTGGCTCTCGTGCGCCAGCAAACTTTTGATTCACCGCTTTACCCGCAGCCCAACCCATTCACAAGTACTCGGGGTTTCCCGTGAAGTTTATAGTAAAATTTGGAATTGTTTCTTTGCGCGGCGTCATGTCTCATGAAGAAAAGGCTGCCATATGAGAGTATTCTCTGCGATGAGAATTAATTAATTAATTGATTGGCACAACAGCCCGTGTGGGCTTAGGCCTAGCTTTCTCGCATTAACTTGTGTGTGCTTTTTATATTTTTGCACAAGTTCACGGGAACTACATTAACCGAATCCAAACGGGTTTGAGAAGCTTTTCATGGCAAAGAATATTCTCGGAGAATTGCCAATTCGTTGCGAGAAACGGCGCCGCGCAAAGAAATAATTTGAAAACAAATTTTTCTTTTTATTAGATGTTACCGGACCGGGAGTTTAACCCAGGTCCTCCGCGTCAGCGACCAAGCACTTAGTCCACTGAGCCGCTAGCTCATGTAAGTAATTGTTATTCATATTTTTGCTATGGTAGATTTCAAGCGGAATAGAAAAGCTTTATCAAGGCAAAGAATTCTCTGGCAGAGTTGTCAATTGTTCGCTGGAAATGGCGCTGAAAAAAATGTTGAAACAATTTTTTTAAATGAATTGAGTCTTTCAGTTATTAAACCTGCGACTCTTCATATCAGAGATTGAACACATATTCCAGAAGTGATTTTGGCGCTATACATATATGGAAATATATAGCTCGCTAGATTCAGTATTAGTGAAAATAGTTGGAGCCGAAAATCATATCAGCTTTCTGCACGTTTCTTGCCTAATTTGTTTAAAATCGGAACTTGAAGAAGAGTAGCTGAAGATAAGTTAATCACTTTACGGCAGCAGAAATTTACAAAGTGAAGATAAATTCAACAATTCTATAAGCTTGTGATCAGATCCATTCTACTCTATGGCGCAGAGAACTCGACGATGGCGAATAATAAGAAGCAATACGCGATCGAAGGACGTTTGTTTAATTCAACATGTGCCCATGGACTTCATTTGAAGTACTTTGGGGCAGCACATACATTGGGAGTGTTGGAGAGTTGCATTCCGCAATTAATGTAAGACCAAATATCTGTGCATTTGTGCGTAAACTGCTTTTAGCAAGATATTGGGGGAAGTGGGGCCAAGAAAAGAAATTCACAAATCCTTAACATGTTACTATGCTGCTTTTTTTTAATAAAAAAAAGTTTTAGAAGATTAGAAAGAATGGTTTTATTCGGACTGACTTTCCAAAAAGAATTGAAAATAGTTGTCTATTTCTGTTGTGAAACAAAGCGATTTTAAGTTTTAGAAGATTGCAAATATTTCCAATAAAAATCAGCAGTAAGTGGGTGTGTGAAAAAAGTAAATGGTGAACTATTTAAAACTTAATCGGAAAATCCGCATCATCTGAATGAGTTTTCCAAGCCTAAAGTTGCTTATATCAAATAGGCCAAAAGATGGCTCTATCTATTTTACATCGATGGCGCTGTTGTTGGTCAAAGGTAAACTGGTGAAAGTAATATTTGAACACTGTCTATATGTATTTTTTATACGTATATGAGTATGATGCTTTTGGTGTGAATTTGCACAAATGTCAACCGCCATTTTGGCCGACACTTCACACTGAAACATATGCACTTAAGCAGGCACATGCACACACACTAGCAAAAATATTGCAAACAAAAAAGCGCCTATAAATGGCGTCGCAAATTGATTGATCAACACATGCTCTTTTTGACAATACCAACGCGCAATACGACTCACGCCCACTTACTCCCATTTGCATTTGCTATTAGTTAGCGCTGTTAGCACGCGCATGTAGTGGTAGTCATACAAAGCAGCAAACAATTCAATATACATGCATATGTTTTGTATAGGTATGTGTGTTGTATTGTAAATACTCGGTCGTGCCATAGAATTTCGTATTCCCACATCAAAGTTCAACAAGTCATGCCGGCTTCCTGACTGTTTGACTTTTTTGATTTCTTTGCTTGAATTTTATTGTTTGGAGATTTTATAAAATCTTTTTATGAAGATATGAAGAAGAGCACTGAATTAAATTGTTTCAAAATCTTTCCGCTTCTTAAATTGTAAACAATTTTGTGCCGAAAAGGAACACGTAGTTGCCATGGCAGGCAATGGGCTTGAAGTATAATCGCACGATATGTTGCTAATCCTTTTGGTCACAGATTTAATTTTGGTAATATGTCACACAAGAAAATCAGTTCGTGTTTTAGTTAAGAATTCCAAAATTAGTAAAAATTATTTATATTTACATGACTGTATATTTTAAGTAAAATATTTTTGATATGACTCAATCAGTATGTGTATTTCTTAGCTTTGGCCAATTTCGTTCAAGACAGTCAGTACTTCAGCTGGTTGCAACAGCAAAATATCGACTGTAAATCAATAAAGTGAAACCACAAAGGAAGTGTGTAGGAAAATCTTCTGGAACTTTATCATACTTACAGCCGTAGATGAAATTAGAGAAATCGTAATGCCAAAACCAGGCAAATTTGGTGTCATTTTAAAGACAGTATTTCGACGTCATTCTTTGCAACTCATACTTTTCTTGTTATAGTAGTATAAAAGGAAACTTCGTTTCTTTGCAAGCGGCGTCATCTCGTAGTTAGCAGCTCTTCAAGAGTATGCTTTGCCATGCTAAAAAAACTTCTCACACAAAAAGTTAAATTAAAAATAATAGGGTGCAGAAACTTTTCAACTTCTCTAAAGTGCAAATTTGATACATGACTGTATGAAAATAAGAAATTCGTTGATATTCAAACCATTAAACCTATACAACTTTCTCTGCTATAGCGGTGCCCCATATGCCTGCGGCCGAACTCCAAAAAAAAACTCAATTAAAAGAGAATTTAGATTTCAGTTCAGTGCATTGAAATTCTTTAGCATCGGAAATTTTATCAAAATAAGAGTACTCCTTCCTATCTTGTTTCGCCATTGTATGGAATCGAATCACTGCGCCAAGGGAAGGGACCCGCCATGGTATTGCCGGCGCGCCGCGGCGGTCAAAGCCTCACATAGACAATGATGATCGAGAAAAAAGCAAACATTTCTGCCGCCACAAAGTAACAGTGCTCGTATATTTTCCTCATCGCAATCACTCAGCGAAATCATTCACTTCGATTTCCAGCAAATCGTATTAAAACTGTTGAACCGAAGATGATAAATGAAATATCAATATAACCACAAACCATGTCGATGCTTTATAGAAAACAAAAAACTTACACTCGTTTGCATGCAGCCGCAATGACGATTGCAAAATCGGCTGGAAAATGTAATAAATTTTCTATGAAAGATTCTATAAAAGACTAGCATGACAGAATTTGCCGAGTCATCGGCGGGATTCACCACAACAGAGGCGCAACAACGAAAAATGAAATGCTGTAGCAGCCCAGGCAAATATAAGCTACTGACCTCACACACACACACACGTACACACACACAACACACATTGGAGCAGCAACACTTACTGGCGCATTGCCCCAAGGCAGTTGACTACGCCCGCCACTGCAACTTGCACCATTCCATTAGCATTTTACTGCCGATATTACTATTATTATTGAAACTTTCTGGCGATTTTTATGCGACGTTTTTGGGCGACGTTTTCAGAACAGCCGAGCAGAGCAGAGCATATCTGTAAATACTGTACACTGCACTTTGACATTGTTACAATGACCTCGAAATGAACCATGCTTCATTTCGATACGAGTTTTATTGAATAAGCATATAAAATGGTCGACTGCGCAGTCATAATAGCAAATACAGCCAAACCAACAACAACAACCACAACAGCCACAAGAACAAAAAGAAAAGTGCCAACCGAGAAACGTTCCCAAATAGTATATTTATAAGAATAGTGGAATGTGTAACCACATAAGTACAGCTTGGAGTGGCTGGTCAAAAGCTGATTGAATGCTTTGGTGTGCGTGTAAAACTTTCAGCTTCTTGGCAAAAGGGGAAATTAGTATGCAGCAGTAGTAGTGCAAGTAATGATAGCAACACATATCCGGAAATTTACTTGTGTAGATGACTCGAGAAGTTTTGTGAAAAATATTTTATTTGGCCAGTACTATCAACAAGAAGGCGAAATACTTTGTCAGATAAGTATCTATATATAATTTATAGATATGGTAATAAAAGTGAATTATTTGAAATTCGAATTTAGAATCTACAAAGCAAAGGCGTGCACAGATCGACTCATTTTTAAATGAAAATATCGACAAATATTTTGTATCTAAATAGAAATTTGTTGTTGCTTTGACATCTCTAGAAGATGTGAGCAAATGAGTTTTCATTAGTTCATTCTCCAAACATTTGATTTTTAATTTTTTGACTGGTCTGAAGCATTGGTCTGGGCCCGGCATTAGTCACAGACGTACACATTTATTCAATAGTCGTGTCTGTCTACGCCGTACCACCCTGCAACGATAAGCCGCTACACAGTGGTGTGAAGAGGTTTTTGGCTTAGCTAAAGCTGACAACCTCTTAGTTTTAAATATATGTAGATATCGATAAACGTTGAAGCTGGGGTCGGACTTTGGAGTCGCCACCGTCTTGCACTCCCGATGTAAGCCCCGATCGTAAAAGACCTGCAAGTAAAGGAAGTGAAGATTGAAGAATGCAGGGATTTGGAGATTAGCCAGCAAACCATTACCCGAAAGACGATTCCCAAGTAGTCCGACCCCAGCCCCCATCTCTTAAAACTGTGTGATCTTAAAATAAGTCGTGAAAGAAAGAAGCAAATAAAGTGGATGAAAAGTGCATATATTGCACATAACCTACAAGTGTTTTTTTTGTGTTGAGCTTTCTCCCTACAAGCGATTCTATTCGCAGCCCCGTCCGCTAGCTAAAGACTACAGACCTCAAGGGCTAATCCTTGTGGTCATCCCGGACCAGCAAGGATTTCGCCAAAATCAGTGTCCATACGAAAGGCTTCAAAAAAGCAGCCAAGGTTCATTTAAAGTAAATTCCATATTTTATACTTCAAAAAATTATGAATACTTCTTTAAATTATGAGACATATGTAAAAAGCCTTCAACAACAGAGACACACCAAACTATTCAGCCCCAAGGCGGCAGATTTTGAACTCATTACTTTCAAATTTTTAAAAGAGAACCCTTGCCCTCAACGATACCCCAAATGTATACATTTGACAGTCCAACTATAAAAATTGTGTTAGCGAAAAAGCAGCTTACTTCCATTTGCTTTTCTGCTGGTTTTCACTTACTTTCTTTCTGCTGAATTGCTCAAAGTTTACCACTAATGCAAATGTCTGTATAGAAAGAGAGAAGTAGAAGAATGCTTAGTGCAAAGTTTACAAGTCACTTTGAAGTGGCATGCAACTGCACAAAGCATAAAGGGCACCTTTTACGCTTTATGAGGCAAACTGTATTTGATAAAAGGAATTGAGAAAGGAGCGCCAGAGTGGAGGGTAAAAGCTGCAGGTGAGAAACCGTGATTGCATTATGCTATTATCCGCTTGAACTACTATGAAAAGGAGTGAAGGTTGTCAAACTTGAAGTGAGGGTTCGTATATCTCCGCGTTATTTCTAATACTTGGAAAATTGGTGTTATTTTTGTTCACTTTTTGTATGGCATCGAAGCAGAGTGCCATGTTGACATTATTATTATTTCAAATTTGATCATAGCGTTTTAACAACACGAAAATGTGCGAGGACATTTTTGGTTCTGAAATTTATTTGTACACCCAATTATGTTTTTAAACTGTCTTTTTTTATACGGTTTTTATTTAACACGGTCCAGAAAAAAAATGTATTCCGTTTTTATACGATTTCATTCGAATTAAAAAAAGCTATTCGACTGAATTCCCCTTTCTACTTTATTTTTTACAGGGTTGAAGGATATGGAACTAATCCCCTTATTTCATTGTACATATGTACCTCCCTGTTTTTTTTAAACGGTTTTTACGGGATTTTGTCTGGAACGTATCTACCGTGTACAAACAGAATTGGGTGTGTTTCCATTTTGAGATATACCGATTGAGAAAAAGGGCTGATGCTTCGATCAGCCTACGTAACTTTCTCACTAAATCGTAACAAATACAGATTAAAGTCATGCTTTTAGGCAACACATGGCAACTCGAAAGTGTATCGGTCTTTCTGTCTCATCGGTTTTGCCTTACTCAACCAAACCGCGTTACATTATCTAACCTGAACATAAAATGACAGCTTCTGCTATTTGTTAGCACACTTCTTGCCCAACTGTCATAGCCACCTTATGCCAGGAAGTTCCTCAATATTTGCTGGAAGCATATAAAGTTCGTTTAACATGCAAAAGTCAAATTAAATTCTGTTCGAGCTTTACAAACTTTACCTTTTTCACTGTACAATAAAAGTGAAATCTCTTCCTCTGTCATTTCGTTAAATTGTAGGCACTGTTGGCACTAGGTGTGTCTCTCTAATTGCATGCCTTTGATATGTTAATATTGCAACATGAACTTGTCCAAATATAAAAGTGAAAATTTAATTCCAGTTCATTACTGTCGAAAAACGTTTGTAAAAATAACCGCTTAATTGAGTTTGCATTTAAGCATTTTTTTTCCCTACAGGCGAAAAAGGAATTTTCAATGCTTAATGTGCACAGACCCAAGGCTAAATTACACATACACATATACACATCTACTTCCGCACAAGCATACACGCAAACACGTAGATAATGCTTCGGCGGCCCTTATGCAATGCGCCAAAATTAGGCTACTTCCAGACCCAAAAAAGGTCAAATGTGCTGTGACAGATGTCATTTATAAATCCTCGCAGATTACAGCCATAAATCCCTAATCTGTTTGTTGTTGCTGCTGTTCTCGTTCTCATTGTTGTTGCGGTTGGACTTTCAACAAATTCACTGCGCTCCGTTTCACTTTCACACGAAACGGCTGCGCAAACAGGACGAAGAAGATTACGGTATCTTGAACACATCCCGCCAGACTGGCCAAAATGTATTAAGTGTTAAAATATGACAAGCGGCCGTTGCCTCCGCTCGTCAAAGCACATTATACACTGCATGCTTTGGTGTTGTTGGTGCACGGCTGAACTTGCTCCAAAGTCCCTTCCTGTGCAGCGCAAGAGCCAGTTGCTTAGTAATTTTTTGCCAATTTTTTCGACACGGAAATGCTGCTAACTTATTCGCTTCGTTATTTTGAAAGCGAAAGGGTGAGCATTGTTTGGCGAAGGCGAAGGTCGTTTGTGCCTTTTTGGAGAAATTGGGTGAATACTAGTAGGTAGCGGTGAATCAGGACACTGTTTATGCCATGTATTGCCAGCTCTTCATTCTCATACAGAAGGAAACGTATTCTTTTCGAAATTCCAAAATTACGTTAAATATGCAAATATATGCTGAAAATTTTATCTAATGAGGCAACATAAAATTTTGAAAAATAGCTATCATTTGTCAAAAATGACGTCAAATCAAACGTATAAACCTAAGCAACTATTGCAAACTTTTCAGGCTTAAATTGAAATAAGAGGGTGAACGACATAAAAATATAAACCTCACAAAAGTTCACCTCACCTGTTGCTGACATTAAAAGTAGTATAAGCCAAAAACTATGCAACAGTCATTTGAATGCTTTTTCTTACAAAATTCAGCGTTCCCGACTCACATGTCAAGGAATTTATATCTTTAATGGTGCCGAGATTTTCGGCGTAGTAATAAATTCGGTAGAGATCTGCGCTATATTTTCCTTAAAAATGGCTTCATACATTTGCATTGCCTGCATTATTTTCCACAACGCACATCCGCTTCAAGATACTTTCAATTGCTTCGTGAATAATTCAAAAGCATTTCGTTGGCCATGAAATTTGTTGTATTTAAATTATATATTAGCAAAACAAGCATCGTTCATAATTACTGCATATCCTTATTCTGCACCATGTTTAAAAGTTTGTTTTTACAAAATATAAGTTCAAGGTTGCAACTTTTTGGAAGTGGGTGTGCGACGTTTTCTACACGAATATGTAGAAAGGTATATATATATGTAAAATGCATTAATACGGCCAACTTTTATGCACACACAAGTAGTTTAAACTGCGACACAATGCTCCCCTTCTAACTGGCATGTTGGAACACCTTGCGATGCCGGGGACTATAATTATCGCTTAATCAACCCCAAACTTTCATGGTCACTTGAGTAAGTTACTAACTTGTACAATGCTGCTTACGGATAAGTGTTTAGTATAAGTGATTCTAAGCATTTGGGTGTTTTAGCATCTGAATAATTAAGAGGGATGCAAAACGAGACTCGAATTTTTTACTGCACTCGCGTTGTATGCAAACCTTAATATTAGCTGCTTAAGCCGAAGTCTCTGATTCAGAATTTGGATTACATTCCGCGATAAGAGGCAGAAAATCTACAAACCCACAAGCCATAAAAATTTCATTTAAATTTTCTGAAGCTTATATTATCCTTCTGAATATCCTTTTATACTTAACTAAAAAAAAATTGTTCTATAAAGTTGTATGCACAATACAAAACAATTATAATAATAGATTATTATCCTTTACCAATTAACGGAGTTCTGAAGACATGTATGCAAATAGTTCCCATTTTGGAAAATTTAAATAGAATTGAAGAAAAAACAAGTAAGCAAGCATCAGTGGTGGGCGGACCATGCCCATTTTTTGTTTGACATAGACGATCGACCCCTTAACTTTAATACCAAGAATAATTCTTTTTCATGAGTATTTAGACAAATTATAGCCATTTGACCGAAACAATTTCGTGGTAGTGGGACCTACAGGCCTATGGTGGGCGCGTACTTCAATCGATTCGGCTAAGCTTAGAATTTGAACTAGGGTAAGGTTAACTGCGACAATGTACCAAATTTGGTTCACATCGCACAACTCCTTCTTTCTCTATTGCGGTCACGGACAACCGTAAATCAACTCAAAAAGTGATTCTGATCATTTCTACATACTTATGTCTATACCTAGGTTGGCTCCTTTAATGCGTTACAATGTTCACACCTTAGGTGTAGGGGTGTAGGGTATAAACATATCTACCTAGTATCGAAACTCAGATGCTTATATTATGCGAAAAAAATTCTTTAAAATTATAACGAAATTCGCAAAAAATCCCAGCGAATGAAGAAGAACAGGAAACATAACCGTAACTATTTAAATTTTTTTTAAACTTGCTGATCGAAGTATAAATTATTAAAAATAACACAAGGAGATTCCAAACAGCCCTAATTATGACCACACTATACGAGCTCGGTAATCCGAGCACCAGACAATCCATATATCCACTACTTCATAGCTCGTATTTCGAAGTGATTTAAGCTCCAATCTTCTAAATGGGACCTGCAATCAACTATTCGGGTTAACCAGCGCATGCCGTACTACATCTTCTGCATAAATGTACATATATAAAAGGCGTATCACCCTCATTTTTCTACACGTCAAGAAAAAGTAATGCCTGAACTGAAATTTCAATTTGTATCACAATTTCAATATAAATCGGGTCGGGTCATTTACTTGTTTTTTTCTAAATACTATTTCTTTCTATGAAATAATCTATAAGTCTTCATTCTGCTTTATATTTTTTGAGCCTTTCTTAAATTGAATATATATATATTTTTATTCGCATTTTATTCGCATTTGACTAAATGTGAACCACTTTCATCGAAAGTGTCCACTTGTTTTTTATGAAAACGATTAATTTCAGTAATACCAACAAATTTCGACATACCACGATTGCGTTTTATCAGATTCGTAATATCAAATATACAAATCCCTTCGGGCGTGACATTCTTAGTAGCAACATAGCATATCTAGATTACAATATATTGTATTGAGAGTTGGAATCGAGTCTCCTTGTCAGCGCGGCCTGAAAGACCCATTGTGACAGTTCTCATGTATGTACATATACATATGTATGTAGTATAAAGATCCTTACGGAAGCGTAGCTTCAAGATAATTTTCTTTGCGACTCTGTTCACTTGCATGTTTATACATAGTAGCGAAGCTATACCTTACTTATGGAACAGAAACATACAAATATCTGCAATTTAGTTACTTTAGTATCCGATGTGAACATTTTCCATTTTTTTAAACTTCGAATACTCAAATGTCCTGACTGTTCTATAATTCAACCCAACCGGATAAACGAATATCATCTGAAGTTATTTTGTGTGCATGCATTTTTAAATAAAGTGTGGAAAAAAACAGAACTAGCTTCAAACCGTCAAAGTTACGGCCGTCAACATACATACATATTTTCAAAAAATATATATTTGAAATAATTATATCCCAAAGAAATTAACATGCCTATAAAAAGTTAATTTTTATATGAACTTTATTACTACTATATATGGATTGTATTGTATGGAAGTACATAAGTATTCAAGGGTTTTTTCAGGTTTATAATTTTCAGTCACTCGCTTTTGTCGTAGGTATAATTTTTCAGGTATAATTTTAGGATTACGCTTACACTCAAATTGTGAGCCTGAAACTATGCAGCAGTTCTATAAATGCTCTCTTCTATTAATATCGAGCGTTCACGAATCACATGCCATATAAATTACGTATGGTGATGATAATTAGGTTGACATATGAATACAACAAAATTGTAAAAAGAGGAAATAATTCGCAGGGCTTTTTTATAAACGAACTCTCATGAAATTAAGCACGCAGTTTTCTTTTTTAGTACGAACAACATACAGAAGTTCATCAACTATCTGAACTACAATGCTAGCAAATTAGTAAGTTCAAAATTTTTCCCAATTCAAAATACACTTTTCAGAAGTAGTTTTGTTTAAAGCACTTTTTGTTCTCTGTTAGGACAGAGTTTAATTTAAATTTTATATCTATTGCGCACTTTCACTATTTAACGTCTCGTTTTATTTTGGTTTTTTCTTAGATTTTTAGATTTTTGCGCTTTCGCACGTTTGGTCGGACAAACTTTTTGTCACTTCCGCCGTCATCTTGCGCCGCATTGTCAACGTCTTTTGCAACTGTCGGCGAATTCGCTCGATAAGAAATGGTGCGGCCGCTGCGATGGCTTCTCGGCTGAGGCACGCAACGCGCTGAGGGAACGTTCCTAAGTCAACATTTTTCATTTCACGATGTTGAACATTTAGCTGCATGTGTTTGTTGTTGCACGAACGACCCCAGACAAAAGAAAGGGCAACAACAACAACAATGACAAGTGATAGCAGCGGCAGCAATCGCCACTTAAAGGAAATTACAAAAGTGTTGCTTGTCGCTGTTGTATCAATGTCAGGGTAACACTTGTACTGGCCATCCTGCAACACACACACACACACACACACACACATCCCCACATAAATGTAGACTGGAAGGTGGCGCAAAATGATGACTAAACGGACAGCGAGCGCACCAAAGGAATGGTGGTCAACTGCGGCTGGTTGTACTCGTAATGGCCAAAGAATAAACTCATAAATTGCAGACACCCAAACTAGAAACGATAAAAAACAACAACAATAATTGCTGCGTTTTTGTATTGTGCGTGTGCAAGCACAAAAAACCTGGACTAGAAAGTGAGTAACCGACAGCTTTTGAAGATTATGAAATGAACGTGGGATAAAGGTAAAGGATACAAAAAATTATACTATTGTATTATAAATATTCAAAAATCGAAAAAATTACACTCAACTTCATAACTTAATTTCTTTATTCCGGCATCTAATATATAAAAATGAATGTTTGTCTGTCTGTCTGTTTGTCTGTCTGTCTGTCTGTCTGTCTGTCTGTCTGTCTGTCTGTCTGTTTGTCTGTCTGTCTGTCCGGCTATACAAAGCTACACGCGTTGACCGATTTCAGCCAAACTTTATACCAATATTGTTGAAGAGGGCGTGGCACCTCCCATACAACTTAAATATTTGATTTGGCATATCTTCAAAACTACAAGTCACGCAGCATTTCAATTCCGTACGCAGGTTTCTCTTGGCTGCGTTGTCACACTGTTAAATTTTATGGGCGTAGGAAAAGGGGCGTGGCACTTTTCAAGCAATTACACATTTGGGATTAAGTTTAGAACTATACACCACACATCAATGAAACACGATAGGAACTTACTACATATCCATGTCCTTCAACTCGGAAAATGGCATGGGCATTGGACAAGGGGCGTGGCACCTCCCGTACAACTTAAATATTTGATTTGGTATACCTTTAAAACTACATGTCATACAACATTAAAATTTTGTATTCTGTTAGTATTTAGTCATGCATTCACGTAAACATTTTTACATAATTTGGGTTTTATATATGTACTATATAGATTTAGGGTCATGGGACAAGGTGGCGTGGCACACCTCAAATGTATGTAAAAAATTTGGGGTCCATGAGGAGTGTAGGGGGTCGTTACTTTAATTTTCGCCTTCCACCAAAGGAGTAATCTACATACACAGATAGTTCTGTAAGGACCTACATATATGACTTCCCCGATTTAAAAAAACTTCACAAGCAAATAGAAAAGTCCTAAGCAAGGTCACTCAATATATCTTATTCCTTAAAACCACCCTGACAATACACATTTTAGTATACCACTAAAAATAATGTGGCTTTTAATAACATTTTAAAATTCCAATTTAATTGTTATTCCCCGTATGATGTGGCACTCGGGTAAAGCCGGGTAAATCAGCTAGTACAACATGAACAATATTTAAGAATATTTAAATATTTATACTAAAATATCACAATGAAATAGTTGTTGTAATATAGTACATTTAAATATGGTTATGTGACGCTTAACAAAAGTGACCTTATAAGAGTTTACTCTTTTTCCTTTTAGGAGAAGGGAATCCTAAAAAATGGCCACGCTGAAATAGAAGGAAACGAAAACGCTGATAAAGCCGCTGAAAACGAAAATCGACGTCCCTTTTATCTTTTCGATACGTGGAACGATAACTTGTTCTACCCTTCGTATAATCAGATGGTTCCAATCCAAATTCATCAGTGATATAAAATCAACAGCACTGATGAAAACAAAGCCATTTACCCGGTTCTTACACACCACAACAGATAAAACACCTTTTCAAGATTACGACTTGGACATTCTCAAGCGACACGCAGCTGTTTCCACTGCATTTGTCCGCTAGCCATACAACATATCTTAGATGAATGTACAGCTTTCAACGCAATAAGATATCAAATCCTTTATAATGTATCTCACAGCTCCATCGTAAAAAATCTATATAGCTAGTATGTATTCTTATATAGAACCAATTTACATTTACATCAATAAATTGATCATTATTTTTTGGATCAAAAACGTTCAGCGTTTACGCGTTAATCTGAAACAATTTCGTATCTGATTTCTTTTTCAATTGCTTAAAAATCTAAGAGACTGCCTCAAAATTCTCCATTGAGAAAATATTAGCTCCGAATATTTTTGAACAGCCAAAGTTTGAACAAGTTAAAGTTTCGCACTAAAAGTAAACAAAAATACTGCAAAGCGAATAGTTACACTCACAAGGTTAATAATAATTATTTAGTGAAATATTCCACTGCGTATAAACAATTTATTATGCTTCGTAATTATGGTTTTAAAAATATAAAAAAAGTTTTGGCTTGATTTCTTTCATTTGGATTCTGATTTCACTTTCGAGGTTTATCAAAAATTAAATTAATTTCTTTACTTTGCCTATCATATGGTTAGATACTTTTCATCCCCGCAAATTGGTAAGCGCATTTCAGATTTTATCTTCGAATTGACTTTGATATAATATTTTTGCCATGACTGGAAGTAGCTCTTGCTATTACTACTCCTTGGCGGCTGACCAAGACCAAGCTCTCTTAGAAATTTGCTTTGCTTATTTTGTTTGTCAATTTTTTCAAGTTTTACCAAACGTGCTTTGAAACATACGACCAACCGTGTTTTTGGGTGTATCATTGTATGCCACATTTGCGATGGCTGGCGCAACTATTTGCATGTACCAACATTTGCCAAAATCCACTTGAATCTACGAAGCAGGTATACATACCAACACACCTTTTCGTGCACTCACACATACACACACACACATTGCCAATAGATTTACGCCGCCCCTGTAAATACAGTATAATGACCTGCTATTCATTTTCATCTACTCTTTCTTTACTTTTGCGACTTCCTCTGACCCGCCAATTCGCATCTCCTTCTCATTAAGTTGTTGTAGGTAATTACTCAATTACCTTTTGGCTTAACACTTATTATAAGTATTCTAAGCATGCGCTTGTGTGCGTGAGCGTCTAATCGTCCTTCCGCCTCATTCGTCATTTATGGCGTTCGCTGTTCAATATTCAATGTTCAATTCACCCAACCCAGGTTTATCCTTTCTATTGCCCGTGCTCGTTGTATTTGTAAAAACCCATCTGTATTGGTGTGTGTGTGTGCGTATGTATGTGTGTGCTGTTGTCATTTATGCGAACGTGTCCCTGGCGACAAGTTCGCCAAAGCTGCGCAATTTCCTTGCCTTTTAGTCCTCGGCGAAGCAGAAATGTCAAGCGATAAAGGCGAAGAAAAAGGAAAAGAAGCAAAAGGTAGAAGAAGAGCGAGCAAAAGAGGCTTCATTGAAAATTGTCTCTTAAGCCAATGCCAATTATAATTTCAGCTACCATTATTGGTTTTTATGCAGCCGGCACAAAGGTCGCTCTGAGAGGGGATGGGG
This sequence comes from Neria commutata, assembly GCA_963457695.1. NCBI lineage: Eukaryota > Metazoa > Arthropoda > Insecta > Diptera > Micropezidae > Neria > Neria commutata. The sequence goes on along the minus strand of OY735247.1, from coordinate 19,008,628 downwards.
CACGTGGAATAGACACACACTTGTATGCTATTGAGAAGATACGACCTTAGGCGTAAGCCGCGATGTTTTAAATGCTTGAAATTGTTTTCGTCGACTATTTTTAAATGTTTGTGGGCTAAATACATCGTTAGCGGCAGCTGAAATGCTCGGCTGTTAGTTAGTTAGTATGAATATAAGCAGTGTTCAACTTTTAATTAAGCATAAATAAGTATAGCGTAACTGCGAAGGCAGGGATTAGGCTTGTTTATGAGCCGTCCCTATCGTTTGCAATTGTTTACCATGCTTGAGAGTGCTTTTACTAATTAGATTATTGGAATGTCTGGCGGCAGTTCGTTTCAAGTTGGTCTGCTGTCTATTATTTTATTGCTCACGCTGCCGGGCCAACAAGTGTTCGAGCTGCTCCGTATCTGACAACTAGGTTTCGGAAAGTTAATATCATCATCCTATTTCCATCCTTTTAAATCGTTTGTAAATAAAAACATAAAACCATTCTCTGTAGTGGAATCTCACAATTTTTCCTTTTTCTTGATTTTCTTAACCAAGGAATGTAAAAAATTTGCTCTTGATTACATTTCTTTGTAATGGAACTGCAGTTTTTTTCATTAGGAAAATTTATTAAAATGCTGTGAATTATTAATTAAATGGGATTGCTATTGCCATATGAGTATAATCGAAGTACTGAAGTTTTATAACGACACATTCTACTTATTGAAAATTCAATAAGTTTGAAAGGGAACTTGAAATAAGATCCAGAAAGAAAGTAGGGGAGAAGGGGGTACCTTCGTCTCTTTTTTTTTTGAAGGCCTACATTTCCGAAGGTAATCAATATATTTAAAAACCGATTAGACTGTTACAATACCTCATTATTTAACAATAAAATGTTATACTAAAATTTCTTTAAAAAGTTCCGTTTGTATTATTTTTTTCAAGATTAGTAAAAAAAGTCATTTCGCTGAATGTGCCCCCATGCCAGGGTAGCTACGGCATTTGGCAGGGCACTTTCAGCATTCACACTTTAAAGTACCATAAGGTGATACAAAATCTTGTTTAGACTAGATAAGACATGCTTTTGATTACATAACACGTTTTTATTATTTTTGCATTAAAAAATTTAAAAAAAATCATGTTTAAGAGCTTAAAAAAATGTACTTATTGTCAAATTTTTTTTATAAATTATTTGTTATATATAATGTTAAAAGTGCAGAGATTGACCCTAATATTAATTTTGTGTGGTTACGGGAGGTTTAAGCCAGGTTCGAGGGTCTTGGAAGCTTCAACTCGATCTCGATTTTTAGTACCTGTGAAGTTATATTGACGAATGTGCCCCATGAAAAAAAGACGAGTTCACCCTGGTGTCACTTTTTTTCCTTTTTATAAGCTTTATATTAACTTCAAATCAGGTATGTATGTCGTCAAATCTAGTAATCAATTTTTCACCCACTTCCCGACTACTTAGAGATCTGAAACTTTGCATACATGCCTAATCTAGAGCCCAATACATGAATCAATAAATTTTATGGGCGTAGGACAAGGGGCGTGGCACTTTTCAATCAACTCCACATTTGGGTATTACTTTAGAACTATATATCATACATAAATGAAACTCGGTAGGAACTTACTACATATCAATATCCTTCTACTGAGAAAATAAGGGGGAACTGGATAAGGGGGCATGGCACCCCCCATACAAACAAAATTTTTGATCTCGATTAGCTTTGGAACTAAAGGTCGTGCAGCATTGAAATTTCGTATGCAGTCGCCTCTTGGATGTGTCGTCCCACTGGTAAAATTTTATGGGCGTAGGTTAAGGGGGCGTGGCACCCCCCATATAAACCAAATTTTTGATCTCGATTAGCTTTGGAACTAAAGGTCGTGCAGCATTGAAATTTCGTATGCAGTCGCCTCTTGGATGTGTTGTCCCACTGGTAAAATTTTATGGGCGTAGGATGAGGGGGCGTGGCACCCCCATACAAACAAAATTTTTGATCTCGATTAGCTTTGGAACTAAAGGTCGTGCAGCATTGAAATTTCGTATGCAGTCGCCTCTTGGATGTGTCGTCCCACTGGTAAAATTTTATGGGCGTAGGATAAGGGGGCGTGGCACCCCCCATATAAACCAAATTTTTGATCTCGATTTGCTTTGGAACTAAAGGTCGTGCTGCATTGAAATTTCGTACGCAGTCGCCTCTTGGATGTGTCGTCCCATTGGTAAAATTTTATGGGCGTAGGATAAGGGGGCGTGGCACCCCCCATACAAACAAAATTTTTGATCTCGATTTCCTTTGGAACTAAAGGTCGTGCAGCATTGAAATTTCGTATGCAGTCGCGTCTTGGATATGTCGTCCCACTGGTAAAATTGTATGGGCGTAGGATAAGGGGCGTGGCACTTTTTTTATCAACTCCAGATTCGTGTATAACTTTAGAACTACACATCACACATCAATGAAACTCGGTAGGAACTTACTACATATCCATATCCTTCTACTGAGAAAATAAGGCGGGCACTGGATAAGGGGGCATGGGACCCCCATACAAACAAAATTTTTGATCTCGATTAGCTTTGGAACTAAAGGTCGTGCAGCATTGAAATTTCGTATGCAGTTGCCTCTTGGATGTGTCGTCCCACTGGTAAAATTTTATGGGCGTAGGACAGGGGGCGTGGCACTTTTCAAGCAACTACACACTTGGGCTTCAGTCTATAATTATAGGTACACCACACATCAATGAAAAACGATAGGAACTTACTTGCCGCGCCCTGCTGGCAAAATAGCAACAACTCACCGCGTCACAAATATGCCACGAATATTAGGGTCGATCACAGCCGTATTATTTGTTAAATTGAGGATATGACATCTGACGATAGGAAACACTGTGAATACCCTAAATATTGTGTACTGCTCTGCAAGTTTTAAATTCTTTTTGTGAAAAATTTCAGAGCTCTAAAATTGAATTTATGGAAGACTAAAAAGTAGAAAATAAAATTATATAAAAAAAAAACTTTTTAAAAATAAGCTTTAATTTATTTAATGTACTAAAAAGTAGAAAATAAATGGTTTTTAAGTCACCTGTATCTTACTATCAATAAAAGCTTGTGCGCTCAATATCCATATTCAAAATATCTTTCATTACTAGAATCTATTTGCAAAAAATTATTTAAATAAAATATTGTGGTAACTGTTTGACAAATATTGAACACATGAGCGCCCCAAGCTTTTATGGATAGTAAGATACAGGTGACTTAAAAACCATTTATTTTCTACTTTTTAGTACATTAAATAAATTAAAGCTTATTTTTAAAGTTTTTTTTTATATAATTTTATTTTTTACTTCTAATTTCAGTGCTTTATTTTCACTTAATACACTTGTATTTAGAAAATAAAGTTATACTAATACAATTTTGTTCGAAATAATGGTATAAATACAGCACAAACTTCTTACGTTACTGGCCTGAATATTCGGGAACGAAGCGCGAAAACACAAAATCAAATGTAACTTTATCAGCTGTTCAGATAGAGATGGCAAACTTTGTGAGGAATGTTTATGCTAGTTATGGGTTAGTTTTTACTAATAAACAGTTAGGTCCGATGAATCCTTCATACCGAAATCGCCTTTGACGAATGTGCCCCCTCTCCGCTACTCGTTTTTTTCGGAATCCAAACTCATACCCGAACTGAGAAAATAAATACGAAAGTATTTCTTATTGTTACTTTATGAACAGAAGAAGAGACTGATTTGGAATGGGTATATCTGCTAAAAAGCAAAAGAAAATTAAAGGCAATCGATATAATTGTTTCAAATATTTTCTTGAACCAGAATACGAACTTAGCGGAAGATTTGTATCAAAGGTTTTATAAAAATACTATTTGACTTTGTAGAGGAACACCTTTGACTCTGGCGAAACATTGACAAATTTCTATATTCTCTTTTAAATTTAAAGTATTCTACTTTTGGTTTATAATGAACTTTTGTTACACTACAACTACAACTTTATTCTACGACCCTAATCGAATGAGATTAACAAATTTTAATTGCATGGCGGAGAATATTCTCAGGGAGTTGCCAATTCTTCACGAGAGGTGACGTAGCGCAATTACATAATTTGGAAAAATTTTCTTGTTGGTCTTTTAGAAGAGGCTGCTGGTGATCAATCCATCAAACTCTCGCATAGGAGACCGGGCACTTATCCGCTTAGATACTGTGTTGCGAGGTAATATTTTTAGTGCAGCTTAATGGGACCTTCAATTTTTTCTGTAGTCCAACCCGAATGAGTTAAAACGTGTTATCAAGTCAGAGAGTGCTATCGTAGAAATGCTAATTCCACACGAAATATCACGTCAAATATTGAGAAAAAACATCTTCAAAGCATTGCTCTTTAGCCAGATTGAACTGGTTCCTGGATCTGACTGGCGAGGACCTTCCGCATTAGAGACTGAGCATTTGTACACTGAATCGATTTCATAGGAATTTTAAATTTTTAAATTTTTACGCAATGAAATTGGAAATATGATTGCGAATCAGATTCCTCTGCTCTTAATATAGCATATCTGATTTCGTTATGTTCTGTTTTAAAAACAACATTTTACTTTAGGCGTCATTTCTAAAGCAAAAAAAAATATAACAAGTCCAACTCCAAATTGTACGTCCTTCTTCTAGAATCTCTACGCCGGATCCGCTTTAGTCAATTGAATGTATTCCGATAGCGTTGCAAAATATAGTTCTACTACTTAACATACCTGTAGACATTGCTCCCTACCATATGAGGCTACTAACGTGTAACCCAAGAAAACATACTTTAATGTTTATGCTACGTAATGCTTGAAGGGGGCACAGAGAAAGATTTCATAATTTCTGGCTATAATGGTCCATACTACAATTGCGTCGTAGCCAAGTAAAGGAGACATAAAGTAATTTGCCGTTTTGCTTATTAACGGCACTGCTTGAGGTTGTTATGCACAGCTGGCGCAACATCGCCGTCCACCCCCGCCCCTATTTACTTAAGTTGACCGCGTATGGTTAAGTGGAATTTGCAGGATTTCATTGAATAATATCAGAGCCAGCAAATATTTAAGAGCTGACAATGAGAGCGGAAAATCATTGCCTCTAAGCAGTTTCATGCAAAGAATTTAGTATTTCAGCCACGGCGGAGTGGGGTGCTAGTTTCAGAAAGCCAAACTCGGTCAGCAGCCGTTACTTCCAAGCTGAAGCTATGGAGAAAATTTGATGAAGAACTCATGAGATTAACTGTTGGCCACGCCTCTGGCTTCATTAACAAACTTTAGTTGGCTTTTCTTTGCATTTCGCTGTGCACGTCCAAAGTTCATTTTGGAATATTTAAAATTAAATGAAAGTGCTGGGGTGTGTGAGTACCTTAACTTTTATGTATCGTCATTATGTTAAAATTTAATGCTTTTAAAACTTCGATAATAAAATTTTGCATTTTAACTATGTTACCCATACTAGGGCTCAGGAAGTTCATGCGTATGAAAAATCTCTGACTCGATTTGGTTTCCTTACGAAATAATTTTATTTAAAAAATAAACATAATTAAGAGAAAGACAAATTTTAGATAATTTTAAACGCAGCTTTTATTGCAAAAATGGGCCTAGTGCCCAGAAAATATAGAAAAATCGTGCAGATTCTTGAACAAAAGCCAAACATAGGCAATATTTTTTATATTTTTCTAATTACTCATTTAAAAGAGTAATATTTTATATTCAAGTAGAGGAAAAATGGGCGTGAATAGAACCTGCTATCCCATACGATACCCATGGTAGCGTTACAAGCTTGTTTGTTTTCTGTTGGTAGCTTTTCTTCCTTGCCAGAGTTTTAAATTGTGCCTAATGGACAGCCGGACAGCCTCCATGGCAGACCGCAAAATGGTTTCGATTCGATAAAAATCTCGGCTGCTCCTTTTCTAGCTAGTTGGTCTGCCATTTCGTTTCCAGTATAACCACTATGAGCTGGAACCCAGATGTAACCTCTTCATGCAGAGGATTTTACTCAAAGCGCTCGGAAATTATTATATTATTGCTAAGCGCCAATTGAGTGACTCTTACCAACACACCTGCACTCAGACTCGTGCTGGTAACGACGTGCTGTGAGTGTGGTTGTGTTAATTAATTAACTGTATGCGACATTGAACATGAAATGCCAAACAACAGCAACAATAATTAAACAACAACAAGTCACGCGTAAGTGAATAATAACCACAATTGAATTACGCTGGCTGCTCGAGTATAAAACGAGGTATGCATAATATTAAATGAAAAAGTTATAATACATAATTGGAGAATGGAAAGGGAAGCAAAGCAAAAGAAAAAGGAGCAATACTGCTGTGGAGGAATTGCGTGCAGGACGTTGCAGCTTGAGCGGCATATTGTCACAATAAATGAATTGAGCCTGAGTAGACGCACGCACATGCACACGTACAGAAGTTTTTCAAGGACCGACCAGTAAGAAAAAGACAAACCAGAAGGCAGTCTGGTGAACAGAGTGTAATGGCAGAGAGGCAGACAGGCACGCATAGAGCTAGACAAAAGAGTCAACAGGCAAAGTGTCCAAGTTAACAAGATTGAACTTTCGAGAGTAAGGACACGTTCAGTTTCATATGTATGTATGTATGTATGCATGTATGCATGCATGTGTTAGCGACTGAAATTTTAGCAATTCAAATTTATAAAACTGAAGCATTAATAATGTCTGCAAAAATTTGAAAACGTTGTTAAGAAAAGGGTCAACAATATATTTTCGCTTCAAATGGCAAAAATGCGAATTTATGAATGAGAGCAATCAACCAAAAGAACTGCAAAACTTACACATTTGCATGTATTTGCATGCGCTAACAAGTATACATATGTATGTGCATTTGTCTGTGCATGTTAGTATACATGGAGCTTCTAACAATTTGAAAGCTTTTAGCCGGACCTAAATACAAATTTTATAAATTGTAATTTAATAAGCTTCAAGTTGCAAGTGAAACATGTAACAAGTGCAGTGAATGCAATCGCACTACGGCAGGTTCTTGCATTAGTGAAGCAAGGACTAAAAGAAATGTAAATAGCAACAGAGCAAATTTTAAAAAACTTTCAAGCTTTTCAACTTCAATTTATCACAGCTTCAGCAACTTTTTAATTAAGCAATAACAAAGAGAAAATTTTTGGACTTATTTATATTGAAAATTCATTCATTAATCCTCAAAAATGTGAAATTCATTTTTCGTTTGGGTCAAATGTAACACTAAGAACACAAAATCATATTTCTCAAAATGAAAAATTATGAGCATAATTATCTTTTTCTTAAATTGTGACATAGAAAAATTGAAAATTTCATCAAAATCAAACCAGTGAAACTTTAGATGGTGTTGGTAATATCTGACGATGGCAGCAGGATTGCATCAGTTAAGGAACGGTATCAAATTTGGCGCTAGAACTAATGATGATAAGAAAATATCTGAGTTCCAACCAAATTCCTCCGATTTTAATGCAATTTATTGAAAAAAAAGTAGCATAGATACTTTGCTTTATAAATAATATAAGGCATTTCAGTGAGGTGTAGCTCATTGAAAGGGGATAAAATAGAGTTGTTCATGCAAAACCCGTAGCCATGTTGAATTTAAATGCAGTTGGCAACCGGAGCCATGTTTCAGCTACGACTTGAAAATAACTTGAACTTTGCAGTCAACTGGCCCGGACACATTTGAATGCAATTTATGGCGAGTCAAGTCAATGGTAATTTGACTGCCGTAGTAGCTTCATATTATAAGAGAATCTTTATAGTGAATATAAATCAAAATAGCCCGCAAGCCTGATTCCCCCCCCCCCCCCCCCGTCCCCCTTCTTACAAGGCTTTCAAGTGCTGCCCGCTTACCCAGGACACTCCAGACCTCAACAAGACAAGTCGGTGAGTTCTCGCATTTCCAAGATCCTTAGGTCACAATGTCTTGCTCCAATTTTTTGGTATTATTTTTATTAGACTATTTTAAATAAGTGTAGCTTATCCATCATAAGTGGCACAATTAAATTTCAGTTTGCTTTACAGACGCTTCAATTATTGAATCAGTGTGTACATGGAGGCGTATGAGCAACGCAAACAAAATAATCCCTCTTGTATGCAAGCATGTACTCGTATAATTTTAACGAATTTAATGTACACATTGGCACTGCACAAGTAAAATTTCATTATTTCCAACGTCGAGGTGGCATCGATCAAATTCAAAGCTGCCACAGGAATGCGATAAGCAATGCTCATGCACAACCAAAGCTTGGACGGAAATTCCCAGATTTAAACTCAAACTCAAGATATTCTTTTTATTGAATTATGCTTATTACACAAGAATCCATTAAATGACATGCTAAAGCAATTTTTTCGTGGCGTCTCTTTTTGTCGTGTTGGCTTATCTTAAGCCAGACACCCAAGCAACACGCATACCCATGCAAAATGCCATGCCGCTACACATATATATAAACATATATATTTGCACAAAACAAGTATGAGCGCGTGCGCGTGTGTGCATGTGTGTGTGCGAGCCATTGAAATACAATGCCGGCAATTCATAGATAAGCAATTTATCAAAATTTACCCAAAAAAGTCCAAGGCAATAAATATCGTAATTTTTGTCGCTTAAAACGTCTCTGGCGCTTCCATCGCTGTGTGCTTTTTGCTGCCACACGTGTATATATACATACATATGTATACATATATACACATAGCTCAGTATTACTTTAAGTTGTAGAACATTTGTTTTAGAAGAAAAATGTTAACGTCCCTTGTGGGAGGGGGCAGCGCATCGGCAGGTGATGACAAAATTGATTTTGGAACATGGGAGAAATCAATGTAAAATAATTCGCAATGTCATTGTGTTGATGGAGAATTGATAATGATTGGCAGTATTACGTGCGTTTCGAAGAAATATCCTATTATTTTTTCTGCTGTTAAATTGTTTACTTCACACCAGTGCAGTTAGATTAGATTTTCACGAAAATTGCCTTATGCCATTCTGCTGAAGAGTCTTATTCTTTCGTGGTTCCTTAAAGTAACAGCTGAATATTTTATATAAATTGATATTTTTCCTGAATTATTTGTTATATTAACAACTCTGCAAAGAAGAATTCATAGGAACAAATATGCTTTCATTCGGGAATAAATGGAAAAAGGTTGCTCTGTCTACATCCAGCCAGACAAGCCCATCCAAGCCAGTGTTGAGAGACAATCTAGTCGTTGATGGACGCTTTGACCATGAATGTTTCTGGCAACGGCCACAGAAAGTGATCTTGCGAACATAAGCTGGCAATTTCAATGGACTCTTAATTTCCGGGTACTTCCTAGGATTCTTTCAAAGTAATGTATTTAAATACTGTGAATTGTAATCCTACTAGTCATACTATACATGAGAGCTCTACTGCATATACATACATACATACATACATATACATGATTAAGTTTATGTAAATGAAGTATTTTAAAGAAATATCCCATGATTGTGCATCAGACGCGCTCATTAATAAAATCTGGCTAATCTCAGGCACTTCCCTTAATTTTTAAAATGTGCACGCCTACTTTTCTCTATCTCGTTGTCAGCTTTCTTTAGTCCTTGCGCAGCATAATGCCACACAAAGCACTCTTATTATACACTCATAGCACTGCGGTAAACTGGCCTGTGTACTTTCCCTCTCCCACCAAACAATTAAAATTAATCAAATCAATTTGAGCTGCTGCCTGTCTGCTGGCAAAGATTACCTCCACTTCGCAGACATGCGAGCACATTATAGATTGCGTTGCTCCATGGCGGCATATGTGCTCAATATGACTTGGGTTGTATTGAAATATCCTTAAATTGTTTTTTCTTTGCTGTGAAATTTGGAAATGTGCGATGTAAAAATTATTCCGTTGAACAGCTTCGTAGCTCTTACTGAGCTTTTGTCAACATTTCATGGAAAGAGTGGCAGTGGCAGAGAAATTAACTTGCTGCAAATAATTGAAGACATAAATAAAATGTCAGCAGACACATACGAGCATTTAACTAATTGTGATATATGTATGTATGTATGTGTGTAGTGAGGTCCTTAATGTGCTCATTCAAGTGCAAATCGATAGCTCTTTTGAGTGTTATTTACAAGAAACTTGCCAGCGAAACAGAAATTTCGTTAGCGATTCGACAAAAAGGATGCACATAGATTTATATACATAGGTATTTATCTGCCTAGGGAAGATGCATGAAAAATATTTGAATCAGCTTGCTTTGATTTTTGCTTGGAAACTATAAAAGCGGATATAGTGTGGCAGTTATTTAACAATTTTGAAACATGCAATTCGAATTGGAAAACTTTTCTTTGACAAGTGCTTATAGCTAGAAATTAGTGAAACCGAGAACGAGAGCCGAGAACGTCTTGAGTAAGGAAGTAGGTAGTTAAGAAACAGTCAATAAACACTCGATATGCAATACCGAGTACATATATTTCTGGCTAAGGATTCTTCATACTCGATTAGTAAAATATACGAATGAACCGAATGAGAAACTTTTCGTCTATTAAAAGAGGTTTCAGGTATTTCATTAATGGATGCATTCGAGCATTCACTTACAGAAAGTCGATTAGTTGAATATCGTTAATGTAAAAACTCTCTTTAACTTTTATGTTTTGACAATTTAAATTAAATACAATTTTTTTAAGTTTATCAAGTTTTATAATATCGGTTGTAAAACTTTGTTAGAAACTCTGGCAATTAATAAGTGTTTAATAATTTCAGTTAGAGGATCTATATACAATATTAAGAAAAATAAAAAGCTAAATTTTTATAAGAAAAGAAAATAGGCATAAAGCAACAGTTTTGAAAAAATGGTATGATCTTCAAATTTCACTAGTTTATATAACTACACTATACATTAAATAAGTTGTTATGTATGAGCAATGCCTCTAAATTTAATCATCATCAAGCTTTGTAGTCGAAATTAGAGCTCTAAGCATTTATATTAATTAAAACGTGCTGCATCCAAAAATTAAATAGGAATCGCTCTTTTAAAATTTATGGAATGGATATAAAAATTTAAGATTTATACAAGATTATGATTTTCGGCAGATTAAATATTAGAAAGAATAGTTTTTATTTTATTATAGTTTAATTTAAGATTTAACGAAAATATATATCAATTATAGCTACTAGTAGCTCTTTTGAATAAGTAGCAATACATTCGAAAGATGCTGTAGTGAAAATTCTGAATTCCGACAGAAAGTTGCCTCCATTTTAAAATTTCCATCACTTTCGGTGTTCACTAAAAAAGCTTCTAACAAGATGCTCAAAATGAGATTACAGCCAATATAAAAAAATCGCAAGCTGAATTCAAAAATTATTTTTATTATTATTTATTTAAAAAGGGTAATACAATTACAATTTTTAAAACTAGATTAGTAGCACTGGCAGCTAAGGCCTTCGGCTAGTTAAATTCAAAAAGAAATTTCAAACTTAGTGTAACCGAATGTTGAATACAACGCGTCTACACACTGGCCCAAAAAGGAAGAAAGTTGAACAACTTTCAACTTTTGCTGCAGACATTTTGCGCTGACAGCTCATCTACAGCTCAAATACACACTCCGTGGTTGCCATCAGTGTGAAATAAAATTGTGGTAGCTGAATATATTTTTATGTTGTACTTATTTCAATCAATATTAGGTTTAAACGATATATACACAATATTAAAAGTTAATATAGCTATAAACTTGGGTCGAAATATGTTCTGTAAACTATTTAAGAATGTTTACTGGTCAAGTTGTAAATTGCCGAAATGAGGTAACTCTTTTTGGAGCGCACGCATACTGTGCAGTGGAACAGCTCAAGTGCGCTTCAAATTTTTGCGCTTACGCACTTGCGCAATGGTGCGCACGCACGCACCATTAGAACTCCGCAATTAAGCAGTTATGGTTTGTGACCACAGATATATGCAAATTAGTTATCTTCGCCTTGCTGGTCGTCCTTCCGCGTCGTCAGGCTCGGCAAAAAAATGAAAGTTATGTTGGGGGAGCGACTGGCTCTCCTTAGTTACTGGCCTTGTGGCGCAGCAATGAAACAAATCAATTGATATTTTAACGGCTGTTGCCGGAGTGATTTATTCATGAAGCGGTGCTTCCGAGTAGAGCTAAAATCAAACTGACTTAAAAATATTTCCCAAATTAAGCTAGCTGTGCAATCCAGTGCTGCCGCGGAGTCGCCGTCGCTGCCCCAAGAGCGCCTCGTGCATGGTGTCGGATAACCGTCGCTGCTGGCAACGTAATTGCGACACATCCGCCGCGCGCATGACTCCGGCCATCGGCCTCGAAGAAATGCTGGATCAGCAGATGCCGGGAGTCAGTGGTTAACTTGCATACGTTCTCTGGTCATGAGGGAATGATTTTCGACATTTGGACCTATATATTCGTAACGAACATATACAGTGTACAATAACCACAAACACTATGAGTTTGATGTAGACCGCAGGTAGCTGTGATGTTGGCAGCGCAGCGTCCTCCAGTCCGGTGGTGTGATGGTTAGCACATTCGCTTAGCACGTCAATGGTTCATGGCTCAACTCCTGCGTTTCACAGACTTTAACATCAATGCTTCTACTTCAAGTAATTAGTCATTTATAAATTATTAGAATTCACACAAAAAGTCACTGATGAGGTTTTCTTACAAAAAAAAATATAGCTAATGACCTGCCCATGTGAGCAAATAATTCTAATCATTTGTTGTTGTACACTTAAAATCACGTTGTTTCAGAAAAAGAAATAGACAACTAGGTACTGTCATTTCTCTTTGGCAAGTCAGTCCGAATAAAAAACTATTTATTATAAAGAAATTACTTTTGGAAACTATGGACGTAGCACATTCTAATTATATCCCACACGATGTGATGCAGAAATATTTTTTGGGGCCGTCGGTACCTCCCTTCAAAATAAAAGAAATATACATATTTCTAAAAATATTCTTCAACTTCTTTAGTGAAAATATGTTTAAGAGCTAACAAAATGTCGAATTTAAGGTTTCTACGTTGATTCCTTCGAAATCAAAGTTGGCCTCCAAAGAGATTCCGTTTTTCCCTTTTGAGAACGAAACCCTAAAAAACGAAAACTCTAATAGTGAAATTATAAGCGAATAGTTGTGTATCAATTTATCTTAAATACACTGTGCTGCATATTTTTGCTATTTTGAATGTTGTTGTTGTAGCTGATGTTGTATTTACAGCACATTTCATTTCAATGCTATAGAAATTGAATTTACGATTTGCCTCGCAATGCTGGAAAATGTTTTATCTTGCAGTGCCAAAACACACAGCAGCATGCGATAGCTGCCTGGCTGGCACAGAACATCCTGAACATCCTGCAGCTTGCTGCATTTCTCACACCCTCACACCCTCCCTCCCTCCCTTCGCCCTTGCATTTCGAGCTGCAGCACTTATTTGCCGCAAAATAATATTTATCGTGATTGCAATCATAAATGCTGAAACAACATAAAACGTTGCGCCGCCCCCTCTGTTGTTCCGGTTGCTGTTCGTTCGATTTTGCCGTTTGATGTTGGCGAAGTGAAGCAATTTCGAGCTTTTTGCGCACATTGAATTGCATTCTTTGACAAAATACAATATTTGACTTTCGGTAATTGCCGAAATGATTTGCTTCGCAATAAAGCAAAGCAATTGTCGGTCGCTTTCGAATTGTTCGTTTGAGGAAATTGAGAGAAATAGTATTGCGATTATTTCTTCCATAATTTGGAATTGGCTTATTGGAAATTGGAAAGGCGATATTTATACTTGAGTTGCTACTGCAATATTTCTTTGCATCAGGTTATGCATTGCTAGCACTTGAAACTGGATGTGACAAATACAAATTTCTTAAAAAATGTATTTAAAATCATATTCGATGCGCATGCCAAAAAAAAGGCGAACCGCTCATTGGCACTCTCTTCATATGTTTGCACTAGTTCAACTTAGCTGTCAAAAATTTTCAGCGCAATGAAGCGCACGCATGCACCATTGGAATCGGGCCATAAGTCTGTTTTTAAATTTTTCCAAGAGAGCAGTTTTAATTTTCAAATTCTCATTGCAATATATGTAAAAGCTATTAGGGTTTTGATGGATATTTGCCGAACTACAATAAATACGAAATCGTGAAGCAGCTGTAATCGTCGTTGTAGAGATATTAGAATATTTGCTTAAATTATGCAAAGCAGTGCATCCGATGAATCTGAGGGAATTAGACTCCCAATCTATAGGCATTCAGTAAAAAGTAAATGGCCAGTAGGATTACGATTTCAAAAAAATATATACTATTTTATAAATTTTTTAGGTATCGATTGTAACAGCATCATAGATTACATAAGGCAGCTTGAATTTAAAAAAAAAATTATTCTGGCTTTTCTGAAACGAATAGCAAATTACTCTAAGCCCGAACGATTAAAAAGCTAAGTCAGTCAGCTTTCCGGGCAAATTTATACAGATTAGTAAAGCAATACTTTAATTTATTTACAACAAATCTGTCTAGTTTGTTATTTGTCTGCATGCGTGTATTCTAAAAGAAATTTCCAATCGTTGCTGTTTCTGGTTCAGTCTGTGGGGTCTACCAAAAACGTTAATAAGAAGCATTGTTGCCATGTGCCAAAATTCAAAGGAGTCTGTTAAGTTCTCCCACTGATTCACTGATTTGTCCTCGGTATTTCACAGACAACTCTGTTTAGAGTGAAAGGCCAAAAGCTGCTTCTTACCTGTTTCATTCGTCTGCCTTTCTCCATCACGCTGTCCAGATGATCCGCCTCCGCCTGCTCTAGCTCGTTATCCTCTTCGGCCTCGTCGTCGCTGTCGTCGGCGTCATCAGCCTGCTGCTTCTGCAGCTTGGTGCGTCCGCCACTGTGCACCGCACGCACTCGGTGCCCCAGCGCCACTCTACAGCTTTGTCCTCTCTCGTCACTAACCACAGAGGCCGTTGCAGTGGCGGCTGCAGTCGCTCTCGCGTCATTTACATGATTGGCGATTATATGCTTCCTCGCCATGCCCGCCCGCACAGCGGCCGCCGTGTCATTGCAACTGAACATTCCCGAATCCTTCTCCGCGGTCATCGTAGTGCTGGGAGTGAGGGGCGAGAAGAGGCTTGTTCCATCCTCCACCACCTGTTCGGTGGACGCCGTCAGATGGCTGAGATCGCTCTCGCTGCCATTGCTGCCTTTCTTATTGCGTAGTCGCCGGGGATGAGGGGGAGCGTATGAGTGAAACATTTGGGCGCCGCCGCTGGTGTTGGGCAGCACTGAGGGTATGCTGCCGCTTTGGTTGCCATATTGCGTAGCTGCGCCCGTAGAGCTCGTTGGTCCACTGAGACGTGTGGTGCGGTACATGGGACGGGAGAGGCTGCAAGTCAAAAATTAAAATTAATAAACAAATCTTTTCCAGACCTATACTTTAGTTATATAATGATGCAAAAATAAACCGAACAAAAAGTTAAGCACAGATTTTTACCAAATAAGAGAAGCAAACGGCCTTTTCCTACAAACGTAAATCGTCTTAAAGACGAACGAAACTCGTTTTCGTTTATGTTATGATCTTGGCTCATTCGTACTATAACTAATTGTAACTTAAGCCAACTTGGGTTAGTTTAGAAAAAAACACAAGTGGTTGACAATACATACATACGTTGACAACTTAATACAATTCTGTAAAATTACTATAAATTGAGAAGTAAGTTTGTCGGATTATGACGTCATTCTTGCTGTATTATCTAATAGCAATATTTTATTTAATTTCAAGTCTGAAAAAAGCTCTCTCTTTCTGCCAGTACATAACTCAAAAACCTGTAGGGACAGCTCTCAGAATTTTCTATGTTAAGAGACCTCTCGTACAGACAGTTCCCCTCGTAAAATGTTATACTAATAATTAATATGTAATTTAATTATTAAATCTATCAAATCAAATATCAAATCTACAATATCAAATTTTTTTGATTATATTTGGATTCCGCACACAATTTTAAATGGGAAAATATAAATTTTTCTCAACGATATACTACTAGTATGATTAGTACAATATTTACTATTTTGCTTTAAGAAGACGACATCGACTTGAGCTAAGCAAGCGGAAAGACACGAGTTATTTATAAGTTTCCCTACTTTAAGAATATTTATATACGATTTTCTTATCGGTCGGATCAAAAGTTGATTTTGTCAAAATGTGTTATATTTGATGAGAAATCAATTAAAAATATTTGGAAAAGGCAAAAGGCAACAGCTGTCTATTTCTGCTTGAGTCAAAGGAGCTAAGTTGTACAACAACAATTATAAGAATAACTGCTTCCATGGGCTGATTTTACTAACTGTAAGAAAAGTCTCTGGAAAAAACTTAAAAGTAAATCAAGTGAAAATAGTAAATTGCTTTTGAAATAAATTCTGTTGATTACTCGTCTGATATATGTATGTACATATTCTGGAAGCTAATTGTAACGTAGAGGCTATTAAAATGTAAATCTTACAATTTCTCACAAAAAGAGCTTTCTGCATTTACAGACATTGCATGGCAATTAATTTTCATATTGTTATGTAGTGAAATGTATTGAATTTAAGCTTAAAATAAAATTTAATTGGAAAAGGGTTGCCAATATTTCAATGTCACTCACTTGTATCCATATTTGGGTGATTCGCTTTCATTGCGACGTCTAGAGGACATCATAGCATTCGGCCGATCTCCGCGGGCAGCTGCCATCATATACGTCCACATGGTGATTCATAACATGCACGGCAGAGAAGCCAACGCGCCGAGAAGTATGCAAAGCCTTTAAGCAACCAGATAGCGACGGAACCAATTTGTAGCAGCGGCGGGGACGCAAGGGCAGAAGACAAGCGTCGCCGTTGACTACACGTGCACGCAATTTGGCACAGATACTGGAAAGCTGTGTGGAATCTTCTTTTCTTAATCTGGCCACGGCCGGGAATCAACCAAAGCCGCATTGATTGATTGACCGCTGGATCAGCTCAACGTACCGCAGTGCGGGACATGCCGCAGTCGGTGGCACCACAAAAAGAAGCACGCTATGCGCGGTAGTGTAAGCGTTCGCAAATTGACAAATGGCTTCAGTTTTTTACAGCGCTGCGTTGCTTACGATTATAGTATATACACTACGTTCGTTAGAGCGTTAGAGTGAGCGAGTGTGTGTGCCGATGCACATGCTGACGAAATTTAAAGCGGTTATTTTCACTGTGCACTTGAAGATTTCAAGGCCAACCAACGCCGGCACAGTGAACCATGAAAATCCTACGGTCACTCTCTGCCGTGCTGCTCGCCTCTCTTCGCGCTCTCTACATGCATATCACATGTATGCATGTATGCATGTATGTATGTGGAGTAGTAGTAGTATACTTTACGGTGTTCTCCTCTGTATTGTTGTTTGTTTTTGTTTTTGTTTTAGTTTTTGTTTTGCGATTCAATGGCACTTCCGCCACGTTAAGCCAATGTAATTTAGAGCCGATTGCTGGAATTGACTCTGAAAGAAAAAAAGGAAAGGACCAAACTTAATTTCGGGAATGCATTTTAATTACTGTCAAGAACATTTATTTGAATGAATGGCTTGAAATATGCGCAACTTCTGCATATCGCTGCTTTCAAAGTGGATAAATGCTCGATCGCTGAAGCGTGGAGTCGCTGAACCGACTCATAGTACTATCTAAAAAAAAGCTTAATAAAAAGCTTTCCGTTCGAACACGTCGGTCGAATATATGTGTCTGAAAATAGAAGGTGCGCAAAGAAGTTAACGGAAGAAAGATAGGCATAGTCACCTTTTGCTCTATTTACACAGGGTGGACCACATAAAATATATTTTTGTTTCAAAGGGGTAAATGTTGAAATTACAATTTTTCCTGTACCCAGGGAGTATGAGCGGGAAACTTTAAAATCTAAAATGAGCCACAGTAGTTTCGTAATTAAAGTACAAATGGTGACTGCAGAGATCTTTCTTATTTTCAATAGTCTTGACAATTGTTTTTTGCAGGTTTGTCGTTCCAGCTCATACAAATGCTCATACATTGAATAAAAAATGTGTTTGAGAAATTCAGACTTGAACAAAGACGATTCGAGCTGAATAAGGCGAAAGTGCATTAAATAGTCATACATACATACATACTTGTCATAAAAGGACAAGTCTATCATATCCAATATATGTTTTATAACTACCTTGTGAATTGCAAAGGTTCTACAAGTCTCACTCTGGCGAGAAATCAATGCAATCTATTGCATTATATAAGCAACTCCAAAGGGACAGAACTCACTATTGCACTCAAATTGTAATGACTGAGCAGCAGTTGGAAGGAAAGTCTCGAAATTGCATGATTGAAGCAAAATTGCTTAAGGCTTCTTTCCTTTTTATACATATGCGACTGCGACACTCGCATACCCACACACAAACAGACAAATAGATTACATGTCTTCATCGTTGCATAGCGAAACAAAAACCAGTGCAACGCTGCCACCTTTTTATTTATTACACCTATTTTGACAAAAATTATATGTTTGAAAAAATGGAATAAAATTATAAAATAAGATAGATAGGAACCGAATTGCGAAAAGTTCAAATGAAATTGTAAATATTTATATTTTGCGGAGAAATTAATATAGCCGAGGACGGAGAATGAATTGAGGCAAATATGCGAAAAGTTAAAATATGCTACTAATAATTAATAATTGATTGGCAAAACAGCCCGTGTAGGCTTACGCCTACTTTCTCGCATTAACTTGTGTTTTCTTGTCATATTTTTCACAAATTAACGGGACCTACATTAACCGAATCCAAACGGGTTTGAGAAGCTTTTCATGGCAAAGAATATTCTCGAAGAATTGACAATTCATCGCGAGAAGTGGCGCCGCGCAAAGAAACAATTCGAAAACAAAAGCTCATTTTATTATATGTTATGATGCCCGGCTGAGAGTTGAACCGAGGCGACTCCGCATCAGCGACCAAGCACTTAAACCACTGAGCCACCGCGGCGCTACTAGGTGAAAAATTTTAAGTGAGGGCGATTTCACAAAGATCGGTGCGACACTGGTTGGTTGCAGTTACTTGGAGTTTGGAATTCCTCGTAGCAGAGCAAAACTCTGAGAGGATGAGTGACGGACCACAAAAAGAGTAGAAATGCAATAAAAGAAAATTAGTCAAAGTAGTTTTGTACTCATTTGAAAATTATAGAATTAAGGCTCAGTTATTATTGACGTAACGTATTTTTTTATATTACGTAAATATCTCAAAAATGCCTATTTCGATTGTGATTTCTGCATTACGATACGTCAAGAGCGAACGCATGTATAGAGCTCGGGTAAAGTAGGTTTTGTCTGCAATACGAAAATATACGATACGTCAATAGTAACTGAGCCTTTACAGTTGAGGATTTGTCGAATTGTGCTTATTAACATTTTTCGTCCTCTTTTGGTTTCCGCAATTAAAAGGATTGCACTCGAGAAAACTGTTTGATTGTATTTTATTTAAATTTTACAATAAGTAACTAGAATTAAATAGACTTGAATCTGTTTAAACTTTTATTAATAAAGTTTTGGTGTGGATTCCTAATAACGAGAGCACACTTGATCTTGTGCATTCCACTCCTATATGCATGATTTTTTCGTGGTGCTCAAAGTGTTTTTGTTTCTTTTTTTTCTTTAAAGGCAACCTTAAAAATTGCGAAAGATGGGAAAAGGTAAAAATAATCATTTTGAAATAAATCTTTTATTTCTCGTTGGCAGCGCTGCTCTACAGTCAGCTCAGCAGCAACAATAATGCAGTGGCAGCAAGCAACTGCCACATTTTCAGCAAAGCTCGCCACTTCCTTTCGATGCGCTTGTCTGCAAGGTACTTCTGTTGCTAGCATGACTCATGCAACAATTCAGCGACTACGAGCCAAACCTTAAAGCAATGGGACGCAGCAGTTATCGCCGTCTCTGTCTAACGTTCTAATGTCTGTGTGCATTTTTAATTCCCCTTTGATTAGTCATTTGCAATTTCGCGGCATAAAGTTCAGTATGTATTTCGTATGCCAACCCAGCCGAAGATGCCCTCGCCGCATCCTGTGAGTACATGCGGGAATTGTCCTGGCAGACTGCATTCAGCTCTTCACTTTTTCTTTGCCACTTTTCATATTATAGTATGCGTCTGCGTCTTCGTCTTAGTCGCGTTAATGCATTTTAGTGCTGAGCGCGCAAAACTTTCCAGTCTTAATGTCTGCACTAGTGGCTGAAACTATGGCCAATAGCAGTTTCTATTTTAAGACCTTTTGCAGACATTTCGCAGTTGTGGGATGATAGTAAAAATAATTGGAAATTGCTTTTATCGATCTAGCTTGCATTGCAATTTATTTTATTTTTGGTTTTCTCTAGCATTCGTCTTTTGTTGGAAAAAACTATTTTTAAAGCATGTTTATAATAATGATGGAAACATTTGAAAGATATATCTAAGGACTGCGTTTGGAAAAATTTTCCATCACAAAATTCAAAAAATTTCCTGAACTAGCAGTCCGATTTTAAAGATGAAACCCAATTTCCAAAAAATTTATTGGATAAAATGTAGGCGAGTATTTCTTCAAACGCAGTCCTTATGGGAAAGTAACACTTCGAATAGTCATAGAGTTCATGGAAAATAACTTGAAATACATTTGTCAGATCAACTGCTGGAAGCGCTGTAAGACTTTTCCAGTTATCAATCTGAATTATTAAGCAAAATGCATTTTGATATACAAATATATTATATATTGGGAAATAGGAACACATCGTTCGAAATTTGTTAATATGGCAACGGTTTGAATCATTCTGAATTTAAAAATCGTTACTCCAATGCAGAAATTCGTTTCAATCTTATTAATGTGTGAACAAATTTCATTTTGTTAAGGTAGCGGCGTACAATTTTTGCTGTTGTTAAAAGTGTCTAAAAAGAAAAAAATAAGTGTCGAAAAAATAACAATTCGCCGAGGCATAGAGAAAAATGGTGTGTTCATTTTGATTGCTAACGCTTCCGGCGAGGAATCTTTTGCTTTAGGAGACCAAGCTTTTAAGCACTGATCCACGTCGGACGTTGGTATCAATAGTGGAAACGGGTTTGTAGAAGAGAAAATTCCCCATTTGATGGATTGGTATGTCGAGAAGCTGAATATGTTAAAAAATCATATTTTCTGAAACTTGAATGTCGGAGCTTAGGAGCTACGTGAGAGTATAAAATTATATATACAATATATGAAAGTATGTTCCCACTTATGTGAGTAAACAGAAGGACATTTCTTGTAGGCAGCTGTTTCTACACAGGCTATGGAAAGCATCATAATAATCTATTGAAAGACTCTTCAAAAATTCAAAAAACTGTGCCAAAAAAAACCCGTTTTTGGAGCAAAGTTGCGAAACAGGAAGTAGAAGAAATCCATCCAGAGCTGGAACTAGTTCTAGTGTTAAATAGATATTTGACATATCAGTATGAATTATATAAAAAGCACACAAAAATTGCAGCGAAGCTTCTTTAAGAACGTAGGTATCGATAGCTAATACTTATATACTGATGCTCATATGGTATACAAATATTTGTCATGTCAGCCGCGCCCACATGTGATCCACTTTTAAAAGCAAATGCCGCAAAATGACGAAACTGAAAAATGATTGAAAGAAATCTGCCTACTCGAGGGATTTATGAAAAGCTTCGACTGCTTCAATGTGATTACTGTCATATGTCAGTCTGCACGACCCACTCGCAGCAGCTTGCGGCCGATCAGCTGCCGCCGCAGCGCTCTTCTTACGTTAACAACACATAAGCCCGCATGACAACAACTCCAGCGCCTTACACAAGACAAAGTACTCCGGCCCACCCGCCCGCCCGCCGCAAGCTTTTCAACGAATTGTTATTAAAGGAAAATTTCAAATCGATTACGTTGCAATCCCAACAACCTGCTGCTCCCCTCCGGATGCCTTTTGACTTTGTAGCTCCGGCGACGGATATGCTGGCAGCCAGCATGGAGCGCTGCTAATGCCTGAAAATGTGTGCAAGAATTAACAGCTCCGCAGGCAGTGTTGTTGTAGTTCAATTTTGCCAACAAATTGCTCATTACCCCGCACCACGGCGCCCAGTCATTTGGCTGGCGTGTATTCCAGGCGACCCGGCGAAAACGCACGCACATGTGCGAGTGACAATTGTATGTGCATATGTGCTTGAGTGTGTGTGTGTGTGGCTGAAAGCCAGCGGCTATGCCACGCTTTCACAATCATTTCTGCGATGCTTTGTGCCTCTTTTGTGATTGCGAGTTTATTTTTAGCGGCGAGAGCACCTGCTCGATTTTTGACATTTATCAAGTGTGAACATATTTTGACATTTCACATTTCACATGCTTGAGTGAGTGAGTGAGTGAGTGAGTGCGTGAGTGAGTGAGTGAGTGAGCGTAATTGAACGCGAGTGCAAACTTTTGATTGGCCCTAACTGAGCGCTCTTAGAGAAGTGCATTGACATTGACCTTGTGTTTCAATCCCTTGACAAGCTGGCACTTGGCTTCAATTTTTCAGCTGTCATAATTTTTGCAATTCAATGCCTCAAATTTGCGCATCCAACTGTCAACAACAGTTAAATTACATTGCAGCAATCACAGAACACACTCTAAGAAAATTATTTGCTTAGCGAAAACTTTGTCAGCATTTCTTTTTTATATAATCACCACATTTTTATTTATCTCTACATATCATTATTGATTACAATATTTGTTGTATTGGTGTTTTTGTATGATTTTAAACACGATAAAACCCATTAACAGGGGCTCAACAGAGTATGCTATTCATAATAGGCATCACATCATAATGATAATTTTTTATCTTCTTTTGTGATAATTTTTTTCTAACATACATTTTAAATTTATTTACAAATCTATTTCGATGAGTGCATAGTGGATACTTTAACAACAGCGGCAGAAGAGCAATTAAAACGCAATTACAACAAACGTATTTACAATGAACGTCCAAAGCACAGCTGCACGGCAAATAACGCAAACTTCGCACAAGAGCGCACCTGAATGCCAAGGACAAAAGTCAAGTTGCAATCTCGGGCGTGACGTGGCACAACAAGGTCACACGGAACTCAAGCGTCTTAAGTTCTTAGGGTGTGAGTGCTATTTTCCCTTACTCAACATCAGCGAAGGATGGAGCCGGCATTTTTTGCGCATTCTTTAAGAAACAGCGCCCAAGAAGTTTCATCCTTAAGCACGACTCGAGTGTCATTTGACCAAATTCAAAAAAGGTAGGTAAAAGTACGAACGGAATGTTCAGCTTAATCGACAAAAAATACTTCAATTAAGAGAAATTCTAAATTTTGTGCCAATTTTCTGTTCTGTTCTATGTAATTTTTGGTTGATGCTTAGAATTATGAAATTCTCCTAATTTATAGCAGGTTATCTGAATGTAATTTTTAAAGGGATATGGGCGGAAACAAATATTTTGAGTTTGTTCCATCTGGTAACGCCACTTTCTTTCCCCCATTTAGACCATGTGCTAAATACCGTTATTATAACAAAAATTCATTTTTTTTCTAATTTTTGCCCTTTATAAAAGCTTTGTTGAAGCAATAAAACAATATGTCAAAAAGTTGGTTCCAGTTACCTTTTAAATATCAGATAAAATTTATAGAATCATAAAAGGACGAGTTTACGTACGACCGAGTGCATTAACATAACTTATTAATTTATCCAATGGCTTCTTCATAGGAAATTTTGTTTGCTTTCATATCACACTGTGCGACGCTTTGACTATGGTAAGCAACGTTCATGTCGTGCGGCAGCTGCTGCTGCTACTTTTCTTTCAATATTGCTCATGGAATGCGGATTGCGCATAATGATGCCGGTCTGTGAGTGCTACTGAATTTAGGTTTCCGGTTTCGGGGCAACAGCAAAGTTTAACTATTTAAACACTTTTGACAACCCAGCACATTTTCAAATTTTGACCCTTCGACGAACTATCAAAATTGGTGCGCCTTAGACACCTCTTGAAAATGCCGCAAAGTGTCCTTTCTGTAAATTACTTGATATTTTAATATGCACTGAGCATTTCGGCTCAGCCATGGCGAATTGTTATAAGACAAACTATGCGAGAGTGTCCAGAATACACGAGCGTTCCCCGAGTAACCCGGAGTACATGTTAGTGACAGACTGTTGCGCCTAGCGACAGAGGCCAGTCGGAAC
Source organism: Neria commutata (assembly GCA_963457695.1). NCBI lineage: Eukaryota > Metazoa > Arthropoda > Insecta > Diptera > Micropezidae > Neria > Neria commutata. The sequence goes on along the minus strand of OY735247.1, from coordinate 18,984,452 downwards.
TAACAGAGTATAGCCGGTCTGCAAGTACGAGATTTGGCTATCCTACTGACTTATATACATTTAGAAGTCAATCTGAATATTCGTTTCAATAATGAAGTCTGCTGCCTGAAGTATTGCAAGAGCATTTCATTCTTAAAGACCGAAGCATGACTGTCAAGACTGTCAGAAAAGTGCAGCAATGCTTTATTAGACTCATGTGTTCTGCATTCATCTGCGAAGAGGTGGTGACAGTCCCATCCTGACTCAAGCTGCGTGAGTTGCCGCAGTCATTTGATCTTGCACCATATTTCCATTGGTGTCATGTTTCGCGCCAGTTCCCATTTCCTTTCAACTTACAGATGGACTTAAGGACTTCCAATTGGAGAAATATGTGGGCAGATTATGCAATTTATTTAGAACAGAGCCAGTAGCTGTAGGGGAAGCTGCATATTTTCCTAAGAATGATGCAGTTACTAAGTGCCAAAAAGTTTTTGGAGCATATCAAGTGGGACTACATTTTGGAGCATTTGCAGGTTGGACTTCAATCTGGACTTTTATCTAGTCCAACTGAAATTTCCATGCGAAAACTTGCGCAATATTTCGAGAATGTATCTTTTTCTTCTAGCGTTCGTATCTGCACGTTCAAATTGAATATTCATAATTCTGCATCGTGCAGACTTTTATCTAGTCCAACTGAAATTTTCATGCGAAAACTTGCGCAACATTTCGAGAATGTATCTTTTTATTCTAGCGTTCGTATCTGCACGTTCAAATTGACTTCATTTTGAATATTCATAATTCTGCAGCGTGCAGGAACAACAATCGCTGCTGCCGTCGAAATGAGGAAAGCTCGGCGGCGACATTCGAAAATAATTGTTTAACATTCATTGACTACGAGCCGCGTTTACTACCATTGTTGTCACCCTTGTGCTTGTTGTTGCTTACGCTACTCGTATTGTTGTTGCTATAGTCGGAAGCAGTCCATTGTTCTCTAGAAAGTCGTTATACTCCCGAATGCGTAGCATAGTTCTTGCCCCGCCCTCGCCCACATTCATATATGCCATGGTTTCCGTCACATTTGCAGCTGCCTGCGTGGCTTCTTTGGCTTTCAGCCATATCTCAACGTTTTCGCTTAGTCAAAGAAATGTATTTTCCTTGCTATTGTTGCTTTGATTGTTGTTGTTGTTTTTGTTGTTGCTGTCATTGTGATTTTATTGACGTCCATTCTCTATGGTTTCCGTGCTTTCCATTTTCATTTACTGTGTTTGTATTTAGTCTTGCTGTGGTTTTTCGCATTTTGCACCTACTTCCGCTTTGCTTTTTTCTGTTCATTCATTCATGTGCTGTTGCCTTCTTGTTGTTGCTGTTGTTTTGTTTCTGTAACTGTTGATGTTTTATGCAGTTGTGGCATCTCAAATGCGAAATTCAATTACAGCTGGCAACGACATTTGAAATTGCTCGAAAGGATTTTCACTAAAGCAAATGTAAGATCTTTTTAAAATTACTTTCATTGTGGTGTTTTTTTTAGGGATAAAGAGCGAGAAGGAAATAGAGCAACACATAATATTCCGGAAAATTAAATAACTTAGGCGCAAAGTCTCAATTTAAGAAAATCTCAGAAATAGTATAAAATATTTAGCTAGCAATGTCACTTAAAAAATGGAACAAAAGCGTCGCAGCAGCTGCTGCAGCGTGACATTGTACAATTGCCTGTAGCTCAAAGCTTATTTGTGGGATCTTATTTTATGAAAAGATGCACGGACTTGATCTGAGCTGGTTTATTACTAAACCATACAAAAATATTTGAAAGAATTTGTGTATGGAACTGTTTGAATTTTAGCGGAATAATATTCAAAGAGTTTTTATTGTTGAGTGACTAATTAGCATTAGGACAAATTTTTTATATAAAAACTTTGTCTAAATTTTTTCATAATTCACGGTGAACCAAAAAACTTTGACGTCATGTTCCAAAATTTTTTAAATTGAATTTTAAAATTTTTCTGGGAATAGATTTTTTTAAATTAGTTAACGTTTTTGTAACATTCTCCTTTAGCCTTTTTATAATGCTGTCCGGATATGGCAATATCGACAGGTTTTGCGGCTAGCTCAGGCTGTCAGGGGTGGTCTGTTCGACCCGCCATATCCGCTCAGAGGAGTACAAAAAAAGAAAGAGTACGAAGAAAGAAAGATTGATAGAATTTCGACTACAAATCAATATAGTCGTTCCGATTCGAAATTGAACGGAAACTTTCTGCTCCATTTGAACAAGGCACAAGGCACTTATTTTCGGTGATAATATATTTGTATGCTCAAATCAGCGCAGTGCGAAAAGGAGCCATGTTGACTAATAAGAAAGCATTTTATAATAACTTTCTAACAAAAATGATATTTGCTTCAAAAAATTTTATATTTTATATGATGCACAGATGCGCTACTTCCTCAGCTTTTTCAATTAATACAGTACATCAACTAACACAGTTAGTTTTTAAACTCAGCAAGCATAATTATAAGCTTCACGTAGGAATGCTTTGATGTAAGCCCTTTTTTTTATGAAGCAAAATAATTTTCGACATTTTGGCTGAAAGCAGCACCCTTTCGATACTCGAAAAAAGTACATACAATTATCGATACAGCACCGACAGCAATTAACATAACCACAAACACAACACGGCGTATGAGTAACAAAAATTTGCTTGCATAACAATCTGCGGTTAATTGCACATAAATGCCAAAAGAGAAAGTGGCATTAAAAAGTAACGATAAAGTAAAGCTAACCATAAAAAAGCTTTTAATTACGCAATCAAGTACAACACGCATGCAGATTTTACCTCTGCAATTCCGTTGTCAATGATTTGCCTTTGACGAAATTGCTCATACGCCGCGTAGGCCCATGGCAAAAAGCACGTAACAACAGCAAACAACTGAAATTATTATAAATTACTTTCGTTTGTGCGCAATAAATTTGCAAATTAACAACAATAGCAAAAACAACAAACCGTACAACTACACAAACGCAAACTACAATGCACTAAGCAAGCACATTTTATCAAAATCACTTTCGTTATCTGCGAGATTCGCTGTAGTTGAAGTTGATTAATGGATATTGGGTTGTGAATTTTTGTGAAATTTCGCCAAGCGCGCATTTGCCATAAATATCAGTCGAGCGCTTGTGTGCACGCGCTCTTCTGCTGGGCAGAAAGCAGACAGTTTTTGGCTGAGTAGTAAGTGAGAATAAGAAGGAGCAAGGGAGTGGGTTTGAATGTGAGTGCTGTCGGGCCATTAGTGGCAAGGGCTGATATGCCAAAGTGCTGCTTTGATCGAATTGTTCGTTTGCAGCTGTTTAAGGCTTTGGTGGCACTTTTGTGGGCTTAAGTTTTGAAGGCTGCTTTTTGAGCAGGGCTCAGAGCGTGTCATGTGACAGCTTGTATATAGCTAAACTAAATAGTGCAACTGTTCTCTGTATACACAGCAAACATCTTCCATCTGCTCCTCCATACACTCTCCACTACTTAAATTTGATTCAATAATTTCAAATGCACGCAACTTTCATCTCACATTTTGTGTGTATTTCATCTATGCCATTATCGCTGCTGTCATCTTTACAGTCAAGCTTAAGGGGTAGCTTATACATATGTATATTTTCAGTCGACAAAGCCGCGATGTCTCGACAAGAATCTACAACGCGTTCCTTGCTGCCTTGCCAGCTATTTATGTAATTTCCCTGGAGCATTTGTTTGCAAAATATTTTGAAATATTTATGGCTGACATTTTGTATATTTATATGTGTTTGTATATGTGTGTGAATGCGTTTGTTGATAAAGCGAAAGTTTGAAAGCGCGCATAGCCAAAATTTTCTAAAAATAACTGCCATTAGACAGAGAAAGCATTTGACAAGTCTAATTGCAATTACTTTTACTACCATATTGACGAAGGTAAAGAAAATCTCAATTGTTGTTGGGGCCTTCCCATATAAAAGAGACAACAGCTGGTGCTCAAATCAATGAATGCGTTTGACAGAGCAGTTGCGTCATTATGAATTGTATTGAGAAGTTTTCGGCCGAGCAATTTGGCCAGGTTCAGCCAGCCGGACGGACGAACTTTGCAAGAGAACTTATGAACTATTCTTATACTCCAATGTCGATTTTTTTGTCAAATAAAAGAACTTATTTATATACAGAGCAAGCCGCCTTACACGTTATCGGCAAATATCTCGAAAGTACTCATCAATGGAAAGTCAATCTAAAGATATATTCTCTCGAAAGAGATGATCGATCAATGCTTAAATTTACCTCATCTCCCCCAGGGGGATGAATTTTTAGCTGAAAACCTTCATTTTTTATAACAAATTCGGTTTGCTAGGATTTTGTTTCCGCACTTGAATACCTTGCATGTATGCCAGATTGAAATAAATTTATTTTGGTAATTTATTGTCACGCAATGCAACAGAACAAGAAAACAAACAATCTTTGATATTTTAATTTCCTGAGCATACTACGAAGTAAATTGGAATACATGCAGAAAATCGAAAGACATATTTTTTATAAATCATTTGAAATTAAAGCTGACAATGCACACAAGACATTTATCACAATTCAAAAGGAACGGATATTGCGCAGAAAAAACCCAATGAAATGACGGAAATTGATTGCAATCGAAGCTGCAAGAGAACAGCTGCAATAGCGACAGACTGCAGAGACATCGTGCGAGCAAAAAGCAGGGCATAGCAACGAGACATCAGGAAGAAATACAGCAGGAAGGAAAGAACAGCCAATGGCATGCGGCATGCCTAACGATGCAATGCATTGCACTCAAATGCCAGCGACTGTATTAGAAAAATGAGATCTAGCAAGTGTGGGGACACGCCCGATGCTGAATGTAGCAAATTGCGAATTGAGCTATGCAGCAAGCATAATGCCGATACATAAATCAAGCGACAGTATGACAATAATCATATGACCCACTGCAATATTTCATAGTTTGACAGGAAAGCGGAAAATTTCCAGCATGTTTGCTATTGCGCTAGAGGCAACAAATAAGCCATTATTAGGTATTTTTAAATGTAATTTATATGCAAATTGTATCTGACGAATTTTCGACCTGGCATTATATTGAATTTTTTCAATTTGAATGTACAAAAAATTAGACAAATCGAAAAAGCAAATATTCTTGAGTTGTTTGTAAATGAAAGGAGTTTTGTTTGGTTGTATTCTAAATCTAGGTTAAATGGGTATTTGCTGAAAAGAAGACTCTTTCACATAGTGAAGACCGAATGTAATATATCTCATTCATGACTAAGCTCGAGATCAGCTAATTTACCTTATTGCCACAGATTCGAAACTTTAACTGCTTTTACCACTTAAAAAAAACAGCGCAATTACGAAATTACGGCAACCCTAATTGCATGCCAGCATTCCAAATGGGCCGAGGATTGCTTCTAAACTTTTTAATTAAAGCCAAATTACATTAATCTGTCTGTGTGCCGGTGAATCTGCGTGTCTGTGCATCTGTGTGTTTTGTGCATTTGTATTCGTTGTTGTTGTTCTCTTTATTCTGAGTGTCATGCCGTTAGTGTCAATTTGTTGTCTACTCGAATATAAACTCACTTACGCGCATGCATTTCAATTGCAATTTAGATTAGATAGAAGGTGGAGTAGGCTTAGGAGTATATGGGATCTTACAGGAGAAATGTATGTATATATGGAAGCCTGGGCAAAGGAAATCCTGTGCTCCAAAATGAAGTGCATGCTAATAAAACTTGCTTCAGGCAAGATAATCTTCTTTGCATTAATTGTTATTTCATTCATATTTAACATTTTTGGGGAAATATTTCTGTAGTATTTGTTTTACTTTATGGGAAGTGATGCCTTTTCAAAGAATCTTATGAATATTTTAATTCGGCAACCAAATTTTCATGCCAAATTTTATTGAAATATTATAAAAAGTTTCAGTGAATAAAATGGGGCATGTAGAACGACAAATAAACATATTATCAACATATTCATATGATTAAATTGTCCTTAATCATTCGTGTATATTCATATATTTGCCTATTCCTCTATCCTCTTAAATATATATGGCTGAATTCTCGCTGGTGGTGAAATCTCTATGAACTACCAGCTGTAAGCAGAATGCGTTCAAGATGGATGCTGGTGTCAAACGAATACTTTTCAAATGAATTCGTTTGCTCGCACATCTTAATCGAATCTATAAAACCGCTATTGATTTGAATTTTCCGCAAAAGGATCAACTCACGGATTCCTTTGAACACTTGAATTGGTAGCATTTTGAAGGCGCTGGAGGAAGGACTTTAAGTGGGTGAAGGAGCGAAGAAATGAGGCACTTGGCAGCTAAAGATTGTCTGAGGCAAAAGTCAGTATTAAGGGAAGACATAGGAAAAAATTGATTGAGCTACTTGTACAACATGGCGTATGAGTGCCATTGAAATGACCAACAAACAAATTTTATAATCTTGTAAAATGTGCTGCAGCCACTTTCCCGTCACTATTCCCCTACTCACAGACAGTCTAAAATCAACCAGCCATTTATGCAACACAATAAATTAATAGCGGCAAGTGGCAACCACAAAGAAGATCCTTTGTTACAAAACAAGCAAAAGAAAAGAAAACAATTTACAAAATAACAAGGTAAAAGGAAAAGAGCAGGAGAACTAAAAACCCCAAACGAACCCAATTGCCGACATCCTTAAATGTTATGACCGTCGGCATTTTTACTGCAGTAGTAAACCTCCTTCCTAAGGCTCTTTCGTGCCTTCATGTGACTTAGTATGTGTGTGTGTGTGTGTATGCACTTGTAGTTTAGTATAGTTTAGCCTGTGTGTGTATTTTTGGTGTTTGTTAGAAACACTTTCGACCACGTATTCCCAAGCAGTAACGTGGAAAATGTTTTAAGTGCAGCAAAGGACCAAAACAACCACCACCAACAGCCACCACCAACAGCCACCACCACACCGACCACAACAGCCACACTTATGGTAGGAAATAACAAGCGCAATTTTGTGCGCATGTATGCGCGTGTGTGTACGTGTGTATTGTGAGTAAGTGATGAAAATAGTGTGGATTATGCCCAGAGGACTCATTTGCACATTCGTTTAAGCATTATCGCCGTTGTAAATTATGTACTCAGAGATTTACTGTAGGTGTATGTGCTACTCATACATATGTGCAATGTAAATGTATGTGTTGCAGAAGATGCGAACTGTCGAACATATGAACTTATGCATAGCGCAAAATGTTAGTAGGTAAGCATTACGAGTTATTAAGTATTACAATAAAGAATAACTTTATGATATTTTCCTTTTGTTTTTTCGTCCCTTGGAATAAAGTCTACTTAATTTTTTGGATACCGTTCTGTATTTTTATATTGTATCATGTGGGGTATCGTTAAGAGGACTACGTCTGGATTCCAAAAATACTTTTTCTTTTATTTAAGGTGAGTTGGCTACGAAGATATAGCTTCAAATGACGACAAATTATCCCTCCCCCACACACCCCTCAGCATTCCTAAGTTTCTAGTTGGAACAGAGAACGTATATGTCATATCGTATATCTATAATATGATATCGTAAGACATACGTTCTTTGCCTTCTCAGTCATATGCGCTCTCTGCTTCTTTATATGGATGCTGCCTCGAATAAGATTGAAGTGTGCGCGTCCTAGATGACACTATATTTGCTTTATAGACGGACGGGCAAGGATAAGACTGATGTTCATAGAAAACAACCAAAACCAAGCAAAGGATAGACATGCAGGGATAAATTAATTTCGAACGCTAAAGAGGGTATTTCTGGCACGGAACCCTTTGTCCGCGAGTCCGGCGCGCACTTGACTGATTTTTTTAAAAGAATTAAATTTATGTAAGTAGAGAAGGTGACCTCCAATTAATTTTCTGCAATGTAAAATTTCAAATGGAGCTGCCACTTAAGCCGGATAGCACCTCTATGTGGCATTTCAATTGAACTCCCTTCGTGCTGCTGCTTATTTTACTCGAATTTTGACGAGCTAAACTTTATGCAATAGTACAATATTTACTAATAACTTCCTTCCATAAGCAAACACAAGTATTTCTAACTAAATCTGCATGAACATTGAAAAATTCAATCAGCCAAAGAGTCTAGCATTTTTCATGGCATATCAAATCTTGAAAATATCTGCCATTTCAAATGTGAAAATGTAGCTTATTTCGATATGAAATGTTGGCATTTTGCAAATGCCAGCAAATCTCTGCTCGTTCATTTGATTATTGCACCGATCTGCTGGTTCCCCTTGCTGCCTCTCCAGCTCAGTGCTCTCAAGTGTTGATAACTTATTTTAAGGGGTGCTTACATCCTTATGTGCGCATAACACGTATACATAAATATTTTATGCGTTCAAATTTTGCTTGCCAGGTCTCTTCCTTTACATCTGCTCTGCTTAGTGCTTGGCCTCTGCTGCTGTCGCTTCTGCTCATTGCTTTCTTCCGAAAGGTGAAATAAGCACAAGGTTGTAAAATGTATAACTACAAATCCAAGAGACAGTGGGTAGAAGAGCCAAAAAAAGCTGCAGATACATGTGTGAAAGTGTGTGCGTGTGTGTGAGTTTCTGAGATTTGGAGGCATGTTGCCAGGATTTTGATTATATATATATGTATATTGTATAAGCGATGAAGAGAAGGTGCTCGTATGCAACACACTCGATTGCACATATACAACAACAACAACAACATAAATTCCTGTGGTGCTAACAACAACAACAACAACAACAGCAGCAGTATTGGCACTGTCGTCGCTACTGTCGCTGCTCTTGCCAACATTCACAGCACGTCCTTAAGTAAAAGAACATCAAAGTTCCAAGTTGAATCTCCCTATTCAGAGTGTCATGGCATGTGAGTTGTATGTGTATGTGTGTATGAGCCTAGTATGTGTGAGAATGTTTGCTTTTCAACGGAATTTACAACTTATATACTTTCAATGTTTGACGTGCTACAGTCGCATGACAAATTTTGTTTAAACTTTTACACAAAAAATGTCCTTAAATTCCGTTTTGACAAATGTTTCTTTTTTTTTGTGAACCTTGTAGTTCGCCGAATGTAGGGCAACCTAGTCTAGTCATCACTACTACAATTTTGCGTTGCGGCACTTGGAGCAAGTTTAATTGAGTTTCATGTGGAAAGTTTTTCGATTTGAAGCTGGTAGCACAGGTAGCACACTAGCAGTTTCAGGTTCAGGTTATTCGAAACTGGATCAACGCCAGGAATTGTTGTTGCTGTTGGTTTTGTGTGTCTAATTTTGAGCTGTGCGGAGACAAGCTTTTGGCTAATTTCATTGTGTGGAGTGAATCTAATTTGAATTGGTGCGCAAATTAAAATTTAAATTGGTCTTCAGAGCTCAGGGGATGTGAAGAGGGAACGTGAAGTAAAAACAGAAAAGTAATTGAAGGAGAGGGAGAGATATAAAAAAACTTGTAAAGTTTTAGTGCTCCTACAGATTATCGCTTGACATGAAGTAGAAATAAAAGACGAGCGGAAGAATAAGACATGGAATTAGAATCTTCCATGGAAATGGAATGTGGTGCCCGCTCAATTTTCGCTGAATAATATGGAAATTTTTTATTGTATTTCACAGATGTTGTTTTTATTCAAGCTCCTATCTAGTCCAAGCGGGATTATGCTTACTATTCGATGGACAAACACAGAAAAGTCAATTTCTGACGTGAAGAATTCGAGGCTAATCAATAATATGGGTATAAATAGAAGTAATCTCAAAAAAATTAGGGGGAATAGGCGGCAATGCGAACAAAATCTATTTAAAATAAAGCTTATAAAAACGCTTACATGCTTCCGGCTTATACATATTTTGAGTATGTTCAAAAGCCTAAAGCTATGAAAAAAAATTTTCAGGCTTATACAGGTTTCGTTTTATGTTTCATTTCGATTTTGTTTGGCTGCCATTTTGGTTCGGATGACTTTTTAGTTGGCAATTTATATTTATACAGCAACATCGTGGCAAAAATTACGTTACTTTTTTGGTGCATAATTTTGAAACTCTGCATGCAGAACAGGAAAGATTGATGCAGTGTGGCAGAAAGTGGCTAAATGTTCGGGTACCCCTCATCGACGCCGTGCACATAATTGAGAAATTGCAAAAATGTTCGTAAAGGAGCTCGCGTTTTCGGCACGTCCAGAGGCTTATACTTGACCAACATCATATTGCATACATAATGCTTAAGACCATATAGTCAATCAACAAAATATAAATTATTAAATTATATTTTATTTAAAATTAATTTAAAAGTACTTCGGCCTGATACACAAAACGCACCCTGTACTTTTGAGTTATACTTTGAGTATTAGGTGAACATTTCTGAGTACTATTCTGGATACAGGCATATGCCTTGAACTATGCAACTAGTTTCTCAGGTTTAAAGTTAAGAGTAGCTGTCATCTTTTTCAGTTTAATAATTCTCGCTTAATCTATAACATGTTTCGATCTTTATCCTAAATTAGCTAAAAATTTTAGATTAATTTTTCATGAAAATATGTAGCCTGACGGTTGTCAGGTTAAATGTATAATAGCTAGTGTTCTAAAAAATTAAAGCATTTATAAAGCATTTTTCGTCTCACTCTCTTTTTTGCAATCCTTTGGAAAAGGCTTGAATGGAATTTTTGAAAATCTAGCTCAAAACCAGCTGCACTACATTGAAAGTTATGTCTACACCTTCTATAATCGGGGTACCAAGGTTGACACTATTTACAATCTTGATGTCCCTCGCTAGGGGGAAGCAATATTTTTCGTAAAACTCTCTGTCTTCCCTCTCGAGTGGTGATCGAAACCCAAGTCCCTTTTCCAAGTCACTCGAATTTCGATACCTATTCCGATTGACTATGGACACATATTATATTAACATTTGGCGGGTTTTTCCGACTAAGCTCTAATTAACGGTGGTCCTTCCGAGGGTGGTGGTCCTTCCGAGGGACTAAACACAACAAACACACAAGGGAATAATAAAGCAATACTTATTTGTTATAAATAATATGGCATTTTTAAGGACTATGGCACGCTGGAGAGTAGCCCAAGGTCAGGCCGTAACCTAATAACGGATTGTTTTGGTCAATAATGGAAGCAGGAAAGAATGAAAGATTTTAAAGACTAAAACATTTTGCTTATTTCTATCTTATTTATTCGTTGAAGTATTTTCGAGGAAAAGCAATAACATCGTTAATAGCCAATTGATTTGCAATTTCATTGAAAGCTCGTTTACTTCCTCCTTCTCTGCGCGAATTCAAGCAAAAAATGTAAGCATGTTGAATTAATAAATAAATAAAAGGAAAACTTGGTCAAGGACATGGACCAAAGAAATGTATAACATAGAAATGTAAATAAAAATTGAGTGCCATACACACACGCACACACTTTTGCTACTTTGACGTAAAAGTTTATGAGAAACGAAGTGTGCAACTTTGGCAGAATATCACTCATTTCGGTTTATTGCATAACCAAATCCCCGCCGTATCGAATTGAACACTGCACAAGGATAATGCTAAAAATATGTATTGACCAGCTAGCCCAGTCAAACTGCCATTTATGGCAAAGGACTTTGGCAACGTCACGGACGACAAACGAACGACGAGCAGCGACAGTGCCAAGAGCGTACCTCACAACTCTCTGATTTTTTCTAAATTTCTGTTTTATTCTTATCCCCTTCTTTCGACATAAAACACGAAAAAGTGTGTGTGTGCTTGATATGAAAGCTCATAAAATAAAAGAGGTAAAATTGTGACCAAAAATTTGGTTGACAGAACCGATTGGAAATATTTGCTTTTGCTACGAATTCTTGAAGTTCGTTCAAGTTTATTTATGAGTACGAGATGAAGCTAGCAGCAAGATTTTGCTAATATGCATATGAATTTAAACACGGAAGAAGAACCTTTACCTATTCCAAGTCTAAGGTGCACACGTGAGCTGAACCACATTAGGTTCTGAGTAAAACTTTGTTGTTTAGCCTTATAAGTGAGTGGGCAATGATGAAAGAGAAGGTGCAACAACTTGCAAACCTGCTGGCAGGCAAGGAAGTTTCGGCGTTTTTTACGCACAGAAAAAGATTTTAGATCAATACGCAACACTTTCGACTGGATATTGCACCTTCGGTTATCATCTGAGAGAAAAAGCAGAGAAAAGAAATGATATCTGCTGACTGTGCATGAAGAAAATAGAAACGGTGATGCACATTTTGCGCCAATGTTCAGCACTTCCTTAAAGCAGAGTTCGCATAATGGGGCAACAGTTCCTTGAGGAAGTTTTGGTTAAACAAGTCTCTTGCAAACATCTTCTAAAATTAACAAAAAGATATTGATATATGAGCGCGAATATGGAAGAATTCAGGAACATCTGACTAATAGATCCTTCATTGACGCAAGCGAAAGGGACACATAATTAAAGCGATCTGATTTAGAGGGTGATGATCTCCAAATAGAGGGTGATTTTAGTCGGTGAGAAATCATAATGCTGTTAAATCAAGTCTTAAGTCTGGTCCGCTGTATCTTTTGAAGCCCCCCTCCCCTCTCCACAATCTAAGCGAAAGTTGCATAACAGGCTAACGTATTGAAAACTTTAACAATATATTGTAGTTGTAAAGAACAGGATACTTCTGAATATTTGACAAGACTCTTCTATCCGAATAGTGCTATGATTTGGCATTTTAAAATTTCTTTCAGGGATTTATCTAATATTTTTGATCAATTATGTAGATAGGGTTACATCGATTTTATATTAATATTTTTATATTATGTCTTAAAATTTTTTTCAGCATAATATTTCTTATAGATGTGTAGTTTTTATTCAAAATGCTAGAACCAAAAAGCAAATCTAAGCATTTAAGAATTTGCAAAAACTCTACTGACATCACATGTTGCTATTTTGTCCTAATTTCTATGTTCTTACTAATTCAGTCCGACATCGCTTATGTTGCATACTACGCTGCTCCCATTACAGCTCCTTCAGCAGCTGTACGCGATCAAGCCAATGCAATTTGTGTTAAAAGGTGTGTACCATAATTTTTTCCCGCACTTATTCAAATATCACAACATGTTGCTGTTGCACGCTTCAGGGGCATGCTCTTATCCTGGCAACTGTAAAAAATCTTAGTAAGCAGCCGTACAAAAATTTCATATAAGAAACAAAGGACTGAACATTTTACAGTCAACAATACACAAAGACACTTTCAAAAGCTCGAAGCCAAAAAGCAACTGAAATATTTTTCATTCTTTGCATTTTTAGCGAAAGAAATTTTAAAAATTTGGCTCATGTGCCCTTGAACCAGATTTAATGAAGGTGAATGTGCGTGGAACGTGTCTTTGCTTGTTCTATTGTTAAAATTCGTTTTGACATTTTTGGGTCGGATGGAGGCACTAGTTTCCCGCTGCCACGTCTGTCTTCATGCTCTTAAAGTAAAGCAGATTTTTGTGGGCTCTACTAATGTGATTAAATACTTTCAACAAATCAGTAATATGCTTAAATTAATCATCGTCAGTTCCGCATGAACAAGATCCTCGAACAAAATATGAAAGAGTTTCTACTATAAAGACTTTAAAAATGCTGTTATCGATGCTTATTGGGCTTGCCAAGCAACTCTCGGTTGTCTTTTCTCTCTGTTCAGAAGGTCCATTCTCAGTGAATAAGTGCTCGATCCCTGATGCGTGGAGTCTCATATCATCCAAAAAAGAAAAAGAAACTTCGGTTTTTTGCGCGTGGCGCCATCTCTCGCGAGCTAGTTGACAACTGTCCGCGAGCATTAGGTTAGGCTAATCTGGCTGCCTAAAAAGGCCATGCATACACCCTGTTGGGTCCTTAGCGATACCACCAGTCCGCGACGAGCATTACTTGCCAAGAAAATAACTGATTGAGAAAATCTCGTTCGATTACGGCTGTAGAATAAATGTCTAAGTGCCATTATCATTTGCTAAAATTATACGAACACACACACGTTAATTTAAGAAAGCGGGGTCTGTTGTGCCAATTATCGATTTATTTATAGAAGGACCTACTAAATTCTTCTTATAATTGTTGTAATTTTAAACATATTTCAATTTCAGATATCTGCCTGTTATCATAACAAATAAATTCACAAAATTGCATATTGATCGGATATACATAGATGAGTGGAGTAATCTTGTTCGCAGCAAATGAAACTAGAAAACAAATGTTGGCAAAGAAAAGTTAAAATTCTTCTGTCTTCTTATTTTTCCTACACATATTTTAACAATCTCCTTAACGCATGCGCTTTTAAATGCCATTAAAATATTTTCAAGAATTTGTCATCAAACTCTGCGAAAAGATAGCGAAATCAATTAAATATTCCAATCCCAACTAGTTATAAGCGGTAACTAAACTTATTTGTATCCTTGAATTCCGTATCCCAGCAAAATTGTTTTTGTAATTTTTTCTTTTGCAAGCTGGTAAGAATATGCTAGTAGAATTATTAGAATAAATCTGATTTTCTTGGCTTTTTTGCAAATTTTAAGTTTCAATTTATAAGCGTTATGAAAAATCTAGATTCAGACAAAAACGAGAAAGTACGATTACCTCACAAAATCTTAATGTAAGTAATCTTATGAAATACTAAAAAAGCATTGCCTTTTAAATGCACATTTTGATTACGTAGTAAGATTCCGGACATATTACGTTTACTTTTACTTTTACTTATACCTGTCTGAATAAATATGGCAATGGCAATCTCAAAGTATTTGCAATCTTATTTTATTAGTCTATTTCCAAAAATATATTTTTTGGGCTCGCCCCTAAGCGGTAGGGTTGGAAGGATTATTTGTTGACAATCCAGAGAAAAAAACGCCATCACCAAAATAGCAAAATATATGCAGGGACGAAAAAGATTATTCATTATGCATATTGTGATTAACTTTCATGTTGATGAAAAAGGGAACTGCCTGAAAAAATTCAGACTCTTAAAGAAGCAATGCTGAATTACATCAATATTATTTTTCTGAGAGAAAGCCATACATATCCATATATGAAAGATACTTAAATTTTGCTCATAAATATATAGCAACATTATAATTTGATTCCATATCAATTTAACAGTTCATTGACAAGCCATTTAGATACAGCAAATGTCTGTGTTGCTCTTAAGTGACTACGTGACCACACATACATATGTATGCCGGCACTCCTCTTTGTGCGCATGTAAATTCAAAGCAACAGACCACGGCGCAGTGTGAGCTCCAATGTTATTCATGGGCTTAATGCAAATAAGGATGGCAGAAAAAATTAAACTGCTTGCGATGAAGGCGCAGAGGCCGCCTAAAATTTGCGCAGTGTGCCAGAGGAAAGGAAGACATGTTCAACGAGCGCCGCCAACAACAATAACAACTAAAGTAATGTGTGAACCCGAGAAGAGGAGTACCCACAAGATGACGAGAATTCAATTTTAATATAATTTAATGCCATCGGCACGTAGGCCATAGCCAAGGCATATAGTACAAACAAAGCACACGCACGCACGCGCACGAATACACAAACACTGCCTATGTGTTTGTTTATGCATGGGTGTGTGTGTGTGTGTGTGTCATAGTAATGAGCACATTGCGCATGTAAGTCTGCTGGCCCCTTTTCATGTCGGAAGAGTGTCAAATTACGGCAACGGCAACAATGACAACAACAACGCAAATGATAACCCTTTCGCAACATCTCAGAGCAACAAGGTAAAAAGTTCAATTGCCTCGCTATGACAATATGAGTATATACGTGTGTGTGTGTGTGTTTCGCTGCCTTGTACATATGTACATATATTCAGGTGCACATACGTATGCATACACACAAACAGACAAACAGACGGACGAACAGGCACACAAAATGCTTGAAAATTTCAACACTTTTCGCCTGTGTGCGCTGAATATAAAGAAACATCTTAGCTGATTTGTTTGCATATTTTTAGGCGTCTACAAGTCACTCGTACCCAGTAGGAACATATGTGCATAATTCTTACGATACTTTGAGAAGGAAATATAAAATTCGACTAAAATATTATCAAACTTTTTTGCTTACGATATCTTAAAAGAAAATTGTAAATATGTACCATAAATTGTATGTTGTTTGTTTTGCATGCCATCATTTAAAACACAAAAGCATTATTGAACATAAAATACCTGCCTCTAAAAAATTTAGCCCTCGCAGAGTTTTCAAAGAAAGTTTTTCAACTCACTTAAAAATAATATTCAATTATTCAGGTATATTTTTCATCAGTTGGTTTAGCAGTGCCGCTAAAGGATATATACTTAAGCCTTACAATAGGACATATTGACTAAAAGTTCTTTTGGGTTTCTCAAACGATATCACTACTTGAAAATATTGGCTTGGAAAATTTTTGGAAAATTTTCCAATTATTAAACTCGAAAGAAACCATTAAGATTTTTGTCAAAACTTGTACCTTTTACCCAATTGTTCGATATTCTTTGCTTATGTAGCAACCATCAATCATATTCGGCAGGTTATATTAAGAATTTTCGTTAATTTCTCTTGGATTGCCCCTTAAAATGTTTGCCTTCACAGGAATATGCATGATGTAGACAATTTAATAACATTTTTCAGTTATAAACTACTAAAACAAAAAAGACATTAAGATGCAGAAACTTGTATGTTCAACTCTTTAAACTGTCTAACCCTTTTAAGTTCAAAATTAGTCGAAGACAACTCGAAACGAAAAGAACACTTAAGCAGCTAGAAGAAAGAAGTTAGTATCATAAAATGTTGCCATTCATTTTAAATAATACGCCATAAATCAGAAACTTTCTGCCGGGCAAAAACAGCGAAAATCCTAGTTCCAGTGAAATATTTGAGCGAATTTTTTTCAGCTGGAGCGCAGTCAGCAAAGTTCATTGCAAGAGCAGACGCTGTGAATAATCTCCTAGCGAAATGTATGTACACACAGTCCTTCGCATGTTAATGCCATGAGCTTGAGTGTGTGGTTTGAGCGGAGTTCGTTGAAACGAAATTACTTTTGCCGCACTATAATCTGCGATTAAGTATACGGCGATTACAACAAACACAAAGAACTGTTCGCTCATATTTATTTACTTGTATGTGCAAAAAAGACGTCATAAATTATTTCTCACAAATATCTCTATCAATAAAGCATTAGAGATTTCAGCTTTCGCCATCGCATACGCATACACACTTGTATACAAAAAGACAGCTGGTGCAGAGCATATTCTTTTTGAGGCGGGAGTACAGGGGGGAACGCTCAACAGCTCAAGCTTGAATTATCTTTTCAGTCGTCTAAATACCAAACAAACATGAAATTTGAGTTGCATGCACACACACACAAAATACATACGCACACATACGCACACAAGCATTTAAAAAAAAAAAAAGCATTCAAACAGGCAACAAAAGACCAACACCAGACGCCCGTACGTGATCAATCAAGTGTTGGTGAATGTGAGTGTGCGTTTGTGTGAGTGTGCGTATAGCAGCGTGTGCGTATGACTGTCTCTCTATAAGTGCAAGTGTGTATTCGTGCTGTATGCATGTATGTGCATATGTGCGCACAAGTCAATAAAAATATATTTTTCCATTAAATCGACACCCTTCGATTTCCATTTCCGCTCTCGAGCAATCTGCGCCCCCACACTTCCGCACTTTAATCGCCCCTCATGTCATTAAGTTTAATTTCACAGTTTTTGTGTGTGCTTTTGACTTTGCTTTTCCTCTACTCTGCTTCTTCTTCTTTTTCCGGTTTTGCTGCTATCATCATCTATCTTTTTTATTATGTCACATACCACACACATACACACCATTACCATCCATCCAGTGATTGATTCGTATCTGCCAAATAAACGATAAAAAAGATTGTGTAAAGTATTTCAATTGGAAAAATATGTTCATGTTATGTATAGAGCGAACGGCACAGCACATGAGGAACAGAGACAGAGAGAGAGAGAGAGAGCAGGAGCGATAAAGATTAGTGCAAAAAGCGCAAATATGCTGTTCAAGTATGTGTGTGTGCTTATGTGCTTGTGTGGGTTGTGAAGCAGATACCCAACCGCCAATTTCATTTAGGAAAAATTTTTATAAATTCTTATATCTGTTTATTTTTAGGTTGAAAAAGACAAGAAAACCATGTAAAATTATTGGATATTTAGATAATTGATAAAAGCAAAACTGAATGTTAAATAAGCGTAGACGTTGCTCTTTTAGAAAAAATTTTGTATAGCTTGTGATATTTTCCAATTATTTTTCATGTGAAATCATCATGAATCGATTCGACCAGGCTTCCAGCATGAGGCCCTTGGCATTAGGAATCCAGCTCTTATCTTTTAAATCATCAACATCATTTTATTGAAAACATCATTTTATTTCGCAATTGCGGAATATTTGTGAGGCAATCACTAAGATTGACCAAGGACGTACAGTGGCGATTATAGCTACCTATTTGGAATGTCCTGTCGAAAGACAACTCGATTTATAATTGATTAAAAATTGTAATAAAAATATTGAACGAAAATCACAATTACTTTGCTATATTAACAGTGAGAATTATTACAATGAACTTTTTCAAAGACTCAATGTTCTCCACAAGAATTTATCCATTATGAACAATGAGTAGCAAATTTTGCTTTCGTTTTTATGTCATATGAATGCTACAGATTGATACAGTCTGTGTCGGCAGAAAGGTACCGCTTTTGTGCCAGTAAAGAGCAAATCTGTTGTCCTCCTTTGGTTTCAGTGCTACTAGCAATATCGCTTAGAAAAAGGCTGACATTAGTTTATAACGGCTTCTGTGCTCGAAATTCTGATCAGAATTTGACCATATAAATATTATTAGCATTAGATTTATTTAGATCCGATTTGCCTTAACTAATTAAAAATTGAGACATTTCAATTTAAAAAAGCATCTTAATTGCAAACTATTGCTATTACATCGCTCTTAGTATCTGAATTGATTTTCTTTATGAATGTATCGATAGCTAATGCCCTTTCAGCTGGTGAACAATAAATGTTAACTTAAATGCTTAAGGCACTGCATGGCTTAGCTGATTTTTATTTGCATACTGAATGTATAATAACGCATAATAAATGTCTGCATATATGGGCATATATACAGGGTGCATGTCTCAATCTGGGCAATGAAAGTATTGAATAAATATGAGCGCATGTTGTTGGAACCAGACAGACATTTTTCATGCATTTGTGGTAACACCAAGTGTGCCAACATTCACCGATATCGATTGCCATTGACTGTCCCAGTGGCTCTGAGGAAGAATGGTTGGTTCAATGATGGTTTTTGAGCAAACAGCGGCCCAAATAGCCACATTCTGATCGTGCAATGGTGTTTCGTTTGTTATCTCAGGATCATCGATGCCCCAAAAGTGCCAAAAGGCCTTTTTCTTGACAGCTCAAGTGTGAAATGAGCCTCGGCGGTCATCGAAAGTCGCTACCGAAAATCCGGCTCAACTTCAAAAATTTTAATGACACCATCCACTATTCAGGCGCATTCTTTCAGTATTTATTGATTCATATTTGAAATTGCACTGAATTGAAATTTCCAAAACTAAGAATTATTAAAGTTATTCAATAGCTTTATCGACCATATTCAGATGGCGCACCCTGTGTTTTTTTAATGGCTTTCATCTTTCACATATGAAAATATATGCCATTTCTGTGAATTCACATTTTCAATGCCGATTTATGTGTTTTTATGCACTTGGATTTATGTGCTTTTACAGATTTTTTTTTCAAACAATTTTGCAACTCCAAACATTTTTATTGACACGCCTTCCTGCCAAATGTTTGGCCATATAAACGACACCACAACCGCCAAAGCAGTTAAATGTGCTCATTAAGTGCAAATGCGTTGACGTTGTTGGCATTTTAATGTATTTGTGCAGGAGTTTCGGCAGTGCGCCGGGAGGCTTGTTGGACCAAGGGCGGGACAGCATACATCATTTTGGCAGTGCACGGGGAGAGAGCAAGAGAAAACGGGAAAGTGTGAAAGTTCACTGGGAGAAGTTGATATGGATGGCAGACAGAGTTCTCAAGTTCAAAAAAGTGCCAAGTTTGTTTGGGTTAGGGTGTAGCTGTGTGCGATGGAGTTGGGGCAAGGCGCGGCTAATTTAAGTTGCTTTCTGGCAGTTTTATATGGATCATATTAAGGAAAACTTTATTATGTTGGGTTCATGCGAAATTTCAACAAGTCGGTTGAGCTTTGGCGAGATAAATTTCAACTGTTTTAGGCAAGGTTATGATGAACTAACAGAGGTGAGGAAGGGAAGAAGATTCTAGGCGATGTTAGACTAAGTCTGGTAAAATTAGGAATGGTGAGGGCTAAGTTTGGCAAGGTAAAGTTAGGTTAGGTTAGGTATGGTTAGGTAAGATTAGGTGAGGTTAGGTAAGGTTAGGGCAAGTTTGGGAAAATAAGGTAAGGTTAGGTCAGGTTATTTTAGGTTAAGCGAGGTTATATAAGGTTGGGTAAGGTAAAATTAGGTATAGAAAAATAAAGTTGAATAGAATAAGGACAGGTGTGCGGAAGTATTGAAATATTTAAGTACAGTGCAATATTGGAATAAAAACAGTGTAGCGATATTTTAAATTTATTTCGTTATGACTAGCATATAATTTCAAGTTTTATTCAAATTTGGTAAAAAAAAATAGAAAATAACTATCATTACATAAGAAAGATATATGTCATGAAGACAATTGACGGCTGCAGCTGGAAAATAGCAACTTTTCCTTAAAGCTTTAAGATTCGGCTATTTTAATTCTAAAGCAATTTCAGCAACGAATTTGTAGCTTACCAATTACATGGAGCTCTACTCACAACGCATAGCCGAGCGATTAGAAATGACATGCTCACAGGCAAGCCCACACACATACACACACGCACATTAGGCTCCGCAGAGGCGACGTTAATAACATTCCGCAGTTGCGACAACCTGTTGTGCCCAGGAAGCGAACCGTCTCGACGGAGGAGCGCAAGCGGAAGTGAGCTAAAGTGTAACATGCTGCGCGTATGGAGCCTTGGCAACGGCTTCCCACTTGTTGGCTGTTGGTATGGCGAGACCGATACATTAGAATGACGTGAGTGTGCTGAACTCGGCGAAAATCCATTAGAATAATCAATTTCTTATCAGCATCGGCGCACTCAGCGCACACACATACCTACACTCCCGTGAAAGGCATATGACAAAATGTCAACACACACAACACAAAAACAATGAAGTACATACTCATAAAAATCGTACATTTAATTAATTTATTTCAAAAATTTTAAATTTACAATTGCAAAAAGACGATTTTCAATTTATTGCTTGTTACAGCAATGCGCAATGGACATTTTTATGAAATGGCCCAAAGCCAAAAAGTGTAGTTGGCCAAAAGGAATGCAACTATTTGTCAGCCTGGGTTGAATATGTGTGTAGATATACATATGTATGTATATAGTATCTGGACCTGCAGTATATGCCAAATTTCAAAGCAAAGTTTGCAAATGTAATAACTGCATGAAAAAGAATGTGCGATTTTTCAAATTTGTTAAAGTAGTTTCAAGTTTAAAGCATTCAAGCAAAATAATTTTGAGCAATAGCATTATGAGCAAAATTATAATTAGTCTAATCTAGACTGTTATTTTCGTTAAGAATGCGCTACAATTGGGAATTTTAAACAGTTTGAATTTTTTAAATGTTAGTAAAATATCTTAAAAATTTGAAATAAAGTGTATATTTGGCGCAGCAGCCGAATTTCCATTTAAAGGCAACGTTCTTTTTTCTTTAAGATTGCAAATCCTTTGCAGATTGTGCGATTGTTCTTTATAACACCAAAATTACAATATTTTTTCTGCTGCCAGTTAAGGCGACTTCTGCATTTCATTAACATGCACATTAATTGCGGTATGTTTATAATCCAAAGAGCAGCTAAATATAAACACATAAAATTGTTAATAAAATAATTCCACATTTCCATCTCCTTCATTGCTGTCCGCGTTCAACACGCAGAACAGAGCCTTCAACGACTTCCCAAATGATTTCGAAGCAAATTCAATTTAGCGGAACAAAGTGAAGATGCCTTTTAAAGATGTGACATTTTATCAAATATTCATATTATTCCATATCATTTGCAAACAATGGCGGCAGCAACAACACCAACAACAACAACAACAACAGCGCGAGCGACGCTTATTATGCGCAGAGTGTAACTGTTTGAGGGTGTCTGCCAGTCCAAGATGGCGCAGTGGGACATTGCCGCCCGCAAGCGGCTGTATGCATGTATATGTGTGTGTGTGTGTGTGAGAGAGAGAGAAAAATCGTGGGTAGTTGACCATGGCGTGAAAGTGACAATAATGACGACACTAATTCCACAATCATAAAAGCATTACGAGTGCTGCTGAACGCTCATAAACGCTGCAAAGTTGCTGCTGGCTGGCTGCCTGGGCGTACTCTGTATATGTATGCATGTGCTAGCATAAATTTGCACACACACACACACATATGTATGCATACAGCCGCTTGCTTGCTGGCAACCATAAATTCATCAAATAATTTATGATGCTTTTGACTTGAGAGATTTTTGTAGGAGTTTTCTACTGTTGGATTTAGACGCCCCGAAATTCTCGCAGGCTTTTGTTCATTACGGGATGTCATCAGCGCCGTCATTGCCGCCAGACGCCAGCAACGAACGTAATTTGCAACACATTTCTGTTGTTGTTGTTGTTGTTGTGTTGTTGCTGGCATTGTTGTCGCTACCGTTGCCATGTTGGTTTTTGTTGTTGTTGTTATGCGGCCTCCTTCACACACACATACATACACCAAGTCACATATTTATGCACAAAAGAAAGATTTATGCACACACACACACTTACAGCCTTTTTTAAAATGCTCAAGGGCAGCAATACGCAGCGCACTCGATATTTTTTTGGCGTCTTAATCAAGAAAAAAAAATACACACGGTCTTTCTATTAGCAATCTGCCTTCCTCGAAACTAATCCCCTCCTCAAACTAATCCCTTCCTGGCAAAAACCGAAATAGCTATATGACCTGCCCATGTGAGCAATAATTCTAATTCTTTGTTGTTGTACACTTAAAATGGCTTTGTTTCAGAACAGAAATAGACAACTAAGTATTGTCATTTCTCTTTGGCAAGTCAGTCCGAATTAAAAAAAAACTATTCTTTCTAACATTCACGCTGCCGAATAAACATAAAACTTGTATAGTACCTAATGACATTAAAAACTGGGAGAGAAGAAGAAAAAAGCTGCGCTCATATCAGAAAATAGTTTTAATAATGATTGTTGTTGTTGTACACTTATTCCTTTTATTATCATACAGGAATAGCCTGATCTTGTCGTTTTATGAACATAAGTCTAAAAAAGTTCTTCTAATAAATTCAGAGCAATTTACCAGAGATAAGAGTAATTTTTATATAAATTGAAATAATAAAGAAGTTTTATTTTCAGATACTGAAATACCAAAATTCTAATTATATTAACTGTAATTACAACACCCTTATTTTTGAAAATACAAGCATTCAATTTGACAGATTGCAGTTCTGATTGATGCTTTAAATATTTGGAATAATCATAGCACCCGCAGTGGACACTTTAAATGATAGTGAACGAACGTTTGAAAGAAATCTTTTGCATTAGGCCCAGTTGCCATCAAACAACCAAAGAAGCCACTGCCTGCCTAATTTCGTAGCATGTAGTATGCATTATTTCTTCACTTACCCACTGAGCATATTGTAAAGAACAATTTCAATTAAAACAATCCCGATAAAAAGTGTGCGTTTCTCTTTCTGGCACAAATTTAAATTTTTTTAATAGTCATCGCTGTTCCAAGGTTGCAAGCTTTCAAGCCTCGCTCTCAATGGCGCCGATTTTCCAGCAAATGTGTCAGTTGGCATTTCTGCCCGAAACGCGAAAAACTTTTCACTGTTAGTTTCACTTGCATTTGCTCGCAAAAGTTGTAATTAATTTTGATTAATAAGATTCCAGCGGAAAATTCATTTAGAATTATGTGCGAAACTTTCTGGAACCGCATGACGTATGCATAATGTGGAAATTTGGTATGCAACGCATACGACCCGTCACGCAAAATCAATTTCTCTTCCTCGTCTCGTTTCTTTTCTTTTTTTTTGTACTGCAAAATGTATGTAGGGGAGAGGGTGGTACCTTCGTCTCTTTTTTTTTGAAGGCCTATATTTCAGAAGGTAATCAATATATTTAAAAACCGATTAGACTGTTACAATACCTCATTATTTAACAATAAAATGTTATACTAAAAGTTCTTTAAAGAGTTCCGTTTGTATTATTTTTTTCATGATTAGTAAAAAAAGTCATTTCGCTGAATGTGCCCCCATGCCAGGGTAGCTTCGGCATTTGGCGGGGCACTTTCGGCATTCACACTTTAAAGTACCATAAGGTGATACAAAATCTTGTTTAGACTAGATAAGACATGCTTTTGATTACATAACACGTTTTTATTATTTTTGCATTAAAAAATTTAAAAAAAATTATGTTTAAGACCTAAAAATAAATGTACTTATTGTCAAATTTCTTTCATAAATTATTTCTTATATATAATGTTTAAAGTGCTGATATCGACCCTAATATTAATTTTGTGTGTTTACGGGAGGTTTAAGCCAGGTTCGAGGGTCTTGGAAGCTTCAACTCGATTTCGATTTTTAGTACCTGTGAAGTTATATTGACGAATGTGCCCAATGAAAAAAAGATGAGTCCTGGTGTCACTTTTTTTTTCTTTTTATTTTTTTACTTCTAATTTCAGTGCTTTATTTTCACTAAATACACTTTTATTTACAAAATAATTAGTATTAAAGTAATACTAATACAATTTTGTTCGAAATAATGGTATAAATACAGCACAAACTTCTTACGTTACCGACCTGAATATTCGGCAACGAAGCGCGAAAACACAAAATCAAATGTAACTTTATCAGCTGTTCAGATAGAGATGGCAAACTTTGTGAGGGATATTTATGCTAGTTATGGGTTAGTTTTTACTAATGAACAGTTATGTCCGATGACTCCTTCATACCGAAATCGCTTTTGACGAATGTGCCCCAAGGACGAAGGTACCCCCCTCTCCCCTAATTCGGAAGGATTGCGACTTATGCCATTCAACATAAAACAAAATACAATGGAATTTTAGATGCATGCTTCTACATTCTTTAATTAGAAATTCAATTAATCAAAAATAATCAAGTCGAAAAATATTTCAAATAGAGCGCATCTCGATAATGTACGCGAATTTCAGAAAGCAATCAAAGAGGAAATTTCGCCAATTTGGCGAGTGGCTGAAACTGAGCAAAATTCATAATCACATCACAAACTAAAAGCATAGCTGAGAGTAAAAGGTGTTATGATGGTCCACAATACAAGTTTCCGATTTACATCTGTTATAAAATATTTCAGATATAGGCCAATCAAAATAAAATGTATTCGACAGAAGAGAGAAAAAATTGCAACACATCAGCATTTGGGTGTTCCAGGCTATAAAGGCTAGGGTGTCCCAAGGAAAAGTTTTTTTTTTCAACGCATACTCTCTAATTTTATTTGAATGATATCAAAACAATTGTAAACAAAGTTGCTGTACTTAGAACCACGACAACCCGCACCGACGTGCATCAGAACATGTCAGCCTGGAACACCCCTATCAGCATGTCTGCTGCTCTACTTTCGCATTAAGTTTCTACTCTCACATATGAAGAAATAAAATAAGTCCGTGAGAAAAAAAATCGCAGAAATATTTATAATTGAGCTATATCCGCGTTTAAATAATATGAAATATGAATAAGGTCGCTAAATAGCGGTTTGCCTTGTCTTCTGAAGCCTCTCACGGTATCGAAAGAATCGGAGAGTTCCTTTCCTATCTTGCCGGAACTTTGTGTGTTGCTCAACGTTAATTTACAAGGAATACAATTGGTTAAAAAATATTTCCAATTATCTGACTTGAATAATATGGATATAAATGAATATATCATAATTCAAGCTATTTTGGAATAATATATGTACATCCGGAGTATGAGTAGTATCTTTCGTATATTATATGTAGGAGTAGCTAAGACTATTAGTCCAAATTTTAAAATATGTTACCAAATATTTTGGCCGAAAATATATATGTTTTTGTCAAAAATTCTCGTCGAATTTTCAAGCATATTTAAAAAAAAATGCTAAAGACATTTTCCTTTTACTTTTCTGGAATTAATTCTTTGTTCAATTTGGTATCTTATATATAAAACGCAGATTGACTAAAAAGCGTCTGCCTGCTGCCTGCAGCCTGCAGCCTGTCCACTTTCTTTCTTCTACCACTTTAGACGAACGGAAGCAGTGCCCTGTGTAGCCCGGTGGGTAGAGCCGCGCGCTTGCACTCGGCAGGTCATGGGTTCGAATCCCACAGGTTTAAATTTTTTTTTTTTTATTTTTTATTTTTTACTTTGCTTTGCCTTTTATTGTTGCTAATTGTTTTACTAGCTGTCGTGTATACAGGCACACACGACAGGTGGCCCCACTTGTTCATAATATTATACCACGTGCGTGAAAAAATTTTATTAAAATGTTATCCTCTCAAAATTTTAGTTCCACTATTCATAGTTTTATTATATTTGACCTCTCTTTTTATGCTTTTTAGGGTTCCGTTCCCCTAAAGGAAAAAACGGGAACACTTATAAGATCACTTTTGTTTTGGGAGTGTGTATATAAAACGACCTTTTTTTAATCGTAGAAACCTGAAATTTGGCACGATGTTAGGTCTTAATAACCTAAGCACATTTTCACTATAAAAAGTTAAGAAATATTTTTGGAAATATTTTTTTATAATTTTTAAATGTTTTCGGGTCGGACAAAAAAAAATATAAATATTTTTAAATCGTATCGTGTGGGGTATCATTAGAAAGGGCTACGTCCATGGATTTCAAAGATATTTTTTTATAATTTTCTGTGAAGTGGTTTCGAAGATATAGCACAAAATGTCGAAAAAATGACCATACCCCCTGGCTTTCTACATTTCTTAAGCTAAAATTTTGATAAAATCAGAGTTAGTAGGTCTTTAGTCATAGATTACTAGAAAACTGCAGCTTTTTTCGATTTATTTGTTTTTCTATTTTTTTTAATTTTATTTAAGATTACCATAGTAAAAAATTTCCTTAGCGAAAAATTTTTTTTGTTTGCATATTGTGGGGTCTCGTTAGAAATGGCTACGTCCGTTGATTCCTAAAATGTTTTTTTTATAATTTTAGGTGAATTTGTTTCGAAGATGTAGGCATAAAAGTGTCGAAAATTGTGTAGCCAGACGGGCAAAGAGAAACTAAATTCGAACGCTAAAAAGGGTATTTCTGGTACACTCAGGGAAAAAACGCATTATAAAATTTAGCACGATCGTAGTTAATTTTAAAATTTTCCACTTCAAAAAGAACATTCTTCTTTTAACATTGAAATACCTTGAAATGAAATTGAAATACATAGAATCAAAAATGAAAATTTTAAAATAAAAATGCATTTTTAATTCAAAGTTGAAACAATTTTAAATTGAGATGGTAGCAACTTTGATTTAAAATTGGACAAGCTTATTTTAAAAATGTTTCAATCTTAATGTCCAAAATTAAGATTAAACAATTTTAAATCAAAGTGAAGCATTTTTATTTTAAGTTTGAACATTTCTGAAATTACAGCAATCTGAATAACGGGAAATTTGCAGCATTTTCATTTCACAACACGCTGTGAAGTCGTTCGGTCAGTGCTCATTTCAAGTGTTTTT
This sequence comes from Neria commutata, assembly GCA_963457695.1. Taxonomy (NCBI): domain Eukaryota; kingdom Metazoa; phylum Arthropoda; class Insecta; order Diptera; family Micropezidae; genus Neria; species Neria commutata. The sequence goes on along the minus strand of OY735247.1, from coordinate 18,956,702 downwards.
ACAATAAAATTCGCAATTTGTGTGAATATGGCGAATATTGAAATTATTAATGGTGTATTATATGCAAGTGAAGAAGTAGAATTTGCCGAAACGGCAGATGTTAAAAATGTGGTTCCAGCTGAGAATACCAGCTCTTCTGGGAAATACGTAGATTGCAGAGCCAAAAATATGAAAAGCGAAAGTTCTGCTGGAAGCAGTATGTCAACTATTTTGCGAGCCCCGGCACCCACCAATCAAAATGACAAATCTTCAGAAATAGATTTATCCATTGCTATAGCCTTGAGCATCGCTGAGACAGTGCGAATTGGGACAAAGTTTGCGAGAAGTGGCGAGAAACATAAAGAATGCGACAAAATGATTTAAGGAAATGAGTAATGTTGATTTATAACATGCATGGCCAAAGTACGCAGATGCACGAGCTCCTGACTTGGTACGTATAAACATACTTATATACATCTCGTCAATACCGCGTATATGCCACTTTCAGTACCGTTTATAATTCGCGAATTCAGGTACAAAATATATAGGCACCTCGCGATAGGGAAATTTCGTGTTCGCGATATTGCTCGCCGGGCGAAGATGTATTTATTTCACATTGTGTTTCAAAATTCATACTAATATTTTAAACCTATTTCAGATACAAATTGACTTTAATATTATGTACCCGGAAAGAGAGCATTTGATGTACTCTAAATGAGAGTTTTTTAAGGAAAAAATTCCAAATTTCTATGAAGCGAACATTCGTAATGCATATTGTAAGCAGCTGTTTTCTCTTGCCAAATCTACAATTAATAAGGTACTTATCAAATTAAAATAAAACATATGAATATTTACGTAACTGTGTTAAATTTTTCAAGACTCAAAGGATTACATCTTGCCCGTGCTGCTGAATGCGGTGTTTCCTCCAGCGTCGAGATTTAAAAACGCGAGCGGAAAATCTAACAAAAAAGCAACGATATCTGATGCACAAGAAAGTTTTGTTTGGCGTCTATCAATGACTACAAAAGGGAAATTGACGAGCTGATTACTAAGTATTACTCAATCGGTTTAACCATTCAGCCTTTCCTCATCGTCGAAGGTTTGTCGATGCAGAAGTATGCGGTTTTTATATATATGTATGTATTTCGATGACTTTATATAAATTTAACTCTGTTCTGGAAAGCTTAGAAACATATATGCTTTAAAATGTTCCAAAACCTTTGTTTAAAATATCCCCAAGCATGTGCATCGTCCTGGATTTTCATACAGCAATTTTTCTTTGATATTAATACGCCTTTTAACTGTAAATCAGCCAAATTAACTGCTCTTTTGAATTTCATGAAAAACAACTAATTACGTTAAAAATGTTTGTTTGCTTTAAGTGCCTTAAACAATTTCCTGTTGCCACAATTCTAATACGCCGTTTTAAAATAGATCACTTAATTTCAAGTAAATTTCTCAAGCTTCAGTGTAAGTAGGGCAATTGTGAACAAATATTTACGGATTTTACTAGATTTCGAAACCATTTACAATGGAAAAACTTATGGTAAACTAAAATCTTTCTAATTAGATGTAAGACCATTTCTAAATAAACATACTTTTTAAATAAACTATACTGACTATTTCTTTTTGGTGTGTATAATGGTGAATTAATTGCATGGGGTGAATAAGAACATTATAATATTTCAATGTTAGTTCAAGAACGTTTTCACCTTGAATCAAAGTTGAAATAACTTTAAATCAAAAATGAGCCACCTTGAATTAAGATTGAACATTCTCAAAATAAGTAGGAAACAATGTTGAAATAAGCATAAACAACCTTAAATTAAGAATGTTACGTACTTAAATTTCACTCTAAAATCAACGTTGTTCGTAGTTGAATTAACAATTTCCAACCTAACGTGACTATCATAGCGGTTTATGCTTGATTTAAGGTGGTTTATGCTTGATTTTACAACGTTTTTTTCTCGGTGTACGGAACCCTCAGTGAGCGAGCCCGACTCGCACTTGACTGCTTTTTTTGCATATTCCATGTATTAAATCTGATATCGCTTAGAGTATCAGGAAAAGTGCTGCCTCGACAGTGCCAGCAAAAGGCATCTACTTTTATATTCAGGCATATTACTATACCAACGGAAAACGTTTCTGAACCTTCTCAATGCTTAAAGAATAAGCCGAATAGAACGGGTCCCAAATGATGCTGCAATGTTCCGGGATCGATCTTACAAATGCGAAATACAAGCTCTTGAGAGTCAAAAGATTCTGGAACTCATTTTAATTTCTCATTAAAATTGTACTAGAAGATTAAATTTAAATAATAGCGATTTTCCCATCAAATTTAAATAGCCGTGTAATCGAAGTTTAGTATGTTTCCATTTAGACTTACAGTGCTATATATGAATAATATTTGGATTAAATATTTGCATCGTTTTGGAATATCCTATTGCAATATTGCAAGCATAAAATAATTAATTTATGCTATTTTCAATTACTCGTGGCACATTTCGGAATACATTTCTTTGCAAATTTGCATTTTTCTGCTTTAGAGAACAAGTTGAAAAAAATTTGCTCTGCTTCTGTTGAGTATGCATAAACTCTGCAAATGCAAGATATACTATTTAATCATTTTATTAAACCCGTTTGCATACATGAAACGCATACAATCATACTTTGCCTCACATAACTCCCGGCAGCGGAGAATTGCAGTGAAATGCACTCGCGAGTGGTCGCCAGCTGCAGGACATGCCAAGAATGACGCTAAATACATGAGCAAATAGTTAAACGATGCGTAATGCGCAAAGGAAAACAGAAAATGGCAAATTCTCGTATGAAAAGGAAGAAGGCTGCACAAAGAGAACGGCGTGGAAGAGGCAAAACAAAGGAATTAAATACGCGACATCATAAATTTTTTCAGTCGCGACACTGAAAGGAAGGGATAATGCGCACATAAACAAACGCTGCAAACAAAGCGAACGAAGGAACGCATACACACACAAACGCACAGCAGGACAAGAGCCAAAAGCAAGCCTCGAAACGGAGTCGCGGCAAACACAGGCATTTTAGCTGTAAGCCAGCACAAACATCTACAAAATATACTCACACACATAATAACTGTATAGCACAGTCTTGGTTGCAAATATTGGGAACACAAGAGAATACCGAATATTTTAAAAAGGTAATGGGAAATGCGGACACTTTGAAGAATTCTATACAAGTTGCCAAGTTTTGAGACTGTTTAATCAAAAGTTTATTTAAACTAAATTTTTTTGCTGACTTTTTTAACATTGTACAATCGCGTTTTGAAAATTTTTATAGCTAAAATCCTCAATTGCTAGTGCTGTATTTAGTTTCGTTTTAAAGATAATGATTTGCATTCAGACTTCTGAATATATTCAAATCATTGCTGAAACATTTTACTTATAATTCTGTCAAATTGAACTATTTCAATATTAATTTCTTTCAAACTGTAAACAGGCATTAAAAGTCGTTCATTTTCTTCTGCAATAAGAATGATCCTTAAGCATGTTTCTTGGCAGTGGTTCAGTGGAAAAGTGCTCGGTCTCTGATTTGAGAGGGTGTTAGTTCGAACATTAGCAGACTCAGCATCTAATCATTTAAAAAAGCAGTCAAGTGCGAGTCGGGCTCGCTCACGGAGGGTTCCGTACCAGAAATACTCTTTTTAGCGTTCGAATTTAGTTTCTCTTTGCCCGTCTGGCCACACAATTTTCGACACTTTTATGCCTACATCTTCGAAACCAATTCACCTAAAATTATAAAAAAAACATTTTAGGAATACACGGACGTAGCCATTTCTAACGAGACCCCACAATATGTAAACAACAAAAATTTTTCCCTAAGGAAATTTTTTACTATTGTAATCTTAAATAAAATTTTTAAAAATAGAAAAACAAATAAATCGAAAAAAGTTGCAGTTTTCTAGTAATCTATGACTAAAGACCTACTAACTCTGATTTTATCAAAATTTTAGCTTAAGAAATGTAGAAAGCCAGGGGGTATGGTCATTTTTTCGACATTTTGTGCTATATCTTCGAAACCACTTTACAGAAAATTATAAAAAAAATATCTTTGGAATCCATGGACGTAGCCCTTTCTAATGATACCCCACTCGATATAAACAAAAAAATTTTTTTCTGAGGGGGTCATCTTAAATTTAAAAAAATTAAAAAAATTAAAAATTCGAAAAAAGGTGCAGCTATTCAGTCATGCGTGATCCAATACCTAGTAAACCTGATTTTATCAAAATTTTCGGGTGAGAAATGGCGTGCGCAGATGTTGGGACAGGTCTGTTTTTTTCACCTTTTTAAACATATCTTTCTAACCCGTTTACATAAAATAAAAATAAAATACATTTTATAATCAATGAACGTAGCCCTTTCTAACAATACCCCACACGATACGTTTTAAAAATATTTTTATTTTTTTTTGACCGACCCGAAAACCTTTAAAAATTATTAAAAAAATACTTCTAAAAATATTTCTTTACTTTTTATAGTGAAAATGTGTTAAGGTTATTAAGACCTAACAGCGTGCCAAATTTCAGGTTTCTACGATTAAAAAAAGGTCGTTTTATATACACACTCCCAAAACAAAAGTGACCTTATAAGTGTTCCCGTTTTTTCCCTTTTAGGGGAACGGAACGCTAAAAAGAAAGAATTTGTTTTTCAAACTGTCCCATTTTTAACAGTTACGAAAGACTCTAACATACTTTCAACAAAAACACAGAGTTGCATTGGAGTATAGTTGGTCGTTAATTCACAAAAGCATAATTTTTTCATTTACTAAGTATGTACTTCCTTTGCAGGCGCTACGAGAAGCTACCGTACTTACCGATATCTTGCTGAGATAGCGGCGGGATTTGTCCCGACTTATTTGTAATTGGGTTTGCGTTTTCTTGTTTCCATTTTCACTGCTTGCTATTGAATATCAAATAAAATATCGTAATACAATGCCAAATCATCTGTCATTTTTTATTTGCCAAAAATTATTTCCGCGTTGCCAACTATTGTTAGTCCCCCCATATGAGTAATGAGAAATGCATAGAAAATCTTCAAAAAATAGATTTTTCATTATGCCAACATTTTTTTGCCCGTCACTGTATGCATGCAAGTACCCATAAAATTCTGTTTCTTTATGTGTGTGCATGGAAATGGGAATATATATGTATGTATGTATGTAGTATTAAGTGAACTTACGTTCAAACTGTTTGCTTTGTGTTTCTTCTTCACTGTACTACAATGACGCATAGGGGCTGCATTTTTGCTTATTATTGTTGTTGCTATTGTTATTGTATAGAAATGTTGTCGCCTCTTTGAAATACACACATATTTAATTTGCATGGAATAATTGAAAATACAAATACATACACACTTTAGCAAAATTAAGTATGTTAAGCCTGTTTTGCATACAATTTGAAAGTACGGTCAATTATGTTAATGAATTATCTACAGAATTTTTTTTCTTATGACGTATAAGTAATTGTTGAAACCATTTGACTGATTTTATATAAAAGTTCATGTGAATGTCTGAACAGCTGTTGGTATGACAACGAGATAAAAGCTGTTTGAAAAGATTCACTTCACCCTCACCACGGCGTTCATATTTATGTGGCAATCTGCATCTGAATATATAATATAATAGATTGCGCTTAGAAAAGCAGAATTTAGATTAGCTATAGGATAGGGCCGCGGTGGCTCAGTGGACTAAGTGCTTAAGTGCTTGGTCGCTGATGCGGGAGGGCCTGGGTTCAACTGCCAGCCCGGCCAACATCTAATAAAAAGAAAACTTGTTTTCAAATTGTTTCTTTGCGCGGCGCCACTTCTCGCGATGAATTGGCAACTCTCCGAGAATATTCTTTGCCATGAAAATCTGCTCAACCCGTTCGGATTCTGTTAATGTAGGTCCCGTTAATTTGTGAAAAATATGACAAGCACACACAAGTTAATGCGAGAAAAGCTAGGCCTAAGCCCACACGGGCTGTTGTGCCAATCAATTAATTATAATTATTATAGGATATCTTTAACGAAAATTATAAAAAATTCGTTGCAGATGACCAAAGCTTCCAAACCAAAAAAAGTGTGCTTCTTCTAAACTAGGTCATGTCTATTAGTACAAACGATGCATTGATTGAATATGTGTTAGAAAATTTACTAAGCCTGATAAATACATCCGAAATGAGCAACAGAGAATTAAAAAGTTAAAAAAAATACATTTAAATAATTTGGTTTACATTTTCAGATTTTCTGAAATACAATTAAACTTGCTTTTGCGCGGTCTGTTTTTGTGAGATTTTTTCTTATGCAATTTTTCCGTAAAAGGTTGTAAAAACTAATTTGTTACAGCTTATTATGAAGGTCCTGCATATGTTTCTTTGTGAGATTTCCTTCTGCGGGGTTTCCTAAAAGCACAAAAATTGGTTTGAATCTAAATCAAAAATGAAGTCACTGACCTTAAGTGATTTCAAACCATTATGGAAACTAACTCAAATGATGTCCTTGAGATGACCACTTAACCTTAACCTAACTTAGTGAATGAAAAATGTTTTAAACAATTCATAAATTACAAGTTTTTTATAAAAACGTTAGGTTCTTTTGGAAAAAAATCTCATTAAGATGCTGATGCTAATAGAATTCGATCTATCTTGTAATGTGGTTGATATGTTACTTTCCGGGCTAAATTCACTCCGGGTGAGTCCAATTAGGTTTGAAATTTTGCCTATCATTAACACTGATTGAGCTATCTTAAAGCAGTATTAGAATATTTACCAAAGGAAACACTCTCGGGTTGAGGGTTAAGCAATATTTGGTTTTAATGAGCTTTCAAATACTTGTCAATGGAACAGAAATCCACAACTCCTTTTCTTGTAGAATTCTATGATCTCTTTTTGCCTTTATTATTGTGATTTACTGATGTCAGAAGGCAGATCGCTCATTACGGAATTTTTTAAAAATTGTTTTATATACATTTTTTATAAAATATTTTCTTACTGAAACTGATTGTAATTGGCTTGCATATTACCATTGCCATATAATAGGCTCTTATTCGATAAAGAATAAGTTTCAAACTTTAAAACGGTTTTGAGCGAAATAGGAATTTTAGGCTGAAGTGTTTATTGCTTTTGGCCGCAGTTTGGTTTTTGTTTGGCACATAGTAGCAAGTTTTTGGTTACATAGCATATTTAGTTTGTCTCTTTTAAATAAGATTCGACGTTCACATGTCCTTTAAAATACTACAATATTTGAATAAAATCAACAAGATTAGGAGAACACACAAATTAACTTCTTGAGACTGCGTGAATAGATCATGACCGTTTCTGTTTCGAAGTTCTTTAGACTTTAAAAGGATAGTAACAAAAAGGCAGCTACGCTCGTTCATAGAAACTATGACTAAACACGAGGAGAGGTCAATGTTTGTCAAAAAATTGCATTTTAATATGACCGTAAATTTTGCGGATTTTGGTTTAAAAAAAAAGGTATCCAACTATGTCGTTAAATCTGGTGTCAAGAGAATTGCATTTGACTATCAGCCATTGTATGGTTTTCAAATATGTATGAAGTTTGACGTGGAAGATGGACGTGGCAATTCTCCGTTGTAATTGCTTTATTAAAAATTTTCTTTTTCTCTATCTAAAAGAACTTTATTTCAATTATACTTCTGACGAGTTATCATTTCTTTGTATATCTCACTTTGCATGAAGCTGGAACACTGCATAATATTACTCATACGCCCAGCAGCACTTCTGCAAAATTAAACTGTTTATATTTTCTGAAGGAATTCCTTGAATTTTTGCTTACTATCTATTTTTTTATATGCAACATACGCATCACGTGCCATGTGCCACGCATCACCCAGTCAGTGTTCCACCAATTTGGCTTGCAGAATTTATAGCCGATTCACGTCAATGAATTGCCATGAAGCAAAGTGCCATCATTTTGGCTGAATGCGCTGCAGCGGCTGAGCGGAGAGGGTGTGCCATAGGCAATGGAATTAATTGCGCCTGCTGCTGCTTGAGGCATATTTCAATGTCAACACCGAAGTGACTAATTAACAGTGAAAAGCAAAGCAACGAAATCACGTAACCAGCTGCAAGCGGAGGCAGGTACGCACGTAGGCTGATAGGTGAATATGAGGCCAGTCATCAGGCGCGCAGAGGCAATAGACACCAGCCATGGCAGCAGTGACGCGGCAAGAGTCATTAGGCAGCTGTTGAAGCCACATGCCCTACACTCACTCAATCAGACACACACACACACACACACACACACAACATGCGTAAATTAAGAGCACATTCATTTGTCGTAAAGAGCAACACTTTCGACTGCTGCTGCTGCACAAATGCAGCGCATCTCATCAGACGCTGACGCACTTCATTTCAATTTGCAGTGAATGTGCATTAATTGAGATTGAAAAATGCAGTTCGCATGCGTAATGAAAGCAGCTGACATTGCAATGTCCTTGCTGGCTGGCTGACTGGCCCACACCGAAATAAAAAGCACATTACTGCTTTCTGCCAGGCCACTCACATATATATCACTCGAATGCGTATGTGTGTGTGTGTGAGCAAGCAACGGCGAGTGTCAAGGATGCGCCTGCCTGCAAGTGGCGCTTTTTGCATATAAAATAAGCAATTCGCTAAATGAAATAATTCAATGCTCTTAATTAACTGCAGTATGCAGATAAAACCTGGCATTAATTAATACAATTATTATCTTTCCATTGTATTTACATTGCATGGCGTTTTATTCTGCAATTTGGCCACTGCGACGTATGAGTAACCAACGATTTCACAGATTACTCATACGCCGCGCTGTTCACTTGTCCGTTGTGCTTTGCCTTATCTGTCTGTCATTTTGTGAACTTAATGATGAAAATGTGAATATTTTTTATTTTCCCCTTTTATCACATAAAATGAAATGCAATGTTCCGCACACATGAACAACTTGTGACAGAGATACTCATACTAACTGCTATACCGCAAACACCAACAAGATGGCAAACAATTTTGAGGAAATCCAACACATTAGCAGCAGCTTCCTTCTTTGTAAGACAATGCAGCACACTTCCGGCTTACACTTTCTGTTGAGAAAAGTTGATACATCCGTTTCGAGCATACAGAAAACTTTTCTCTTTGTTTTGCACTTCAGCATTTGGCACTTCTCTACGCACTGTTGCGACACTAGCAAACTTTTTTTAATGCAATTGTCTCTCGAAACATCCTTTATGCCATTGTCCTTGCTGCAGGACAACTGCATTTTACGCATTGCTAAGTGCTAAGAATTTTTATTTTCTACAGAGCAGTGACATTCTTCACTTGCTTTAATGAAAAATGGCGTGGAATCAATGCCTTTTTTTGCTCGGTCTTAAGCGGAACTGTGAAGTAATCGTTTTGTTCCAAAGCTAGTTAACTAATATAAATTTAGTGCTGATAAAAAGAGTTGTGTTAATTTAATTACATTACAATTACAAGTTCAACTCTGCCATTTAATCCATAACTCAATTGAAAAGTTTCAATTGCATGCCTAGGAATTTTTATCGTCAATTTAAAATGTGAATTCCTCGATAATAAAACTGGGAAAATATTACATTCCATTACAAATAATTTTAGTTTGTATTTGAAATATTTGTAATTTTAAATTGAGGAATTTGAAATTATTTTTAGTATGACAGTCAATTACTTTCGTGAAATTAAACTTCCATTCAATTGGAATTATTCCTCAAAAGTTGATGATTTTTCTTAATTCTGTTTAAATGAAATATCAACTTAATTTCTCTGCACAATTTTTTCAGTTTTGTTTGTTTTGGCTTCCGTTCTACTGAAACTTAGTAAATTAATGAATCAGTTATTTGTGAGGAACCTTTGAAACCAAATTTCGTTCGTTTCAAAGAAGTTATTTGATTTCCCTACAGAAAATAATGCTATTATTTTCGCAAATACTTTAGGTTAGGTTAGATTTATCTGGCTGCCTAAGAAAGGCCACGCATAGACCCTGTTGGGTCCTTAGCCAATACAAATACACAATACATTAAAGAATAATTTAAAGAATTGCAAATTTTCTAAGAACGAAGACTCATCACTGGAATCCATTATATTTAAACTTGTTTAATAACTATTCTTAAGAACTTGTCAGTTTCAATTTCTTGGAAATTAAATGGTATTTCAGACCCAATGTGATCATTATTACTTAGCCTTGTTGATAAAAGTGCTAGTTTGATCAAAAATGTAATCAATAAGAATGGCGATTCCCAATTACTTGAGCAATAATATCTTCTGATTACTTTATTTTATATTATTAAACAATATAATATAAATAATCATTGATGCCTAAAATGTATTAATTTAATATTTGCATTCATTTTTAGACCGAGAAGCTCTAGCTTTCAGTTGTTTTGATATTTTCAAATTAAGCTAATAGAGCAATCCGACAAAATTTATGTCATCCGAAATAATCTGAACTGAAGATGTAAGCCAAAGGAATTAATTTCCTAGATTATTTACCAAATATTATTTAGAACATATAATAAAAATAAAATTCCCATATTTTAGATAACTTAGTCATCATATTCTAATCTAATCTATAGGTCAGTAATCGTTTTTGCTACAGCTCTGATTCGCAGAGTCGACAACTTTTCGAAACTTCTACTCTGATTCATTTAACCTTGCAGCTCGCACGTACGTACACGCACACACATCAATGCACCACTCATCTCTCCATGCGTGGGTGTATGTGTATATCTAGTTCAGCATTTGATTACACTCGAGCTGAATTTCCTTGCTTGTTCTTCATGCTTAGATTAACTTTCTAGCCCGAACGCGTTGCGCAGCTCGACCCTTGCTTTAGTCAATTTGAACAGGAAATCAAGCGGAAACGAATGTCTACTTTCGAATATTTGCCTAGGCAGAAAGACTTTCGCTACTTTTGCAGACAATATTCGTTCTTTAAGTACTGCAGTGAATATAATAAATACTATGGGACACACATCAACAAGTAAACAAAGAAAGATGTTTGTAAGATTGTCTCACGCAAAAAATCTTTATATTTGTAATTTTGGTTTATGTTTTTTGAAGGTTTCCAAAATATTTTGGCTTTAGCGATAACCGCCAGCGAACTGGGCTGCTTTGAAAAACCACTTAAATCGGGTTATCTCAAGTCCGTCAGAAGGTTATCTAGTAATATAGAAAGATTTTTTTAAAGTGTTCAGCTCAATAGCGTTTATCTGCAGACCCGAACTTATTTTGGTATACATCACCATCACGAAAGAAATTAAGATTTTTTTGAAAGAAAGAAGAAGAAAGAAGTATCTTCTTTCGTAGGAAGAAAATAATGAAAATTCCCCAAAAGTGTATGCCTTAAATAATTTCAACTCGGAAGTTAAAGCAGCGTAGACAGCATACTTGAGCTGTATTGTTTGCTAAAAGTGTAAGGCGAAACGTGGCAAATAAGCATTCAGTGCTTCCGTATCCAGGGTAACTACCAAGTATTGTTACTGCGATGGTTTGCTTTGCTGGGATTTCATTTGATTCAATTCAAGTGGCAAAATTCGCACGTTGCCATAAGCGTGGGTGCACTTAAAGCGCTTTAAAATCTTTCAAAAATAACCGCATTTGTCGAATTCTCTTGAACCAGTTTTCGGGGCGTATGAGCAATTTGCAAGTGCAAATTGGCCTATATTTAGCAGCGGCAGCCAAAAGCACGCTTTAAATGCCCACATTGCTGTCAGCTAATGTTTGATAATAAATTTCATTCGCAATGCTGCAGGCCACAAACAGGCTGCACACACACACGCACGCACATGCAGATGCACACATGTGAGCAGATAAGCACATAAATATTGCTGTTGACTTTCCTCACTTGCTGCTGTTGCTGCCGCTGGTCAAATATAGTTATTTATTTCGAGAAGCAATTAACCTCAATGGTATCGTATCGAAAATATCGAATATCCCATGCACGTGTGTGTTTGTATGTGTTTTGTGCTGTATATGGCGAGGCATGTGTCTGCTAGTGTGTGTACGAAAATCCAATCCATTAAAGAGCATTGGCTTACACTGAAGTTTAAGCCTTGAAATTTCATACGAGGTTTTGTCGCAAGCATGAGCGCACACGCACACACACAAACAGTGCCGTGCTCTGCTTTGAGCACACGGATCGGTATTGATTTACCTCAGCAAATCATAACAATTGCAAAAGATTCATTCTTATAGTCAAATTTACTATAATTTGTCATCATAAACAGTTCAGAAAACGAGCTTAATACGAGCTAATTGTCCAACTAAACGTCAATGTTTAGATTCAAGTTTAACTAAAATGTTAGCTTAAACTAAATTTGAAATTGAAATTGAAATCTTGAGCCTTAAGCTTGATTTTACTTTAAATGTTCGACGCCCAATGTTCGAAGTTTAAACACAGCTAAGCTCAACGAATAAGATTGGCAAATCAGTTGATATTTCAGATATGCATGAAATAATTTTAAGCGAAGATTATCCAAACTGCATTTAAGCTAGAATTACATCAAAACTCAAAAACTAACACTACGAGTAAGCTTAAAATACTACTAAAATAAAACAATTTCTTATGAAAGCCCATTAACGATAAACGAACTACGTAATATGAATACGAAATTGAAATGCAAGAAAACTTATTATTCATGTAAAGAAATATTATTTGATTCAAAGTATCGAATTGTGATTCCTGGGACTCTCTTCAGCTGACTCACTCTACAGCTGCTAAAATAGTTTTCCATCTTCAATGCAGAAACTTTGAGCTTTATAAAAAATGCAGAGAACGGTTCGGGGGAGGCATACTTTCCACTGACAATAGTGGTTCAATTAAAACTACATGATGAATAATTAACGGACACTTTCTGATAATTTTGTAGTATGTACTTTCCTTTAATTTCATTTCAGAACAGCTTAAATATTTTATTGGCAATTTGTGTAATAAATGTGTTTTGTAAGTGCGCCTTCTACGAATAATACAATAAGTATAAGTACAAGTTTTCTAGGAACGTATTAATAATAGGTTTACTAACAGCAGAAAAAAGGAGGAAAGCCAGCAAAATGTTTGAACAATATTATATGCGCTTTAAAAAAGATTTTCAAAGGGACGCTAAAAAATGGCCCCCACCCCTCAAATTATCTCTTCGTGCATATCGAGTTGAGTTGAGCCATGCTTGTAGGTATGTGTGCATAATATGTGTCGCTGTGTGTGTGTATTTGAAAATCGAAGGCAAGTGTGAAATCGTGCTGAAAAGCGAAAGGAAGTCAACTAAAATTTCACACTTGATTGAATTGCACAAATTTGCTTGCTTGTTTGCTTGCTTGCGATCTGTTTACATGTTTTGCTTGCTACTGTGTGCACAGTAACATAACCCCCTGCGCCCCTACCGGCACGGCACCGCATCATCAGCTGCCCGCCGCACTTTCCTGCCCCACTTATGGCAGGGTGTGGTGCCGTTGCATGTGATTCTTGTGGTTCAAACTTGTGGAAATCAGCTATCATTAGAGAAAGTTGCTCGCTGCCGGCAACAGCTGCTAGCAGCTGCTATGTATTCGTGCATGTATGTGTGTGTGTGTTTTTGAAAGTGTTTCTCAGCATCGAAAATATTTCCTCTATGCATGTGCAACCACGCAAAATAGCACAGATCTCTGCGTACGAAAGTTGTTGTGCATGTTTAACCCCTCAGCAGAACTTTTCATTGCATAACTATTTGCCCATTAAAAGCAGCAGTGCTCTGGCAACTTTGGCAAGATTGTTTAAGTAAATACCAACAAAACTTCATCAAAGCCCATTTGGATTTTTCTTCTAAATTCTCAATTGCGCATCACGATTAATATCAACCCCAGCTAAATTAAAAGTATACGCGATAAAAATTACGCCATAAGCTGTGAGGAAAATAATTTCAAAGAGAAGAAACGATAAAAAAGCTTTTCTTTATACGTTTTTTTAATTAATAAATTTGTAAAGGAAATCGTTCTTGAAAAACTTTAAATGTTAATTATATCAGGTGCAGGAAACGGAAATCCATCCGTTAGAAAAATAAGATTTTTTTGAGGTAGTTTTGGGATTGCTTGACTCAGTTTTGTTTGAGCTAGCGTCAAAGATGGTTTTTCTTCGATAAAGGGAAAACACAAGCCAGGCGGCTGAACATGTAAATAGTGGCAAAGATCCTGATACAGGATCACTGGATCATCACTCATGCCAAAGTTTTGTTTCGTTTATTGAGTTCCGGTAATTTGATATCAAAGATTCACCACGCTCTGAAAAGCCAATTGTCTAAAATGTCAATAAAATCATGGAAATTGTCGAAACCGATTGTCATCTAAGCACTGTTTCGATTGTCCAGGAGGGCCTAAATCGGATCATTCTAACTATGCTAAATAAAGCCTTCAATTTTATGCAAAAATATTCAAATAATTTTAACTACACCTAATATTATGTGCAGATATATATTATAAATATATATAAATTTTAAGTGCTATTTATTGACTAACTCTGCTTTAGAAAAGACAACAATATTCTATTCCTATGCCAAATAGCTCTGTGAATGTGCCCATGGTAGGAAATTATTATGATTTGTTTTTGTATATTTTAAGTAAAAAGCATATTTTTAGATGTTTTGAGTAAAACGCTATTAGGTAAAATCTTTTTGATATTTTCCCTTCAGTTTTGTATAAATAAAATTTCTTTTTAAAGAAAAGGCACCATGTAGAAGCGTTCAAGAAAACAATTATACCTCTTACGCCTGAACCCTTCGGTTACAAGGTGGGAAACATGGATCGTTATGGTTGGATATTATGCAAAAAACCCTGCAGCAGTTCGAAGAACTGAGCGTTTAACAGTTTTGATGCTTCTGCAATTCAAAGACCTAGGCAAATATTAAACATATCATCTACTAAAAACCAGTTATTTTTCATAAATTCAAATTATGGTTTTCTTAGTTTGGTTGACTTCCAAAGTGTTCTACCGCAAAGCCATAGCAACTTTGATATTTTCTGTCTTCTTGTTTGATATGCACATTAGAAAAACGTCAAGAGATTCAGCAAGCATGCACATTGAGTTTAATTTGCAGCTTTTCTTTTCTTTTACAAAATGAATCAAAATTTGAAAAATCGAACAAACTTTTCAGCTAGAAGTCTTGTAAGTCGCTCTACTATATTAAGCACCTTTTGCATGGAAGTGCCTGTCTGCTCCTATTTCTGCTGGTATTAATTAGATAATAATAGAATAACTAAAACCATCAATTATGGCAAGTTTAAACTAAGTTCTATTTGATGTTACTTATACGCAACGTTAACCCGTAAATTGCGAAGCTCCACTTTCCCTAATTGCAATGCCGCATCACCACGCTTCAATGCAAACAATTTGGACATAATTAAATCATTTGCAAGTATTACACAGTCAATAGAACAATCCACACACACACACTCAAACACATTACACTCAGTTTTTGACTGGCTTTCGTTAATTTTCGCCCACGCAGGCCAAACTACACGATTTCTTATCGTTCGACAGTAAAAACAATGCGCTTATCAACAAATTTTCAAGTGTAATTGAGGCACACCACAAAAACCACTTTGCCAACAAACGCAACACTCACACACACATACATATGTATATATAAATATATACATATATACGCTTTCTGGCGCAAACAAGAAAGCACAGCTGAATTTGACATGCAAATCTCATATGACTTCATGCTTTGTAAGCATGTCTGCTTATATGTGTATGAATTTGTATATGTCTTTGCGTGTGTGTGTGTGTGCGTACATGGCAACAAAATATGCACTACAACTAAAATGTGTTGTTGTTGTTGTTACGATACTTTTGCCTGGAGTAGCAAAACAAATTATGAATCCCAACATTATCTTGCGCCTGCACCAGCTCTGCCCTGCCCTACGCTGTTGTGCTCACCAGCTTCACCCTCTAAGGGCACTGATTACGAGCCTATCTAATCTTCATATGCGCCTTCGACCAAGCACACATCAGCCATTCCATCCAACACCCGAGCAATTCGCAGTTACAGTCGCGTTATCTGCCGCTTTATTGGCTTTTTGCTCGCAATCAGTTGTAAGTCCCATTGGCTGCAGGTGTTCTCGGCGCATACGCCGCTCTTTCGATAAGCCGAACAACAAATTAAATTAGTTGTCAATGCACTGCTGTGTGCCTGCCGCCTGTCGCCTTGCCTGCTGGCACTTGATATTACATGCGGATGTCGCATGATCCTTAACTATTTGCCACATCAAATGCTCCGCCTGAGGTCCTTGTAATGTGTGTACATTTCAGCATGCAGACTATGTTACGAGTGTATGGCAGTTGGTGTGTGTTAAAGTGGTGTAAAAGTTATTCAGACTATCTCCTCGATTTGAGATTATTAAGAGCGGCGCTTAGAAATCTTGTCGTAGTTTACTCAAACCAGAGCCGCCGTGGCTTAGTGCGGAAGTGCTCGGTTTCTGTTGCATTGAATCGTTGCATCAAATACTACACGACTCTTAACATCTAAAATAAATATGTAGGTCCCATTAACTTGTGCTCAAAAACGAGCGTGCACTCACAAGCTAATGCGAAAAATCTAGACCCAAACCTTATTAGACGGACGGTTGTGCTAATTATATATACAGTCGTATCTGGATATAGTGAACACCTAATTTTTTACCTCTAAATTGTGAACAATATTTCAAAAGCAACTTCAAGCAGAAAGCTACAAAAAACACAAAAAGGCGCTCAATGATTCGAATTAACAGGGAGGCAAGAAATAATAGAAGTACATGGTCATTCACAGCGGAGCAGGGGAGAGTGCTTGTGCCCCAAAGACTTATGCCAATAAAAAATTGTATTGCAAATTGTACAGGAAATTTTGTTGCATTCGTTCGTAACGAAATTAGAGTACAATTAAAATTATGGGAAAGGTAGATTTTGGAGCACATACATTGTGTGGAAGTCCTTCAGAATTGACAATTTAATTTGGGAATTCTTGAGCACTAAACAGCTCTGCCATGCACTACAGCCATTGACGAGAAATTATTGAGAACTCCACGAAGCGTGAAACTTTTACGGAAGGACCAAAAATGTGAATAAACAGTCAGCCCTACAAAAACACTGTGTCCTTTACCGAGGATTTCATATAACTAACTTTACTCTTACTTTACAATTCAGTTATTTCTGAGATTCATTCACTGTTGAACTCTGAGTTTTTATAGCGCGGTTCCATATAACGCGTTACGAATTTATTGGCCCTGAAAAGGGCTCGGTTATGTTGGGTTAAGCTGGCTGCCTAAAAAGGCCACGCATAGACCCTGTTCTGTCCTTAGCGCAGTCAGTTTGAGTTCCGTTTATAAATTGTCAAAGTAATGATCTGTCAGACTTGGGGCGGGACAGGCGCACAGTATGTGTTCCAAGGTCTTCCTGCTACCCGCTTCTTTGCATTTCCTGCCGCTGTCTTCGTTCGATACACCCATCCTATGTGCATGCGCTGCTACAAGCCAGGGAAAAGGACTTGACTATATATTCAAATATTTATGAAATTTCTAGCTTTTCTGTTTTTACACTACAACCGAAATGATTTGGGCTAACTTTTGTAGCTGCAATCTAGAATAAAATTCGAATTCGCATGCCTCTTCTTCCTTTATTTGTTTTCTTCTCCTATAGAAAATCTAGCGACGTGCATTTTCAGTTATAGCGGCAACATTTTGCACAGTTATATTATTATATGCAGGTGTCGCACTTCAGACTATAACAAATATTCGAAATTTGTTCTTCAATATGCAAAACAAATTTTTCATTTAATAGTGAAGAGTCAAGAGCTCATAAACTCTTTCCCATTCTCTGCAATGGGCCTAAACCGCCCACTTAAGAAAAGTTGCTTCCTTAGAATGAATTACCAATTCGCCCATGAATAAGTGAAACTTTACAGTCCAAATTAAGTTATGCAATAATAGAAGACGCTATTAACTGAATGGTGTCCAAAAAGTTTCAGTGTGTGAGAATTGGTAAGCTGAAAATGTGTTTCGATGTTTGGAGAAATATTATACAAGAGCTTAGTGCGTAGCAGTAAAACGAGTGGGGGCGAGACAATTAAAACTTTCAAAAAATAGATATTTCTTTTGTGCATTAAATCTATATATATAAAAATGGTTTGCTGTTCGTGTATGCGCTATAGACTCGCAAACTACAGGATGGATTTTGCTAAAACTTTGTATGCATGTTTCTTTTGGTTCAAGGATGGTTCGTAGCATGGTTAGGTTCTGAAATATTGAGGGGGCGTGGCACCTCCCATATAAAAAAGTTGTAATTTTTAATTCCCATACAATTCAAATTTTAAATATCAAGTAGCTTTGAAAAAAAAAGTCAGATAAAGTGTAAATAAATTTCATAAATTTGAAAAAAGTGAGTGTCAATAAATTTCATAAATTTGAAAATAAAGTGTAAAATGCCGACTGAGAAATATGGAACGGCGCTCGCGTCAGGCCCAGCGGATAGCGGCTTGGTGTCTGTATATGTATGTATGTATGCATATAAAAATGGATTGCTGTGCGTTAGTCCCGCGAAAACACGAAAACGTCTGAACCGATTTTGAATAAATTTAGTGAGTGTGCTTGAGTGGGTCCAGGGATGGTTCTGATTTATAATTGGACCCGATTGGACAAGGGGGCGTGGCACCGCCCATACAAGCCAAATTGTTTACATCGAATAGCTTTGGAACTAAAAGTTGTGCAGCATTGAAATTCCGTATGCAGCCGACTCTTGGATGCGTCGTCTCACTGGTAAATTTTTATGGGCGTAGGATAAGAGGCGTGGCACTTTTTTTAGCAAATCCACATTTGTGTATAACTTTGGAACTATACATCACACATCAATGTAACTCATTAGGAACTTACTATATATCCATATCCTTCTACTGGGAAAATGAGTCGGGCATTGGACAAGGGGGCGTGGGGCAGCGCTCATACAAACCGATTCTTTGATATCGAATAGCTTTGCAACTAAAAGTCGTGCAGTATTGAAATTCTGTATGCAAGCACCTCTTGGATGAATTTATGGGCGTAGGAAATTATTTCAATTAAAAAATCAGTTTTGGGCGGAACGAAGTTCGCCGGGTCCTCTAGTATATGTATACAATCTTAAGAATATATCCTGAAAATTTCAGTAAGAAATTCCAGTGACAAAAATTATAGCACAAAAGCAAAGTGAAAATGCAGCGGAAATGGAAAGGAAAAGAGCACATATGCTCATATACTTGTAAATTATGATATAATAGATAACAACAATAACAACAAACAACAACCGCAATCAGCTGCACAAGCTAAATGCATTGCCATATTGTTTTCGCGCTGTCAATAGATATCAAATTTCCAATTAAAGGCGATGAGATCAGTGCAAGGATACGTGTCGGCCATGACGTGAGAAAAAAAATTAAGAAAGGATAATGTGACGTAGAGAGTGAATGCAGCAGGAAGCCTTGAATTGTGCAATGACATTATTCGCAATAACAATAACAACAAATGACAAGAATTGCAGGCAACGCTGCAAGTGCAAAAAAGTTACAATTGGCCATAAATAACGGTAAGCCAATGTACAAATCGAACCCTCAGAAGGAGTGCCAGTAGCAGCAATGATAACTGTTGAGGTTTACAAGGGACTCTACGAAATGGCGAGCAGATTCTTAAGCTTTGTTCAGCAACATAAATTATACTATGAGTAGACGGCGAGGCAGCAAGAGCTACTGTAAAGGATACATGCGTAGGTTGGCCTGTGGCCAGAGATGCTTTTGTGCGTAGCATATTATAATAAGCCATACATTTTGATTTGATGCATGAGAGTTAGAAATTCATAGCATTTATTTGAACTTCATATTAATTATTGTTTTGGCTGGACTAGGGGACAGATGAATGCTGGCAGTTCACACTGACTGATCGCCAGAAATAATATTAAATACATATATTAGCTTAATTAAGTATTATTTTTGCCATCATATTGAAGCTGTCATTTTTAAGAAAACTATTTTCAATCGTATCATTTTAAATTGAAATTAAAATATTTTATAAACTTTTTCTAAAAATACGTATTTTCAAACTTTAGGTCTAGCTGCATAAAAAGGTCACACATAGACCCTGTTGAGTCCTTGGCGATGCCAGTTAGAGTTCCGTTTAGGAATGTTCAAAGTAGTTATCTGTCAGAATTTTGGTGTGTTTTACAAATTTTCAAAGAGGTTTGATATCTAGTCTCAAGATCTGTTCGAGCCCTGCAAAGACCGGCGCTCCTAAACAAGTCAAACGAGTTCTAGCGATGGCGGGGCAGGAGCACAGTATATATTCCAAGATCTCCCTGCTCAAACTTTCGAACTTCGATAAGAAGCAATTTTTAATAAAGAGCATGACTATTGTTAAAATAATGCTTGAAATATATTCTGAACATTTGTTGTAAGCTACGTGCCCGCGCAATAAACAAATTTTTTTATCTGAAGTCTTTGCCTTATTTCCATTAAATGTATTTGTATATTGGCACATACAACGGGACATAATTTCATGCCACTTAAAATCCTAATTGTTTGTTTGATTTAAAAAAAAGAGATGACATAATTTGTTAAAAATGATCAATAATACACAACACAAAGTTTTTCTTAAATGTCTTATGTCGAAATTCTGGTTCTTACGATTTTGACAATTATATGAAAAAGGTTTTACCCGCCAGGCAGTTCGATTGAAATCATTAATTATATTAAAAACCAATTTAGCTAAAATAAATATAATATATCTTTAAAGCCAAGCTGTACAATTTTTGATTTACAAATGTCGTTTTTGTTTTGTTATCAAAATTTGCAAGCTTCTATGTCAGGACAAAAAATTTCATTTTTTCACATTTCTCTGCATTCTTTTTAATTATTCCCCAAAGAAATTGTTCCATTATGACCACTGTATCAAACCCTTTTTCGCTCACTGTGCGGCCCTTCATTTTAGTGTCCTTAAAGAGTTTCAATGCTGTAAAGTCGTTCCGGAACTGCTGTCACAGAGCACCACTCTCCCATCCTTCCACGCTCCCCACCTCCTTCATCTCCGACGCTGCCTTCACGCCACGCT
This sequence comes from Neria commutata, assembly GCA_963457695.1. Taxonomy (NCBI): domain Eukaryota; kingdom Metazoa; phylum Arthropoda; class Insecta; order Diptera; family Micropezidae; genus Neria; species Neria commutata. The sequence goes on along the minus strand of OY735247.1, from coordinate 18,935,632 downwards.
TTCTGGCTATTATTTACACATTTTGTGTGCAGCTGCAGTTGCAGCTTAACATGGCAGCACACAAGGACATTTTTATTCCAAATAATTATTCCACTAATTTTAAGTGCTTTTTCAATATATTAATAATGCGTTCGGTGTTTCGCATAATGTCTAAAGTACGCCATAAAGTACGCATATAACTCCTGAATTTATACTACATTTACAAAGGTTTATTTTATAACATTTCCATAGTGGCCATGAGCCATGATAATTAAATTCTACAAAATATTGTTTTGCATATTTGATTATGCATAGTAAAATGTACTATTACTGGGTAAAAAATATGAGACTCTAAAAATGGAACTATTTAATCCAGCATGCCACACCCCGAAACTCAAGCATACCACAATCTGAAAAGGCAGCATTCCAAATTCCGAAGATCCAGAACAGTCCACGAAATTTTTTCACATTTAAATCTCAGCCTTTAAGAAGTTGTTATTTTTTTAGTAACGTTTGCGAAACGTAAGGAAGAGTAAAGCTACATTATTCCTTTTTTTTGTGAATTTCTTTAAAGATGTTAATTGGGAGAACGTTTTTCTATCTTTAAAGGTAGGTACAGTGCGCATTCACTGAGGAGATTTCATTTTTAGAAACACACATTTTATTTGAATTTTACAAATATGAGTTAACCAACTTTGTATGTGAATTCCTTTAAAAATTTGCACGAAACGTTTTTTCTGAAAGTTTGAATGCCGCATTTTTCTGCAATTTCCTATCGAAGCCACTAGACATCCTTATTTGTTGTCATTTTTCAAACTGAAACTTCTGCCACATATTGTCCACGTACAAAGAGCTGCTACATTTTGCAATCTTGCGAAATGAAAATTGCAGGCATTCCTGAAAATATTTCTTGCGTGCAGAGGCGTTTTCAGAATTTTTTTAATATGCAAATTTATAGAAATTTTGTTTGAGTGAATTATGATGTGAGCTCTTCTTACGGCGTCAGAATACGAGTATCAACTTAACATTTTAAAAGATATGCGTGTTTTGCTTTCGGAAAAGTGTGAGCATTTAAGCTTAAATTTTAGTTCGAATTTCCAACTTCAAGCTCAAAAATCTAGAAGCGTTCTACCCAAAAAATTTTAATGTCGCCAAACTGGCTCATATTGATATCTCTCGAAACTCTACAAAACCTCTCCATACCATTTTAAAATCTACACAGTTTTGAAGTTATAGAAGCAAACTTTCATAGGAGCTCGATTGAAGAAATATTGAAAATGCGAAAATGCTTTCAATTTGTAAAATTAGTGCACAAAAATGCTTGTTACAATAACAAAGTTTACTATTAGAAAGAACATAAAGATTCCATAGGAAATCAATGCATAGAGTTGCTTCATAATAATTTTTGAGATCGACTGAAGTAAGCAACTTGTAAAGCAGTAGTCGCAAAAAATGGCAAACTTGTTGAACGTAAAATGTTTCATAGCATGGAATTCATCTGCTGAAATTTTTCTCTGGACTTTGCAAAGTGTCACAACAAATCTGTCAGAGTGTGATAACCTTTAAAACCGTTACAACCTTTTTTCAACAGTGTTAAAGTTGTTATTTATAGAAAACAAATGGAATCATATTATGGACTACAGTTGGTATGAGTAACTTTAATTAAATATTCATTTGCAGTTTACATTATTAATCGCATAGATTTAGCAAATGTGAAAATGTGAAAGACAAGGGTCTCTTATATTGAAGCTTTCATGCAGAGCATAAACAATTTTCTGTTGTGTGCAAACAAGAGTGAAATTTTTTTGAAAGCTGTTTTAAACTTAAGAGAACGAAGTTGGTGATAATTTAAATTGAAAAAATTTCGCACTTTTAGATTGCAGCGTTGTACGCGAAAGTTCGTTGTGTGCAATGATTTAATTCGAAGATAAAAAGTTCTGATTTTGCTGTTCTTTATAATAACTACTTCATTATATGGCTATATGCTGGCGGAAGAGCAAGAATTAAAGCCGCAAAATCGGCAGCGGCAAAGGACGAACAGCATATGGCAATATTCAAACAGTGCCGAATACCGAATTTAATCAAAACCCCAAAGAATTTCAGAGTGCACATAAAAACAAACCTGCTAAGCTTCGGAATGGCGTCCGCTACAGCTCCAGCTATAAACCGATGTATTCCACAAGAATGTCAGCGAAGCACGAAATTCACACAAAATTCATAAATTAAATTATGAAATGTGAAATGTTTTGACATGCGCTGGTGGCAGTTGACTGCTTCTGGTTTGATTTTTCAATCTGACAAAAGCAAAAATAGCAAAAAAGGACTCGCTCACATGCCCGCAGCGTAAGCGCAGTGAAAACAACTTTGCAAAAATCTTTTTTTTTATCTTTTGTATTTTTATGCTTTTGTATTTTAAATAATCTGCTTTCCATGCTCAGTTCACATGAATATTCATGCGAATGCAAGAGCAGCAATGAAATTCCAACCAATCAAATTCACAGCAATTCACACGCTTCAAAAGGCAGCGCATTTACATGCAAATGCTCACTTTCCACACTTTTCCACACTTTTCACGCTTTTCACAATTTCCACAATAATTTTCATAATAATTTTCATAATAATTTCTCCGGCTGCTTATTTGTTTGCTTCGTTGTTTGTTGTTTTTTCAAATTGCATACAAATTCAGATTTGTAAAAACATTTGCTTTGCTGTTGTTGTTGTTGTTCCTTTCGATTTTACGCTCACTTGAGTTTTGAAGAGCAGCTAAGCAGACATTGCTGCATTGAGGCGACAATACGCCAAGCGCCACAAAAGGACGACGAAATTGCATTCATTTAAATGAGGAGCAGTCGCCTCTAAACTGCAGCAGCAGCAGCCAACAACAAACACACTACTAACTTTCACTTCACTCTTTGGTCACTCTCTTCGATTTATTTTTCAAGCACAATTTCGAGTTATAATATTACTAGTTGTTGTTGTAGTTATAGTTATAGTGGCGTATATTCGTATATGTTCGTCCTGCCTCTCAGCAAAATGAGCCCACACACAGACGCGCTAAACGTGTACGCCAACTTGCCCGGCTAGCAGCGAAATGATGTGGCCGAGCGCAGCGAGCGCCTCTGGGAGCCTTCTGCACTACATTCAGTCAGCGACGACGGCCGCCCTCAGTCCTCAGCCCGCGGCGTTGGCAGCGACAGCAGCTGCTGCATCCTGCGAGCCAAAAGCACAACGACGACCGTTTGATAAGCGTAGAAGCCTTCGTGCCGCTCGTCGCGCTTCGCAGCAACAGCTGCTGCGGCAGAACTCTCGAGGGATGTGCGCCGAGCGCCGTCGAACTTTTCATTCACAAAGATTGATAAGAAAGCACAGCGGGCAGAGCGCAAACGCTCGGCAGAGCTTTGGATGCGTAAAAAGCTTCCGGCGCCAAAAGGCAGCAAAATGACGAAGGCAACCTGTTGCTCGTACGCTAAACCGATTGACGATGTGTGTCGTACGAGGCTTTTTGGCATTAGATGGAAAAGCACCAAAAGCCTAGTGCGGAATATCCGAAAGTAATTGCAGATAGTCGAGCAGTGAAAGTAGCAATAGGAAAGTGATGAATGTTTCCTTTGTTGAAGGAGCAATCGGCATAGCATGCGGCACAATCGAATGGGCTGCTTTCGTGAGTGCTTCCTCATAAACGCATTGTCAGCTCAGGCAAAAGCTTCAAGATTTCTGCGAAATTTTCTTTTGTATCTTCTGTTCTTCTGGTTTTATGTCACGTCTACCGTTTGAAGATTGATTTCTGTGACTAAAGATTACTTGCCCAACCGAGATACAAGCAGAACAAAGAGTGGGGAATTATTTAAAATATTTTATTTTAATTAAATTTATTTTTAAACAAATGATACTGGCACTCATCAGCCGTCCAAGCGATCGAAGAGCTTATCTGCATATAAACCAAAGCTCAGCCTATCCATTCCGCCAATAGAAAGCGTACTTATGGCGTATGGAATTGAACACAGTGAAAGGAGGCATCCAAGTAACAGATACTGTCAATTCTCTTTTTATGCGGTGGATGCGTTCCACAACTAACCGCACAAAAGGAAATCGCATAAAAAAATACACTAATGTATAGTAAAAATAGGGATGTGTTCCATTGTTTTTAAAAAGCGCATAAAACTAAAAAATCGCATAGAAATAGACATAAAGTACATTACATAAATAGAGATACGTTCCAAAATTTGTTAAAAGCTCTTAAGACCAAAAAGTCGCTAAGAGAAATCGACTCAGAAAAAATGTGGATATGTGTTCTGTAAAACATTGTTACCCAAAAGTTCCTTTTGGAAGAGAAAACACCAACACATAAAAACTTTGTTATGATAAAAAGAAAAACCAATTTTGTTCATATGTACACTATAAAAACAAATGAATTGTATGTTATATGTTATGAAAACCCCAACTTAATAACTCAAAATTCATTTAAATCTCTCATGATCTTCATTTTGCAAAGTTGGCATAATTTAAATTTCAAACTTAATAAGCAAAAATTTTTTCAAGTGCTTCTCATTCCGCAGCTGCACACTTTTTCCATCGAAATCATGCGCAAGACAACAACAAAATTTGCGTTGAAGATAAGTGTCGCAAAAGTGTACCAACAAAGCTTAAGAAAGTGTTGTTGCTTTGAGCTAGGGCACCTCGCCATACAAAATTCAAAGGAAAAAAACGCATAACTTCGAAATAATGAAAAAAAAATCGCATTAAACTCGTATGGAAAAACCGCATAACTTCGAAATCGCATAAAAATAATTCGCATAAAAAGAGAATTGACAGTATAAGTTTATAGAAATTATAAGAATCGCTTTCTGTCTCAAACTGTCCGTCGGTATGTCAGTCGGGCCTCCAATTCTGCACGAAACCGCACCAGAGACAGAGAGTACAGGATGACACTGAACATTTTCATGGCTCAATTTTTGAGCTAATCCAAATGCAACATAGGAAACGTACACAATACGCCCGTAAGTATACATACATACATTTCGCGGTTTTGTGTGGATTAAATAGCTTAACTCCAATCAATTATTATATTTAATTATTAAAAAATAGCTTAATTTGTCTAACTTTACACCCAAAGATACAATGTCTAACTCTTGAATTAAGGTATCAGCTTTACATGAGATATCAAAAAAGAGCTTTCTTCGTTTTTCTACTATCCCAAAAGTGAGCGTGATCCGTGCTAAATTTGGTGTATAAACTCTTGTTAGGACTGTCTTGTAATTTTCCGCAAATGGAACGATTTTTGTGTTTAGCCAATTAAAAGAAATCATACAAATATGAATGAAATCGTACCGCAGTCTAACTCCTTGCCCGGCCAAAATGCTAACGATTGCGAACTCGAAACTAGCGAACATTCTACCTGGGGAATTAATAGCTCAAGTGAAAACGTTTGGGAATAATTTGGAAGGAAAATGCAGTAAGATCAACCCGAAAAATTGCATGACAGACGTTTAATGAGAGATATGGTCCGCTTTGTTTGATATCTACTTCTCATATATGACTGGAGTTACGAGTACTTGCCGTAGGGTAGACACGCTCTGTGAAATTAGCCTCCTGCTTCCTTACTTGTTTTTACCTGATAAAATTATTCGGAGCACAATCGACTCGATTCGATATGACGTAACAAAATTAGAGGAGAAGCTCTGGGTTTGGATCACGCTACTTCTAACGTCGAATAATAGTCGAAACTTGAATTCATGTATCGTCATACATTCGTGTGGTCCAAAGTATCGTGTGCAGTTGTTTGCCTAACATGGAGCAGGAATTGCATGGTCAAAAGACGCTACAGTTTCAGAGTTCAATGAAACGAAACTATTGTCGAAACGAAACCCTCAGACTATGATCGTCATCGGAGCTTCGATTTCGGCATAGTTTCGTGTGCAGGTAAATTTATATTCTACAATCTGTAAAATTTGATCAATTAAACTGCTCAAATGTCGTTCACAGAAAACTAAGCTCACGAGATATTCAACTTCCAAAAAGTATATAGAATGTAAATATTGACGAAAAAAATCGTACTCCCGTAAATACGTCAAAGACACGCGCTATACGTCATCCGCAACGATAAGAACAACAACACCAACAATTAAAATTACAAAAATTACGGGTATTGCTTTGGGAAAAAACCTAAGTTAGAAGCGCGTAAAGTTCAATGAATGAACCGAATGTCAGCTTGGGGAGCATCAATTAAACACAACGAATGGGCACTGGGAGCAATGGGGAGCAATGGGGAGTGACGGTGCATGTCTGCAAAGGGAAGTGAGAGTAGAAGGCTCGACACATTCAACTCTTAATTGGAATTGGTATATAATGAAGCCAATTTTACGATGCTTACCAACAACGCAGATGGCGCTATCGGCCAGGAGAGTTCGGGACGGAACATGACGGATGGTGCTTAGCACTACGACAGGGTGCTGGCAGGCAACAAGCCTCCCAAAAGCTGAATGCTCTCATTTGTTGTTTGTAATTACACTTAATAACTGAGCCATTACACCATCGGTGGTCTAACTACACCCCTGCCCCATCCTCCGTGCTACCACAATTGGCGCATTCAATTAATTGAAGCGTTTTGTACACTCAAAAAATATCAACATTTAATTCACTTAAATTTTCCTGTGTTTTAACTAAATTCTTATGGTTTAAAATCGTGTTCCGAGCATAAAATACTAAAATATTGAATAGGATAAAATGAATATTTTTATTTCATTATAACTAACGTATTTCTTTTTCAGATTTAAAACGTTGACTCCTTCTTCGTTTGTTATGCTGAAGTGTCAGTTTACATTCAATTAATATGAAATTTGATTCAATTTTCTCTCAAAGCGCATTTAAAATATTAAAACTTATCGATAAATAGATTCTCTATAATATTTGTGGATTCAAACCAGGAGCGCCAAATGTTTTGACTATCATAATCTCTTCGACTCGTCATAACAATTATGTTTTATAGCTATTTTTTGACCCATAATATTTTTTATTTTTGATCGAAAAAACAACAATCAATGATTTTTCTATTTTATCGAAATAGATAACAATCATTGGTTTATTTTTAATCAAATAAATAACGATCGTTGATTTTAATTTTATATAATTATTATAGAGTGATTTTTCATATTAATCATGACATACTAATTATGACCTCTGAATAGTTCATAACTCTCTTTGAATATAAATATGTTACAAAAACTTTTCCAATGTAATCGTTTACTAGAAATATTTTTAAGTCACGATTATTTTGGATACCCGATTTTAATAGCAAGTTTTGTAAACTTTTACTACCGGTTTGTGCAATTCAACAAGTAATTTGTCAACATATTTCGGTTATATGTGCTTTAATATACCAAAAAGTAAATAACATTTACTTACAATTAACATTAGTTAAAAACCCTTTTCACTCAGAAGAAACGGTTTCTCGAGCTCCTTTTTTGTTTCAGTGCACACACTGGACATCACAGGTCTTTTGGGAGCACTTCCACCAAGTATTAAAGCTAAGCTATGACTATGACGTGAATGCAAAGCATAGAAGTGGGAAGAGCAGAAGAGTAGAGGGCAATTTTGAATTTTGTAATTTTCTTAATTATTGACAGTTCCCCGGGGAGCAAGCGAGCGCACGCTTAGCAACCAACTGGCACGCCAGACTGGCCAATTTGCGTAAAGACTTTAGCAAGCGGTTAGAGAAAGTGGAAAAATGGCGTGATCTTTTGCATTTAATATATGACCATTGTATCCAATTGTTGCACTGCAATTCTAACATTTAGCATGATTTAATAAAACTGAGTCGTTAATTTTTTCTAAACTGTTGAATAAATTGTATTTTATTTTATTAGAGTTTTCAGCAGAGTTGCAAGTTCAATTCACTAAAGTGAACTAGTTGACTTCAGTTTAGTAGTTTCCTATTTAATGAGCTGACTAAGTGATGCATTCTATTGAGATGAATGCAGAATTTTTCTTCTATTTTGAAAGTGAAAAGCCACCAGAAAAACCAATACGAATACTCTGTATTGATCCTTCTTGGAAGCTGATGAGCACTGAAGAGTATATTTAGCTTGAATTCGCTTCTTTAAAATGTAGTCATATTTGGCTGTGCTACCTTTTGGGAGCCATCTGAAAGAAAAATGATAATCACTGTATTGTTATTTCAAGACTATGGTTGTCGCTAGCTTAAATAGTCACACAAATTTGGGGCGGGATACATGAGACTAGAGCCCGACCGAACCCGAAATTTTGGCCGAGACCGAGCGTTCGGCCTTTTTTTAATGTTCGGCCGAGACCGAGACCGAGACCGAACCTTTCGAATACATAGGCAAAAAAAGAAGAAAAATTTTAATGAAAAAAAATTTATACATTTTTAGGAAAAAATACATTTTATTATAAAAACCAATTCTTTTGAGGTATAAATACCTACATTAAGCATCTGATGTATGAAAAATCAATAAAAAGTATTATTAAAAAATATAAATTTGGTTTAAAACTATACAATTTGTTCCTCAACTGTTCGGCTAAATACTCGGCCTTTTGTAGCCGAGACCGAACCGAGACCGAACCCGAACCTTTTGGCCGAACTGTTCGGTAAGCGAGACCGAGACCGAGCGTTCGGTCGGGCTCTACATGAGACGACACTTGTGTATGAGCTTGATATGGTTTTGGTTTTCTAAAACAAGCCGTCACAGAAATTATCACCATTTTCCAAAGAGCGTAATAGATTAACGTTATTTGCCATAAATAAATAAGACAAATATAAACTAACTTTGTGGATTTGTTTAATTTTTTATATGTTTTGTTCCAATTTACACGCAGAAACATTTCTTACTTTCTTTTTCTTTTTCCGTACGCATTGATTGTGGAAAAATTTGGGTATCGCTGGCTCACCGTATTTCAATTTAACTAAAAATGCAAAAAATATGTTTCTTTTTTAAATATAATATATTGGTATTTATAATTTATTTAGAGCACTACTTACAAAACAATAATAATCAGTTATTTTCTACCTGCTGTTATTACAATATATACGTGTGTGTATGTGTGTGTATTGATACAATCAATTTGTGAAAATTTAATTTATTTTAATTTGACTAATTGCATCTTTCTTCCCATTACTGTTTGGCAATTCTTAAGTGCTCTCTTATAAAGTACAACAACAAACTGCTTTTGTTGTAGTATGTACATATATGTTGCCGAGAGCAGGTGATTAATTACTACAGTTTAACTTTAAAATCGGGTTTTTAAGTAAAATTGTAAATGTTTTTAAGGAAAATATTTTTAATTCGGCAACGTACTCGCTGCCAGCGCTTCGATGGCTCTTCTTTAAATTCCACTTTGTGCCCTACGGCCTGCTGGCCACATTCAGCATAATTACATACTACACTTAATTAGTTGCTACAACACAAAATTGCTACTACTTAATTGTTGCATGCATTTTCGTTTAGGCATACCTATTAATTAAAGTAATGCTTTGTGTTACTGTGTATCTGTGTGTAGGACAATTTACTACTACTATTGCCGTATCGACTTTAAGTGCTGTTGCAGCTGCTCGCAGCGTTGGCATTCTCTCGTCAGTTGCTTCACAGCCGCCGCATACTGGCGCTGCAGCTCCAGCAATGCCTGCAGTTCCTCATTGAGAACATCACGCTTCACACGCTCCTCGTTGCATTTGTGACGCACCTTCTGCTCGGTTTGCTGCACACCCGCCACTATCGCCTCGAACTGCTGTATGAACTCCTCGCGGCCGTGCGTCGTCATCATGCCCTCGTTGTAGGCCTCGCATATGGAGTTCAGCAACGACAGCTCTTTCTCCAAATAGCGCTTCTTGTCGTTCAGCGTGTTGAAGAGCGTATAGTATTGCTTTGTTTCGAGATGTTTGGCACTCACTGCAAAGTAAATGATTTTGCGTAAATTTTGGCTTCTGCATCGGTATGTTTGCCCTTTGACCTACTTTCATTGTATAATTCATGGAAACGGCGCTGGTACTGCGCCAATTCCGTGCGATCTGGTATGTCGTCCAGTTGTCTCTGTATAGCCACAATGCCACGATTCCGCTTGGCCACTTGTAATTTCAATGCGTGTATGCGTGCTTTCTCCTCAGACACGGCAGCCGCCTGTTGCTCGGGGTTTTGTGCGTTGAATGCTTCTAGCTCACTGTAAAAGAGCGCCCATAAATAGAGAGTTGAAAAGCAGCTGAGAATAATTTCAGTTGGCATACGCACTCAATTTGCTGTTGTAGATTTGCCAAATCTTTCCGGCAATATTCCTTGAACTCGGCTTCCTCTTTTTTCAGTGTGTCGTGCTGCTGCAACAGAAGCTGCACTTTCGCCAATAGCCTACAAGGAAGTTATTATTCCAACATAAAGTACTATAAATTCTTCAAAAGTACGCACTCTGGTTCAGCGTCAGCCGCCATTAATTTGTACTGCTCGATTTCGGCGCTGAGTTGGCTGTGCTTCTGCTCCTCCAGCTGCAATTGTGCGAGCTGCGTTTGTAACTGCAGCAGCAGTTCGTTGCTTTCCGTTTGGTTTCGCTGCAATTTCCGCTGCAGCGTAACTTTGGATGCTTCGAGTATTTTCATTTGGCTCTGTTCGGAGAGTTGTTTGGCATCGGTTTCCATCTCTTGCTTGAAGTCCGTATAATGTTTGTGTAAGGCATGTCGCTGGAATGCATCTAGTTTCTTATCGCTAGCAGCAGCGTGGTCCTAATAGTAGAAGGAAAGTATATGTATTATCTGATTGGCAAGTAGGATATATGAGATATATATAGGAAATATGAGCGACTAAGTTAAAAGTGATTGGCAGCTAAAATTAACGATATATTACCTGCTTGGCTATATAAAGGTTTTTAAGCAGTTGATCAACATCGATCTGCAAATTAAAAGGCGCAAACAAACAAACAAACAAACAAACGTACAAAAACAATAAGCGTTATAAAGTGGCAAAACAACAAATAAAAAGATTAAAATTTTGTGCACAGCACACAAGCGTGCCTTTCATCTTTATAGGACACTTATTTTCACCTCGGTTTTTGCATTAGCTTCCTTTTCTGTAGCGTTCACGACAACGCCTGCCTCGTCTTCCGATATTCCGCTATTGGAACTGCTACTGGAGGCTGCCACTGTGTTGCCATACTCCAGCAGGGTCATACGCACACGCGTTCTTTCATCTTCATTAGCTGCATCCTTGCGCTGATACTGTCGACTGGGACTATACAATTCCTTATAAATAAACATTACAGCATATAAACATAAGCTTATTTTTTGGTTTTGACAAGAAAACAAACTTGTATTCTTTTAATGTGTGTTGAAGCGTTTCGTATTTTGGCCAGATTGTCTCTGTCCGTTTTATACTGATAGTGATTGTGAAATTGACCAATTGCGAATTTCTTTAAACGTTGCGCACGCTCGGCGCGATTCTCCACCTGGAAATTAACACATTTTATCGAAAACGGTTATGCCTGCCACTGCTTACTAGCTCACAGATTTCTTGACCAGCCATTGTATCACCGGATGTATGCTAAGGAACTCCAGGCCCTGTATTTGATGAGGTTCTATGCGAAAAGGACACTTCATTTGTGGCAGCACGGAGACAATTTTCTCAACTAAGGCGCTGCAAAACCAAATCGTTCCTTTTCATACTTCAATAGCAACCATGCTTTAAGCTTACATTTTCTGTCCAATCGTTAAATTCTCATGAAAGAGCAAATCCACATCCACATCGTAATCGCAGCATTCTATGCACCAAGTCATACCGCCCACAACTTTGTCGAATGACGACAAACCTTTGATCCTTGCGCGGTAGTAGCCGGACTTCACCAGCATGTCGAACGTCTCCTGCTCCTTTGCCGTGGCATCCACATCCTCACGGCGTTCCACCTGCAAAATGAAATATCAGTGCAAATAGGAAAGACTCAAACACGCCCATACGCCCCGCCGACTGACTTACTTTTACTTCCCTGCCTTCAGCATCGTAGCGCGTTGCCAATTTCACATTCGGCAAATGCTTCGAAAATATATCACGGTTCGCCATGTATCGCGACTGGTTTGCACTTTTCCAACATAAGCAAAGATTAATTTGAATTTTATCAATTTACAAATTCACAAAACATTTAACACAACGCGGTCAGCTGATTTCATCGGTCAGCTGTTTGCGAAACCATACGAATGCGATAATTGTGGAAAAGCCGGTTCCCTTTAAAAAACGTCGCTGCCATATAATTGTTTTCTGGTTTTCTGACATCGAGCGATTTACCAATGTTTGGATTTAATTAAGAAGGCGAAATGAAATCCATGGGCGTACGCAAATTGAACTGGGCCTGCAGCCCCTCCCCCGCAGATCTACAAAATCATAATAATAGAAACTGTTATTAAATTAATTATCTTAAAAGTTCGTATTTTTATAGGTATTGGTTTTGTTCAGTCTCAAGGTCACGTGGTAATTAAAAAGGGGATTACGATTTCTGTGGCCCCTTAATTTGACCGTTGGATAGTGGTATATGGACGAAAAGAAAACGAAAAACAAGAATAATTTTTTTCGATTAGAGCCTTAGTTTCAGAGTTACGACCCTTTGAAGTTCTTCATCGTTGAATTCAGTATTTTGGCTACAGACCATTTGCGTTGCCCAGAATACACCACGTGGAGGTTGTCTGCATCGGTATTCCTTGGCCCTGAAAAGGGCCGTTTTGTGTGTGTGCGAGAGTGTGTGTCTGATAGCACACACACTCATGCAAACAAACAAACACACACGCAGCGGAGAGGGTTTTGAGTCGTACAAATGTGGGAGTGGCGCCCCACAGTTCCTAATCTCTGCTATCAGACACACACTCTCCATACACACAAAACGGCCCTTTTCAGGGCCAAGGAATACCGATGCAGACAACCTCCACGTGGTGTATTCTGGGCAACGCAAATGGTCTGTAGCCAAAATACTGAATTCAACGATGAAGAACTTCAAAGCGTCGTAACTCCGAAACTAAGGCTCTAATCGAAAAAAATTATTCATGTTTTTCGTTTTCTTTTCGTCCATATACCATTATCCAACGGTCAAATTAAGGGGCCACAGAAATAGTAATCGTGCCATTAAAAATTGCTGCTAAGACCCTTTTATATATTAACTGACATAACATTTGAAATACGAAAAAATATAATTTTGTATGCATTTACATAGTGGCATCATCGCCAGACAATTCCCGAGGTGGCAACAATTTGACCGGCGTTTCTTATTCCCCTCCCGATAATTCCTCCTTTTCGTGGGAAAAATTAAAACGTGCGAAACTAAATTCTTCTAAAGCGTCAGTGATATATGTAGTTGAAGGCGTCAGTGGTATAGCAATTTCCAAATATTTCGTAGAACATTAAGTAAATATAAGTTATAATATCCGCTGAAATGCCGTACCTTTGCCTTCAACAAGAGGGCAATCCAAATTTGCCGGCCTTTATTGACAAGGCGCAACAGAACAGCTTCAGCGTGGTCGCGGTGCCAATTAATTATGCGGATACGCCGCTGGAATTTCACAGGGAGCCGATGTGCCAGAAGCAAAAGGACTTCACCTACCCTGACTTGCTGCTGACGGCCGAGCAGTGGAACGGCAAAATTATACTGATGCTGTCCGACGATATTGACTGCGATTCCGCAGATGCAGTGGTGCGCCGCAATTCGGAGGAGGTGCTGAGACGGGACATTTCCTGGGCGGAGCATCTGCAATACGGTGGCTACATGATGCTGCGCTTGAAGTCGGCACAAAATCATAACTTGGCGCGTGCGATAACCAACATAAAGGGTATGCCGAGGCCATAAAATTTGTTTCTTCACATTTTAAACTATGTATGTACTTCTTTTTTGCAGGTCTGCTTGTGGTGCAAGTGCCATTGTACAATGCTAAAATAGCGCAAGCCACGTGGCGCCGTGATTTGGAAGATGGACAGTTGGAGCAATTGGAGGAACAGCCGCTGGAAGACTCTTGGCAATGGTGGAATCGCTTTCGTTGGGCTGCAGACTTCAATCCAAAACTGAAGTTGGCGCTGGAATTCAATGAAGGTGAACGTCCCAGCCTGGACGTGGTGCGCCGGTGGTTAGGAGAACCGTTGGAGGCAGTGGTCATACCATCCTCCATGTTTATACGCAATCGTTACAATTTCCCCGTGCTACCGAAGGTCTGGCAGGAGATATTAGCATATTTCATACGTGCTCACGTAAACATGATCGTCTCTACTAATACAGAGGATAACAGTCTGAAACTGTATGCGGAGTATTTGAATAATTTGCGCGAAATACACAAGGATGCACATCACCTGCAGAAGTGGGTATTTCCTATTTTGCACTGCTAGGAATCCTATTAATTAAAAGGTTTTGTGACAATAGTTACGAGGACATGCTTGAGATTCCACTGCAACCGCTCTACGATAATCTAGACTGCTATACTTACGAAATCTTTGAAAAGGATCAAGTAAAGTACAAATTGTATCAAGATGCTATAGCTGCAGCACTGGTGGATCGTGTGCCTGACGACGAAGCTACAGATAGAACGGTAAATTAACAAATTCTTCCTATAATTTGGTGTCTCTTAATCCTCTCAAAATCTATTGAGAAATTTTTAAATTGCTTTGAATTCTCTCTCCCTAGTCCGTTGTTATGGTACTAGGCGCAGGACGTGGTCCCTTGGTGCGCTCTGCGCTCAACGCGGCTGAAAATACAAAACGCAAAATTCGCATCTACATAATCGAAAAGAATCCAAATGCCATACGAACACTCACTAACATAGCGAAGAAGCTGTGGCACAACAAAGGTAATTCTACATGCGTTTGAACTCTTCGTAATTCCAACTTAAAGCATACACTATACTCGTTTGCAGATATAGAAATATTCTCCAAAGACATGCGGGAATTTGAGCCGCCAGAGAAGGCGGATATTCTAGTCTCTGAGCTTTTGGGCTCCTTTGGCGACAATGAGCTGTCGCCGGAGTGCCTTGATTGCGCCCAGAAGTTGCTGAAAGCAGATGGCATTAGCATTCCCTGCAAATCAACCTCCTATATTAATCCACTGATGTCCTCTAAACTCTACAATGGCGTGCGGCATATTGTACGACACGAGAGCTTCGGACGCGAGAAGCAGGCCACCTACCACACACACGCAGAGAGCGGTTTCGTCGTGCTGCTCAAAAATGTCTACAATATTGCTGCGCCGCAAACGCTCTTCGAATTTGTGCATCCAAATCGGGAGCAGCCCATCGATAACAGTCGCTATAAGGTGCTGCGTTTCGACGTGCTTTTGGATTGTGTACTGCATGGCATTGCCGGATACTTTGACACGGTTCTGTATAAGGACGTAATGATCAGTATCAACCCGCTGACACACACTCCGGGCATGCCATCCTGGTTTCCCATTTACTTTCCGTTTACGGTACGATTTTTTACGCATTGATTTATTTTTTTTTTTTTTATTTTTTGTATCCTTATTTTTGCTCTCAGGAACCATTGGATTTGAAGAAAGGTCAAACTGTTGAAATTCACTTCTGGCGTTGCGTTTCGAAGCAGAAAATCTGGTACGAATGGTGCCTTGCGGAACCGTTTACCACACACATACACAACCATGGAGGCCGATCCTGTCCCATCTATTGTACATAAGCATAGCAAATTTTATACACAACCACTTCTTATAATTTACCCTCTTCCCCATTGTATTGTTTTGTCAATGGATTGCCCAGACGCCCAGATTATTAAGTTGCTTGCATGAACAGTACTTTTTGCTTACAACGACCCTCATTTATAACGAACTTTTGGTATAACGAACCAATTGGAAAATAGGATCCTAACGTATATTATACCAGACGTAGTAAAAAATCGATTATTTTTCAATAGATCTGCATCTCATGTTGTATAAGTGCGATCGGGTTACGCTAAATGGCATTAGAAAGATAAGATTTCATACTAAGAAAACTTCGCAGACAGTTTTGTGATTGCTTGACTCAGTTTTGTTTGAACGCTCCCTTGTAGTTTACTTTAAGCGACAAATACTGTATTTCGTTATGCTTGTATTTAGTAACGTTAGTAAGCTTTTGTAATTATATACCGACAGAGTTTTGATTTTTTTCATAAAAATTTCATGAAAGTTTACTTTACGTTTTAGAATTAATCTCTAAGTTTTTATAGTTTTTATTTTTTACTTTAAAAAGTAAGTAAAAATATATATTATTTGTATATATCATACAAAATTGCACATAAGAATTGAAGTTCCTCAAGATGACAAAATTAATGCTTATTTAAATTTTGCTTTGACGAGGTTTTCTAAATAAGAAAGCTGATTTTAGTAATAAGCATTTATAATTTTTAGTTTCTTACATTTTTTATAATACCGAAAAAATTAATAGGCACGTCTTTCTCAATGCTTGTCAATCCAATATACCCACGTAATGATGAAATGAAGTCGAGAAATGACAGATTTATAACTATACATATGTACATATATCTGTGGTCACAAGTCATAACCGCCTAAGTCTGTTTTTCAGGAGACCAGTTTAAAGTTTCAAATTCTCATTGCATTGCATTTATGTACATTAGGTTTTTAATGGATAATTGCCGTCCTAAAAAAGATACAAACATAAAAATTTCATATCATATAGATTTTGCTGATGGCACTTAAAACTCAATTTTGTCCTAACTCTAGTTAGGCTGTTATGGTTTGTGCATGCATATAAAAATAATGAGTTTTTAAAGTACGTTTTTTTCTGAGGGTCTATCAGGGTATTTGGTATGCTATTATTTTCAACCACAAAATACTACAGTATGTTTCATGTAAAGTGATTTTTCTCTGTAAAACTGAAATCAATGTTTCAAACTTAAATTTACAAATAAAAAATGTTCAATTGCAAAAGCAACGATGAAATGGTAATTGATGTGCTAAAGCGGCATATGCGTGGTGATCGTTGGACGGAGTAATCTTCTTTGTCGATTTTGCGAGCAACGCTGCATCAACAATCAACAGCCCATTCCAGGACAGAATCTTAGCTACTAGTAATCTTTTCCAAACAATTTTCGAAAAAGCAAACATTTTTGGTGGAAAGAGTAGGCGTTATGAATACATAAGCAGAATGTGATAACATTTCCCGAGAGTTTTTTAATATGAACTAATTCTCTCCACTGACTATCGATTAATCTCTGTTACGGCCGCCGTTCTTCGCAGCACTTTCGAAATAACAACATCAATTTTTTTATACATTTCATATTTATTATACGGTACTTTTATAATGAAGCCAATTGTAAGTTCCTTCTTTCGCTGTAGTTCATTTAGACAGTTCTGCTTTTTTGTTTAGTATGTTGTAATTTTTTTAATTGTTGTAATTGTAAGCGAAACTTTGCGCAGCATTTAAGATTTAATATTTTTTCCGAAAATGCGTTGCATTTATTAAGCATTTTAATGCATTGCAGGCATATTAGCTGCATCAAAACTTTTGTGAATTACATTAATTTTTTGTTTATTAATTTGCTTTAAAGTTCTATAAATATTTTACAATAAATAAGCCAGGTGCAACGCTTGAATATGCCTATTGTTTGAAATATATAATATAGTGTATATCAAAAAACTACTACGTTCATTTTATTGTTTTACAATACTCGCTAGCATGTATAATAGATGTATTTTTCGGGTTTTTTTATTTTGAGGTTAACCCTTTATTTTTAGAAAGTTGCATTTTGCTTGTATTGAAAGCGGTTCCGTGACTTGAAAGTGACGTGGCATAAGGTCAAAAGCATTTTCGCGTCTTGACGCTATTTTTCAGTTTTTAAATAATTAGCAATTTTGAAAAGTGCGTTGTACTTTTTGTAAAAGCAAAGAAAGGCATTGCTTAAGCAAAAGCGATTTTGTTAAATTATGCTACTATTTTTTTTATTGAACTTTGAACGTTACGAATTTTTAAAAGTGTGGCTTTAAAAGAATGTTTCAACTGTTTATGGTTTATTGTGCAAAAAAAATTTTAAGCCTGCATTTCTTGAAACTAAATGAGCAGCAGAAATTTAAGCAAAAAGGTTTTCTTAACGAAAATTCACAAAAGTGCTTATGGAAAGAAAGACAGAGCACATTAAAATGTAACAAAACTGAATTTATTGAAAATAGTAGGTACATTTTGAAGAACATTTTTTAGTAGTAAAGATAGTAAAGGAGTGGTTATGTTAAATAGACTTTCAGGACAGCGAACAATGCAATCGAAACCATTGAGTGAGCTATTAGAGAGGCCAGCTCAACCCAATCAAGCGCAGCCTAATGCCTTAGGAAGGCATTGAAGTTTTTCGACTTAAAAACTCTGCTGATTTTGGTTATTTTGAAAGATCAACATTCAAAGAATTCTGTATGCGAAGAATTTACAAAGTTTCAGCTCTCAGCGTTCCTTAAGAATATAAATTGTGAAGCTTTTTTTTCGTAATTTTTGAGTTTTCTTATAAAACGAATGTAAAGATGAGAGCTTGTTTGGAAAAAGGCATTCAAATCGAACCGATTTGTCTTAGCTGTACTGCAATGAGAAGCGTAATTGCCATTTTCGAAAATCGCAATTTTGATTGGAACGTGGAACAGCTTTTTGTTTTCAAAGTGGGTCTGCAGCAACAAAAACCAGCGAGCAAAATAAGCAAATTATGTAAACAATTATTAGCATGTAATTCAAATAAAGTGCAGTTAGGCTTATATGCTAGAAGTAGTAAAAATCATGTTGAAAAAATTGCACAAGAACAGAAGCCGCTCAAAGAAGTTTTACTAAGTCCGAGAACGCTTATGACGTCACGTCATATTCGTTTATGTGTATGCAATTGTCATGCCATATTCTTATCGCATCTGTTCTCAGAGATCATCATTTAAGTTCTTTGCAAAAACAAAACAGCAACCGAAATTGCAAAAAACATGCAACAAAATTTCACATAGCAAAACTTTGGATGTTTTTCTTTCGGCTGACTAAATAAAGTAAATTTTGAAAGGAAATAATCTCAGAGTACAAGCAAATAGCTAAGAGTAGCGGAGCACAGTCAATTAAAAAGCGGTCGACGTCTTGAGAAAAGAATTTTAATTCGTACGCAGTTGACACTGGGCTACAGCTAAAATACTAAAAAAATCGAACAAACCTTTTCTGAAAGATATTTGGACACGGATCACAACTGCGTACTCCGTTTTTTAAAACAAAATTGTGCTATATTAATATTATGCATGCCAAATCTTTCATTCAATTATAGAATGGGTATATTAAAGTCGTTTTCTTAGCTGCGGAATTGACTTTAAATTACATTAAATTTTTACATCCTTTAAGTATTTTGTTTATAGGACGAATGAGTTGGCTCTAGGCTGCACTTCTGTAAGTGACGAATATTTTTCAAACTTCTGCAAACTATCGCACAAAATACAATCATAGCTTCGGCTGTTAAGTTTATAAATAAAGCTGCCCTAACCTTCTTTTAACACTTCATAAAAATGTGTATACTCCACAAGCAGGTAAAATAACTGAAAATTTTACTTTGTAGCTGCACAGTTCTTGCAAAATTTTATAGATATATATCAGCTTAACTTTAATATCATAATCAAGGCATTGTAAATCTGTTTAAAAATTTACATTCCATCCATATATCAACAACTTCGTAACCGTTTCTACAATTGCAAATCTTAGTGAGCAGTTCTGATCAGCGTCCAAATCCTTTAGAAAAGCACGGTTTGATTTCATAAGTAAATAAGTGTCGATATTCTTGCATTGTGTAATCCAGGAGTGGCGGTCAACCCGCGGCCAGCCTTCAACATTTATACAGGCTAATCTTCCGGCCATTTTCAAACATTTTCCATATATGCGGCCCGCGAGATCATTTGGGTTGGCCACTCCTGGTGTAATCTGTTAAAATAACAACCAATAATTTAAATACACAAAAGAATTGTAACGAAATCAGAATGTTTTGTCGTCGGGCTTTGCAAGCTTTAGAAAATAAACAATTTAGCTTCTTTTGATTAGAATCCTCACAATTGAGATCGCAGCATATTTTTCCATACATATTCCATATTAAACTTTCGATCGAAATCGATTTGAGTACCAATTTAAATTTCATTGTGATTTCGATTTCATTCACTTTCTGTTGCTCTCGCTCTCGCTCTCGTATTTTTGTATATTTCTTTTTGCATGTGTTTTTGTGTGTAAACTACATTCTAAAAATCATTGCATATTAATCATATCATTCATAATCATATTTTTGTAATAATTATATTTTTTAAATCATACATTTTTCATATTACAATTAAACCTTCTGGTATTTTCTTTTATAATGCAAAATAAATAGTTAAAATTGTTTTTTTTTTATTTTTCTTTTGTTTGTTATTGGTTTTGCTTTGCTAGACCAGCTTTACTAAGTATTTAAAAAAATCTGCCTTCATTCAGCGCTTGCTGCTTACTTATTTTTTTCATTTTAGGTTTTTATTATTTTTTTCTGCCCTTCTTGTATATCATTTCTTTGCATGCTTGTTCTAACTCCTTGTTTTTCAGTTTTTACGTAATTATAATAAAAAATGTGTAAAATAAAAAGAGAAATCGTTAAAATTACATTTAAATTGCTTTACGAACTAACAGCACTTGCTTGCGGCATTTGGCCGGCCATTGGATTGCCGGCGACACCGCCGCCGCCGCGAATTGCCATGTTGCCCTGGCCGGCACGTATGGGTATAGCGATTTTAGCCGTGTGGCCGCCGCGACGTCCGAGATGCTTCTGTCGCACCGCCTCCTTGATGCGGTCCACCTCGTACTGGTAGCGCTTGCGGTCGCGCATCGCGCCCTCTTTGGCATCCTTCAGCGCAGTTTCGAGCGCCTTCACGCGTTCCATGGTGGAGCGCAGGCGCTTCTCCAGCTTCGGCAGTTCACAGCGCAAATCGGCATTGTCACGCACCAGCTGCTTGTGCACCTTCGTCAACTGGTCCAAGTTGTTTTCGAGGAACGAGATTTTCTGCTTTTGTGCCAACGAGCCGCCATCCTCTTCGCTGTCCTCGTTCATGACAGTCTTCTTGATGCGTGCCTGTCGATTGTATGAAAACAGAGATTAGCGGCTCGAGTGCCAGCAATGGCAAAGAGGAGTTTTAAATTACCTGTAAGTCTTGCACAAATAGTTTCCTCAGGTTGTGCAATGTCTGCAGTTCCTTCGCCACGGTGTCCTCCAGTCCCTTCAGATCCTTGCGCGCCTGCTCGCGACGCTCGTTGGTCAGTATGATGTCCTGCAGCTTGTTCGATTTATCCACCTCCTCCTGCTTGAGTTTATCGTAGTCGGCGGTCATCTGCTGATGCGCCAGTACAAGTTTCTGGTACACGTCCTTCATTTCGTTCATCTCGTGCTGCTTGACCAGTATTTCATCGCGCAGCTCAGACACTTGTGTGGTGTGCGCCTCACGCAGTTCGTCCATCTGCGAATCGAACATGGAACGCAATTGCTCGGCCTTCTGCTTCTCTTCGGCGTTCACGGCGGACACGTGCTCGGCCGCCTTCAGTTTAGCGCACTCCTCGCGCAACGAGTCGATCTGCTCCTCGAGCGATCGCTTCTTGTTCTCCGCCTCGCGCATCGACTCCTGCAGCGACTTCATGCGCGCCTCGTGCTGCGATATCAACAGACGATACTCGCCCAGATCCTTTTCGTACTCGAAGAGCTTCTTGTTCGAGTCGGTTTGCTGGGTTTCCATGTTGGTGCAGCGCTGCGCCATGTTCTTGGCCTCCGTCTTCATTTTGCTGATGTAGAGGCGCGCCATTGTGAAGTCCTCCTCCACCTTTCCCGACTCCCCGCCGGCCATCTGCATGTCGATGCCGGAGTCACCAGTCGACAGGGCCTGGCCGACTTCGGTAAGATCGCGCAAGAGGTTCGTCAGCATATCATTGATGCGTTTCTTTTGGTGCGAGGACATGTCCTTCAATTGCTGCAACTCCGAGCTGGTTGTGCTGAGCAGCGACTGTTTCTGCTGTAACTCCTCGTTGAGCGAGTCGATGTCCTTGTTCTTCGTGTCAATCTCTTGCGACTTCTGGTCATAGTTGACAGCCAACTCCTCGAGTGCCTGTAGCACTTCTTTTACCTCCTCCTTGGCGGATTCGTTCTCCTGCTGGATACGTGCCATTTCTGACTGCAAAGCCTCGTACTCGCGACGCGCATTGGCAATCAGATCTTCCTGCTCCAATATCTGATCCTTGAGATTTTCCACGTACTGACTCTGCTGGTTGATCTCCTCGTCCTTCTCGTCCAGCTGCTGGTAGAGACGCTCGCGCTCGGCCTCGAGACGCGTTCGTTCGTCGCCACTGATCGAGCCGACCATGAGGCCAGCGGCCGGCGTGGCTGGCACTGGAGCAGCGGGAGCGTTGTTGCCAACGGCAGTTTCTGCATCCAGATTTGGTGTGCTCGCCTCCATGATGTCCTCCATGTTGACCTGTTCTTCGGCATTGACCGTTTCGCCGGCGCGCCAGCGTGCCAACTCCAGCTCGAGCTTCTCCACTTTGCCTTTGAGGCGCGCATTCTTCTCCTTCTCCTTTTCGTAGCGTCGCTTCCATTCATCCGCGGTGAGCTCCTCATTGACACACACTACGTTCTTCACTGTCTTAGCACGACGACCGAAGTCCAGTGTCGACTTCGTTTCGGATTCGTTGAAACTTGCCGGCGAGCAGCAAATGACAATCGTTGTGCGAGCGTTGCCGCCCAAGGACTCTTGCAGAATGCGCGTCAACTTGGAGTCGCGATAGGGAATATGCGTCTTGTTGCCGTCCGCCAGCGCGGAGATCACATTACCCAGGGCGGAGAGTGATTTGTTGATGTTCTTTGCTTCGTCGAGCACAGTGCCCTCGGCACCTGTTTTGGAAACCTTTTCCGAACCGGCCAAATCCACGAGATACAGTTTACCCGAGAGTTTCTTTTGATTCTCCAAATTTTCCTGCTTCACATTGATGAGAAATACCGAATGGGAACGTGAAGAGTGCTCGTTCATATCTGAAAAGTAGTGCCGCAAAAAAGACAATTTATAAATAAGAGTAAAAAGGGCAAAGCATGATACGCACTTGTCACGGCAATATGTCGATTCGATTTGCCCTCTTCAATCACTTCGAACACGTCCTCGGGCGATGAGACGAACCGTTCTGTCGCACCCTTTACATACGGCACTCGATTCTTATCCTCGTGCACGCTCAAATTCACTTTCGACACGTCCAACAGATCACGTATCTTGTCCATATAGATTTCATAATATGAGACCTTGATGTGGAACTCCAAATTCGCTTCCATAATATAGATGTGATTGAATATGTCGTTCACAATGCGCGGAATTATGCCCTGCTTCACGGAATCCCCCAGAACGCCCTCCATTGTGTGCGTTTTACCGGATGACGTCTGACCGTAGGCGAATATTGTGCCGTTGTACCCGGCAAGGACGTCAGTAACGATAGATTTGGCGGCTTCATTGTAGACTTTCTCTTGGGATGCATTGGGTTTGAAGACTTTATCGAAGAGATATACTTTGCCCTGCACGAAAAAAAGACAGAAATTATAGGTTTTATTCTTTCATGTTTAATTTTTCAATTTAAAAGTAACAGAAATTATGTATATGAAGTTATAGGATTGCACACTGCATACCTAGAAAAAGACCAATGAAAGAGATAAAGGCTTGACCAATATCAAATGCAGATTCAGCGTTTTCGTTTTACGGAAGCACACAAAAAACATAACAACTGCTCCTCTTCCTGTTGACCCATTTTTTGTCGAATATTCGCGTAAACCAGGACAAATTTCGCCATCGACACAGGGAAAATGACATCCTGTGACAAGTAAATGGTCTGGTATGTATGTGCGATGGAGATATCTTTATATGGGAGACTGTGGTGTTGCATATGCTTGCTTGTTACATGATGATGTTGACGTTGCCGGCAATGGAACAAATTCTGGGGGTGGTCGGTGCTTTTATAGCACTTTTGCAGTTTGCAAAAACTAAAAATGGAAGAGGGCAGAGGGCATAGGACGCGGAAG
Organism: Neria commutata; assembly: GCA_963457695.1. Classification (NCBI taxonomy): domain Eukaryota; kingdom Metazoa; phylum Arthropoda; class Insecta; order Diptera; family Micropezidae; genus Neria; species Neria commutata. Next base: position 18,911,645 of record OY735247.1, on the reverse strand, counting down.
TGGGACTAAGAGCAAACTAAGCAATAGACGAATTTTAAATTTCTCAGCGCGAATGGCAAAACTATGGACGAAGGAGCTCCAGCGAACAAGGTAATTGAGGCGGCATTTGGAGGACGGGAGACAGTGCGAGAAAGACCAAGTAGAGCTGGTACTGGCAACACTTGGAATTTCTAACTGGAGAAGGCGCGCGCGCAAAGCAGGAACGCCTGGAGAGAAGTCCTACGTCAGGTCGTAACCCGGTAACTGGTGTTTCTGGCCAATCAAATAGAAGAAGATGAAATACCAAGGAATTGCTGGTATTGGCAATGTTGTAAAACTTAGCAAATAAAGTATTAACCCTTTCACTACCAATGTATGTATCTTCTTCGTTTTTGTCAAAAATATAAAAACATTTTGTATGAAAAGGAGAGGATTGATTTCTTCACTAAGCGTTATTTTATTCTTATTCATTTATCATGGAACACAATGCACGGCTGATAGTGAATGGGTCAATGTTGCTTAAATACAACTCTAGCATGGATCTTAACAAACAATGCCAAAGAGAGAACATCCATCCAGTCACAGTAAAATCTATTTTGTAAAAATGTAGAAAATTTCCTGGGGGATCAGAGGAATAAGAACTATCACAGGTGCACTAACGGGAGAACTTGGCCGCCATCGCTAGAACTCGTCTGACTTGTTTAGAGGGGCCAAGGTATTCAGCCTCTTTGAAAATTTGTGAAACACACCCAAATTCTCACAGATCACTGCTTTTAAAACTCCAAGGGATTCTAACTGGTATCGCTAAGGACCCAACCGGGTCTTTGCGTGGCTTTTTTTTTAGGTAGCCAGATCAACCTAACTTAGAGGAATAAGACATGTGCAGCGTTGCCAAAGTTAATTTTGCGCTTAAACTATGACAAATTCGTAGTAATAATTAGTACAGGCGTAAATCAATAGATTTGCATTAGGGAACGATTCATGCTTAATAGCCATTAAAAGCATAAAATTAGCGTTTGAACCCAAGCATGACAAACTAGCAATAGCAAAAGAAGACAAAGCAACTGTGAAATATGAAACGTGATGGAAAAAATTTAGTTAGAAATACGTTTTACTAATAAGCAAAAAAAAGATACGTTACAACTGCAAGAGCTGATCACTAAAAAAAAATACAAATAACGGAGCGCCAAACTTCAATGACGAAGAAACTGGTTTTTAGCAAGAAACCATTCTAAATTTTTGCTTTTTGGTTTGAAATCATAATGAGTTATGGTAAGGTCACGATCATACTAGAAATCAAATGATGAGAGAGTGTTCATTTTAATTTTACAATGGAATTCATCATTTGATCCCATTTGTGACGCAACCTAAGCATTTGATGCAAACAGAGCGAAAGAGAGTTGCAAACAAGCATAATATATAGCAGCTAAAAATCAATAAAAGGATTGGCCATAAGACGTTTCGTAGCCATAATTATTGTATATGTACACGGTTTCTTAGAATGGCATGCAACACGTCATTTTAGGCGTAATTTAGCCGCCCGGCAATGATGAAGTGCGCCCGCGCAAGTTAAATTGCCAGAGAGCCTAATAAGGAACTCGAAGAGAATTATTAGATAATTTTGTGCTGTCAAGTTTATCGAACCCAAACTGTTTGTAGTACATACTTAATAAGCGAGTGATGCGTTAAAATGTGAAAAATAATTTCAATATTTATCCTTAGCGAGGATAACAGGTCATGAAAATAGCGATCTGTCAGAATTCGAGAGTTCTGGCGAACGTCAGTAGAGTTGATTTATAAGTTTGAGCACTCCTCCAGCCCAGTAAGCCAAGGGCAGGAGACACAGACAGGGGATTCTCGAGAGTTTCCTCGGGAGTTGTTACAGGAACTTCGTTATAAAGCGTTTCGTTATCAGCGAAAAGCAGTGCTTTATTTATTATCAATGAAATTTTAACGGCACGACTAGGGATGGGTAACGCAGCGCTGCGTTGAGTTATTGCGCTAGCGCACTGAAATGCGCCATTGCGCTGATACACCATTTGGCAACACTGTGGCGCAGTAGCGGAATAACTCAACGCAAATTCAATTGATACATTCAGCGCAGTGTTGCCAGAGCCTAGCGATGGGTAGCGCAGCGCTGCGTCATTACGCTAAGACCCCCTTTGTTGTCGAAAACCAACCACAAACACGCCGGCCTGAATTCAGCGCAGTGTTGGCAGAGACTAAATATAGACTCTGGTGTTGAATTGACGAATTTGTAACTCAAAGCGCAAATGAACCAATGTTATTTTGCAATATTAGGTATGTTCATTATGTTCTACAAACATATTTAGGTCTTCATTACATTCCCAAACAAAATAATATAACAAACCGGGCCACAATTTGAATAATGTATGTATAAATAATCTTTTTATTAAACAATTTAATTGTAAAAACACTTAAGCCTCGTTCACATTCGACTTTCCTCGCTTTGCTTGACAGTTCGAGATTCAACAACAAAGCGTGAAAAGTAGAAGGTTTGCTACAATGAACGCTTTAACTTTGGATTTTACTGATATAATTGCAGTAGTAGTAGTTATGCTACTAATGTTTGAAATTCGCGAGTGTCTTAATTGAAAACGCAAACGCACGAGACAATGAAACCAACTGCAAGCGCACGAGAAAATGAAAAATATCACAAAAAATTTCAACAACAGATTGTCAAAGCGCAAAAAAGTTGAGAGTTGCCCAACATTTTGCTTCGCATTGCTTCGTTTCGCTTTCCTCGCGTTCTATTTAGCAAGCCTCATATAAAAGCATGTATTGAACTTATCTGTCAAAGCGAAATTCTGAAGTAAAGCGAAGCAAAAGTCGAATGTGAACGAGGCTTTATGCACAACACTACAAACACGTACTGATACACTTGCGCTGGCTTCAGTGTATCAGCGCAAAAAAATTTGCGCTATTACCCATGCCTAGCCGCTGTATCATTTTGGGTATCATGGCGCAATTGAGTTAACGCATTGCGCTGATACACTTTACTGCGCTAGCTTCAGTGTATCAGCGCACAAAAAATTGCGCCATTACCTATGCTTAGACACGACTTCTCCTAGCAACTACTTGCAAAAAATACAAAGTTTCCAAAATAAAATTTCATCATCATTTCCATAGTTCGGTCGTGGTCTTGCGACGCTATTTAACACAGTTCAGTTCAATCTTGTAATGCTTTCGACTTGTTTGCGAGCCTATTAAGAAATATACATACAATGCGATATATATTAATTACTAGTAATTATTGTACATGGCATATTCAAACGATGTGACTCACTCATCTTCAATTGTACAAAGTGCTTTCTGCGTTCAAGCTGGACTGTAGAAAGGAAAAGAGTTCCGAAACAACATTTCGAGCGACGAAACAAAGCCCACAAAATTAGATCATCAACCAGATACGCGAAAAAGTGTTTCCCTTCGAAAGTCAGAGTGTCATATTAAATAAAAGTTTGTTTTTAATTGTAATTTTAAATTGAATTGTTTGAACGATTTCAAAATTAATTCGGCTCTTTGGAAAGTGACACCAGACATCCAGGCATGTGAACTAAGTCCGATTGGCTGAGAAACTGCCATTCCACTCTTCTCTTTGTAACAACAGACTCCATTAATAACGCTTGTATCTGGTGGAGGCGTTGCCAACAACGTGGTTTTCAGTTGGTTAAAAAGAGAATTGGAAAATCACTGAAATACGTGATAAACACAGAACTGTACTTTCCATTTGTTGTTGTACTGATCACTTTCATAAATAGAACTAATAGTGCAGGGGTTTAAGGGACATTCGTGATGAACTTATTTATTTAATTTGCTACAAAGGATAGCTTGGGGATATTAAAAATATGTAGGTCTTACCATCTGAGTGGAAGGGTCAAACTTTCGGTTTGTTCCATACAAATCAATTCAAAGTCAAAGTCGCCCCTTTTAATTTCGACGGCCATATTTTTCATTTTACGAGGTAAGGTAGGTGGACCTTGGTCACTCTGATTTATGCCCGTATAAAATAAAGAGATTTCTTTTGCATGATATCACTATACTATCGAGGTGGGCCTAGCTATCTCGTATTAGCTTGTGTGTAGTCGTTCTATTTTAGTACAAGTTACAGATTTATTCTGTAGCGGCATCCGAACGGAATTGAGAAGCTTTATTTTCATACACATTTACATACATACACTCTATGAGAGTTGCGAATTCTTCGCGATAGATGGCGCCGCGCGAAGAAACAATTTGAAAAAGTATTTTCCCTATTTTCAGATGGCATGAGTCTGCAGGGCTTTGAACCATGGTAGACCAAACACTTAAGCGCCAATCAGTCACCGCGTATCGTATTTAATCGTATCGTAAATGTCTGAGAGAGACCTATTTCTATTAGTATTTCTGCGTTACGATCCGAATAAATACGACATGAGCGAATGAATGTATGTATAGAGCTCGGGTAAAACAGGCTTTAACTACGATATACGGTGACTGATTGGCGCTTTATTCATTGAGCCACTGCGGCGCTGTAATTATCGGTTTCAAAAATGCAAATTTTGTAAAACTCTTTTCACCGAAATGAAGCATTGTCTCTTACCCATTAGAGTAAATTAAAATAAAAATTATTTACCTAATATATTCGTAACTTTAAAAATCAATTGTAACTCCAGCCCCGAGAACGACAAATATTTTAGTGCGTCCACTGCGCAAATACGAACTAAAATATCAACTTACTAACTAATTTTTGACAAATTAAACGGATAAATTACGTATGCCTTCCCTACTCAACTAAATGGGAACGACGCGTCGCAATTTTCAAAGTCATTATAACGTCCCTCCCACTCTGTTTTTCTCACCATTTACTCAACTCTCTCAGAAGTGCAATGGCTGTAGCGCTGTGCTCTCAATTTGGAATTCTTGGCGATGATGCTATGAATTTTCAATTTTCATGTGATTTCTTGTGTTTTGGCCCATTTCGTGGGATTTTGCGGAAATTCGCTTGTGCCGGTCGGCGGTGATTAGTTACATTCCGACAGTATGTTCGCGCGAATAGTTTCGCCCACGTTTTGTTGTCATTTCATGGTGGCCAACGTTTTCGCCGCGCACTTTGAATATTAATATTTTCTCGCGTTACTTGGCAGCAATTATAAAAGAGCACGCAGATTAGATTGTAAATAATTTTATCTGCTTTTTTGTCAGGTATTTGTTCCGCTTCATATTGTTCGATTGTATAGGTACCTCGCTGCTTTGCTTTGCAAAGCGCATTATCAGTTTGAACCGCATTTCCGAATATTTATTTTTGTTGTTGTGGCGCATTCTGGCCATAAGCATTGACAAGTATGTATTCCACTTTGTTGCTCTCCCGTCCACCAGTGAGAGTTAGGATTTGCACTGAGTGGAGAATTTCTCTTTATCTTGCACATTTTCCAGCTTTGAAAAAAAACTTTTGAGAAATCTTGGAATTTACAGCATGCTCCAGATATTATTGGCGGGCCGGTTTGTATAGTTCCTCGTAAAGGGCAAAATATTTGACGTATTTCAAAAGTATACATGCATAAGTGGCTATTATTAAACGAATGATCCCACGACTCTTTTACCCGCGGCCGCGGGGCGCATCGGCATGACGTGCGGATAGAAATTCAGCAGGCCGTTATGCCGATTAAGAGGGTGTTCATATTCAAAGGGTTCCAAGCTAGTTTGTTAGATTCTTTAAGAGACATTAAGTTTCAAAGGCAAGAAATATCAGGAAAAGCGAACAGGGATATTAAACTGGATTTCTCCATTAAAGACATATAGAGCATTGCTCTGCTATTTTTTAAGAAAGGAAAATCAAGTAGTTTTTAGGCGAAATCGAGTAGTTTTTAAGGTGGAAGAAGTCGGTTGGGATTTATTTTTCATTCTTTTAATTGTTACTGTAGTATTTCTAACTAACCAATGCTTTTAGAAATAGCGAATAAGACGATTTTTTTGCTTTCCTGAAAAGTTATGTTCTATCAGATAGACCGTCGGTATGTTGTTGTAACCTAGTTAAATGTATCGTATTTCTTAAGATGCCAGCTTCAGCTGCCTTCTTCGACCGATAGCCTTAGCGTATGTATGTATGTCTTACTATACGATCTGCAAAAAACATTTTTCGGAATGTCCCAACTTGATGATATAAAACAAAAGCCCCTCAAGTTACGGAAGATATAAATTAAGGGGCGGATCGAATTTCTGAGAGCTTAAGAATACTCGGCCCTAGATAAATACTACTATATGGCGAAATAAGTAAGTGAGTAATGAGCACCAGAGTAGGTGGGAAAATTTAAAATCCTGCAGACAGGCCAAGAAATGCCTGCATTTGTCAGCAGGGAAGGCTTCGTTTATCAACTGAAGAAGAAAGTAGTGGAAATAGATAATAACTATAGACTGTGCATGAGACGAAAAGAGGACCGAAATCAAACCGATATAAGGGAAGCATTTAGTCGGTACAAATCCTGGATTACAAGATCCTTTCAAGATTGCTCTCTCTATACAAAAATAAAATTGGAAAATTGTATCTGTGCATTTTCTTTTCGAATGGTAACGATTTTTAATAACTTAAGCTTGCTAACAATGCCATAGTTGAAATTGCTACTTAAATTTCTTGAAAAGTTTTGTTTCAGACTGAGAGTAAAATTTTAGCATGAGATTGTGTTGAAAGTCTTTTAAAGTAACAAAGCAGTCCAAAATTGTGAAGAACATAGTATAACTAATTGTGCCAGTGTGATTTCCGGTACAAAAGCCGCACAAGACGTATTTGTTGTATTTGTCGGCATTTGGAAATGACAAAAGAAAACATTCTGTCAAATATTTTAATGGTTAGCGCGAAAGGGTGCAGGGGGGATATACGAGAGCGCATAAAAGAACATTAAATGCAGGAAAACATGTGAGTCGAACAATAACGCATACTTCTGTTAAGAAAGTACAGAAAATGGTCTATTTTTAAAAATTTTGCTGAGTAAAGAGAAAGAGGTAATGGATAAGAGGGGCATGATAATATGGTATAAACTTTGAGAAAAGGAATATGTATGTAGGAAATGCCGCAGAGGCAGAAGGGAAAATAAAAACAAACCCAATAACAAAGCTGAGAGTGCTGAGCCAAACGACTCGCATATGGCAAGCAAAAAGGTATAACGAATCTCACAGAGAAGCATTAAATAAATCAAAAAGCAAAGAAGAGAAAAAGGATTGTGGAAAAAATTGGCACTGACATGGTTACCGCTGTTGCCCCAGCACAAAGCGGCTAAATACATTTGGCAATTGTCTGAGTGCGAAGAATAGTGTAGAAGGCAAGGGAGAAAATAAATCAAGTATGTAGTTAGAAGGTAATGTTTGCCACTACATTTAAGGTAGTAGTTAGTATAATTTCTTGGCATTAATGCGAGACGAAATTACTTCTGGCTAACGCACGAGTTGAACATAACTTGAAGCTAACGGTAAAAGATTTAGATTGAATAGCAAAAGGCAACCAGTTAGAGCATGGCCATAATTAGCAAGAAGCCGGAAATTGAACCGAAAAGCAATTATCAATTAAAACAGCACGAAACTGTTTCAAACAGTAGATAAGTTATTTGGAAATCACTTTTCAAATAAACTAAAATTACCTTTAAAGCAGTACAAAAAAGAGCTGATAAAGCACCAATAGTTATGTTGTTGCCTCAAACATTACCACACTTCTTGAAAACGATTGTTGCAACAATATGCCGCACAAGTCTTCGTGCTCTGCGCCGTTTCGACGGCTTTCGTGCGGTGGCAATTGGTTCGCTATGCTCAACATTTGCCACACTCCGGCGCACACAATATGGACGAGCTGTTGTTGCCACCGAACCATTCCGCGCCACCGCTTACACCCCAATACACCAACTCAACTCTGCTTGGTGGCGCACAGGCAAGGCAGTCAAGCCGTCGGCTCGCTTCAGCTCAGTCTATACCAGATGCAGAGACAAGAGGCCAGTGGCAGCGAGGCGAGTGCTCGGCAGAATGACTCACTGCCCGTAATGATGACTGGTAGACTGGTAGTATGAGTCTTTGTGCGCTGGAACATCATGCATGTACATATGTATGGACAGACATGCATATGTGGTGTTCGTCGTGTGCGTGTTTTTAAATATTTTCTTGCGTTTAGTTATTTCGTCGAAAAATTTTAAGAAAAGGCGAAAACTTAAGCTAACGCACTTTCAATTGTTTTTGCTTTCTTTCCGTGAATGTATGTACATATGTATATCGTAGAAGAAACAGCCAAGGGAAAATAATTCCTGTGGCGGCGACAAGGCAAGTGCTTGCTTTGCTTTAATCTCAGAATGATATTATTTTGAAGCAGCTAGTGGAGCCAAGTTAAAAAGTGGCATCGTGGAAGTAGCATGCAATACGTGTATGGTTGGAAAAATCAATTTTTGGGCTTTCGTTTGTTTAGAAAATGCTGAAAAGCAGTACAGCTAAATTACACACATATACAAAAGAAAGTTTATCAAGGGGTAGGAGGAGGCGTTACGCCAAATTTTCGTAATTTGTCAATGAACTAATTCGTAATACATATGTATGTATGTATGTACATATGTACATATCTGTTGATGTATACTACAATCAAGCTTTATGCAAATGAAGTCATAGCTTTATTTTGAACTTGAAGGTATTGGTTTGGTCATTAGCCAAGCGAAAGTATTTGACTTGATTGTATGGAGTTGCTGTATGGCACCGAAAACCATCGTCAATAAATTGAGCTGCACCAAGGCATATAATCAGCTCCCATGCTCTCTTATGAACCAAAGTATTGAATATACTTCAGATGGCTTGGCCTACCAAGTTTCAAAAAAACTTAGGAAACGCGCGCAGCGAAAGAGAGCCTTTAAAAGTTGAGGAAGCGTTTATAGAAAGCAATCGAATTTTTTTTTAAATAACTAAAAGTTTTAATATGGTGATCCACTTTTGCATTGGAGCCAGCTGAAAGCATGAGAAATCTGTGCACATACTAGGTACGCGATTGTTTGGCCTCCCCTAACGGTATTGCTGCATAGGTATCGTTTTAACGAATAAGATAGCAACACATTGTCGTTGTAGCTATTGTTTTCCAGACATTGGCAACTTTGTTTTTTGCAGGGATATTCAATAACATGACGTCATTGCCAATAACAACAAAGCTTGGAATGGGAATAGAAGGCAAAACTAAAATGGCAAATAAAGAATTCAATTTTGTGTCAGCTCTGTATAAAACCGTTACTCACCGCAATGGAAATGCAATTCTCCTCCGCGGTGTTTGGGAACTTGACAATAAATTTGGAACCGGCCCTCTCCTCACTGTCGTTAAGCGGCCGAAAACGGCAGACGACTTTGATGCTATCCTCTGCTGGAATCTCTCGTTCCGCAGACATGATGTGATGATGGGGAAGCGGTCTGAGTAAAAATATATGGAGTTATTGAATCGACTGAGGAAAACACTAGCACAAAAGCGGGTTTAACAATCTGCACAGAAGAGCACTTTCGCCCAATTGATTTTCTTCACTTCCTTCCGTTCGACTTCAAATTGTCAAAGAAAATTTTTCCCTCTACTTTTTGCTGCTTTCTTATTTCATCCGCCTCTATGCCTTCATGCAAATTGAACATTGGAGAGAAGCGAGTCTCTCATCACACTCAGTTCCTACAATTCGTTCACCCGCTCGCCCCAGTGGGGAAGAAAATGGAACCAACGAGCAATGCAAAAAATGGGGAAAATAAAAAGTTACACAAGGAGAGCGAGGTGACTTTGTGAGACTCCCACAGACAAAAGCGATGACTACGAAGATGAGGCAACACAGCGACGGACAGTTTTTTGGAAAACGTAAAGAATTTCACATTTCACACACAAAATACAATTTTCACCGCACCTTCAGAATTCAATCAAATGAACGCGTGTTTTCGCACTGGCAAAAGGTGGACGATTTTTCAATTTCTTGATTTATTTAAAAAAGAAAAATTTCTCGCCTGTTCTCTCTTCCAACAAACCGAACAGAAGCAAACGAGCCGATCAACTGTGCCAGACAGGGTTGGGCAGGGCAAAAATAAAAACGTACGCCGATTTTTTAAAAAAACGTACCATTCGCGTATATTTCGTACCTTGAGAATACAAATTTTTTAGGATAGGGATGAGTTCGTGTTCGAGTTCGGTCTGATGAGCAAAAAAAAAGGTTCTCCCTGGGAATAAAAAGCTCTTCGGAGAGGGATGAGTTCTTCCCTGCTTTTATGAGCAAAAAAAGGTCCCTTCCACGTTATATGCTACACGGAACTAGAACAAAATTACAACATTTACAACCATTGCCACTTGCCTCTAAATAATATTTTAAGCCCATTATTCATTTTTAAGTTACTACCGCAGCTTTCACCCGCTCAATACAACCCTGCACTTTCATTCAATACACTTTCACACATTCTTCTTTGCTGGCAGTACCTTGAAATACAGCCCTTCCAGGAGCTGAAATTTATCAAAAATGTAAATGGGTACCATGTTCAACGTGAGAGAAAAAGATATTTGGAGGCATGACTATATATTCATATAAGTACTAAACAGAAACAAGTAGTGTTTCATGCAGCATGCAGAATCTTGCAGTCGAAGAACAAAATCTCGTGCCGCGCGCAGCCGAAATTTTTCTATCGCGTACGAAATAGTACGTTTTCAAATAATTAAACGCTCGGGAAGTGTCATGCCATCAAATTCCGAGGTAGTGGAGTTATTTATCCATATTTTTTGTGTGTTCCTTTCATTTTACGTGAAAATTATGTAATATGCAGTAAATGTTAATACAAAGTTGTGCTCTTTTTGGCGCAATTATTCTATGCACATATGTACTTGTAATTAAAATATTGTCATGCACAGTTATTTGCTTATTTATAATGTCAAATGTGGTCACTTCAAATGCATAATTATAGATACATACATATGTGTATCCAATATTTTTATCAATAAAAATTTTACTTCTAAATTGCTTTTGGTTATAATTGGATAGAAATGTAAGGGCAGAAGTTGACAACTGCAGCATTTTTTGCAGTTTTATTAATCTAAAAGATTTACATTCAAAATGCATTTCAAATTTCACAAAAATCGTTCATTTTCATATAAAAATTATATTTGACTCATACTGAAATGTAAACAATAACAGTATCATATTTTCTATGGAGTTTTGTATGGGAAATCGAGTACGAAGGTATCAAAAATTTTTCGTACCTCCCAGCGTTGCCGAATTGACGATTTTATCGTAATTTTGACGATTTTTCGCCCAAAATTACGATTTTTTTCTTTCATTGCCTTTTTTGTTGAAAAAGTGATAGTACCAAATATACTTCTTTGATTACTGTTGTACTACTTTTATAAAATATTATATCTTATGTCGGGGTTTTTTTTTTAAGCTGACAACGCTTTTTGAAAAAAGCCTTCTATACGATTTAAAGGAAATCTCTCTCATGAATCCCAACAAAATAATAAATAAAAGCAAATCCTCACTTCAAAGCATTGTTCAAAAGTTTCCAAATTTAATAAGTGAGGCACAAAATTTAGATGATGATTTAAGGGAGATGCGCCATTTAAAATTTGATGAACATTTTTATTCTTTGGAAAACATTGGCTGCGAGGAACATACTCTGGGAAATAAAACGCGTACCCTAAAAATAAAAATGTACCCAAATCAGTATGAAAGTACAGGAATTTCCTACCCTTACACATAATGGATTGTCAAACCTTACAATTGCCAAAAATATTTTGATTTTCTTTTCTCCTTCTTCGTTATGTGTCTTAACCCATCCGAGACATTAGTACAAAAAAGTTACTCAACGTTTTTACGTACCAAGCAATTTTTATTTTCAGTAATGAAAATATTAATAACCGCACGTGTGTTAGTCCGCTTTTACACGATGCGACTCGGCCCCGGCGATTTTTTCGCATTCCGCTTTGAAATCGCGCATAGCTTTTACACGATGCGACTCGCTGGTGTCGAGCATTTTGACACTAGAGTTTGCAGCTGGTTTTATTTGTGTAATTTGTAAACATTTAAAGCACTTATTCCACTCTTTGCTCATTTTATTCTTTATATTTACTTTTATGCGTAAAGTTCTGTAAATTTTTCAGTTTATTTGCAATACGTATTCACTCGATTTAAAGTTTTAATTTACAGTCGACAGCGCGAAGCGCGAAAACGAATAAAGAGGAACGTCAGAAAATCAGAAAATCGCAGCACAATCGCTGCCCGAGCGATTTTGCGCGTTCCCCTGTCGTTTCACCCCTCTTTCCTACATTCTTCCGTGTCGCCAGGGCCGACTCGCCTCGTGTAAAAGCGGACTTACATGTTTCTTTTCTTTTCTTACTGCCTAAGATCCCCTTCTCCTCAAAATGGTTAGCGCAAACATGCGCTGAGGAAGAAAAGGTGATATTGCAGGATCTTGACCATTTTCGTCGCAAATCTTCATCGTTAGGCACAGAAAACATCGGTTCATCGTAAGTGCCTTTGCACAAATAACAAGAGTTGGACATTTTTATTTATTTCTTTTTACTTTTTCCTTCAAATGCAAACAAACTGAAAACGGGTTAATATTTTTGACAATTATCAGGTATGACAATAGAATGTCATTGCTATCTGGCTATCTGGTACACTTGATATTATTACACTATGCCCTTACAGTGCTGCCTGTTCTTAAAAGTGATAGCTGTGACCAGTGCTGCCAAACTATAAGCAGATTGGTGTCTGACTTCCGATATTAATTCCCCCACAAATTGCAAAGTGTACGAAGTTCGGATTTATAAATTGAAATTATTGTGAAATAAACCACGTTTTTAAAATTCAAACGATGAGTTTCCAACTGCCCCCTACCACGGCAAGCGCTGGCACGGACTTCAGCTTTGGTCTGACCACATCCACGCCGGGAGCAACTAAGCCCAGCTCTTTCACATTTGGTTCAACTGGTGGCGGGGATGCAGGCGCCGCAAAACCATTGACATTTGGTGTGGCCACAGCCGCACCCACTGGTCTGACAGCAACTGCAGCACCACTTGCGTCTGGAGGACTCGGCGGAGTTGGGTTTTTAAGTGCTGCCCCATCAGCAGCTGCCGCCACTACTACGGCAGCTACTACCACAGCAGCACCGCCAAGTTTTAACTTTGGCGCCGCACCCACTGCCGCAACCACTGCGGCAACAACTGCAGCACTAACACTACCTAAGACAGCAGCATCGACATTAGGATTGGCAGCGGCAAACGCTCCTACCGCCAGCGCGCCAGCAACACTAGGCGGCGGATTTACAAATCTCTCAACAGCCACAAAAACCACAGAATCTTCGGCGGTGATAAACGCCTCACATATGTCCTATAATCAGTTGGAAGATCACATCAATAAGTGGACACTCGAACTGGAGGAACAGGAGAAGGGCTTTACCGATCAGGCCACACAAATCAACGCATGGGACAAAATACTAATCAGCAACAATCACAAAATACTAGAGCTCAACGATGCCGTACAGAAGGTGAAGTCGGACCAACAGACGCTCGAGCAGGAATTGGAATTCATTGCGACGCAGCACAAGGAACTGGAAGAGACCATTATTCCACTACAAAAAGAATTCATGCAGATACCGCAGGTGGATGTGGAGCGCAGCCAGACGTACTTAAGGGTTGAAAATCTGGACACACAGCTAAAGCAAATGTCTGAGGACTTGAAGGAGATCATCGACAATTTGAATGAGGCCAATAAGGGGCAGGACAACACAGATCCCATCATACAGATGTGCAAAATACTGAATGCACACATGGGTTCACTGCAATGGATCGAATCGTCGTCCACCAACATTGCCAACAAATTGGAAGATATCACCAAGATGCACGAGTCCTTCAAACGCGATTCGGAGCGTTCTTTTCGTTCGGCGTACTACAATTAGGTATAAGAAGTTATTTGATAAATTTACGTTAGTCATGCTACTGCAAGTATTTGAAGTAGTTATGCGAAACAAATTTCAATAAATTTCATTTTATTTACTAAAAGAATATGTATGAATGAATTCTAATAATTCTTAAAAAACTTAACTCTAAATAATGGCACTTTGCCGTCTTGTGTGCCCATCGCCAAGTAGCCACTAGCTGGGGAGAACGCAAGATTGCGAATCTTCCCAAGTTCGGCCTTAGAGCCGGGAAAGTTTGTGTATATAGTGGCACTAGGGAAATGAGCCAATTTCACAGCATCTGGAACTTCAGCGGAGTTGAAAGCCAATAACTCCGACGAGTAATTGAATTTTAAATCCGAGATGGCCGTGGTCAGATGGAGGAATCTCTTTTCTGGTAGTGGTGTGCGCGTTTGTTGCACACGCTCAAAATCGTAAACATTTACAACGCCCTCCATGCTACCAGTGGCGAGTAGGCGCTGATTGGCCGACAAGTCCAAAACATTTCCGGTAATGCAACCCTCATCAGTGAAGGTATGTTCCAAGCGTTGCTGCCTAACCGAAAAGATGCTGACATTGCAGGAATTCGAGCTGCAAATTAGGCGCTGGGAGTCTGCGGTGAAACGCAACGCTGCCACATCACCCTCCTGCTTGAAACTGTGCAGCAACTCGTGGGCTTTTGCTTCGAATAGATGCAGCTGGCCGAAACGACCTGCAGCGGCCATGTAGCGTCCGCAAGGCGACACCTCAAATTTCTTGAAATTTACAAAATCCCGTGGAAGAAAATGACGTTGTTCTTGTGCAGAGAGCAAATCATAGGAGTAGTAAAAGCGGCGTATGGATCCGAAAATAGCCTGAAGGAAGATATATTATTGCAATGCTTTCAGAATTTATGCTACAACTAACCTTGGTACCGCAGGGCATGATTCTGGCACAATTAATGGGAAACTTTTCAAAGAACATACTGTGCAGTTTCTCGTTTTTCAAGCCATCAATAGCGTAAATCGTGGCGACGCCCGTCTTGCCCGCCACAAGCGCAGCCGTGCTTCCAGGATGAAACTGCACGCTATTAATGACGCCTTCAACATAAGTGGCATGATTTAGATCCTTTAAACGCTTCATTGAAATGAGCGTGGGACGCAGAACACCAGCTGCCGCCCTCTTCGCTACAAAACCCACCGACTTCAGCAACTCCTCATCATCGGAGTCTATATCAGTTTGCTTTTTTTTGCGATCCAGTGTGGCCCACTTTGGCTGGGGCATTATGCGCGAGAAGCGCGCTGTAAGATACTCCTTGTATGCTTTATCTTTGCGCAGGTGTGACAGAGAGCCTGTGTATGCAGTTTCTCGTTTCACTTCTCCCACTTGTATGTGCTCATCATCGGCATCTGTCCAAACTGGCTTCCGTTTCTTTCCTTTGCCGTTCTCCCCACTCATGCCATGTTCCTCTGCCTCTCCAGCTTCATCGACGGCATTTTCAACATCTTTTTGTTGCTTATCCTGGTTGACTGCTTTAGCCAGATTCCTTAAGAATCCCTTCTTATCACCGAATATAACTTTATCCATTGGCACTTCCAGACTTAATTTCTCTTCTTTTGTCAGGCGCGGTTGCTTTGAACCGATTTTCCTCTTCTTCATCCCATTTTGCTCGTCCACTGTAGATTTGGCCTTTTTCTCATATTCTGCAATGAGGTCTTTGAGCTCCTCCATTCCTTCGCTTAATTCATTGTCGCTCATTGTTTCAATATTAATATTAAACTCTGTTAATTCTGTGCTTTGGAAATTTTGCGATTGTTCATCTAAAAACGTGCTTTGTTGTCCACGAAGTTAGTTGCTCTTCAAGATCGTGACATGTCAGCTGATTGTCAAATCATACAGTGGCGGCGAGTGAAAATGTATTATAAAAAAATAATTGTGCCGATAATACCGTTACTATGGGTGCGCTTACACTACAATAATTTGTTAAATGCTGCTATTGTTTTGTATTAAATTTTAGTGATAGAAAAAAAGCAAAAGTCATCATTTGATCCGAGTGTAAACGCGACTCACAAGGAACAGTGACATCCTGGCCAAAACTTACATTTGCTGTAACACAAGAGAGCCGTACAATTATTGTACGCCTTGGTCGAAATATAGCACGTACATTTTTGGTCTCAAAGTGTCTCGATTTTACCAGGTTGTGTTTCAAAACAATGGTCACTGAATTATTCTGTCTCTGCAATATGCTTCAATGATCAACGAACAATTCAGTAATATTCAAAGCGTGTCAAAGTCATGGTGTAGCAAAAGGAACCCCATATTTTTCCAATAGATTGCTTTAGATTGGGGTGTTCGAGTTTTCAGTGAGTCAAACCAATTATAATTCAATAAGATATAATTCGGACTTCTAATAAAAGTTATGAAGTAGACACGCGAAAAATCCTTTATGCAGGAAACCCAGACCCACCATCGAACGCGAGGCCGGTGGGAATTACCAGCATGTGGTGGAGCAGAACTAAACCACAATAAAGAAACTGCAAGAGGTGGTAGAAGTGATGCAACAGCAGCAGCTGCAAGAGTTGCCGCCAAAAGTCCATATGCCACCATAACAAACAAAATCAATCATTGAAATCCATTATTAAAATATTTTATTATTACTTGAATTTAACAACTTCTAATCAAACAACTAATTAACTGGGTTTTTTAGCCCCCCGAATGAAGGGTGCAACCTTTTCAGTGTCCAGAAAGTGCGAGACACCTTTTGTTACTAATGCATATCTGTGCAGAAAGCAATGAGTACTGTTGCAGTTTTTTGCAACTTTTTAATCCGTGCTACAACACCACTCACCTTTCCTGTCTTTGCTTTTGCTCTATCGCTGCATACTTCAATATATTTTCCTCCAGTTAACTTCATGTATTGTCATAAAATTATCAATGCACTTATATATGTATATTCTTCCCCGTGCTGTTAATGTTCACACTTTTACATAAAAGCAAATCTTCAGTTTTTTTTATTAATATCATACCGAACGAAAACAAGCAAAATTGTTAATCCAGCAATGTCTGTGGACTCATCTAGTCCATCACGCCTGGAACCGTGAAAAAGGTTCTATTTCAATGTCATCGACAATATCAATGCAACTCTTGCAATTACTATGGCTTTCAAGTTTTCTTTTAAAAAAAGAAATATCTTTGCCTTTATCTGTTGGGTGATTTTTTTCCAAATGCCTCAGTAGTTTTGCTGGTGCTAAGGAGCTGTTTGTCAATATTTTTTTGCAAAGCAAAAATTCGCATCTGGAATCTCTTCGTCACCAGGACTAGTAACTCCAAACGACATGGAACTAGTAGTATCATATTTACGTCTTTTCGTTGATGCCACCTGTCCCAAATTGGAAGATGGTAGAGTAGGAAGATGAGGCTGTGGCTGTACGGAACTGAAAGTTTATGGCGTTGCGGGTTTCCAGAATACCTGTATCTGTAGATTTCGCGATTTCTGCATTACTACCAACAACCCCAGTATTCTTTAACGACCCATATTTTAACCGTCGATCCATTATAAGGGCAATTCTTTTTTATAGAAGCAAAATAAGCAGTCAAGTGCGAGTCGGGCTCTCGGACTAAGGGTTCCGTACCAGAAGTACCCTTTTTGAGGGTAGAATTTAACCAAAAGGAACAACGAAGAGCTCCGTATATACAGCAGTGCTTCTTCTTGCCTGCTGACCGTTAAAAATTTTAAATTTAATTTGGTAGTCGATTGTAAACTTTCCGACGAAAATGTGAATATGTTAAACACCATTCTTTTTTTTAAATGGAATAAAATTTGTCACGCGGAACCCCTAAATTTTTTCGGAACACACTTTGGGAAACACTGTTGTAGGGTATTACCCGACTAATGCTTCTTTACTAGTTTCCTTTCAATGTAAGGAAAAAAGCCGTGGTACTCGTATTGATATAATAGATCGATGCGGGAGATATATTCTTTGCTCAAATAAAATGAAATTTCTTCTAGTGTTTATTTTCCATTTATTTACTAAAAATTTCTTAAAAATACGATTTCCATTTTACAACGTACTGTTTGAACATTCCATTCTTTTTAATAGAATTCTGTACATTTTTGGATTGATTGCATTGCGGCACATCAATTGGATGTGAAAAATTGCACGGGTTTAAATGATGCGAAAAATGCGAACAAGATTGTGCGATAAATGAAATAAGGAGTAATATTTACAAAGTGGATGCATGTTGAACTGGGTTTAACCTAATGAAGGCAAATACAAACAAACAAAATAAAAAAGCCAGCTACTTCACTGCAAAAATTCAACAAAATGGTGTGATGATTTTCAACAAGATGACGAACAATAAAATAATTTTTAATGAATGGTGTGGAGTGGAGTGGTAACGGTACAATTAGGCCGCGCTTACACTAGGGATCAATTGCGAATGTTGTTTTTTTTGCCATTGTTAAATGGAAATAGCTACTCTCTCGCATAATGAGAAACAAATACAACAATCATAATTTAATTACTAGCGCGAGCGAGACTTTATGTTAGGTTGAGCAAGGATCTGTTTCTGAAGGTTATCAGCGAAGCAGTGCCTGCGATTAGGCTTTAGCCAAATTGCGAATACGATTCACACATGCATATTCACACAAATAGCATGAGTGTGCGAACACTTAACATAATTACATAATATTGTCACTTGACCGGCCAATCTCTTATTGCTTTCACTGCAGTTATTATAGAAGTGATTCGGATGTTCAGGATCTCTGCTCTGATCTGTGTGTTACGCGTTGTTGTATTGCGTTGTGTTGTGTTGCAGCGACAGAAAATACTTTATATATATAATTTAAATATATATACGATAAAATAAGTTAATATCTGTAAAACGTAACAAATTAAGGCGTAAACATAAAAAAATTGGCTATGAAATAATCAACCCGGATGTATTACACAGTTGTGATAAGTATGTAAGTATGTAGTTTCTAAATTTTCGACCATATCTTTTGTGTTTCAGTAGGATTACTTGCTAGGGTTACAAATCGAGCAGAAACTATTGCCAGTGTTGATTGCTTCGTTGATAGTTCGTGCTTGCTTCGACGATATTTGAAGTGAGTATAGCGACATTTGAGCTAGCTTATGATGTGGATGCCGTGCTGCTGGCCATTGGTTGAGGCGCGCGTGGACGGATCATCATGGTTGCCTTCTTTAGCGTGTAATCCCATCCGCGCCAACGGAACCACACAATGCCTTGACGTGCAGTCAAGTCTTGCGGATCGTGCAGATATAAACCGTTAAGGCCCCTGCCGCAGGACTTCCACCACCAGCCGCCCTATTTAATTGTTGGTTGAAAAAGAGCAGTTTTTAAAATGCGTAATTTTTCGCCAGAGCTTTGATTGCGTACCTTCAGCATGCTGGCACAATTCAACGAGCTCCGATCATTGTCCCGATTGTATGTGGAGAAGGGACTGTTGTTGGAGCCATACCAAGGATCATTAAGCGAATCCCCGGCATTGCCTTCATAGCCGTCAATTTCCAGCTTGTAATATTCGGCCTCGGAATGTATTTTGAATTGTGAATATTGTGCGTATCTGCAGGAAATACAAAAACAATAACAACTGTTTACATAACAGTGATCCATCTTACATACCTCTTATTACCCTCGAAGTCTTCCAGCTCAACGCGTAGCGCGTAGTCTTCATTATTAGTCAGCATATAGATGTTCTCATTACCCAGCCAGAATTCCTTGGCCGGATGGCCAAAGCCGTTTTTATAGTCCGCCCAATCGCGGTTAAAGTTCTCACGTGGTTCACCGAAGTCATCACGGCGTTGTATGACCTTCAAGTAACAGCGTTCGTTTCACGGTAAGCTATCTGCTTTTTGGCATGCTCCATGTTTCACTTTAGATCGAAATCGCGATTTGAATTTCGATCCAAATTGAAATGTGGCACATGTTTATATAATTAAAGTGTTACATACCGTCCAACCACCATCAGCTACTTCCTGCTCGCAGAAAACCTTCAGGAACCAATATGTAGTGCCACGAATTTGCAAATAGAAGACACCAGATTGTCGCATTCCAGCATTCAGTAGATCAACGCACGAGAAACCCTGTATAGATAGCCAGACATGCATGAAACACAACATTATTTTTTAATAAATGATTAATATTCGATGCAGAATTGAATAAAACACTCCAAAGAGATCATTCGAGTTTTCAAGTCATAAGCCCCGTAGACACCTTTAAAAAGCGTCGCCTTATTTAATATTTGCTGCAATTGAAACATTTTTCCAAACCGTCGACAAGTTATTGATATGGCGCCTTGGCGAGAGGGTTTCATCGATACGACATTTCGACACTGCTCCAACGCACCACCCAAATAAACCAATATAGAAAAAATTCGTTATTCAGCCGTACATCACGGTTGTGGAATAGCAAAGAAGGTGAATAAAAAATGTAGCGAAAAATTCGCCTCGCGATTTTGATGTGTTTAAAAGCATCACTTTAATCAATTTAAATCCAAAATATACAACAGTCATAAAAATAAGTTTGCTTTTCCCATACATAAATGAAATACGACTAATACAAGACGGCAGCCAATGTATATATTTCAAAAGTCATATTCAATTTAATTGGCTTTTGGGATTTTTTTTTTTAATTTTCAGACAAATATTTTGGTGCGCTCACAGCCGTCTTATTTGAAAAAATGAGAAATACGACTTATGACGATATGAGACACTGTTAATATAATACTTATATGTTTCGCCACCACTGTGCAACTGTGGTTTGCACGCTCAGCTGTTCTGAGTTCGTTATCAGTTGGTAGCTGCTTTTATTTTACTAAACAATATCTGGAGCTTTTTGAAAGCGTTAGTTAGAGTTGTGTTGCTAATTATGCAAACAATTTTGCTGTTGCTAGTGTGCCTGGTTGGCGCCGCTGTCGCTGTGGGCAAGAACGAAGTGAGAATCGTCGACGCAGAGAAGAGCGAGGTTTGGGGACCAGGATTGAAACCGGATGAAGTGGTGCTACCCGCACGATACTTCTTCATACACGCTGTGGACAAGAATGGACGCAAGTTCGACCATTCGCCGCAACAAGCATTTCAGGTGCAAATTAAAGGAAACTCGCCGCACGGCAAGTGTCGCTCCAGGGTGAATCTCATCGATCGCGGCGATGGCTCGTCCATAGTCCGCTACGCCATTGCCGACTGGTGCGACCAAGTTGAGCTGGAAGTTCGCTACAATGGATCGCAAGTGGCACAGTCGCCGTACTATGTGCGGAACAAAGTGTACTCGGAACGCTGCTACTGCCCACAGGAACTAAACCTGTGGCTGCTGCACAATAACTGTGCCGCCGCTCAGGATGACAAACAGATCACATGGGATTTGCACTCCTTCAAGCGTGTCAACTTCAGTGCCATACGCGAGAATCTGCTCAATCGGTATAATACACCCGAGAGCGTCTCGCTGTGCCACTATGTAGTGAAGCAGCAGCAGGTGTGGCGCCAGTGTTACGGCAAGTACACCGGCTTCAAAATGTTCATGGACGCCACGCTGCTAGCGTTGGGCCGAGTTGCGCTGCTGCCTGACATGGAATTCTATATGAATTTAGGAGATTGGCCACTGTCCAAGAAGGGCGGCCAGCAGCGTACCTCCGGGCCGTATCCAATTTTTTCGTGGTGCGGCAGTGACGACTCTTACGACATTACGCTGCCCACATATGATCTGACAGAGTCGACGGTGGAGAACATGGGGCGTGTCTCACTGGACATGCTCTCGGTACAGCAGAGTGAATACCCCTGGGAGAGCAAGGAGGAGAAGGCCTTCTGGCGTGGCAGAGATTCACGTCGAGAGCGTTTGGATCTAATAGATTTGGCTAGAATGCATCCGGACCTTATCAATGCCTCCATGACAAATTTCTTTTTTTTCCGTAATGAAGAGAACAAGTATGGGCCGAAAGTGCCGCACATTTCCTTCATGGAGTTCTTTAGGGTATGTATACAAATTCGATTGCATATGTTTATTTTGCGTTTAAATGAAAACACGTACTCAAATTTGACAGTTCAAATATCAACTCAATATCGATGGTACTGTGGCTGCCTTTCGGTTTCCTTTTCTGCTCGGTGGAGACGCATTGGTCTTCAAGCAGGAGTCGCCATTCTACGAGCATTTCTACAACAAGCTTGTGCCTTACAAACACTATGTACCCATTAAGCGCGATTTGAGCGACCTCATCGAGAAACTTCAATGGGCCAAGGAAAATGATGAGCGTGCGCGTGAAATTGTGACGACGGCACGCCAGTTTGTCATAGCGAATTTGATGCCACAACACATATACTGTTACCACTTGGCGCTCTTCAAGGTACATTTAAATCGATCTTGATGCTTCGTTTAATTTGTATTACCGAATTTTATATGTTCTCTATGCTAGGAATGGAGTACGCGTCTGGTCTCGCCCGTAGACGTACTGCCAGGTATGGAGAGAGTGGACCAAACGCATACCTGTTCCTGCAAGGATCCCCCAATAAAGGATGAACTCTAAATGCATAACAATTAAAGTAAAGTTGCAGAAAATTTTCTTTTTGGTTGCGTTAATCTTAGCATACATTTTGCAGATTTTTCTGCATTAGCTACCTTAGTTTTTCGTTTAATTTCAATTTAAAAAAAAGTAATCTTTTCTTGTGATATTTTTGCACAAAATTCGTACTTACATTTTCTTTATATGTATGTATTTAAAATTTATACTTTATCCGCTGCTTTAACATTCTAACAACGTTTTCTATTTCTCGCAAACAGAATAGAAAATTGAACTGAATGTAAGAAGGAATCTCATATCATAAGTCCGACTAAACTGTACAACAAAGCCATTATACTAAGCACAAAAGTTACATACTAAATTTTGTTGCTTTCATTAAGAGATAGGAAAATCCATTATTCGCCATGTTTTATGTACACACTGCCTTTTGCTGCTATTAATGCAATTGTATTTTAAAAAAGCTTAAGCTTTTATTTGTATTCTTTTATCTGGAACATTATAGAGTATTACAAGAAAGGAACATGTAATATGAGAAATGCTGCAAAATCTGGTTTTAGTCGTATAAGTCCGTGTAGTATGCTACATTAAAGTTATAGCAAACGAAGCACAACAAATGTTAAAAAGAAAAAAAAAAGCTTTGGAAAATGCATTTAGACGAACTGTTGTGCGTATTAGCAAAATTTTTGTATATTGTGAATTATTGTACACAAAGTATTAACTTGAAGGCAAATAAATGTATGTGCGTATAAGTGTAAAGGTGAATCCTCATGCTATAGCCTCTACCCTGTCATTGAACAGCCTCCTAACACTACCGCAAATTTGTCTAGCTCGGCCAGCATGGAGCAATCGGCGCATTTGGCCAGTTCACCACGGCAAGGCTTACAAGACAGTGCATGTGCCTCTGTTGTAGTACGTGACCTGCTTTCGGTGAGCTTATTGCAAGCGAATTTCGTAATCTGGACTCGGATCTTTCACGCAAGAAACTTAAGCGTAAAATCATGCAAGCCATGCTCGAGGTGGGTGAGGAAGACGATCACTGATTATTATTTCCTTTTCAACGCAGATGTGTACATATGTGGTTAAATATTAAATAAAATTATATAAAAAAAAACTTTTTAAAAATAAGCTTTAATTTATTTAATGTACTAAAAAGTAGAAAATAAGTTGTTTCCAAGTCACCTGTAACTTACTTTTATGGATAAGCTTGGGGCGCTCATGTGTTCAATATTTGTCAAACAGTTACCACAATATTTTATTTAAATAATTTTTTGCAAATAGATTCTAGTAATGAAAGATATTTTGAATATGGATATTGAGCGCACAAGCTTTTATTAATAGTAAGATACAGGTGACTTGGAAACAATTTATTTTCTACTTTTTAGTACATTAAATAAATTAAAGCTAATTTTTAAAAAGTTTTTTTTTATATAATTTTATTAACGCTATGGACTGACGGCGATTCAGCTGGAGTATGAATTATTGATGCTGAATATGAGGTAGAGCAATTATCTTGCATTACATTCCTTTTGATGCTTTGGATAAGACTTATAGCACCAGCTTGAAATTCCAATGTTTGTTCGTCATTTAATGTGGATAAAGAGGGCAAAAGCCCTTTGAAAAAAGACAAATGTCTGTTTTCCGAGGGAGTATTGATTTGGCTATCAATCAACTTCATTATTCCAGCGTCCAACGCATTGCCAGGTTGTGCTTGCCGACTTTTTTGCAACGAACTTCTTTCTGCTCCTTCTGTTCGTTCTGCTCTTACAGTTCTTTCTGCTCTTACTGCTCTTTTTGCTCTTTTTGCTCTTTCGGCTTTGTTCGCTGTTCCTGTAGGGACTTTATCTTGCTCTTTAGTAAATGAGATGTCGATAATTTTTTTCAGAAAGCACATTTCGTTATGATACACGTAAAACTTTCCCGGCTTTGCAGAGCTATCTCGCTTCTTAAGAGTTCTCAACCAAGTATCTCTTGTTCGGGTCCATTTCTTTAGAACGCGGTTGGCTGTAATCAAAGAGTTTCGTCTTTTAATGCGAAAAGTGCGAAAGCGCGCAATTTTCGAACTTACCAAAAATTTCTTTATCTCTTTTGCTTAAAGCGTTAAAACTGGTATGTAGTTTTGAACATATCTCCTTCCAGGCCGATGTCTTTAACCTCTTATCCTTATAGCAATGCTTGGTCTTGTCCCACAATGCAGGCCGCTTCTCCACCAAATGTATGTATGTATTAACATTTCCACATCGATGGTGTCCATTGCTCTCAACTGCTGAATAGCGACTGCACTTCGACTTGCAAATCTCTCCGCTCACGTGAAAAACTAGTATCGTTCCAACGTTCGCACGCACTTCCACTTGCAAATCTCTCCGCTCACGTGAAAAACCAGTATCGTTCCAACGTTCCAACACAGGCGGCACACTAAACACACATACTCGTAAGCATGTTCGACAAGAAAACGAATCGCGATTTTCGCCGCACGAACGATTCGGCTTTCGTTGGCAGCGCCAATTGTCGACCGACTATGGTGCAAGCTATACGGAGCTTATTTGCGCCCCTTCAATCAAAATTTTTGTTCTTTTCGTGCGTGTACACTGGAAATCATTACTGAGAAATATTTAAGAGCACATCGCTCAAAACGAGCTGTGTCAATATAATTGCCACCTTCGATTTACACTCTAAAATATTTCTATGAAAAGTTTTCTTTCTTCTTCCCATTTGCTCTTTTTTAGTGCAAGAAATTTATTGGTGGAGAAAACGTTATTCACTTTTCTCAAATTTATCTCCTAAAAACAGATCGCCTTTATTTTATTAAATGAATTTCTCTCAAAATAAAAGTTCACATGTAAACCAGTCTGTCTTTTTGTTATTCACGTTGTTGTTGCAAATGTCAACAAATTGTGCGAGCGTAATGGACAAGAGAAACTTACCAGTACGAGAAAGTCTGTACCCCTGCCCTTTTGCCAAGGACCACGAATTTCAAGAAAGAAAACTAAACGTGTGTAAATCAGCTCTTCGTTGCGAGTTTGTTCGTGAAGGGAAGTGGAGGCTTGCCCTCGCTCTTTTTTATTGTGTTTCTTCTGCATCACGCTACTTTTTGTGTGTTTCTTTGATATGCCTTGATATCTGTCTGATTCGTTATCATGAAATGTTACATTTTGGTATAGCTGCGCTCAATTGCAAACATTTTGAAAAGTAACGACTTTTGCTGGGTTTCATATTAAGGTGCCGTTCACACTTGTTGGTTTTTTATACCCTCCCTACACCTATGGTAATAGGGTATAATAACTTTGTGCGAACATTGTAACGCATGAAAGGAGCCGTACTAGGTATAGACATAAGTATATAGAAATGCTTAGAATCACTTTCTGTGTTGATTTCCGGTTGTCCGTCTGTCCGTCTGTCTTGCTGTCTGTGGCCACAGGAGAGAAAGAAGGAGTTGCCCGATTTGGACCAAATTTGGCACACAGCCGCAGTATACCTTCCACTACTTCAAGTTCCGAGATTAGCAAAATCGGCCGAAGGGCACGCCCACAACGGGCCAATAAGTTCCACTATCCCGGAATATTTCCAGAAAAATTGCTTAAATTTGTGTAATTATTCATTAGGTATTTAATGTAAGGTGTGGACCCTCTATGTCATAAAAAAAAATGGGCGTGGTCCGCCCACTATATAGACGGTAAGCGGAAAATCCTTATAACTTTCATAATATATACACCAGTCTGTCCATATTTGGTCACTTCATTTCTGATAAGAACACCTCTTAATGGTAATTAGAAATGCGTCAACTTCATTGCGAAAAGCAAGCACACTTCCCTTCAGAGAGTGCATGATGCAGTGACAAAAAATGTTTCTCTAAGTGTGCGCTTTTTCCTGCACTGCGCTAAATTCAAAGCAACCCCGATATATGCAAGTTATGAGGACTCGGACCAGCGCTAAGGCGATATCATCTTAGTGAAGAGTGCTTTATTGGAGGTATGGACCAATGTGAGTATATAATATGCATACTTTATAAGTTGAGTTTGCAAGTGGGTATGCAAATACGACCTCACCTTAACATCCTTGAGCGTCAGAATGTCCGTTGAGAAGGTTGTATTCACCACGGCTGGTTTGTTCTTAACGCTAGGGAAAATGATGCCACCTTTGCGGGACACGGGTTTTGTTGAGGTGCTTGTAGTGGTAGATGCCGTCGATGCGGAGCTGGATGTGGAGGAGTTTATACTGCCTGTCGTAGAAGTATTAGCAGGAGTTGTGGGACTGGAGGAGGCAGAAGATGTGGAGGAGTTGGTCATATTCAATGTGTAGGCAACGGCAGCCGGTGTAGTAATAGTGGTGGATGCAGGTGTGGTGATGGTCAGTGGTGTTGTGGGAATGCTTGGTTCGGTGTATTCATCGATAACGGAGTATCTAAAAGAAATGCGCGTAAACAGCAAAATTCCACAAAAAACAAAAACTATAAAGAGCTCGAAAAAGAGCACTAACCTATTTGAATCATATTCAACCAGGCGATCAATTGTGGGATCCATTAGCAACTCCGGGGGCACAGGCCGCTGTGCCAACAGTTGCACATCGTCCTCCTGTTTCTTCAGGCGCTTCTCCACCATGTCCAAATTGTTTATGATCAGATTTGTCTTCGTCTTCAGGTCGTGATGAATCTCGCCGATGGCACGTTCCTGCCGCTGTGTCTGAGTGAGAAGCTCATCTGACTTAGGTAGGAGATGGTCGACCGAGGATTTGGTGCCAACGACCACGTCCCACACCTCGTCCATTTTCTCCGACACAGAGACCATGGGCCGTATCTGCTTGACCAGCGCATCGAGCTTGCTCGTCTTGATTAGTGGCAGCGCGGTGGTGGTGGCGTTCAGCGCATTAAACTGCTCGGAGTGATCGACCACAGCCTCGTGTATGTCGCCCACCATGCGCAGCATGCGGCCCACATTCTCCGACACGATATTGATGTGGAACTGAAGCTTCTTGTCGATGTTGTCCGTGGTGTCACGCAGGTCCGTCAGCTCGGCGGACATGTGACTCATCACCTCGGCGTTCATCGCTTTAGTGATCTCAATGACATTCATGCTGATCGGCTTCTTCTCGCTCGCCTCCGCATTAATGTCGTCCACTTGCAAGAAGTTATTGTCAATCTGTGTTTTGAGCACCTCCAGCTTGGAGTCTATGTCGCTGACCTTCTGATCGAGCAGCAAGAGACGATCGTCGAGTTGCGCTGCCGCAGCTGATGTGCGCGCGGACCGGGAGCTCTTGGTATCGCCCGCAGGCACGCTTATGTCGTTGGAGAGCTTCGTGTCCAGTATGCGTAGCTTGGATATGACTGCATCGGTTTTTATGAGATTATCGGCCACACGATTGTCTAGCGATTCCATTCGACGCATCATGTGCTCCACCGACTTGTCCAGATTGTCGATGCGCTTGAGCTTTCCCTCCAGGGTCGTAATGATGACCTCGAAGATGTTAAGCAACTGCTGTTCTCTGCAACGGGAAGAATCACAAAAGAAAAATTTTGCATTAGAATCGAGTTCAAGGTATATTTCGCAATCCTAACACGAGCGTGCATAAAAAATATATATTCATACATAATTAAAAATGGCGCCGCGGTGGCTCAGTGAACTAAGTGCAGTGCTTGGTCTCTGATGGGGGGTTGAACTCCCAGCCCGGGAAACATCTAAATAAAAGAAAATTTGTTTTCAAATTGTTTCATTGCGCGGCGCCACTTCTCGCGATGAAATGGCAACTCTCCGAAAATATTCTTCGGAAATGCATGAAAAGCTTCTCAATCCGTTCGGATTCGGTTAATGTAGGTCCCGTTAATTTGTGCAAAGATAGAACAAGCACACACAAGTTAATGCGAGATGCCAAACCCACACGGGCTGTTGTGCCAGTCAATTAATTATTATGTAAGTATTACGCAGAAAAATTCCTTTACGCTTGAAGCGAATTCGATATATTAATTGAATTACATGTTTGTTGTCTTCAGGAAATTAGCTGAATACGAAGCAAACTACGAGTAAATGAGCAGAACTAATACGTACAAGTGTATGTGCAATTCTGCCCTATATACATATATGGCGCACCGTTGCTGATATATAAACCACTGTTGGTCACATATGTAAGTCACAAGATAAACTAAAAACGTATTTAAAAAGCTGCTAAGTAAACGAAATATTTCATTGGCCTGCTATTTTATACGGTAGCAATACATTTCTTATTGATATGTAGCAATAAGACGAACTCGCTCCATAGCGCCAAGAGGTGGAGGCTATTTTCTGAACATCCAAAAAAAAGTTCACCTCAGTTATTTTCACTTTGATCAAAATATGTACATTTTGCTCTTTTCTATCAAATCACATTACTATATTCAGACTGATTTGGCTCTGCTTACAGTTAGGCTTATCCAGGCGGCAGTCGTACAAAGCGCTAATTCGGACTCTTATTATTCAGAAAATAATTGTTATTAACATGCACCCTCTTTATCTAAAGTAAAATAAGCCCGAATTATAGCGATCTCTCACAGTTTCTCACGTAAGCGATACTCTTACCCAGAAAAGTCAATGTCAGTTTTTGAAAAATGGGCCTTTAAGTCAAAGTAGCTCGGCATTTTTTCGGTAAAATGGCTTTAATATGCCAAATAGCTGTTTTAAAAGAATGATAATTGGTATTTATGTAAAGGAAAAATGGGTGTGGTCTGCCCAATTTTGTAGGCTGCAAACTTTTGGCAATAAAATAGCTATCTGTATTTATATTTTTTTATGAGTCGGCTGGGATTTGAACCATCGACTGCATGCATCAGGAGCGCACTTATTCACTGAGCCACGGCATCGCCTCGACCGGCAAAATTTCTTAAAAGAATGTAGGAGCAAGTTCTAAATTCAGCACGCCATCAAAGAACACTTTGAATTGGAAGCTGTCCTGAACATTTTAGTGCACTTTTTTATAGTTTAACTTAGTAGCTAAAAATGCAAATGTTACGTATGAGGTATGTACATATGTCATAAAATTAGGCTTCTTTTTAACTCAGAACTCACTTATATACATATATACTTTGCATACATATACACACATACATACAGCATACATATTGATGTTTGCGGTGGGATCTGCGCTTGATGGCACAGAAAGTTTCCCGATCCGGTGACGCCTCCAAAAAAAAATATAGTATAACAAAATATTGCTTTTTAACAAAGACGATGTTGACAAAGAGGAGCTTCGGGCAGTTTATCTTTAAGCCTACCTGCTGAATATAAAAGATTTTCTCTTGAATTCAGGCAAAAGTTAAATTTTCACAGATGGTATAGTATAAAGGAACTTGGAGTAACAAAAGAAGCATGTTCACGGTGTCAAGCAACCGTTGCTTTCGATTTTCAGTCGGATTTTGCACTTCACTCGTACACTTGCTAGACGATGTGAATGCTTCTCAAACTTTTGAGTTACTAAATTTCGGAAGTAAGCGAACTTTTGCTGGAGGGACTTTTTAAGCTGACAAGGACACGCGTAAAGCAGCAGCCTCTGACAATTTTCACATTATGTACATTTAAATACTGTGAAGAATTTTGTAGTGTATATTTAAATAATTGAAAGAATGAAGTGTGTAAAATGTGAATGCAATGCATGTGCCCGTAGCAAATTTAAATGCCATGTTTATATAAAGGCAAAAATGTGTTCTAGAAGTGCATTTAAGCTTTAGCGGGAACCAATTTCGGTCATATTCTCACACGCATCGGGAAGCCTTTGAAGACCACAAAAAAGCCAACATGATGTTGATATCTGTATTCCGCTGGATGGTAAGTTGTATTTTCTTGTGCTTGCAAACATAAAAAGAAACGAAATTTCACGTGCAAAGGATTTGGATTGCAGATAGACTAGTTTTTTAAAAATTGTGCAATTGGCAACCAATGAAAAGATGCTCTACTTACAGTTCTAAGTAAACGTACAGCTTTCACATTTAATATAGTTATTTGAAATTTGTGTGTTCTGACTATTTGGCAATTTAGAAAGACCAATGAAAAGATATTCTACATTCAGTTGCAGCAAATCTTAAACCTTGCAAAAATTTTAAAGTCAATTGAAAATTGTGCCATATTATAGTTGGGAAAGACCTATTCAAAGTTACCCTAGCTACAGTTGCAGCAAATATATTACAGCTTGGAATTTCAGCATTTATAATTAGCTGCCTTTGCTTTCTTCTTTACAGCTCGCATTCCTGGTGTGCGTTTTGGCTGAAGTGCATGCAGGTGTGATTAATGATAACGGGTTCTGGCAAGATGTAGTAGAGGCGACCAAAATTGTAGTGGGTCTAGTTCATGAGAAATATGCAGAATTGCAAAAAAACTAATTTTACAATATTTCTAAAAAAAAAAAATCTTTGAACCATATCAATTGTCATACAACGATAGTGTTTTTGCTTAAATAAATATTTGCCCTTGAAATGGTAAGCAATGACTTATAATCTTAAATTTATACTTCGACTAGATAAGGCACTCTACGCTTCAATATTTGAGCTGTTATTTTTGAAAGTGGTATAAGTCCACTTTCTGCTATTGCAAGATATTCAAATGTTTACATTTCACTCTCAGTGTCAATACTGTTAAGAGCTAAAACTTCCCTCTCCCAAATACTAGAATCTCAATTGTTTTTGACTATAAATTGTTTGCCCATAAAAAGATCATAAAAAGTTGTAGCTATAACTGCCACTATCTACATTTTTGTAAAAAATGGACTTATTCGACTTTCAAAATTAACAGCTCATTTCTTACTAGTACTATTTACTACAACATGTTAGTAACGTAACTGTCAAGCAAATCTTGACTCGAGCGGTGGGATTCGAAACCATTAGATATAAGTTGTAGTACACAAAAAGAACTTGAAAAGAAAATATTATTGAAAAGATTGGCTGACATTTTCATGTTCAACATCAGTGATATTTAAACAGCTATTTCATTACTTGAAAATATCTCTGCCCAAGAGCAAAACTAAATGAGTAAATGTGCTTGAATTGAACGGATTTGTGCTTGATTTATCTAGGATATTTCATAGCTAGCACGCACAACATAACAGGATGTGCTGCTAGTGGAGATCAACTTGACTGCTACACACATTATAGCCGACTATATAAACGCGGTGTAATTCCTAAACAGTTTATTTTTAAAGGTTTATGTATGTATATTCAATCGATTTAGTGAATTCAACAAAATCTTTTCTAATAGTACTCTGCTTGAACTAATAAAATGTATTTCATTTTACAAACCAAGCCTATGGTTGAAACAAAAAAATCGCTATATAATATAACCAAATCTCACTTGAAATTGGCTATAATTTAATTCATTTTAAACAACTTATGTAAGTTTCTGCTTAAAACATGCAAACACAATATAAAGAAAAACTTATTACTGCTCCTGGTTGTATTAACCACGATAGTGGTTGATTTCTATCGAAGTATAGGGATATAGTCCTAGTGATAGTCCTGTGCTTCGAAATCATCTACGTTTACGTGATACGCTTTCAGTGGTGGAAAACAACACTTTATATTATAATTTCTTAGAATATTATTCTTGCGACGAAAATAACGACAATTTGTGCATTCTTTAGAACACTTTCATATATTGTACATTAGGGTGTCCCAAAAAAATAAAAGTTATTTTTTTTGAACGCATACCCTCTAATTTTATTTGAATGATGTCAAAACAATTGTAAACCAAGTTTCATGTACTTAGAACCACGGCATCCCGTGCCGACTTGCATCGGAAGATGTCAGTGCTTGCATACTTAGGCGTATGAGAAATGCTGTGTGTATTATTGAGGCAACTATTAAGGCACTTGGATATAACACTGACGAATTTCCAATAAGCAAGTCCTCCATTCAAAGAATTCGTACGGAAAAGCGAAAAGAGCGCGCAAAAGTTATAAAAATCGATTTCCAAAACGAGGTACCGGATACTGTAACTGTCCATTGGGATGGCAAACTGTTGCCGTCTTTACATGCACGTAAATGTAAAGAGGAACGTCTGGCAATAGTTATTACATATGAAAACAAAGAACAACTTATCGCTGTGCCAAAATTAGATAGCTCTTCAGGAAAGTAACAGGCACATGCAGTTTGGAACGCTGTTATTGACTGGAACCTTGAAGACAAAGTTCAAATTGTTTGTTGTGATACTACTGCTTCAAATACAGGTCGTATTAATGGTTCCTGTGGAACAGAAACTGGATCGAGAAATGCTAATTTTTGCTTGCCGCCATCACGTCTAAGAATTAGTATTAAACCGCGTTTTTTAGCCCTGACATTCCATTGTTCAAAAAGATCCTAGAAAACTGGGAAAATGTCAATCCCGATCAAATGCAGAGCTATGCAGAAAAGCTATCATGCCTAAATGTTTCAGAAATTAACAAGCTGCTAGAATTTTACCGAAATAAATTAACTAAGGACATCGCTAGACATGACTATCGAGAATTAATAGATCTTTCAAAAATATTCCTTGTTATATCCTATTCCTTGTTCCTTATTCATTAAAAACTTAATTACTTAGCTCACAATTTAGAATTTCTAATAAGGATAAGGCGGCTTTGTTAGACGTCTGCCTATTCATCGTGACATCCCACGTCAAGCCTTGGGTGCAATGCACTTTAGCAGTAAAATCCCATTACCAGGATTTTTGCTTTTTTTATAGATGAACTGTCTATCTTGTCTTTATTTGACGATAATGTAGACCAAACTTAGCCAAAGAAAACCCATCATCCCACAGTGAACGTTACATTCCATCGAAAGAAGAACTTTGTGGATCACTTTATAGTAAGTCTGACAAGTAAAAATATTGGTTTACCTTTGTTTTTTCTTTACTCTTCTTGATTTCAGAGAAAAACATCGATGACTTTGTTTCAATAAAAAGCAAGTCCTTGTTCAATCGACTGAAAATCGATGACAGTTTTCTAAACGAGTGTCCTACTTCATGGTCAAATAATGTTTCCTTTCAACGTGCTAAAAAAATGTGTTCACACTGAGAGCAGTTAAGGATTCAGCTGAAAGAGCTGTTAAATTGATGCAAAACTTTCATGGCTTAATAACTGAAGAGGAACAAAAGCAATTTTTATTACGTTGCGTACAAGCACACAGAGAAGTATATCCTGACTGTAAAAAGCAAACTTTGAAAAGAAAAGTTTAAGAATAATAGCTTTTTAATGATAAATACTGAACAAATGTTCAAAATACAAGTAACTCAGTCTTTTATTTACTCAATAGACATGAAGTTCTAAAATTCCTATAAGGTTTTTATACTAACTTTTAAGTTTAAAGTTTGACGTCAAGTCGGCACGGGTTATCGTTATCCGATAGCAATAATATTTTTTATTTCAGTTATTACAATCAAAAGGAAAAAAAATAGAGGGTATGCGTCCCTTAATTCGAAAAAATAAAATTCGCCTTATAGCTTGGGACACCCTATTGTACATGCATCAAGAACCTGACTTGCTTTGACGTCAACATTCGAATTAATGACGTTATTTTCAATTTATTTATTGAATTTCCATCTTATGAGCACTATTTCGCTCCATCCATGAGAAACACACTCGGGTATGCATGCTAAGTTAAAGGCTAATTTCACGCATTTCGTGTGGAAACTGCAACCGTAACAACTTAATCAAGGCAGTTAAATCGAATCTGAATGCGTATCGTTAGCGTAATGTAGAAAGGTTATAACTAACACTTTTTAAAGATCTAGTATTTTGTTGATTTCGATATGGCAGGTTGTTGCACTGGCTGGCTAAATAGGCCACGCATATACCAAGATGGATTCTCGGATGCGTTTAAGAGTGCGGAAAATAGTGATCTGTTAGAAAACGATAGTTTCAAATGAGCTCAGCAATCCATGCGGCTCCTAAGTGCGATCCATAAGATCCTGAGATGGCGAGACATAGGAAATGCTCGAGAGTTTCCAGATTTCCTGTTTTTTCTGCACTCTTCCTTATCGGTGAAGTGGAGCCCTACTGCAGATTTCTGAGCAGAGAAATAACATCTTTCAAGTATTAATAACAAAGCAACAGTAAAAACGACATCAAATTTTTTGAATTAGATTGCATTTTTAAAAGCGCCATGGGCCTCTTACCTTAAAGCCTATTACTCTTGTCAGCGACAGAGAGCGAAGCTAGGCAGTTGACGACAGGCAGTGCTGATGAGCAGACGTGTGCGCGCAAGCATACAACGTATTCTTTTATATAGTTCATTTCAAGTCGAATTACTTTGTATTTTAATTCATTAAATTCTTAACGCCTACATATTAAAACACTCGGGTTTATGCCTTTTATAGTTCAGAAGTAGGATTCGCCCTGAGAATCCAGTGACTAATTAGTAATTTATTAGAATTACATCAGCACTGCCGTCAACGAAAAGAAGCTGATCAACGACGCCATTATTCTCAACGAACAAGCTTCAAGGACAAGAGGCAAGGGAGAATAACAGCAACGAGAGAGCAACGTTCCTGCTCAACGAAAAAGACCAGCAGCGAGAGTGAAACGTAACCCACTCAAAGAAACGCAACGACACAGAGCAACGTTCCCCGCTCAACGAAACGTGTCAGCTACGATAGAGCAACGTTCCCGCTCAACGAAAAAAAAACAGACACAAGAGTGAAACGAAGCACACTCAAAGAAACGCGACGAGAGAGCAACGTTCACTGCTCAAGAAGAGATTCGCAAGAAAACATCAAGACAGACGCACGTGAAAAGAAGAACGACGAGAAAGTTCTAAGGAAGAAGAAGAAAAGACGCTTCGAAAAAGATCGAAAAGAAAAATTTTATATTGCGTACGAAAAGTTAAGACATTTTTTCTAAAATGCTGGTGAAATTGGACAGTCTAACGGCGGTGCAGTTAAGTAAGCTGCTACGAGAAGCAAATTTGACAGTGACGGGAAATAAGGCGCACAAAATTGCGTTGTTAATAGAAGCACTTGGCAGCGACGAAGTGGAGTCAAGTGAATTGGAAGCATCAGAGCCATGGGAAAAGTCCATCGCGGAGCTACGGGAGTTAGTGGCAAGCTTGGCCAAATCGGTGGATGTGATGAGGGCTAACGTACAGTCTACGGTCACACCATCAACGGGTACAGAGCCAAACTCCAATGCAACGATAGATGCAAGTTCAATGCCACAAGCAGCCGCTCTAATGACAACAGCGCAAATGCAGCCAAACTACACGCACGAAGTAATCGGTATTCTACCCGAATTCGACCCGCTGAGAGGGACAATTTCAGCGCAACAATTTGTGACCAAAGTAGATCACCTTCAACGCACATACATGTGGAGTGAGGAAATGCTACTATTCGCAGTTCAGCATAAGATGAGGGGCATCGCGAAGAACTGGTTGGACGCGCAGCCTGTGTTCCAATCCTGGGCTGCTTTTGTGAGTATGCTGCTTAATGATTTTCCATGTACGGTTAATGCTGCGTATATCCATAGGGATCTAACGAGACGCAAACGGAAAACCGGAGAATCGTTGAAGGAGTATTATTACTCAATGCTGACCATCGGAAGACGCGGAGCGCTAGATGATGTATCCATTAACTCCTACGTCATCAATGGTTTGAACGATACGCAACTAACACGCACTCTACTGGCGATGAATCTGCGCACGACCAACGATTTGTTATTGTCGCTGGAAAATTTGTCAGCAATGCCTCTAGGTTGGCAACGAACATCGGCGGTAAATGACGTCGAACAAAATGCTGCAGCGGAGCGAAATGCAATTGGGCAAAGGGGCCCAAAATGTTTCAATTGTAGCGAGTACGGGCATATAGCTGCGAAATGTCCACGCCCACCTAAGAAACCACGTTGCGGCAAATGTGGCAGGGTGGGACACGAGTCAAAAGAGTGCCGGTCAGGCAAACCTACGATCGCGAAAATAAACAAAGGCGGTAAAGACAACGACACCGTGCCTCCAATTATCGAAGAGCTTGAGGTAGAGGGAACAAAACGTTACGCGCTCGTAGATACAGGAAGCGACTATTCCTTGATTAAAGAGAGTGCTACACCATTGCACGCACAACGCGTACCGACATACAAGCGTTTGAAAGGGTTTGGTGGCTCGATTGTAGAGTCAACTGAGATGGTAGAGATGGATCTGCAGCTGAGCAAAGAGGGTGTAAAGACGCATTTGTATTTGGTGCCAGACGATGTTCTGTGGTACGACATGCTTCTGGGTCGAGATGTTTTGTGCGGTGGAGATAGACGCATGGTTATTGACTCCGGAGTTTTGCAACTACAGACGAAGAGCAACGATAAATTCAATGTCAACGAGCAGCTTGATGAGCACCAACGACAAGAGGTACAGGTCCTCTTAAACGAGTACGCCGAATGCTTTGCCGAAGACATATCGTCACTCGGTAGATGCAAGACAACGTCGATGAAGATAGAGGTGACAACGGAAAGGCCGATTGTGGGCAAACGGTATAAAGTTCCACTGGCGCAGCAAGCAGAGCTCACAGCGATTGTTGAAAATCTTTTGGCCAACAACATCATTCGACCAAGTACGTCGCCGCATGCCGCATCAGTTCTGTTAGTCGACAAAGCTAATGGCGAGAGACGCATGTGCATTGATTTTCGTGCAATTAATGCAGTGACAGTAAAGAAGCAGTTTCCAATGCCGGTAGTTGAAGAGCAGCTGTCGAAGTTATCGGGTGGTCAATATTTCACGACGCTCGATATGACAGCAGGTTACTATCAGATACCTTTGGAAGAAGAAAGTAAGAAATACACGGCGTTTCTGTCACATGTCGGTTTATTCGAGCACAATGTCATGCCATTTGGGTTGGTGAATGCACCCATGTACTTCCAAGAGATGGTGATGAATTTGATCGCAACGCTGAAGAGTCGCCAACGCATAATAAGCTATGTAGATGAGGTGGTTATTGCGACAAGCACCGTAGATGAAGGGAAGCAAGTACTACACGAATTTTTGGATGCAGTGAAGGGAGCAGGCTTAACACTTAGACCGTCCAAGTGTACGTTTCTGGCCAATGAGGTAATGTTTTTGGGTCATTACGTAACTGCACAGGGTATATGTCCGGGGAACGAGAAAACGGAATGTATAGAGAAGTTCCCTAAACCAACAACTGTCACAGAGGTGAGGCAATTTTTAGGGCTGACCGGGTTTTTTCGGAAGTTCGTCGAGAAGTATAGCCATGTTGCCGAGCCAATGACAAGGCTGCTGGAAAAGGATGCTGCATTTGTGTGGCAA
Organism: Neria commutata; assembly: GCA_963457695.1. Taxonomy (NCBI): domain Eukaryota; kingdom Metazoa; phylum Arthropoda; class Insecta; order Diptera; family Micropezidae; genus Neria; species Neria commutata. The sequence continues at coordinate 18,874,023 of OY735247.1, read as the reverse complement.
CAACAACAAGAGGACGCATTTGAAAAGTTGAAGAGGGCAATTTCGAGCAAGCCGGTGCTGACTATATACGACACAGGTAGGTGTCATGAAGTGCATACAGATGCTTGTAGTATCGGGATAGCAGGTATGTTGCTGCAAGAAGAAGCAGATGGGTGGAAACCCGTATTCTTTCATAGTCGACAATGCAGCGAAGCCGAAAAGCGATATGCGAGCCACGAGCTGGAGGTGCTCGCTATAGTGGAGACACTGGAGAGGTTCCGTATTTATTTGGTAGGAACGACTTTTACGGTGGTGACGGATTGTAATGCGATAGTTACAACAAAGGCTACGACGCCACTACCACCGCGTATTGCCAGGTGGTGGTTAAGACTTCAAGAGTACGACTTTACTTGCGTGCACCGACCAGGCACGAGGATGCAGCACGTCGATGGTATGAGCCGTGCACCTACGTTGCAACCGCGTGAGGCAACAACGGTAGCTGAAGAAGTTTTTGCAGTGACGTCAAACGAGCAAACGGACTGGATATTTGCTATGCAAATGCAAGACAGTCAATTGCGAGAAATTGTAGCAGTACTCAACGGAGACGACTCTGCAAAGGCAGCGCAAACAAGACACGATTATGAAATTCACGGGGCACGTCTGTACCGAAAGGAGGACGGTGAGAGGAAGCTGGTGGTACCGCGTGGAGTTAGGTGGCGCATCACTAAGTCATGCCATGACGACGCAGGCCACTTTGGAGTGGAGAAAACGCTGCAACGCATTAAGAAAGATTTTTGGTTTCATCGAATGCGGCGCTATGTTAAGTCATACATTGCGTCATGTCCTGAATGCTGCGTGAACAAGGTGAAAGGAGGCAAGTCGGAAAGTCAAATGCATCTGACGGAGGTTCTACCTATACCCTTCCGGTCTGTACATATGGACCACTTGGGACCCTTCCCTAAAAGCAAACGAGGTTTTCAACACATAATTGTATTGGTGTGTGCCTTTACAAAGTACACTCTCATCGAAGCGGTAAGAACCACGAAGACGACTCCGGTGATAAATATGTTGCAGAAAATGATGGCTGTATTTGGCCAACCCCTCAGAATCACGACAGATCGCGGGACGGCGTACTCCTCTAAGGAATTCGCAAACTTCATGGAGAGCCATGGAATTCAGCACGTTAAAACTGCAGTGCGAACACCTAGAGCTAACGGGCAGGTCGAACGCGTGAACAAAACAATTTTGGCTTCCATGAAATGCTCTACGAAGGAAGTCAAGGACTGGGACGTGACATTATTGAACTTGCAGTGGTGCATCAATTCACAATGCAACGCTACGACTAAAGTCAGTCCGAATGAGCTGGTTTTTAACTTTGATCTGCGCAACGTCAGCGAAAATAGGTTTGTACAGGCACTTCACGAGGAAGTAGCAGCGGTAGATGATGACACTCGCGAGGCGAAGATGCAGATGGCTAAAGCGAACATCTATACCGAGAAGCTGAAGTGGAAGAAACGATACGACGGCAAGCATCAGCGACCCTATCGTTACCAAGACGGGCAACTGGTAGTGGTCGACTACGTTCCCAGCGCTACGGGTGAAACGCACAAATTGGACCCGAAGTACAAAGGACCATACATTGTAACTAAGGTGTTGGACTTCGATCGGTATGTCATCGATGACTTACCGGATGCACCTCGAACTCGACGACGCTACTGTAATGTGGTTTCAAGTGATCACATGAAGCCGTGGTGCAGCCTCTCTCCAGATCTTGACTGGAGCGATGATGACAACGAATGCACAACTGAAGACGAGTCGTCCTAGAGGACGAGTGTCAGGAGAGGCCGAGCTGTCAGCGACAGAGAGCGAAGCTAGGCAGTTGACGACAGGCAGTGCTGATGAGCAGACGTGTGCGCGCAAGCATACAACGTATTCTTTTATATAGTTCATTTCAAGTCGAATTACTTTGTATTTTAATTCATTAAATTCTTAACGCCTACATATTAAAACACTCGGGTTTATGCCTTTTATACTCTTAAGCTTTTAACAGACTTTTAATGCAATCGATAACTCATAGAAATTTTGTGTTGTAGGAAAAAAAATAAAAAAAGTAAAATTTTTTGAAGTTAAATTAAAAAACACAAAGCTACATAAAATGGCAAAAACTTTACTTTTTCAAAGAATTTGAAAGCATTTTTCATTAAATAAATTAAAGAGAAACATCATTTCATTTCTCTTGCTTTAGAGAAAAAATACAAAAAAATTCCTTCCTGGCGACCAGCCAGCGGTCGCATAAATCTTAGTATACAGTCGGCAATGCAGATGGATTTAAAGTGTTATTGTAGCCTATAAATTCGTGCTTATTCTTTTAATTGTGTTTGTTCTTTTGCAAGTGGGAGAACACGTGACAAACCTTTGATTTGTATCTTGAACATTAATTTAATTTCAATAATTCTCACAAGCATTCATTTATTTGACCATTCAGTTAGTTTTGCCTAAACAGTAGTAGAAGGAATTTTACTTTTGAATTTCTTCACAAATTTGCCCTGCCAAAAATTGAGCGAACGTCAAACATATCTGGTCAAGAGCGGGTTAAGCAGTAGGCGTGTATGAAAACTGCGAAATAGTTGCATTGTTTGATTTGCCACACAATACGCTGCAGCCTAATTAAAGCTGAAGCAATTTCAGCGGCGCACAAACGAAAAAACAAAAGACTTAGGCTGCAAACGCGCCTCCGAGTTAAGCGATTTCAAGCGCAAATTCTCAATAAGTGCGCGCAGATTTGCCTACTTGGCAGCACGGCTGCTGACCCACATTTCTGCCGCAAATCCAAACCGACAAAGCGTTTAATTTGCGCCGCCACAAATTGTAGCGTGATTTTGTGAGAAACCGAGAAACGCAAGAAATGGAATTAAACGCCCCGGTAGTTGTTGGCGGCACAGCGCGCCACGCCACGCCACGCCGCGCCACACCAAGCCGCATTGCTTCATGGCATGCTGTGCTATGGCCAGCCACTCCAGTCACTTTTCATTAACAGTTTTTTACTTTGCGCCGCAATCGCTAATGGAATTGTTTTTGTTGCGGAAATGACAGCACAGCACAGAAAAGAGCAACAATAAGCATAAAAGCAATTCGAAATGAGCTACGCAAAAAACCAAAAAAAAATTTATGAATTTTCGAAATGATTCTTTATAATTGTTTTCCGTTCCATTTGGAAATTTGCACGGCGAATTGAAATTGCTGCAAAAGCATTCTGAACAAAAGCTCATAAGCTGTCTTTAGCTGAAACGATCTTGTGATAATAATGCTGAAGAGAATTTGCGAGAATCGCTCGCAATCAAAATGAAGCTACTGCCGAAGGCTGCAGCTCTTGATTTCTTCTGATAAAAGGTTGTTCAACGACCTTTTTAACAGTTAATCAATTGCAATTATGCGATTGCAAAATGTTCGTTAATTACTTCTCTGCGGCTGAACACTACGGCGCAAGCTAAAATTTCAATCGATACTTTATTTCTATCAAATTTTATAAGTCATATTGATATTCAACAGACAATTTGACACGGGTACAAATTGTTACTTAAAATAGAAATTTAATAATAAATTTAATAAAGAATGTAAATAGTAGTTAGTAAGTAAGTAAGTTATAAATATCTTTCTTCATTCCATGCTGAATGCAATTTAGAGCAAGGTGTTTTAAATATATAGGAACACATAGAAATAAATTGGCGACGATAACATATTAGTCTTTAGTCGGCAGCACAAAGTTTTAAATTTAAATTTTAATATTTCAGCCCTAGTTATTTCATGAAATTTTGATATAAAAAATCTTTGATATCTTAAAGCATTGAGAATATAATATGCAATGTAAGTAGTATGAATAAGATAAATGCAATAAAAGTTTGCTTATTAAAGCCAATGATTTGATCTGGATGGACGGCCAGAGTGAGTGAGTCATGTATTTATAGCCCTTCTTTTGGAATATCATATATATACAGTATATAAGTTGAATTTTGTCGGAAGATATTTTAATTCAATGCTTTTTAATTAGCTTTGAATGGATAGAAATTGCATGCGACTTAAAAGCAGAATAGAAAAATCTGTTGTGCCTATAATTTCAGCAGTAGGCTTATAATTTTCCTCAAAGCTTAAGCCTGAAACTATGCAATAGATCTTTAAATGTATTAGAAGGAATATACATTTTCAGAATTGTAGGCATTTGTCAACGAGCTGCAATTTTATTTATATTAAAAATGTAAGCAATTTGTTTTTGCAGCGCTAGAATTCTTTGCTCGTAAACATTTCGCATTGTGCAATTCAAAAAGTACCCGATTCTCATTCTACTCAGACACAAATCGGTTGCATCATACTTCAAGCATAAATAGCAAAAACAAGCTGTTAGAATGGCTCATGAACACTGTAATTGGACATATCGACTCACTAAGCAATGCACTAATACATCGTAATATGGCTCTTTGCTTTCACCAAATTCTTCAAGAGACCTTGGTCAACTCTCTTAACTCATCTTTTACAATATATTGCAATGATGCCTTCTTCGAACCACTCTTTTTGACCCACTTTTTAATTTCCTTATCTGCTCAATTGCAAATATTTGCTATAGTGTGCTCTCCACATTGATCAGCTGAAGTTACGCTTTTCCGAATTATTTATTCTATCCTGCTACTTCGTTTGCTTATTTTCTCTACTTGAATATGAGACTAACCCCCTTCAGAATTCCTCCAAAAGATAGACATTTAATTTAATTTTTATATTTTTCAATGGCTTTTATATACTTCTTTCATTTCAAAATTCTAACATTAACTTGCTTACATTTTGTTTCCCAATATTTTAATGTGTTCTAATTCGGATCTTAGCTTAGCCATTTTAACTAGCTCAAGATTGTGAGCTTGATTTTCTGTCATCAAAAAGGTAGCTGATTTGTGTTTGTTTTAAATAGTTCAAGTGAGCTCGGCAAGGACAGCAGAATTAGTGAGCTGCGCTCGATCTAGAAAAAAGTGTAAGTTACCCCGCGCAAATGCCCAACAAAAATTCTTTGTAAGTTTTATACCGAAACAAATCGAGTGCTTTTTCCCGATTTTTTCTCGCCTAAAAGCGACTTTATCTAAGCCTTCACCGGCACACCGGCATAGTTAATCTTCGTGCTCACCCCGGACCAACGCAGATTTCTACGATTTTTTTGTCTTTGTGTCGTTTTATACATATTCTATATTTTACAACTAATTTCTTCATTTTCATATGTAGAAATATTCTGATATATGTAAGTAGTAACGCCCAAATCTGCTGGTAAAGCAGTATCCTTCAAATTCTAAAGTACTTTCCGAGCAGCCTACATGGCTACAACTGAAATGGTGCAACAAAATGCAACAACAACTCGTACTAATCTTTGATTGCAGCTTGAGCTAATAAATTACCAGCAACTGGCAATGGCAGCAAGTGGCACAGCACAGCACCAGCAGCAGCAGGCGATGAAGCAATGGAAGCCGAAGAAGCTACAGCCTTAATTTTGCTGAACTATCTGCTGAAGCAGGAAATGCACTGGCCGCACTGCGAACGGAGCGCGTTTATCTGCGGCCGGGACATGTGATTTGTGGCGTGGCGCGAACTACTAAGCTACTTTGAAACAGATTTATTGCCGTGGCGCATGCTGTCGATTATGCAAATGCGCCGTGAATGGATGAATGAATGTACGCACACACGAACACACACACATAGGCACACACACACATGCGCGCATGCATTGGCATAATTTCTGCAGAGCTGCCGCCGCCGTTTGAAGTGCGCCGCGAAATGCGTGTTTGCGCAGCGATAACATCGCTTTAAGTGGATTTGCGCAGGCGCAAGAGCGGCCGCTGTCGCGTTATTTATGTGCGTGTGTGCGAGAGGGTTATGCAAATGCGTGCAAAATGCGCTCAAGAAGGATTAATGCTGCTGGTTTGTGGCGGCGGCAGTGACGGCAGCGTGTTTCCGCCTTTCCGATTAGATCTAACTATTGTGATTAAAGCTTGCAATATTTTTTGTTCGAAATCAATGCGTGCAGCGCCGCAACCACAAATATATAACAGCCATAAATAATAGCTTCAAATAAACGATGCACGTTCGCGATTCGTTGCGGCACAGCGAATTCATGCTGCGCACCCACGGCGTCTTATCTGAGTCGTTATCGTTGTGCACATTTCATTTCTCATAGCTCAGTTTTTTTCAAAACCTTTTGCTTTGGTTTTCTTGCAAAATATTGTAGTTGCTGCAATAGTTGTGCACCTTTCAAAAGCTGACACAATTCACATGCACGCGACAATATTCAAAATTATTGCAACAAATCGATTTTCGATTCGCTACGCCAAGAAGACGTTGATTAAGAAATGCAGGCAACGAAAAAATCAAAAAAGTGAAGGCTGATAATTGCAGGCAAGCAGGGCTTACAGCAGTTATGACCTAAAACTCAAAAAATCATCTTCTTTTAAAAATTATCTGCAATTTTTAAACCTTTATCTTATTGTCTGAACATGCTATATGGCTGTTCGAATTATGTATGTATGTATGTTCGTAGTTGCGTCCTAAACTGCTTCATCGATCATTTCCAAATTCGTCACATACACTATAGATGTTCCAAGTATGGTCATAGGATATACGAAGCAGTGATTTAATAACATGATTAAATACAACTTAAATCTTTGATTTGGCATGTGTTTGAAACAACAAGTCGTACAACATTAAAATACTGTATTCTGTTAGTATTTAGTCGTGCCTTCCTGTTAGAAAAAATTTAAGAGCATGGGACAAGCAGTGTAAAAATTGGGTGTCCATGAGTAGTGAATGGAGATCGTGATTTTAAATTTGGCCTTCCACCACTGGAGTAATCTACATACACAGATATTTCTGTAAGAGCCTACATTTATGCCTTCCCCAACAAATTTGTAGACATGACAATTACATAATTAACACTATATTAAGGAACATCTGATTATCGCGAGTTTTGATATCGTTTTATATTGTAAGTCTTAACGAATTATATAATTTCTATATTAATTTAGTTATGGGACATTAAAATGTAGGAAAAATGTTACTTAGTATAGTTTATAGTTGGCAGTACAGTGGTTGGTTCGCAGCTTAAGTCTTTTGATTTTTTGCTTTAATTGTCTTCAGATTGTCGACCAATGTTAGGCTTTAAAGATCCAACACTGTGCGAAATACGATTCAAAAATTGCAAATGTTTTCTTTATCATTAAAATATGTAGCTCAAAATCTTTCTTTGTTTGAACATTTTTTTCTAATTAAAATTTAAAGAGAGTTGCTTTAAGCTACTTTTTGAATGTGTAGGATTTTTTAACTTTTCTGTTGAATTTAATTGCACTGTAAATTTGATATTAAATAATACAAATTATCTTGCCAATTTGTGTGCAAAAATTTAATCGAATTTCCGCTAAGGCAAAATTCCAAGTACCCAAGCAGCCAATTTGTCAGTTAAAGCCACTTCCTTCCCACAACTCACTAATAATAAACACACACGCAAATACATATATATTAAAATAGCTCAACCTCAAAGTGACTGTCAGCAGTTGCACCACAAAGTGGAATGAGTGACTGTCGGATTGCTGTTAGTGACTGGGAGAGACTGCTGAGCGGACGTCGCATGCCAATGGCTGTTTGCAGTTGCCAGCAGTCACTTGGACTTAGTACTTCATGGAAACGCTATGCCAAAACTGCAAACAGAATGCCAATTTCGATCTGCCTGACTCCACTGAGGGTATGCGGCGTGTGCTCCGTGTGCGGCGCGTGGAAAATTGGCACAAGCATTTGCACACTTCGCCCCTGATTAACTTATATGCGCGTGAGCTGTGAGCGGCGGATGGTGAGCGCTGAGCGAGTGAGCACGGCTGCATAATGGGAAGTGCTTTGGTTGGTCATGCAACGATTTGTTTTATAATTTGCATAATTCGAAATAATGCTCAATTGTTGTGCGGCAGGGGGTGTAATTATTGCAACAGCCTTGAGCGTAGCTCTGTAGCTTATAATTTGATTTTTCGGTTACAAAAAGCTCGAACTTTTTTCGCATTATTTAAGCAAACATTATTTAAGCAAAAACTGTTCAGGCAAGTACCACACGACGTATGAACAATTAAAATTGAGCGAATCTAAAAAATTCCCATTAGCTATTATCCACTTTTTTCACTTCAGCCTGTCTGATGAGAATCGCTTTGATGAAATAATAAGATATTTCTAAACGAGCACGAGGAAATTTTGGATTTTATCTTTATGATGATTTCGATGAAACTATTTTAAGTTTTTAAGTGCTTTAAAGAGAGATCTTAGTTAGTATGAAGAAAAAAAAGCATCAAATAAAACACTTGCAATAAAAAGATTAAACTTCAAAAATTTTTGTTATATAAATTTTAATATAATTGAGAGATGCTTTTAAGACTAGATTGCCCAAAAGATGTCATTTTAACTGCTTTTTATTTCAATTAGAAGAAAATATATCTGTAATGATACTGTTTCTATCGCAGCGCCGTCCCGCAAACTTTCTGAAAATTGTAAAACCCTAGCAAAAAGTTATATATTGTAGATACATGGCAACTCCGTTGCAACATTGTTGGTTTTTTAGTCTTGTATACAATCTCAAGCTGACAGCTGTATCCCGAGGAAAAGTGCCGGTGAGCAGCCTCAACTTCTAGGAAATAAAGTTGTATAACCTATTATAAACCGAGTTTCTTTTGCATTTTCATTTACATCAACTTTCTGGAGAGCCACAATAAAAACTTTCTTGAACTTTTCTCTCCGTTACCCTTATTTTGGAAAAAAGATCAAACAAATTTGCCCATATAATATTAATTTCAAAAACATTTTTCGCATTTAAATTATTTGTGTGAAATTTTGCTCTAGAGCATCAAAATATTTTGCGCAATTCGTCCTTCATTTTATTCGTACATATCTTAATGGCGCTCTAAGCTAATATATCTTGTAATACAATTTTTCAAAATATAATTCTTTATTTTGCCAGCTGCCGTTTCTTTGCCATGGGCTTCTCCTTGCGACTGGTTTCTTGCAACCTTGTGCCACAATAAATTGCGTCAGACTCTTGTCTGTTCTGGCTATTGTTTGTGGCGTTATGCATTGTTGTTGATTTATTTTTCTCTAGCTTGTTGCTGCCGGGCGCTGTTGCCACTCACATTAAGACAACAACAACAACGAGAACAAAAAACTATCTATCAGCTTAGCATAGGCAAGACATTCAAGAACAATTCTTGCCTTCATTTTTGTAATTCTTTTCGCATTTTTCTGTAGTGCTTTTTTGCATTCATTTGCCGCTGTTGTTCAGAATTCACTGCAGTCAATTGCTGCAATTTGAAATTGACGTCGATTGTGGCTGCCACACGTGCGAACGTTCAATATAATCAGTTTGCTGCAGCACTCTGTAACACTCCCACATACAGTTTTATGTTCTACAATTAAACATACAAATCAGTGATTGCTTTTAAATGGGGCTTTTTACTAGACAGTGGATTTATGTATGTATGTACATATGTACATATGTATATGCAAAAAAAGTATATATAAATTATGCAAAATACACAGAAAGTTATGTGCAAAGTACTCAAATTTAGATATGTTGACCTAAATCACGAAGAGGTTTAGAAAATTTGTGATTATAATACACGGGCTTAGCCTGCGAGGAGATATGGGCTGCAGCTCTCCCTTCTCCACCAATTTTCATGGTGAATGCTCAAAAATGTTAACATTTATTGATGTTCCAGTTGAGGAGAAAATAACTTCTCCTAAAACCACCCGCCCGCTCCTCATGCCCTCATCAACCAATCCGAAATGTTTTCTATACCACTTTCATCAACTTATCTGTCACAAATTATTTTCCAATCCTTAGTCACCAGATAAAACACTGAACAAACTGAACAACTGCAAAATGCAAAATATGCAATAGAAATAGCCCAAACCATAACAGTCTAACTCGAGTTATGTCGAATTGAGTTTTTAATGTCATCGTGCTCATCATATCCAAATCTAGATGCCATAAAATTGGCATGTTTCTATCTTTTCTTAGATTTACTGCAGTGAGAATCTAAAACTCCACTAAAAAAATTCAAAAACAGAATTATATGAAAATCTGAAAATATGCAAATAGATGAAACATATTGGATCCATTTGTAATATTTTTATATGAAACACATTTCTGTCCTTGACCGAAGTCATTCCGAGCTTCAGAAAAATATGCATTTGGCTAAATATCCGATGTATACGTATCGCTTCCATGTAATCTCTATCTATCGTCTGCTCTATCTGGTAAACATAATTTTTCAGAAGCGTAAAAGAATCATTTCAGTCGTTATTTCGGAAAGTATTCATCAACCGAAGTGCTTCCATATCAATTAAAAAGAATCCTTATAAAGCAATTTTTTTTATTCCAAATTAATTTTTACAGATGGGATGAGATGAGAATCACAGTGATGGCATTGCCATATAAAAATTATATTCTTGAAAATTGTAGATACAGATTATGCATATACATGAACGATCGGCATGTTTTTTTTAGCATTTTTCGGTTTTGTTGTTTACAACAACAAATTGCGATAATTTCTTTTTTATGTAAATATTTTCGCACTGCTGGCAGCCAAATAAGTTCGTTTCTTATGTCTTACGTTTGCAAGATTTGAAAATATGCCAAATGCTCAATTAATAAATTGCTCAATTATAATACAATTGCATGCATTATATATATGTATGTACATTTGCGACTTCTTTATTGTCCACCTGCACTAGCTCTTGTTGTTGTTGTTGTTGTGGTTGTTGTTGTAGCGCTGTTGGTGCGCTATGGTCACTTCGATTACATTTTCTACGCTCAGTTACGTTCAGGAAGTAAAAGTCGTTTCAAAAATATGTAAACACAGCTTTTCTTTACAATACGGCGAGGTTTTCCTGCTTTTCGTTGCAAATTTTCATTTACATAAGTAAATATGCACTTTACGACGGCGCATGCGTTGCAAATTTCTTGTGGGCATTTCTGTTGGCTCCTCCGCAAAAGACACCTTGTCATCGGCACTTAAGTGAAGATGCATGCAACGTCAGTCGCAGCGGCAGCAGTTGTTTACCTGCGAAATGGCTACAGTTGCCTTCCGTGCTGTCACACAGCAGCGCTTCCAGCTTTTGGTGGGTGCATAAAATTGAGCATGCTGAATTACCGGAATGCCGCACAATAATTCAAGCATGCATAATTTTATGCACTTTTATACGTACAAAAAAAGCAACATTGGAAGGGGAAGAAAGTTACTAGCTACTACATTGAAATAAACTGCGGAATATATTAATATTAATATTTTTTCTATAACAAAGTAAAATATTTGTGAAACACTGTCAATGGAAAGAGCTGAACCTCGAATTCGTCTGATTTATCCGGTGCTAAAACGCACTGGACTATTTTTAATTAATTTACTTTGGTTCCACCTAGAATAGTTATAATGTCGGCACACTGAGGGATATAACATATCTCCCCGTCGAGCTATTCCGTATAATGTAGCAACAAAATTAAAGAAAGATTTCTAGTCTATGGTACTAGTGTTCAAATTGGACGAAGGGTTGTAAAAGAAGTCATTTTTAAAATCCTATGCCGGAGCAGAGTCAACGTGAGGTGAAAAGAAAGGGAGCGAAATTTTGGGAATGTGGTGTAAACTTGACCAGCGCTTTTAGTTTTGTATTCAAGTGCATTCTTAAAGTTCCAACATACCGTAATATATTAAGTTGGGGTAAAAGTAAGCAACGTTTTTGGGGAATTTTTTTTTGTATACAGAAAAACATTTCATTATTCCACATATTGCCCAATTTTTTCAACTGTCATCTGCCATTTTTCAGGGTTCTCATCTTTTCTCAGGGTTTTCATCTTTGAATAACTGACGCAGGTGCTTTCGCAGTCCTCCTTTGAGGCTAATTTTTGTTTACCAACAATAGAGTGGAGATGAAGAGATCAGAAGAAATGCTAATGTGATGGTGCAATGTCAGGACTATACGGTGGATGCATCAAAACTTGGATGTCTCATGAACTAAGTGCAAAATATAATGGACCGAATTTCCATCTACGATTTGCTGTTGAAAAGAAACGAAATCGAGCCATTTTAGAAACCAACTTTATGCAAATGTCTTTAAAATTGTTTTGTGGTCTATCTTCAGCGATGTTGCGACTGCTCACAGAACGATCTTCCTGAACCTTATTCATAATGTCATCGACTTTTTCGCTGAGAGGTCGAGCAGAGCGAGAAAAAACTTTCATTTCAAAATTTCCAGCACGAAAACGAACGAACCATTTTCGGGCAATTGATTGGGATAGAGTATTTTTACCATCAATAGTATAAATCTTTTCAATCGGCAAGATGCGGCACATTCTTCTCTTTGTCATAGTAAAGTTATAAAATATAATAAATTTTTTTCTGAAATTTCACTGATCTTTGCTTTGCAATAACTTTTAACATGATGCACCAATCTTAATATAATAATAGTCAGCTGATTTGTCTTCTGCTAAACAAAAAAGAGTTGCCAGATAAAGCGAACCGTTTTAAAGTTAAGACACTTTAAAGTCAAGCGAACAGAAAAACGTCGCTTACTTTTTCCCTAACCCAATATTTAAGTTTGTAGATTGTAAAGAAAAATGTCAATGCGTTTGTATTTATTCAGAAGTTTAAAAGTAAAAAAAATAACACAATATAGCATACATATTTAAGTTAGCTTTAGTTATTCAACTATTTTGAAAGCTTGCAAAAAAATTGAAATTGAATTATGATGGATCGCTTTTCATACTACTAAAAACCGTTCCACAAACCACCACCAATTTCCACAGCAGCATAATTTTAAAGTTTCTACATTCTCTCAACTGTCCAAAGTAGTTAAATCTGAATAATTTTTCAGCTGTCAAACATGTTGCACATTTGTACATGAATAAATATGCCTGCATGATTCACCTGCTGCTGTGCTCCTGCCAGCTGACAATTGTATTAATTTGAATTGAATTAAGCTGCTCGAAAGAGAAAACCAATGGCCGAAAAGTGCAAATTTTGCTTGAAATATGCGCCTTCATCAGCTTCAGCGGAAAAACGGCGGACAGCATAAATGCATTTTTTGATTTGGTGTGGAGCATTTTGTGCCCCCAATCTGCGCGAACACGGCGTAACGACTTCACAGCAGTCGACATCGAAATTGGCCTGCCTCGCAAATAACCCCTGCGGGTTAGTTCAGTTCCAATTTAAACGGCATTTCTGTTTATGCTGAAAATCACATTCGAGATTTTGCAACTCTGTGCTCTGCGGCGATTCGTTTGTGGCGTGAGAGAAATTGTCCGATGTCGTTATGTTATTTCTGCACGACAGGAGCAGCTTGAACGTTAAAATATGATAATTGAAATTAAATTGTGCGAAATTTTTCAAAAACCAACAAAATTTGTGTGATTACACTGCGCTGCTTTTTGTTGTTGCACGGTTGATTCTTTTTTTTGTGGTTGAGTTATTGTCCACTCACTAAGATGCAAGATACTACTGCGCCTTTTATAACATTTCCTCGCACGGCGCGCCTGCTCTGAGTTTGGCGCCCAAATCGCAACCCGCAGCGGTTTTCGATGTCAATTTAGTTGTGGCTTTTCCTTGTTGCGCTTTTATGCGAAAAATTTCCTGTTCGTTTTATTTGAGTTCAGTTCAGTTCAGAGCATGTGGTCCAGTTCGCCGTAGGTCACACATGACATGCGAGCTGTGCTGTAAAGCCACGCAAAAAACACTGCTGAAATCGTAGTGAAGGATAAAATTTAAATGACTAAATAAAATTCTGCAATGCATTCTGAATAATTTTGAGTTTGCCTTCGATACTTCAACATTTTTAAAGCGAATATTTTTTGAAACTCCTTTACGCATGAAAACCGAAATCGGAGAATCAAATTCATCAACGACTTAAGGGAAAACACATTGGACATCATAAAATTTGTCAAACGCTTTTGAGCCAGTGCCGTGGTTTCCGATGCCGAAAGACAAAGTGGACGATTCCCTTTGTTTGTTTCGTTAGGAAATGTAGCGCAAGCTAGCTGATGCGATACCAACGGAGTAATTCAGAGGCACTACTAAACAAGGCTTCTACACAGATGACTCCAAGACGAAAACTCGAAGCGAGGCATAATGCTAGTGTGTAGGTACTTTCTTTTCCGGATATGGTGACTGTTTTACAATCGAAAGTTTTCGTCACCTTTAAAGTAAAAGGCTAATAAAGCGCCAGTTATTGACCGCGTATCGTATTTAATCGTAATTAATCGTAACGGCAAAATTTGGGCCGTTTAGTGAAAATCGTAAAAAATCGTATCGCAGCTGCCGCTCTTTTGCAGATTTCTGTTTTGGTTAGTGCTGCCGTGCTACCATATAGTTTCATGCACAAAGTAAGCACGCTGTTCATTTTGCTTTTGAGGTTAAATTTTACATTCTTTATAAAATCTATGACACAGAATTATCTTAATTTTTAGATATATTTATTGTGGTCTACTTTTATGAGTTAATAACAATAATAATCCGGTTTTTGTTTTAAATTAAAATCGAACAGCAGTGTCTCTCTTCCTCTTTGAGCATCAGAGCAGACGTAAATGTGTGAGAGATGCCTATATCGATTATAATTTCTGCGTTACGATCCGAATAAATACGTCATGAGCGAACGCATATATAGAGCTCGGGTAAAGTAGGTTTTGTTTACGATACGATTAAATACGATACGCGATCACTAACCTTAGCCTTAAGTAAGCTCAAGCTTTATGCCATCTCTAGCTGGAATTAGGGCCTATCTTAGCTGGGTTCCAGAATATCGTAGAGTTCATGGTAAAGAGATAGCCGACAAACTAGCAAACTTTGGCCCATTGTATAAACATCCAACGTATGCCGAAACAGTCATCAAAGTCTGTATCGAAATTGTATCAAATATTATATTTAAAACATCCACAAAAGAAAATGGCCACAGTCTAAACCACGCGAAAAACGAGCCGAGAACGATGAGCTTTCTGAACCTTTGTTTTAGCATGAAATATCTTTGCCTTCTGGTCGGCCTTATAATCGGTCACAACTCATGTAAATACACAGGACCACTGAAAAGTTTGTACAGGATGAAAGTTGCCTGGAGAAGTAGAAGATGACAGAGTACTTTCTATGCCATTGTCCTGCTTTTCCCAGTATCCCCCCCCCCCGACACCTGCTGGGCTCTGAGAATGGACAATGCTTATTCTCTTTTCGTGGCTTTATCAGCAGGTTCAACCAAGTTCAAGTACAATGGCCTTCATAGCTTCACTGGTTGCAGGATTTTTCTGAGCAAGAGGGCGATCTTTGACCCACCCCTAGCTCTGCAAAGGCGTTGGGCGAGCAGCATTTTAATGTGTTCCTTTCACTTGAGGTGTGATGATCATTGAACTGGTCAAATAGTCAGCATAAATCAAAGCCTTGCAAGCATTTTTAAATTGACAATTGCGAATTTTCTATCTCATGCCACTTTTCAGTTGCATGCTACAAATCATACAAGCAACGTGCAACAATTAATTGCGAAAAGTCACACAAAACGAGCAATCGACAATTGGGGTCTATCGAAAAACTGAAAGTTTAAGCACCAAATCGGAACGCACTAAATGGCCACTTAGAGCAAAGTGATTAGGCAATCTGAAGGTGCCATGGAACGCAGGCTGCCCTGTCCGCTGGCCTGCTGGCCACCACCCATGCAACATATTTGCAGTGAGTGAACGCTGCCACGCATGCGTGCGGACAATTGCGGCGTTGTTGTTGTTGTTGCGTATCGCCGCGCCCAGCTTGCAGTTGCGCAGAGCGTGCAGTGCAGTGGTTCCCAAGCAATTACAATTTTGACAAAAGATTTTTGTGAAAATTAAAATTAATGACATAAATCATACGCACACGCACACACGCACAATACAAACAGAATAACATTTTAGGGCTGTATGCGTGCTTTTTTGCTTTGGTTCGCCTGTTGACAATTATTGACAGTTGCACAAGCCGAAAAAGCCATAACGGTCGTAACGGCAAATGGCAACAACAACAACAACAACACTTGTTACACACTTGCAACACCATGACAACAACAACAACAACAACAGCAGCAACAACAATGAGAAAAGGTGCGCCTGCCACGAATTTAGAAACGGTAGCAGTGTCAACGCATTAACCATGCAACAGCAGCAACAACAACAACAGCACGACAACAAACATTTAACACGCTCACTTAAACTGATAAATTAAGTCTTAATTGCTTTTCCTGCTTGGCTTTTCGATTTGTCGGCCCGATTTGCCGTTTTCGCTGCTGTTGTTGTTTTTGTTGCTGTTGCATTTTGGCGCCAAATTCTTGTTCGCAACAGTCAGTAGCCATTTAAGCCGTCAACGCTTGATATGCAGTGTCAAAATACGAAATCACACTAACGAAATGGCAACAGCAGAAATCGCAATCGCAGCTGACAAATGCAATCGCGCAGCGAATTAATTGCGCACGCTTGAATGCGCAGACGCACAAGCGTACAAGCGTTGACCATTGGCCGTTGGCCAAAACTAATCGATTTGTTCAGAACTTTTGCATTTGCATAAGAGCTACATTTTAAGCAAAGAATTAAAGCTGGCTTTTTTTTGTTGGCTGCAGTCTTAAGCACTTCAATTGCCTGCGTATTTTGACAGCCAAAAAGTCAGTTAGCCCGTGTCCGTCGTTTCATTTAATTGTTGCAATATTCTGATTACGTAGTTTGATGCTATATTACAATTTTTAATTACCTTGCCTCATCGACAAACAAAGCAGAAACAATAAATATTGTGCGAAACTTTTATAGAAAAATAATGCTATAAAATCACACCAAGCAGATGACAGAAAATCAGCGCTGACAAGCACACCGATTCCATTAAAAGCTACAATTTTGATATTATCAGCTAGAGTTTGAGTCATAGATAGCAGCAAAATTGCAGCTACTCTAATACGTGAAAGCTTTTAAAAGTGATTTGTGAGAAATATTTTATACTTTTAAATATATATAAGCGTAGACAGTCAGGCAGCTATCAAGGCAATAACATAGTCTATCATACAAAAATGTCCTGCAATGCCGGGTGGCACTAGAAAGGTTAGCCGCGAATCGCAGGCTACATATCTACTGGGTACCCGGGCATAAAGGCATAGAGGGAAATGAGAAAGTGGATGCTATTGCCAAACAGGGTGTCTGCCTTTCAGATGAGCATATCAGCAGCGTACTGATGCCTCTGCAAGCGCTCTACACTCAAATAGAGGAATGCATGAAAAGGAAAACGAGGGCTAGGTGGAATAACCTCAGCACCTGCGCAACCTCCAAAACCATGCTAAAGCCCTATGAAGAAAGGTATACTAGGTTTATACTGACTCTCCCAAGAATAGAATGTAGAGCTATCATAGGTGCACTAACGGGACACTGCCTTGTAGCAGCGCATGCACATAGGATGGGTATAACGAACGACGAAAGCTGCAGGAAATGCAAAGATGCGGGTAGCAGGGAGACCTTAGAACACATACTGTGCTCCTGCCCCGCCATCGCCAGGACTCGCCTGACGTGTCTAGGAGCGCCGTTCTTTTCAGGGCTCGAACATATCTCG
Source organism: Neria commutata (assembly GCA_963457695.1). Taxonomy (NCBI): domain Eukaryota; kingdom Metazoa; phylum Arthropoda; class Insecta; order Diptera; family Micropezidae; genus Neria; species Neria commutata. Next base: position 18,856,411 of record OY735247.1, on the reverse strand, counting down.
GAACTAGGTATCAAGGCTCTTTGGAAATTTGTGAAACGCACCCAAATTCTACTACTATTCTACTTTGAGAGCTCCTGAAACGGAACCCTATCGCTAAGAACGCAACTGGGTATATTCTTGGCCTTTCTTGGGCAGCCAGATAAACCTAACCTAACCTAAATATATATAAGAAGAGAAGAGAATATACTATATAAGATTTCAGAAATCCTTTTTAATTTATATCGAAAAAGGCATTGTGGAAGAGATAGGAAAGCGATTGAGCCCAAGTAAACTATTAAGATTTTTAATAAGGTTTAATAATATTGGGCAGTACTTATGCATGTTATTCTCTTTATTGTGGAAGCGCTTCTAGCAGTAGAGATGTTAACTATATTCAGAGTGTTGCCTTGCACTTTGTTCTCGTGAGCAGCTTTTACAGCTCTATTAAGGCGAGTTCCAATTCGTTATATTGCATGAATTGATACATTTTCAACTGAATATAAAAACGAAAAAAAGCAAGAAAAAACGGCAATCCAGAATAGGAAAAGAGCGCCTCGCTGCCGATCTCTGCTGCCTGTGCATTCCATGAGGAAAAGCTAATAAAGCAATCAATGAAAGTGCGAAGAGTCAAAGAGCCATAAAAGCGCAATATTATGGACCAGCAACATGTTGATGCTGCTGTTGGGCCTGCGTAACTGTGTTGCACATAAAATGCAGTTGCTGACACGACCATTTTTATTACGGTTATCGAACAACGGCAGCAGCGATTGTGCATGGGATTGACACTTTCCCGAAAAAGGGGCAGACAAGTGCAACGAAGCGGCATATAAAGGAGCACCGGCAAGCGATTGCCATTACAGCAGCAACTGCATCACTTTGTGTGCATGTGTGTGTGTGTGTGTGTGTGAGTGCGCACAACTGCACGTATGAGTTGCACATTTTTGGCCGCTGGCCACTGGTGGTATCAATTAATTGCAAGACTGTCAACACTGCCGACTTCTACAGTGGCTGCTGAGCGCTGTTCGCCAGTTTCGCGGCTTCTGTCACTGCGGCCGTTGCTACTTGGGAAAGCACTTTTTGAAATGTTTCGTGCAATTTTTCAACAGAAAGTGCGCATAAATCTTTCACCGCATGCAGATAGGCAGACACAAGGCGTTTGCCTTAGGAGCCGCCATCACCGCCAAATTGAATAAGATAAAGTGTTAATTCTTAAATTACTAGCCGCGCGCTTATATACGCCATAAATAAATTTGTATGGCATATTTTAGCATGGTAATTATTCAAATAATAATATACACGCCAATTACTATACTAATGGATGTGGTCCTGCCGCATGAGAGCAGTTATATTGCGGAATTTCTACCTAATTTTAATAAAGAAATTTCAAGTCATGACATGCTAAAAGATAGTAATGATCTTGTTATCTTATTTCGTGGCGTGAGATTCTTTTCCAAAATCTTTGTATTACCTACAAGAAAATTTTAAGCTAATTATATACTATGTATTTTGTAAATTTAGCAAAAACTGGCGATGGATCCAAAATTGATTTCAATCAAATTGAAATTCTTACGGAAAAGGCTTTATCGTTCCGAATCACAAGTAAATTTAAAGACTGTGTTTAAATGCACATTTTTTTGTGAGAACTCTGCGGCACAGCACGGCAGTTGGGGTACCCTGGACGCTAACTCAGCACCGAGAATATGTTAACAAATATACATTTAGCAAACTCAAAAGTAGAAAACCTAATTAACAAAAGTATAAGCATTTATCTGTTCTACATTTATTTAAATGCGTTATCGTTCCCGACCCACATTTTTAGAAAATCATGCTGGAATTATATCCTTATGCTTCTTACTACTTGTGTGTTCACGTTCTATTTTTAGCACAAACTTTTGGCAGTCGGAAATGCTGCAGCTTTTAAGCAAAATAATTAATAGAACTGTTATACAGCTTCCCTCTGACCCTCCTAAATTGTAAAAAATCTGAAAAAAGCTTGCTCAATAGCGTCTAATGTGGCAGCAGAAACACTGATGATTTTTTTTATGTTGGTACCGGCAGAAAGAACAGAAAGTATTGATAGAAGTGGAATGGGTACGGTGGCGTAGTAACCTTTTCATAAAGGTACCTATTTGAAGGAAATGGAAATCATATTTTTCAATAAAGCAGTCAAGTGCGAGTCAGGCTCACGCACACAGAGATTCTAACCAGAAATACCCTCTTCTGAGTTCGAATTTCATTTCTCCTTGCCCGTCTGTGCATAAATTTTTCCACACTTTGACCTATATCTTTGAAACCAATTCACCTAAAATTATATGAAAAAATATTTTTGGAATTCATGGATGTAGCCCTTTCTACCAATAACCCACACGATACGGTATAAAAATATTTTTTTAAAAAATTTTTATAAAAAATGTTTTAACTTTTCATAGTGGAGATATGTTAACATTATGAAGACCTAACATCATTTCATATTTTAGGTTTCTACCCCCAAAAAAATGTCTGTTTATGCGCAAACCTCAGAAAAAAGTGATCTTATAAGAATTCCCGTTTTTCCCCATTAGGGCAACGGAACCCTGAAAAGTATCAAGTGCGAAACTCGATCTAATGAGGCTTAAAGGCTCAGTTAGTGATGACGTATCGTATTTATCCGTATCGCAGACACAATCTGCTTTACCCGAGCTATATACATGCGTTCGCTCTTGACGTATTTATTCGGAACCTAACGCAGAAATTCTCATAGAAAAAGGTCTTTCTCCGACATTTACGATACGAATAAATACGAAACGTCATCACTAACTGAGCCTTAAGACTTTTAGTTCATATTATCATTCTGGCACGTCTGGCAGCTGGAACAATTTTCTATCACTGAAATTATCATCGAACATAAATCTCTACGGCAATGGCGTACTGGAAAACTAGCCGGAAAAAATAAGCCGAACTCATATAAAAGCGACATGTGCGAATGTAAATATAAATGGGAATGCGATTGCGTTACGCTGCGAGCGCTCGTAGGCTAGTAACTAAGACGAATTACACTCGGCCAACTGCAGCGACAATTGCTAAAAGTATTCTCAGCAGGAGCGCAGTTTCAACAAATCAGATAACGAGATTAAAAGTTCAATAAATTACGCTGGCGAAGCTGGAAATCAGCAAGCCACGTCTCGCGGCTGACAAGTGGACGTGCGAGCGAATGGCGAGCGGCGAGCCGGCACGCATGCGCGCCAGCTGAACGGGCTGGCAGGCGAGTAGGCTAGGCCGACAGGGCGGCAGGCAGGATAATTAAGTGGCATCTAGCTAATGCGTACTTATCCAATCAACGCGCATGTCTCATGCGAAACTCCGCCCAGTTGCGCAGATAAAGTTATCACTGCGGGCGGAAAATGTGGCCGACTGCGTGCTCATGTTGGTGCAAAGATGCGGTTTGCAGATACGCAACGCAGATGCCGTAACCACGAGATACCGTTATGCAGGCACTTTTCGTTTACGCCCGCGAAAAATACACTCTGACATAATTTCTCAGCACAGATAAAGGCAAAAGATAGAGGTATAAATTTAGTTGGCCCAACTCTTGGGTTAAAGAGAAATAGCAAAAGGAGTTACAAAATCAAAGAATCTATTACAAAAAAGACATGAGAGGCAGGTAAGTCATAACTAAATTTTAAACATAACAATTCTTCTTCTACTAGCCGCAATTTTTTGCATATCTTTATCTGATCAGATTTATAATTTTACATTTTAAGCCCGAAACTTGTTCCAAACGCTGCGTTTTCTGGGCAGAATGTTAGTCTGTGGCCAATTTCGTCTTATTCATTTCAAAATAATTTATGATAAATCTGTTAAAATTAAGAAAAAATATCGAAGTTTATATACTTTTACATTTTATAATCTTGATTGCAATTCCTTTTGTTCGATATGCTTGCATTTGAAAAGCGACAACTGAAAGGGCAGATGCTTACTATCATCGAATCGAACCTCTTTAGGAAAAATTTGCTTACTAACTAACTTTCTCACTACAGAAATAAACAAAAATGCAATGTCATAGTTTTTAAAATTATTTTTATAAGCAAACAATTTCTTTCATCGAAAAGTGCCAGCTAAAAAAGTAGAAATTAGCGTAGTCATCTACTTCATAGCGATTTTCGCACAACAACGTGTTCTGATCGGACTAGGGTACAAATAAATAGCGGCTTATGTGGAACCATGAGGCAATATAAGCTAATTCAAATGAGCTCTGAATTAAGATTTGAAGTTCTCATCTTTCATCGATGGATTATACAGAGTGTGAATGTACAGTGGTTTTTTGTATTAGCTGTTTTTAGCTGCTAGTCAAAGAATTTTCATCTTTCATTAGACAAGCATAAAGCTCTTAAAAATGAGCAGTAATGTGAAAATTCCTACATTCATCGATGCCTTACAAAAAATGTGTATCTGAAACGATAGCAGGCGACTTTGTATAAGGATCCAAAATTAGTTTACTCAGTTGTCGATAGAATAGTGCAAATAAGACTACTGTGCATATTCGCAATAATGAAAGCACATAATTTCTTTATAATTCTGGAACAACCATAAATATATAAATATCGCTCTGTCTCTTTCACCATTCTTCTTTTTAAAAAAATGCTTTTTCTTATTGCGTTTTGAGCGTATCAAAGCAGGCCTCTTTTCGTTCTTCAACTGACAGTTAAGTACATGAGAACATTAAGGTTTTTTTTTAAATTATTCACTTTCCTTCAACTCCGGACAAATTTTTCGCCTAAATTCATCATACGAATTCATCCGTAGAGTAATCAACAATATACTCTCTGTTCATTACTCAATGATCCTTTGTCAACGTCTATCAATGTTCACATTTCTACTCATTTCAATTAAAGTTAAGAAATTTTTGTTGGCTCAAGGAAAGCTGATAGTTATTTTACCAAAATCTCAAAACATACAATTAGTGAAGAAAATGACTGCATTATCATTAACAAAATGTTTAGAGCTGAACTTTCATACATAAGAGTCTAGAATCAGTATAGAATGAGCAATTTTTCCAAAACCGGCCTTTAAATAAAATAGCACAAATATTCGGAGGGACTGGCAAAAGTTCCAACCCACTCAGCGAAACTTTGTCAGTACCCTCGTACAATTGACGTCACATGACTTAATGGCTTGGTGCTTGTTGTTTGAAGTGAGTGATGACACATCATTATTTATCGAAAGTATTTATATATATGACATTTCTTCGAGAGTTCTTGCTATATATTAAAAGTTACATGCACTTCCTTTAAAAGCTAGATACACTTACTGAATTAATTATATATGTATATTTATTTAAAATACAGTTTCGTATGAAAGTACAGCCATAACGAAAAGAAGGTCAAGCGCAAATTCAGTGACTGTATAAATGCAAAATAAAGCGAGAATATATAACGAATCGTCATGTGGCAGCATTTAAGCTGCATTTAAATATTTTTATGTTCGGTTTGAAAATAAACATGTTCCAATTTAATATGTTAATGCGCGCGCCTGAGCAGATGTCTGAAATGTTTATGGCATTTGGTGGTTGCCAATTTCGCCAACTCAATGCCAAGAAAGAAAATTTTTGTATTCGCAGTGGCTGCCATTTCGTATGCAAATGAATTCCGTACCGGAGCTGTCTGATGTAAATGTGCAATCGATTTACACTACTATAAATGCAGTTAGCCAAGGTACAAGTTGCGCTAGATACAGCTCTAATTTAAGACAATTAAAAGCGTTTATGAATAACTGCATTTCATGTTATTGTATCGGCGGTGAATCAGAAGCACGGCCAAGACAAGAGGGCAATTTCCATATGCCGCCGTGGTGGTGTATTTGTGGACTGTGTACTACTGGCTGTGGCGTTGCAAGTGTGGCTGCTGAAATCCAACGACTAAACATAAGCAAACTGTATTGTTTGTAGAAAGGAAAGGCAGTCAAAGAACAAGTTGAAGGTTGTGCCAAGCTGAGGTGTGCTAAAGCTAGAAAGGTAGCATTTTTATGCTCTACACTTTAAGTTGTAGAGATAAGAGGATTTTCGGCTTTGATGATTTCTACTTCGGAATTGCTCATATCAGCAAACTCACTTTCATCTTTATTGACATAATGCTAAAGAATATTAACTAATTGAGGGAATATGGCACTGTTGGCCTAAAGATTAATTATGCCCACCTCAAGCATCTGCAACTAATTGCATAGCCCTATACCATTTAGAAAGCTTAGTGTTCTATCAAGAGATAACAGTTCAGTCTCAGAAAGGCAGAAAGGTAGGAACCCAATGTGCTGCCTCAGTTGGCAGTGCCATATTAGAGCTCCAGTTGGCATAATGCCTAATCGAGCAAGCAAAGTGTTAGGTTTGATTATATGTTAAGTTTATAATATTTCTCGATATTCGAAAAATTTCGTTCTTTGATTCTGCAAGATTTGCTAGCATAACATTTTTAGTATTTTGTTAAGCGGCAGCCTTTGTGCTTTTAAAGCATATTTCAGAGGCCACAAACCACAACGAACTAACTCGAGTTAGCACCAAATTGTTTATTGAATGTTTGTATTAATTTAAAATGGCAATTTTATATCAAAAACCAAATAGCTTGAGTTAATCTTTAGGGAGAATTTAAAAGTTTAAACTGCTCTCCTAAAAGGAATACAAAAACAGACTTAGACGGTTATTACTTGTGATCACAGATTTATAAGATGCCAAAACATTGCCGAGAGACTCGCAAATCTTCAGCTCTCGCATTTTCTCAATGAGTCTTTTACAGCTAAGCTGTCTTTATTATATAAACTTGTGCCTGCATATATGGCATATAGCCGAATGATCGACATTAATGGAGCAGAAATTGAACATTTATTTTGCCCATACACTCCGCACACTCAAAAGTGCTCGTATCCCCCTCGTATTGCCATTATGATCAACGCCCGCTAGTCTGTTGCCACTCACGCAAAACGGGTTCTCCGCTGCCATGTGGCATGGAAAATGGTTACCCCTCCTGTTGTTGTCGCTTTGGTATTGGCACGCAGCAATTAATTTAATCGCTTCCATGTCGCTGCGAAACATAAGAAATGCATTTTGTAAATGCAAGTAAGGATTTATTACCGACACTAATGCGCGCACATTGCGTGTGTGTGTGTGAGTGTGTGTCGCTCATGCAACAGTAATATGCAATCCACTAGCAACAACTAACAACATATCACCGGCAACATAGTCACAACGAGTCACATGGAGTCACTCACTTTAGTCGCACAAAATTTGCTCAGAGGCGCAGGCGCACATGCATCAGATGCGCTTCTGTGTTGCTGCCGGTGTGGCGACTTCGTCAGGGATGCCAAGTAATTTTTCAGTTTTCTAGAAAATTATCAATTTTAGAACTAAACTGGCTGTCTTTTATAATGAAAATATTGTTCTCAGCCACTGTCAAAATATCTTCTCGACGCGGCCCTTATCGGAAAGAATCAATCAATATATCAGATGTAGTAAAAAGAATTACAATATTTCTCCAATAGATGGCTTTAATAATCTGTATGTCGTGTTGTATAAGTGTGATCGGGTGATGCTAGATTGCATTAGAAAGATAAGATTTCGTACTAAGAAAACTTCTCATAGAGTTTTGTGATTGCTTGACTCAGTTTTGTTTGAGCGAGCGTCGAGAAAATATGCCATATTTAACAGTTTTTCTTCGACAAAGGCGAAAACACAAGCCAGGCGGCTGAAAATTGCAATACTGTTTATGATCCTGATGTCCTGACACAGTAACAGACAATCACTCGAAATTTTGGTTTCGTCGAATCCGTTCCGACAATTTTGATGTCAAGGATGGATCACGCTCTTAAAGGCCAATTGTTGAAAATGTCGATATAATCATGAAAATCGTCGAACCCGACTGTCATGTCAGAACTGTTTCGATTGCCCAGGAAAACCTAAATCAGATCATTCTAACTATGCTACATAAAGCCTTCAATTTCATGAAAAAATTATGGATTTCTTCTTACAATCCTAATATTACAGTTACATTACTTTTACAAATTTGTTCATTGTTTATATACTGCCATTGTAGTTATCAAAATTTTGCTCGAAACTCTAATTTTTTTCGCATTTTATAACTTCATAGGGCAGTGACCCTGGAATGTCTCATGGATGCGTCATTATTTCCTCCTACTTAATTTTTTGGCATAAGTTTCCTTCGGTTTCTCCTTTCAAAAATCAGTTTTCTACGTAAATTCTTTTTCACACGACTTTTTAATAACTACATATTTGTCAATCCCAATCAATTAATAATTATAACTAAAACCAGAATCAAATTTTTCGGTGAAAAAGAATATTTTTTATTTTAATTCTTCATAGAAAAGCGTAAATACAGGAATCACGCAGGTTTCTAAAAGCACCGTAGATCGGCAAATCATCAGAACTTGGCAGCCCTAAAATACAGCAACTTACACTGTAGCAGACAATGTTTTTGTCTGTTGCCACAGAAATTGTCATTGCTGTGCAATTTTCTGGACAATTGCGCATTTGCGTTGCATGTGCATTTGGCACTCGCTGCTAGGGCAAGGGGTGGTTGAAGAGCGGGGGTGATGTGTGTGTTTTTTGCGCTCTAAGCTGTGATTGCCTGTCAATGCTTGTGCACGTGTGTGTGTGTGTGTAGAGCAACTGCAGGGTCCTTTTGCAATATATTACGCGGACAATTTGAAGTTGTTGCTTTTGTTGTTGTTGCTGTTGACTCATGTTGCTTGCTGCTTGAGCACTGCAATAGTTTGGCTGTTGTTGTTGCTCTCCTTCTTACATGCTTTTTGTGGACTTTCATAATTGGCAGCAACTGCCACGCCACACCGCGCCGTGCCGCAAACGCTCGCAGACTTCGCCATTCGAGCTGGGTGGGTGGGTAAGTGTAGCTGTAAAAGTTTCGCTTGGGCTGTATTAATTGTTGTATTTGCTCTAACGCATGTTTCTCTTTATGCTCTACATTCTTGTCATAGCTCATATTCAGTTCGTCCTGAAGGAGATCTGCTAGATGCATATAGAAATAATTATGTACAAATGATCAGTGTCACTGTCCGAATAGATTTTCGCTTGTCCGTTGAAATCTCTCAATCTCTGTGCATCTCTTTGGCTATTTTTTGGTCTCTCATCTTTTTATCTATCAACTACCTCTCTAGAGAACTGGAGAGAAAAAGTGAGTTAACATATCTGAATAAACTTTGGCAGAGAACCCAGGACCCTGTTCATATAACCTCAATTGCATAGTAGATATATAAAGAACACATGCAAAAAGCCGTAATTTCATAAATTTAGAATCTCGATTGACATTTTTTCAGTGACGTAATTGCCTCTATTGATTAATATAAGTATGCATATACATATATATCGCTGGCAAAATGTACAGAGGCCTTAACCAAAAATTTGTACGAAACACGTTTTTTGCAGTTGCTGGTAGCCTATATTAAAATACATCTCTTCACAAAAAATTAGACAAAAATGACATGAAATGATTTTATACCTAGTAAAAAACCCTTTCCATGAAAGTTTATTATGTTTTTTGCTTCTGTTGTAAAATTTTAGTAATGGTGGTTAGGGCCTTTGTATATTTTGCCATCGATATGTACATATATTATATATTATATATATATATTGTTTAAATATGTATGCATGTCACGAAAAGTCCTATTGTAGCTACAAATTGTAGCTTCGACAATCGCTGCATCTTTTCTCGTTACTATTTGCTATACATTTCGTAAAAAAGGCCCGTCTTATAAAGTGTCATATACATACATACATACATGTATACGAGTATCAAGTAACCTTAATTCGTAACTTAGCCGGTTTAGCTCGAGTGGAGCCGTTGTTAGGCTGTGGTTTTTTTAAATTGGTGAAGGCACTTTGCCGTTGTTGTTTTTGTTATTCAATCAACATTTGTAGCTGGCGGCTATAAGCTGTGGTAATGCACATTGAATATAGCTTGTTTGCTTGAATTAATTGTAAAATATGTGGGAACAAAATCATTGATTTGATTTGAGTTGAGTTGAGCTTGGATTTGTTATAATTGTAGTCGTATAGCTTCTTAATGATGTGCGGCATGTAAGCTCGTGAATATTTGTGTATTTGTAATATTATGTGAAAATGCAAGGCGTCGTTCCAGCAACATTTTTGTATATATACGCACAAAATTGCATTAAGTCAACTTCTCGACTTCTGTTCTTCAAAAACAATTGGAAATGTTGGCAGATCTATTCTTTGGAGTGATTTGGTTGCAGTTTACTTTTTTGTCCATTTAAGTACATTTACAGCTTCTGCATCAATTTTGTTTGGCTGTCTAAGCTGTTTCAATAAATTGCTTGTATCCTGAGATATGACAAGAAATGCCGACGATATGCCTAACTCATCTTCACTTGTGCTCGCAGATCTGCATGCTTACAAGCCTCTGCTTGTAATATTAATAGAGCTCGGCGTTTTAGATTCAGATATACTGCCAACAGCAGCGAGCGAAACGCCGCTAACATCGGCTTAACAGCATCTGAAGTTGAAGTGCTGTATCTTTTGAAACATATGTACAACATTTCGGATACATATGAATCAAGTAAGTGTGTAGAGTACTTTGTGACAATTTTGAATTTAAAGCTGGCACTGTAAGCTAACTAAGTGCCATTTTCTTAGGATCTACGACAGAACGTGACTATCCGTGCATGTCTGACGTGGAATCAATGAATAACTAACGATTTTTATGCAAGTGCTGATAACACAAGCCATTTATCGCTAGACTCACGCGTTGTCTTGAAGTAAATTTATTTTGTAGCTGACACAAAGTAACCACACACAATGAGCTTAGATTCCACTGACAAATACACCGACCGACTTATACGAAATTGCCTAAGCGAGTCATTGGAAAAATTACATATTTCGTTATTTAAAAAAGTTGTTTTCTTGTAAAACTTAGAATACTTTTAAGTGACCAGTTTCTCAACAATTCACAACTGCTGCAGCAGCGTCTAGTGGGGGAGGGATGGACAAGCCAGAGCCTGTCATTACGGGCGCGTAAAACATGTCCAAATGCACGCTGAAACAATTAAGTGTGTCACATGCTGGCGAGGCAATTGCTTGACCGTTGGCAGTGCTGGAAAAATTCAATTTGACGCGTGGCAAGAACAAAAAGTCGTCTCTGGGTGCTGCATGTCACGCGTTCGCAGAGTCTCAAAAAAATTGCTTAGTGCGGCAAGCAACTAAAAATTATTAAAAAAACAGCGCTCGCCAATTATACCAAAACTATCAAACAAAAGCCACTTTGGAATTGATTTATTAGTCAAATGAGCTGTTGGCTGTTAAATTGGCTTTTTTCATTAATTGCTTCCATTGTTGTTGTTTTTGCCATACCCTAAAGTGGGGTAAATCGGAACGAAACTTCCCGGTCATTCAGAGAAATTCTCCATAAATATACATTAGGGTATTTTTAGCTTGGAATTTAACTTTAATTGAGAAATTAGGTGTTGTTATTCTGGCAACACTGTTGGCTTATGAAAAACATTGCAAGTGGAACCCAAAATAATCCACCGTTCTCATCATCTGCAAACTTTGTATGCAAGCACAGACTTTTTCGTATTCTAAACCTAAGAGTATTAGAATCTATTATTTATTTGAAGACCGGCGATCTAGAGAGAGCTGCATAATAAATTATATATAATTTTGCATATCTCGAGGAGTACATTTGCACACAAAAATCAGATCGAAGATTAGTCAAGTCATTTTCGAAATAATCGCGTTCAAAGATTTCCAATATTCCCTATTGAGCAAAGCATTATTGCATTGAACCTGAAAATCTGCGTGCTAGCGCGAAGATGGAGATAAGAGAGAAAGGGAGCAAAGATTTCGTGTTATATACAGCTTCTGAAGAGGACCCACATTTTGGAATCCCAGCAAATCCCCATCTTCAGAACATATTTGCTCCAGGAAACTTTCTTGGCGTTGAAGTTTGTGAAAAGAAGTCACAGAGGCTCTTAGTACTCTACTCAGAAGACGACGAATATGTGGGAAAATTTTACAAAAGGTTCTCCTAAACCTGGAGACTATAAGAAACGGAGGAGGCTTTGAAAGCTTCAGCAAAATGACAACATGCAAACATCTGCTCGTTTCATCTTTATCCTTCTCAATTCAAAAACATTCTCTGACAATAAATTTTGATCTTTCTTGAGTTTAAGGATTTTTTCTAAATTAAAATTAAAATTTAAAAAAATATATACGTGTTCCCATTTGCCTCTATTAACCCTATCTATCGTAAGTTACTTTTTTTACGTTCAAAGTTGAAGTGCTTCGATTCACACCCTTTTACGATACAGCTCAGCATTATCTGCAAAAATGAAAATACTTAGGAACGTTTTTGATTACGGCGTGTGTGCGTGTGCTGGTGACTTTGTCGGGGCTTTGTTTGCCGCTGTCACTAACATGAAGTGCAATTGTGGCACACCTACACACACGCACCCATCGAGCACATAAGTATGTATGTATTACGCGCTACTCAAGTGCGCATGCGTGCTTTTGACTTTTGCCTGTTGACTTTTGACTTGATCAATTGTGCCAACTGTCAACTGTCAGCGTGCAACTGTCAAATGTCACTTGAGGTGCTGATTTCAATATTTAAAGTGCGCCTTTGCTTGCGGTTGCTGTGTTGTTGCTTCACTGCGGCACTTTTGGCGCTACTTGCCTTCGCATAAGTTGTTAAAATATTATTTTTCTGAGCAATTTTTGGAATTTATTAAGTGCTGTTTATTAAGTGCGTGCGTATATTTTCATCAATTGACAACGCCTGCGCAAAGTAAAACACAACAAAATACAAAAGCATTACAAGAAAAATATTTTGAAAAGGTCAAGCGTCACAGTTTTGAATTTGGGCCTTTTGCCGGACAAGTGAAAGGCATGTGCGCACATTTCGTACACAATTTTTGACGTTTTATTTAAAACTTATTTATTTTGCTTTTATTAAGTGGACTTACACTTCAAACTGTCGATGTGTTGATAAAGTCGTCACTTGTATTAAAATTGTAATGTGTGTGTTTTTGTAATGCTCACGGTCAAGCGGTCACTTAATGAAGCAAGTTCAGAATATTTTTTTAAGTAATAAAAACTTAGAGTTGATGCAACTTTCAAGCGTTAAGTTTCGATTTGAATCTAGAAAAGTATATTTTGGATAAAAGCCTATTTTGAAAATAAACAATCAAGTTAATAATATATTGAAACGACGGTCAAAATTCTAGTTACAAAATTGGCAAACCTCGGGTTTCATGCAACCTTTTTGCTCTGCATAAAATCGTATCTTTCCAACCGTAACTGTGTTGTGGTAATTGATAATACTTCGTCCGTGCCTTTTACAGCTTCCTCGGGTGTTCCCCAAGGTAGTATTCTTGGTCCTTTACTTTTTGTTATTTTTATTAACGATATATCAAATTGTTTTACCATCTCTAATTTCCTACTTTATGCCGATGACTTAAAAATATACACTACCATTAACAGCCCCTTAGATCCAGCCAATCTGCAATCTGACCTCAATAATGTTATTGAGTGGTGCCACAAGAATCAGTTATCTTTAAATATCTCAAAGTGTTTCAACTTTCTTTCTCTAAATCGCGCACACAGTTCCCTACTTCCTATCAAATCAGCGGCTCTCCCTTAACAGCTGTAACTGAATTCTCTGATCTTGGTGTCATCTTTGATTCAAAATTTTTATTCAATAGGTTACTCAACCCTTGCTTTTATTCGCAGATTTAGCTCAGACTCATGAAACATTTTGTTGTTGTTGCTTGGTTGCCGGAAAGGATTCTCTATACAACAGGATTGTTTCGACCATCGCTCGATTTTCATACATATTTATTATTTGGATAAATTGGAAACCTTCAGCGAATTCTTGAACTTCAGCAGACACACTCTAAGCGCAAACTTGACAACAACTTACATTGAATTAAAAAATTGTGAGAAATTTGAAAACCACTTCAGTCAAGGTTCGCATTAAATCTGCAGAGCCAATTTTTGAGCGCAGGCCGGCAACCGCACAATAATAAAATCATAATAAATGATGGTGCCGCTGAAGCTGTTGAAAATGCCAGCCTTTTTGTGGGAGTAGACAATGGAAAAATGCACGTCATAAATGTAAAGTAACAATTATATTCGAACGGAAGTCACAACCAGACGCTCAACTTCAAGTTCCTGTATTATTCGAAGTGACGTTGCAGTCTTTTCTAACTAATTTTTCTATTTTGCATACAAATTTTAGTCATGCCAAAAGAATTAAAATGCAAATCACTTTACAATTATGAAAATTTGTTGTTTAATTTAGGAAAATATTGTTCTTAGTAATTTTAAGTTTTTACGGTAATACGCCGAACTTTGTTGCTCTACTCCGCTGCGCAAGTGGTTTCTCCATGTTGCTGCCACTCGAGCGTTGTCGGAGTGTTCAGTTGCCACTACCAATTGTTTTGAGTTTTAAGCTATAAAGCAATTAGTACAAACAGCCCGCCTTGCTGCTTGACTTAATTGCAAACGCTTCAGTTTCGATTGCCGCCTCTGAAGCTAAAGCGGAAAAAATTTTTTCTTATGTGGCAGAAGCCTGAAAACTTAAAGCACCGACCTTGGCAGTGATTTCAAATAAGCCCCTAACATACACACACACTCACACATACATGCATGTTAATTTAAAAGTGTGAAAAATATTGAGCAAGTTTTTATGCCAAAACGCATGATGAATGAAATTTTTCACAGTTGGCTTATTTGCAGCTGCTGCACTCACAGAAAAAAGTTCGTAATGCTAGTAAATTAGTTAGTTATAATTACCTACTAATCAATTGGTGCAGATTTAGTAAACTTTTAATTTATTATCGCTTCTGATTTTTTTGGCCAAACATTTAAAAAATTTCCTTTAATAATTTTCTCAAAACTTCAGTTTTTGGTTAACTATTACCAAAACAAGCAAATATACGCAAGAGAAATGGGGTAGGAGAATTTCAACAATCTACCACTAAAAAGTTACCTATGTTGAAAAAAAGTAGATAAGATCATATATTTTTAACAAATCCTTCATGTTATTGTAAAAAATTTGAACTGTAGCATCTACTTTCAACAATAGAAACTAGTTAGTGTGATTAAACCCCCTCTCCCCTTCAACACTTCCATCCATAGTTATACTATTTCTGAGAAAGCTTAGTTACAGATCAGCTTGCAAAATGAAGACAACAAACAAACAACAACAACAAATATTGATATCCGAGAGACTTAGCAGCAAGCTAATAAGTCAGAACTTTAACTAAATAGTTAGTCAAAATCCACTAAATGAAAGAGAGAAGACATTTCATCGCCATTAAATCATAACTGCTCAATCCCGTTGGGCTATGGCTATAGAATTAATTTGAGGGTCCCGTTAGCTTATTCTAAAGTTGAACGTGCATACACAAGTTAATGCGAGGAAGTTAGGCCTAAGGGCTCAGTTAGTGATGACGTATCGTATTTTTTCGTATCGCAGACAAAACCTACTTTACCCGAGCTCTAAACATGCGTTCGCTCTTTACGTATTTATTCGGATTGTAACGCAGAAATTCTAATCGAAATAGGTCTCTCTCAGACATTAACGATACGAATAAAACCCATACGTCATCACTAACTGAGCCTTAAGCCTTGGCTACATGGGCTGTTGCGCCAAATATATTGAGTAATACAAAAAGTATTCGTGGTTTTTCATTACAAGATGATGTTGGAACCCACAAATCTGGCAATACTGGGTCGATTATGTCGAATAAAATCATGTTTGACAGGTGACGTTTCAGAGCTACATTTTGTATGAAGAAAATCGTGTAATTCGTCGCTAGTGTAGAAAGTTACATTGATTTGAAGATGAGTGAAATATCAGAAGAAATCTCCTAATCTTCATTGATGACTCTGAACAAATTGACGAAACTTGGTTGGGAAGTTTTAATGCATCCGCCGTATACTGCAACTGACAATGTCCATGTCGACGTTAAGCTCGTACCGTTCGTGGCCAACGCGGATCGGGCCGAAGATCTTCAGAGCAATTTTCCTTCGAGCACTTCAAAAGAATTTAAATCACTAACAAGAATATTTTTTTTTTAAATTATCTAAATAAAATATATTTGCATTTCGATTAGCAGCAAAAACGAATCTAGATAAAAATTGCTACTAACATAAGGAAATCTTCGCGTGCACTGTAGCTATCTTTTGGTAGCTTTGTTTAAATCTGTACTTAATTTTGATGCAAATTCAAGTGAGTAGGCAGATTGGCACGTCGACTTTAACGTTTTTGACAGCATCACGTTTCTGTGGCCGAAGCAACGCAGCCAACAAGCAGCCGAGCAGATTCTTCGTGACATTGGCAGTTAAATGCAAAATGTTGCTAATTCTGAAAATAATATTTTCATTAATTCGCAAAGGAATGGCTATTTCGAAATCTTGTTAAGAGCATCACGTTTTGCTGTTCTTTTCAAAGTTGCAGTTAAAAGTTAATGAAGATACAATTTTGTTAATGGAGAAGCCGCATGTAGGCAAGATGCATGCAACACGAATTGTTTGTATATTCTGGCAGTTCCATAAAATATGATGAGAGAATAATTATGCAATAACTTTAAATGCAGGCAAAGGGAGCGCTTAAATACACCGAGGCGTCTTTATGAATAAAATGTGGAAATCTGCACGACGACCTCTTCCCACGAGGAATGTTATTAAAGTGACGGGTCGAAGATGAGAGAATTGGGGGCAAATGTACAGTGGAGCAAACGGTGCCAAAACAGTGTAGGCTGTTAAGTACTGTACCAATTTGATGGGTAATCATATATAAAGAAGCAAAACCGAGTGTAGTTGAATATATTTTTTAAGTGATACACGAATGTAAATAACACGATTTTATGTAATAGCTTATTATGCTAATTTCTTTACTTATTCAAGCGTAGATAAAAACTTTCTAAAATTTAGTTTTATTATACGAGTTTATGTTTATTCGGCAGCTTGAATGTTAGAAAGAATAGTTTATATAGTTTAGTTTATCATCATAATACATATTAGTTTAGTTAGTTTAGTTTTATCATCATAATACATATTCATTTCAATGTTTGCCTTCCCCTTCTCATTCTTTAGGAAAAAGTGTAATAATATTTTATGGTTTACGTTATGCTCACGGTATAGCTTAAATGCAAAGTTTAACCGAAGTCAACAAGTGCAATCAAGATTTAACACTGATCCTTAAAAATGAGTAAAATAATACAAAATCCTGCTTTGTATATAAGCGTCAAAAATTAGGGCCGTTCCAAAATAATAAATTTTGCTGGAAATTAATATTTGTTTCTGATAATCTACATATGTACATACTTATATATACTTTTATCTGCAGAATGGATGGGAAAAAAAAACAAGTGAAAGGATAATAACGGGCAGTTGAATTTCCAACTAAATAACACATGACACTTTTTTCACTTCTCTGCAAGAAATGCCTGACCGAATTTTTTACCCCTAAGCAATCAATTTTGTTGAAATAATTTTATCATTCTCATAGTATGGCAATTTTAAAGTGTTCCTAGCAGCATATATAAGAATTATCGATTGAAACGGCAGTTCGGAGTGGCAAGGGTTCAAATCCAGGCACCGACAATCATGGAGTTCTTTCAGTGAACTCATTTTTATTAATTAATCAATTAATTAATTGATTGGCGCAACAGTCCGTGTGGGCTCAGGCCTAGCATTCTAGCATTAACTTGTGTGTGCTTGTTATATTTTTGCACAAGTTAACGGGACCTACATTAACCGAATCCGAACGAGTTGAGAAGTTTTTCATGGCAATTTTATTCATAGCAAACTATAATTCAACTTACAATGTAAGGACCAAATAGAGAAGGCACTACCCAGCAGGAAATGAAGCTAACCCAAATGTAACTTAAAACTACTTTCAAATCAACTAGGACTGACTTTTCCTTGGATATTTCCTTTGAGCTCAACTAACTATTTTAACATGGCGATGGCCGCAAGAGTAGTCAGTAGTGACTACTTCTGCATTAGAAGTCAACTAGCTAAAAACTAACTACTTATAAACCCATTTGTAGTCAGCCAAGAGCGAACTGTTTTAAAGCTAGATTGGAGTTGCGTACCTATAAATTGGTTTTTTGTAGCCAGATAAAAGTGAGGCACGTTTAAACCAAATTAAAGCTATATACCTATCAATTAATTTAAAATTACTTTTATCCAGCATAATTTGCCATTTGTTTTTTTATTACATATTAATAGAACGTAACATTTGAAAATGAAATAATAAAATAAACATATAAATTACAGAAATTAAGCATTTAAAATTCAATTTCAAGTATAAGAATTCAAAGTATAATTTACATGATTAGAAGCTTAGGAAGTACTATTCGAATCCAAGTTGTTTTCCAATGATTTGTTTACTGCTGCCTTTTGTAGGCAAATTTTGTGGAAGTGGCGTTTTTTAATAACGGCCAATGCATTTCTGAGCTCCTTTACTGGATCGGCTCCATCAATAGCATCTGTTTGAATATATCATACATTTTTATAAAATGTTGAAATGAATGAACAAAATTTCAAAACTGTATGTACCTAATAGAACTTGAAAAAACCGCTTGTACTCCTTAAGAGATTTTTTGCCATGTATGCCATCGATATTCATTGATGCTATTACTCCCGTTGCAAGAACACAATCCAATTTCTTCGTTAGTTTCCCACAAAGATCACCCTTTCCAACTCCAATGCGGGCGTCTCCTTGTGCACAAGAGCCGCTGCAGACGTAGTAGCTGAAATTGTCACATTTGCAGCATTTGCTGTATTTATCTTTTTCACATATTTATCTTTTTGGGCTTTTATTAATCTTCGAACATTTCTATCACTTCCGCCTCTTTTTTTCATTTTAAACTTACTTCTTTTATATTTTCTTTTTTAGCCACAGATTTCACTTTCAACTTTGCGTATGAATGTCACTAACGCAATTAAAAACACATTCCTTGCATTGCATTTTAAGTCTCTTGTTGCCTAGGCAACGTTGCTGTCGTTTTTTTATTTCTATATAAACGAATACAAACAACGGTACTTACTATCATGTGCACCCGTGTTCAAAAATTCGACATGTGGATTCTTTTGCATGACTTTTCAACTAGTTAAAAGTTAGTTTTATTGGACTAGTTAAAAGCAATTTCTTTCTTACAATTCCTTCAGAGTAGTTAGTTAAAAGTTATTTATTTTTCGCAATTGATAATTCTTTCCTGCTGGGTAGTAACGCTTGGTAGAGGCGCGTAGTAGACCTGAAAAGAAGTTACGCGACAGACCGTAATCCGGTAACGAGTTGGCTAGGGCCATTTGAAAAGTGAGTTAAGTAATTTTCGCTAAAAAGCGTTCCTGACTCACATTTCAATGGCAATATGAATATTAATACCAAAAACAATTGAAACGAAATTCTTTGAGAAATGCAGATTTTTTCATCGGACATTACCTTTGATGGGTTTAGCAAATATTGCGACTTACGCAGTTAATTTTTCTGAATAAAAATATTGACTATAGAATTGTTTTAACAGTGAATAATGTCATAAGCATGAGCGGGATAAGCCAATATGCATGTGTCCTTTAGAGCCATAGTCAGGAAGCACTGTTACGGGTTCAATTCCCCTTCCTCCCCCCGTAATATCGAAGTTTCATCATAGAAATATTTATTTCGAAAAACACATGCACAAAATTGCGTTAATGATAATTTATAAAAAAAACTATTTCCTAAGAGTGATTTAGGGCAAAACACTCTGCCCATTGCAAAATTATTTTTTAATGTCAACTTTCGAGCAGCCGTTTATGTAAAACCATTAAAACGCGACGACTTATGTGATAAAACTAAAAAAATACAACTCTGAATGGAAAATTATGGAGGTCCCTTTTTGATCAGTTGGTTTTGTTATTGTTGGCTGCGAAAAGAAAATAGTAAGCAATGTCGAAGAAACGCAAAGGATTGTCGTTGTTTAACTTTGGCTTTAAAAAGCATAGAAATGAAGAGGAAGCAAGCACATTCATAGCACTCGAATTGGAAAGTATTGCGTCAATAGCATCTGAGGCAGAGAATGTAGTTGATTTGGACGTACTAGGTGCGTTCTAGGGAAATGCTCTGCCCTGCATGCATGTATGGTTTCTTTTTATTTGAGGTTAAACCGAACCGTTAAACCCCCCAACAAAATTCTGGCTACGGCCCTGTGTGAATGTGTATGAGCTCCAAGGAAAAACTGAAACAGAAGCAGCAGGAGAAAAGAACGAGTAATAATATTTGCAAATAAACACTCATGCCACATGTTGCATGCCACATGTTGCACATGCCGCTCGGCGACATTTGCGCCTGCAGGCGCGTAAATGTGAGCATTTCGCCGGCATTCGCTCGAAATGACAGCGCGGCAAAGCAGAGCTTGCGGCTTTTAACGCATTCGCGCACGCTGCGCCGTCTCATGTTGCGCATGCGCCGAGTGCGCGCCGCCTTTTCAATGCATCTTTGTTGGCCGCATCTCGCCGCTTGCATGTCGGCTGTTGCTGCTTTCTATGCTGTGTGAAATTTATCACGTTCGTGTGTCATTTTGTCATGTTTGGTTGCGTCGGGCTTTGGCTGCGGCACCTGTTTGCCGCAAGGCTATCGCAGTTGTTTTGCACTGGCGTCATAGATACCGCTATACAATGTGTGCTTTGATTGCTTCGATTGCGACATGGAAATGCGTGAGTAAATTATTGCATCCGCTGGTTTTCGATTTGGCTTTTTTCAAGCATTTCGTTGGAAATTAGTTTTTATGGTGAAGAAAAGAAAATTCGGCAAGTAATAAGGAGCAAATTTTTGATACCTGAAATTGGATGCAATTATGTGATTTTTCAGTTGAAAAGTAAGCACATTCAAAATGCTGCACTAGAGATGAAATTCTTTCATCATTTAGCCAGCTGCAGATCGCACAACGTTTAGACATACTATATTCCATATGGTCTTTCTTTAACTTAATAGATTAACACAATGAATTCACATAACTTTGCAAGGCCTTCTCGAAAAAGTCTTCAAGCAGCGCCAAATTCAGCAAATTGTTTCGTAATGTCCTAATTTAGTTCTTGTTTGGTAAGATTCCTTTAGAACTAGCAGACAAAAGCAATAAGATAGACCTTCAACTTATTTTTAGCATGAGTGCTTTTTTTTTGCTTGGAACAGCTGCTTTAAGCTGGTGGGCTTAATTTAAAATACCCAAAGGTTGAAGGGTTGTTTGCGCTCAAATGTCTTATAAGAGAAAATTTTGTTAAATTGCTATTTTGGTTTAAAGTCTCTTGCCAATAGATGCTACTAAAGACTCGGTAAGCAATGGAGAAGTAGAGTCCTCTCGCGTCTGATAAAACTGCCACTCTATAAGACGCTCATCATCCTCGTATTGCTTAATGGCGCTGAAGCATGGGTGAATTCGCAGACTGATGCAGCTTCACTTGGAGTGTTCGACAGAAAAGTGCACCGCAAGATCTTCGGCCCGATCCGTGTTGGCGACGACTAACTCATCCGAACGAACAACAAACTGTACGAGCTCTACGCCGAAATTGACATATAGTCAGTCGTATCGCAACCAAGCGGCTTCACAGGCTGGGTCATGTGGTGTGTGTAAGGACGAACGAGCTCCAGCGAAGAAGATATTTGAGACGGCAGTTGGAAGACAGAAATGACGCGGGAGACCATGCCTCCCGTGGAAAGTACCAAGCAGAGGAGGCACGCTTGGAATTTCCTACAGCAGAAGGCGCGCGCGTAGCAGGGGCGCCTGGAGAGAAGCCGTAAGTCGGGTCGTAACCGGGTAATGGTTTGTTCTGGCCAATCAAGAAGAAGAAAAAGATTTTCTTCGAACATTTTAGAAAAGGTGTGTATATTTCTCACATCTCTGAAATACTGAAAACATTTACTGCTGATAGTAGGTACCCCAAATTTTGTTCCCATCTATGTTAAAGTGCACATTGAGAAGCTCTTTCTAGTATTTCCGTTTCTTGAAAATCGTTTATTTTTCCTATGCATTTACTATCTTGCATGCACGACAATGTTATGTTTGATTTTTTCATATTTTCATTATCCTAAATTGCCATTTAACTTACAGCGTAATACAAATTTCGGTAAAATACTGAAATTTAATGTTGGGTTTTTTAAAATTTAAGCTTTTAATCAATGAATATCGACTTATTCGAACTATTTATTATATTATTTTTTGAATCGAAAATCGTGGCCAGTAATTCGATTAAAATTTACAAGAAGATTTAGGAGACTAAGCAAGCTGAGCTTATAAAAAGAAGAGAAAAGACAAAGCTTTGCAATGTTCTTGACTACGATTACAGTGGATTGTGATTCTCTAGATGAGGTAGACATGATGAGGTGTACATTACTTTACACGAAATATCTCATAAATCTGAATGAATGAATTAATGAAATTTATTTTTCATTTATACGCACAATGCGTATAATTTATATACTTTATTCAATATGTTGTCTTGGAAAGAAATGGCTAACATTTTGAAATCTTTAACTCAATATACACATTTTAAACCTCAGCATTTCTAACAAATGATTTGATTACAGACGCACTCATAGGATATTAAGCCGCATTCATAGGATATTTCTATTGTATCGCAACCATTTGTATCGAACGAAACCTTTCAATGAAAAAGTGAGCAGTAAAAGATATATTATCTCTGCTTTCTTCTGTACTTTTTATTAAATGCAATGTTAAAACAGCTCAGCTACAAATATTTATATATTGTGTTCGTATATTAGACATGCTCGTATATTAATTGCCAGAAAATACGAACAAAGCGAACGCCCACAAGTGCACGTAACAAACCCGAATCGATTCGCGTTTGCAACTTAATTGCAACAAAGTAACAAAATCCTGCATGCCATTTCGCTGAAGTGGAGCGCGCTTAAGCCTTTGATATCAAAACACCGTAAAGCCAAATGCTGCCACACACACACACACACAAGCACCTGCAATGTATCTGCAAACACGTACGCGAATGCATCGAAGGCAGTCAAGCTCTTAATTAACAACATAAATTTGGAGTTTTGTCAAAAAGCGGCGCAAACTGCCATTTCTAGCGTAGGATTTGCATTGGCAATTACACAAAATACTTAAACACTTGAAAAATTATTGAATTGAAATATCGCAAGTGACGCAAACGCACAGGCCGCGAAAAAAACGCAACGAAAAAGAGGCAGAGCAGAGCAGAGCAGAGCAAATTGTTTGTATGCATTTCAAACGCTTTGCCGCTGGACGCTGTACGACAACTTTCCAAAATCGCTTGGAATAGGCAGAGGCAGACACGTAGTGAAGCTGAAGTTCAGTGAAGTAGGGTGCAAGGGGACTGAAATTTGTATGTAAAGTATGATAGAAATGTCAAAACTAGATTGAAAGAGCTTAGCTGAAATTTGAAAATAGTCTTGCAGATAGAAGAGTATGAGGCAGACGAAGGGACCGATGAAACTTCACTAAACTGGCGATTTTTGTAAGTCTTGAAAATCTACAAAAATTTTACACGATTATATTTCAATAAAGTTAACTGCATAATATTAGGAAGATCAACTATTCTGGAAACCAGAAGACGTCAACTTTGGAATGTTAGGTCGGTAGAAGTGCCATCTTCAGTATATAGCATGAAGTTCGAAATGGGATTCTCTGTCGAATTTGGCATTTACTCAAATAAATGAACTTTTTACATGAATGCCCAAATGCAGATGGAGTAATAGTGCCATCTCTGCAGATTGTTCCAAAGTAGTTTCAATGAATTTAAAGTCAACCTTTTCTGTTAAGAATGATGCTCGTGAACGTTGACCGAAATATTGCAACGATAATACGAGTGTGGTTCTGTTAAAGCCTATAATTGAAGAAGATCCAAGCTTGATACTTCTAAATTGGTCTTGAATAGCAAGGCAGTGCCACGAATATTATCTTATATATGTATATATACAATAACGTCGATCGATGGCTTCCTTGTATCTTGAGCGATGTTCAAAAGATGGCATAGTGCTATTAGTACCACCTGGATATCAAGCAGCCGCCCAAGATTTGGACATCAGAAGTTGCATATTGATCTGTCAAAGTAAGGCAGTCAGACAGCGACAAAAGTGATATGGTCGTTTAACTTCACAATAAAAGAACTTTTAATAACAAGTGACATTTTCATTCCCAGTTCGAAACAAGCGAACGCTCAGTTGTTATTTATACAATTTCCTCAAAGTCTAACTATTTGTTTTATGCAACGTTTTCTGCATCGAAACGTTTGGACAAAAAAAAACATGAAAGTTTTTGCAACTTTGGTATTTTCTGTATTACAATAATTAGAATTTACAACTTCAGCAAAAATTTATTTAAAACAATTAAAGGTAACAAAATCAGAAAATCTAATTTATAGTGTCATATATTTTTCAAGCGCCCTCCCAATTTATAAAGCGGTCGCTTTTACTTACAGCTCATTTACAACTTGTTTTGTACTAAAGTAAACAGTAAAAATAATAATCAAATAATCCATATTACAACATCGTATTTATCTTTATCTTTTATCTTTGACAAGATTTAGTCAAGATTCATTTTGCATTGAGCGATCTAAAACTAACAATGCCATTAATGCTCCAATTTTGAGAGCTCCAGTGAGATGATCTTATACAAGATCTTATTATATTTTTCATTTACCTAGAATGTTAAGAAGACTTTTCATATAATTATTGGAAATGTTTTTAGTTTTACTGTTTCTGTAAGTCTGTATGAACTGTTAATCAATTCAAGGCTTTTCATAAATAAATAAATAAATATTTGAATTCAGCCGATAAATTTACATGGGAATGCCTATATAACATTTTGATTCAGAAGAGAACATTTTTTGATTTAATAAACGTTGTTCTATAAGTAATATGAATCGTGGTCTGCCCTACTTTCAGAATATATACGAACTTCTCATGGGTCTAATCAAAAGTTTAAGTTTGATGAACAGTGTAAAATTTCCATAATTGGGCTGCAAAATTTAGCAGCTTCTTTCCGGAATTTCAAATTACAATATATCGAAGTTAACTAAATTTCAATTTCAAAAGTTCTTCTGTTCCCTCCGCACACCCTCTGTGCTGCGCACATGCTCTCCAAAGCACGACTGATAATTATAAAATCTCCTCCAAAGTTTGGATCAAATTCAAACTTGTAACGCAATGTAGGTACTTAAGCGGCGTATTATGTTGTGGCGCGGCCGAGCATCGGTGCGTCTGTCAGTCGGCAGAAATGCGAATTCCATGAAAAGCAGCACAAAAAGAAAGCCAAGCAACCAGCGAAATTGTAACACGCCTAAAATTGCACCTCAATACATATCGCTGAGATTTGCTCTTGCTGTTGTTGTGGTTGTTGCTGATTTAGCCGATCGACTTGCTTGGCTAAAAGGCTTCTATTTATGCAATTAGCAACTAGTTTTAAGCCGGCGGCTAAATGCAATATTTTGAATTTGGCATAAAAGGACTTTGTATGTGTGTGTCGGTGTGCGTTCGTTTCTTAAAATGAGGCGGATTCAATTTCTGATTGCTCCGAATAGCCCAGATTTACGGCTGGCGATTTGTTACGGCGCTTCGCATGCACGCTCACACATATGCATGCGTTCCCTCACATTCCACATTGTCATTTCGACGTTTTCTGATTTTTCTATTCCCGATTTAGTGTGGCGCCACAAACGCCAACGGGCTGATAAATTCGATGCAAAGAAATGCGTTATTCTTGCAATTTTAGTGCCGCTTATTAGCCTGCAAGGAATTTGAGCACTAGCTTTCGATTTTAAAGGCTCATAACATATTTCGAAGTTGGCCTTTTTTCTTGCGTATTTCAAGAATTAACTATATTTCGGCGAAACCTTAAGCCTATGGAAATATTTAATGAGTGCCAAATAGCATATGAAGAGAGAGCACAATCTCTTGTGACTATCTCGAAGTGGTTTCGCAGATTCTAGACCGTACATTTTTTTGTGGAGAACGAATCTCCCGAAGGTCGCCCGAACTCTTCGACTGATAATGTAGACGTCGCTCGTGTGAAGTGCAAATTTGAGGAAGATCCAAAATTGCTATTAAAATAATTTTTACCCATTTCTTTTGCAAGCTTATGACACATTTCGGAAAATGACAAATGATTCGAAGTCTACGGAATTTATACCGAATGTTTGTTCGATTAAGAAGAGTAAAAAGTATGCATTTGAGGGCTACAAGTTGGGGTTTAGGTTAGGTCGAATAGAAGCTATCTGTCTTGCTGCAACAATTTATGGACAAAATTTGGAAACTTTTCTATGCAATAGCTCATCGATCTATCTTAATATTGTCAGTATTACATTTGCATACAAGAATATTTTGCATTTTCAGTATACACACATTTGCAATGTCATTTGCATCAGCTCGTGAATACCCCGCTTAAATTACACTCTCATTTGATTTGAATTTCAAATTATATTTCGTGCCAAAGTTACATTTGATAAACATTTAAACTTGGATTCACAATTCGTGCATGTCGGTTTGACATATTAAATCACCATGTCGCTGTCGATATCTCGCATCGCAACGTACGTGGCATGCATGATGCATCCATCAGCTGTCAGTTTAACGAAAGATTAAACGGAAACAATTTCACAAGACAAAAAGGCAGCAGGTCTATCCGAAATGGGATTAAGGCGATCAAAGCGATAATTTTGGCACTTAATGTTGCCATTTATTGCCAATTGGGTTTGTTATTATTTTCATCAATCTTCAACGAATTTGCAAGATACATATGTATATGTATATGCAACCGCCAAAAACACATTTTTATATATATGTATAATATAAATGGAACAGTCCCACTGAAATGTTTTCTATGGTACATTCTCTACATTATTTCTTCTTTTTGTCTCACTCTATATAGAAAATTATTCTTTCCACAAAGATGTTTCATATTTTTATTTTAGATAAATTCTTATGCCAGGAGTTTTGAATGTATTTTCTAAAGCAGCGTGAAAACTCAACTGGAGCCATTTCAAAAAGAAGTTTCAAATTTCTTATCAAGTTTCAATTGAAAATATGCTACTTTTTTTCATGAATAAATACAATACAATGAATGGTCCATGAAAGAAATGACTTTTTAGGCAAAGAAAGTAACATAATTTATTCGATTAAAACTATTGAAGCAGATTTCAAACTTCCTTTAAGATGTTACTTTAAAAATGTTGGCACAACTCTTAACAATATAGCCAGCTTTTCGTTATAAAAAGTTTCATGCTTTTTCAATTTTGTTAAATTTGAAGGTGTAAGACTAGAAATTGTGATGTGCCGGAAACATTTTGTAGTGCTGATGACGTAGTTATATTGTATATGTATGTTGGAAATATATATACATATATATGTGTTTATTTGAAACGTGCTGGCTATTGCTGAATGCCAAAGATTTGAGAAGCTTTGTCATGAGTCATGAGAGCTGTCAAAGAAAAGACAGCAAGAGCAATCTTAAAAGAATGGATTTTCACTATTTTGTTAGATTTATTGAGACTTGAACGGAGCACAGACGGCGCACTTGCTTACTGCGCCCTGCAACGCCTCTCGATTTACCTAATGAAGTGTAGAGATTGTGCACAATTTCCTTCGCACCATTAGCCGCAGACTGTAAGACAGTTGGGGAAAATGTTTGGACAGACCTTAAACTAGAGCTGAGTCTAATTACTGGCATTCCCTTGAATGGAGTCGTGTTATTTTAATTGCGAGCAATTTTTAGCTTGAAATTTAACTACAATCTTGTTGAGTTGCTATGGAATATACAAATTTTGACACACACACACACACTACTAGGAACGTAATTTATGCTAGCTTGTACTGAAAGAATTAGCATTTATAATTACACACAAATTGAGTAATCATGAATAGCGAAAATGTCCAACGCGTCTACGCACCGCGAACAGACAGACGGCAAGCTGGAAACTGCCCACAATCGCTGTGCGTCTGTCTGTGCAACTGTCTGCCCGTCATCGCACGAAGTTACGCCCAACATTGGCATTAAGAAATGAAAAATTGTTGTAGCAAAATGGAAATTGCTTGACAAGCAGCAGCAATAGCAACAGCAACAGCAACAATGAACACAGCGACAACAACAACATGCGAGCATATGTTGAAATGTTAAATGATTTATATTCATGTGCGCAGACATTTGTTTTACACACACGCACACACACGCGCATACGCACACATGCTCGAAAATAATTTAGAAAATTTAATTGATCGGAGCAAAATATTGACTCACGTATTAAAAACACGACGCCAAATTTTAAACTTGCTGGTCGGCACACACACACACACAGTCACAGACCCATGAAAGTGCGACAAGTGGTCATGTGGCAAGAACAATTCTATGTGCTAGTGCAATGTCAAAGTGGCACTGACATTTGTAGTCTTGTCGCATGTTTAATGTTGAGTGACTGTCCAGACTGCTCCGAGCGTGGCAATTGTTGGCAGTTGTGTGCCTGACTTCTGGAATTGGCACATTTTTGACAGCGCCTCGTGGTTTGGACTACAGTCTTGTCATGGACTGCAAACCAAAAAATTCAATAAAAATTGGAGCATTCTTTGACATGAATAGTGTATAAGTGTCTTTCATTTGATTTATTAATTACTCGCTTTAAAGCTGTTGCCAAGGGACATCAAATACTTCCAAAAGAGAACTTCAAAGCACATTAAAAATGCTTTCTTAATATATAATTCCATAAATATTCAGGAAAAAATCTATAATTAAATTCGAAATCGGATGATAAAATTTTTGCTTTTAAAATTGTTCAACAGTAAATTTTTTGTAATTGCTTTTGTTTCGAAACTATCAATTTTATAGGACCAATTATTATTTATTTAACAAGATCATCGAGTGACGATATATCCATTACAATTTTAAAGGAACACGTTTCATTTTATAAGGTGCCCCATTAAATTAATTCATACATACATACATAAATGGTCAGTACAACACGTTACCGGGTTACAACCTGACCTACGGCCTCTCTCCAAGCGCCCCTGCTGCGCGCGCGCCTTCTCCAGTTGGAAATTCCAAGCTTTGCCAGTGCCTCCTCCCTTTAAATTAATTGCCCATCAAAAATTATAATCTAAAGCAGACTCTCTTGGAGTGTTCGAGAGAAAAGTGCTGCGCAAGATCTTAGGCGCGTCTGCATTGGCGACCACTACCGCATACGGATGTATCCTAAACTACATGAGGTCTACGGCAACACTGACATAGTCAAACGCAACATCATCTAGCGGCTTCACTGGCTGGTTCATGTCGTGCATAGCAGCGACGAAGGAACTCAAGCGAAGAGGGTTCATGTTGGACGGTGATGGCGTGGGAGATCATAACTTCGATGGAAAGACCAAGTAGAGAGAGCACTGGCAACGCTTCACATTTCCAACTGTAGAGAAGTGCTACGTCAGGTTGTAACCCGGCAACGAGTTGTTATTGAACAATCAAAAAGAAGAAATGGCCGTCATTACTATTTATTTATTCTACTATAGTCATGAGTTTTAGTTCTCACAAAAAAAATGTGTAGCCCCCTCACCTGTTTTAAAATATTGCATAGCGCCATAAAAAACTATTCAAAATAATTTCAGTGGTAGTATGCAAATTTTTTCAAAACAAATATCACTTAAATTAAATTGTACTAATAAGTATTGAAGACAACTCTATCTTAACTTTCAAATATCATTTATTTTTTAACAACAAAACGACTGCAGCTCAAACATATCTGATCAGACATTCAAGGGGAAACATAAATTTATGTTAGTTTAAAATTTAAAATTCGTCTTTCAAAAGTGTATTACAATCTGGCAATCAGCAAAATTGCAATTTACTTATGCATAGTTCGATTGCAAAATAAGCCAATCTCGAATTCATCACGAATTGTCCTTCAGCAGTCAATAGCGCAGCAGCTGCAACACATTTCAGTTGCTAACATTTTGCAACGTTTCCATTTAATTTTACGAAAATTGAAAAAATTGCAAAAATTGAGATAAGAGCATTACTTCTACAATAGCTGCAAATGCCCATTAGCAAGAAATATAAATATGCAATTTTGCAAAGCCTAGCACAAAAATCATAGAATCAAATCATGCTGAGCATCAGATACTTACTCACAGTCAACGGTTAACAAGATTGTAGTGTAAGTTGTGTATTTGCGGCTGCATTTATAGATATGAATTTCGTACTGCCATTGACATTGATTTTGCAAAAGCTTCGGCTAGAATGTTCCTTTATTGACATTAGCAATGTTATTGTCTATTGTCTAAGGCTGTCAGGCGCTTGGATGAACACAGATGCGCTCAAATCAACAGACAATCTTTTATAGCACTTAAGCACTTCTATAGGCCTTTGCGAAAAAATCGTTCATTGTCTTTTCTTTAAAGGCTTCTTAGCTTAATTTAAATCTTGTTGCTGTCAAACCACTTTTCATACAACAAATTTGGTTGTCTTCGCTTGAAAGTGTTTGTTCCATTAGAGCATGTTTCTACTATTAAGCTACTAAAATTGTTCAGAATTATACAAAAATATTTCTTCATTTGAGCTTCACACTAATCCGACAGCATCGACTATCGAATGTCAAAGCAACTCTTTGATTTTTCTTCCTCTTTAGCTACTAGTCAATATCAATCAATCATAGTCATAAATCAAATATGCACAAAACTCATAAAACGCGCATAAATTGTGTAAAAATTCCGTGCAAGTTGACACAATCTAACAGCAATAAATCAGAATATCGAAGATCTGAAATTGCTGTATGTAATTAAGGGTTTCTATGCACACGCTTGTGGCTTTATCATGAAATTTGATATACATACTATGTAGCTATTAATTGTTACGTTATATTCAGCATGAAAAAAGGCGTGTAAAGGAAAATTCAAAACACTCTCAATCGACGGTAGTTGTCTTGTTTTTGAAAGACACGTATCTGTACTTCAATTGAAAAAAGTTCTTATCCCGAAAGCTAGCCTAAAATAGTAGTATGTAAGGATATAATACCCGTAAATCTGAAAAGCGGCACAAAACTGGCATCGAAAAGCTATGCGCTTGGCTGTTAGCATAAGCAATTTTGAAGAACAAGTTTGTTTATTAATTATAATAAGTATAATGAATAATGAGAGAAGCACTCGTTGCCAAGGCCTCTAGGTCATCTTATAATATCTTCAGACAACTTGCGCTGAAATTTATTTGAAGTGAACCAACTTCACAGCAATAAAAGAATAAATACCATATTTTTGCATAAATTTAACTTATTGATCAAGTTGAGGAGTAAGGAATGCATTTGACTTGGAAAGATGTTACACGCTTGTTGGCTGCATTCCAGCACATCAACAAAGTGGAAGCTAACTCTCATTCACAATAAACTAACTAATGGAATTGCAAAGAATTTCAATGGCTTCTGCGCATGCTTAAAATCTAAGTTAAATTAATAGCTGTAAATGCAGGCTTTTCACTTCGAATTGAAATAATAAATTGCTGGCATTTAGACCTCACCCTCTTTGGCATAATTCCATTTAAATATCTCAGCTTACCTGAAAGAATAAAAAAAGAGATTTGCATTACAATCGTAGTTTATAAAAAAGTTGTATTAAAAATAATCGATTTGTTTTGTACCGGAACTATAGGCAAAAACAATTTGTAATTGTAATTAGTGGCAAGTGCATGATTGTAACCCCCTCCCCTCCCAACCCACTCACACACACACACCAAAGCGGCATTAATGTCGTTTTCACAGGCGAGCCACTGGCGAAGTCAAAGAAAATGGTGATTTTTTTCTGCAGAGAATTGCTTGTAACAAAGTCAATGCACGCATACACATGCAGCTACATACATACTTATATGGAATTATATATGAATGGCAGTGTGTGTGTGTGTGCGGCAAGAAAAGAACCGCCAATTGTCGCCCGCCGGCAACATTTATGCCAAATCATTGTCTAATGACAACTGCAATCTGCAACAAAGAAAAAACAAGAAGTTGCCAACTTTTTGCCGCTACAGCAGGCACTGCCTTTTGCAACTCACACGGACACGCCCATATACCGGTTGTGAGTTGCACTTGAGTGTGTGCGTGTGCATGTGCCAGCACCAAATTGAGTAGATGCAAATGCTGGATTAAGCGATTGCTTCAATTCGAATTCAATTGATTTGGCCATAAAAGCGGGTAATGGGCACTTTAGCGGCAATAATGCACACAAATCGTAGATAAAGCGGAGAGTTTATAGTCTTATGTTGAGGTTGGCGTCACAGTCATAAACCCACCTGCCAGCACTATGCATCTGTAAATGCCGAACTGTCGAACTAAATACAGGGACCGCTCGAGTGACTGACGGAGGCAGACCAGCTGTAATGATGACTTTGTTGCAGTGATGGCATAAAATTGATAATATAGTACTATGCCACAGATTACATACGAGATTTAATGACAAACTGCAATCAATATATATTTATGGAATACTACTTCACATCAATGGGCATTGCGTGTATCTGTATAGTGCGAAAAAGACATGATCGAATATAAACATATCAGACCTGGATTCATTTAACGACTGTAAATCTTTCAGTGCATTCAAAAGGAACTTACGAAATCTGTAGCGCAATTTCGAAGTTGGCGCTCCCTGTAAAGAATGAGAAACTGTTAACTAAGAGCTCAGTTAGTCCGGATGTAACATATTTTTTTGTGTCAGATGCAGTGTAGCCAGATGGACGACGCCGTCGTCACTATTTTCGGGTCCAAATGACGATCGGATGATTTCAAAGGCAGAAATAACGATTTCGGAAACTTTGTAATGGTAAAAAATTCAGTTTCAAATTCAACAGATCTTAAATACATCCTTTCGTCTACTTTTTTGTGTTGTTCCCAATTATTCAGGAACGAGCAATGCTCGATGACTGCCTTTTCTACCTTGGAATTCCTTGTGCTTATACAATCGATTCATTGTTTTCATACCGATTGAAGCGTATTTTTCTACAACTTCAGCTTTATTTGCAATGCATGCAAATTTGTGTTACGCATGACTTTCTGTCTTTGCAGCAGGTGCATACATGTCACATTTCTAAGTCGGTAAAAAAAATTGTGGAAGCATTTTTCCAAACTAACACATACATACGCACCACATAACGATGAAGATGCTTCTGTGTCAGTCACTCAATCCTTAATGATCATTTATTTTTGTCAACATTTTTGATTAGCACTTCTATTGTATTTAGTAATCGAATTTTCACTTCCACACGTGGAAAAGAAGCCGGTGCAACTTCGGTGATCAACTCTTAAAAAACCTACCTTTTATCATTCCGCAGAAAATATTAAAAAAATGAATTACTTCTTCAGAACGCATTCTTCGTGATTTTCGAAACCGAATTGAAAACAGAACAGCTCAAGCGATTGACAACGCTTTATCTGACTGAGCTCCTTATGTACATGCGTTCGCTCTAAACGAATTTTTACGTAAACGTAACACAAAAATCCTACTCGAAACAGGTTTCTCCAAAAAATTAACGTAGAAATATGACAGCTGATTGTTTTGTTGCAGAAAAGTGCTGCCACTGCTCTTCGATTTTAGTTAAACAAAAATAGCGCATTGCTATTGCCAAAATTAGTTTATAAAAGTAGTGCAAAATAAATAGAGCAAAAATTTTACATAATTCTGAGTCATAGAATTTATAAAAAATGTAAAATTTCAACTCAATAGCAAGATGAACAGCGTGCTTAATTCGTGCAGGAAATTATACGGCAGCACTAAAAAAAAGAGAAATATTGAAAAGACTGACAGCTGCAATACGCTTACATATTCAAGGAAACCCCATATATACGTTTACGTAAAATTACAAAATGAATCGTTACGTCTGGACTAACTGAGCCTTAACTCATACGAATGCAACTATGCAATTCAACTGATTCAAAAAAAAAAAAGAGATTGGGCTGGAATTAATTAAATGTTGAAGAAATTTGGGTTAATTCACTGATTTGTGGGTAACCTAAGCTCAAGTCAGTGCTTTTTAATGTAGTTTTTCAAATCAATACAGAAAATCAATTTAATTGAGAGAGAAGTTTTTACTCATCGCAAAGAGAGAGAGAGAGAGAGAGAGAGTTGCCACTGTGGTAATAATTAATTTATTTCTAATGTAAAGAGATAAATGTGTGCAGCTTATCTTTGAAGCATGTCTTTAAGACTCCAGTACCAATAAAAATGGTCTCCATTAGTTTTACATTACCACAGCTCAGCAGCGCAGCTCACTTCCCACTCTGCAAATGCAGGAGCCATGGAAATGCGACATTTAATCATTTGATACTGCCAATGGCTATAACGTCATTCCTTCTCTGCATGGCCTTCTACGACTAATGGAACTCCATGGTAATTCAAGTTGAACTAACTCAGAGCAAATGTGTTGGCAGTACGAGTTATAGCAACAAAAATAACAACAGTATTTGTTAAAAAAGATGCATGTTTTTAAAACGTAGATGTATGTACATGAATAAGTGAGTTTAAAATTGCTGAAGAGTGCAGCTGCCTTAATTATTTCAACATTATAATTTTTGTTGCTGGCCAAAGAGAAGCCCTAATTTTTCAAACGGGCAATCTAAGCATTTTTAGCTGATATATAAAAAGTATTATAAATGATAGTATTCGCTTCAGTCTAAACGAGGCATATGGCTTCAATATGCAAAGCGTCTTTAAGCTTGAAATAAAACAGAGCCCAAGGGCTGTAAGCCAATGAAGTGGTCTTTTATACTTCGGCACTTAGAGTTTATTGTAAGTAAACGATGCTATTTGCATTGGCTTTGTACTTTGCATTGAGTTAGTAAACGGTTGAAGCTGGCACGAGACCACGTCCCACTTGGCATCATAATGGGTAATGAGGAGACCGCCTTACGGACTCACATCTTGACGTATGCGAAAAGAGAAAGCAACATAGAATTATTTGCGAATTCATTCCTCATAGATTTGCCTTCAAGCAAAAATGGTTAAGCATTGATTTTTGTTCTAGTTTTTATTGTATGAATGCAAAAGTATGAGGCATTTTACACTTTAATGCCATAAGTTGAAGGTTTTTTGCTATGAACTTGATCTTATATATAAAACGCAGACGACTAAAAAGTGTCTGCCTGATGAAGCCTGTCCACTTTCTTTCTTCTATGACTTGAGACGAACGCAATCAGTGCCCTGTGTAGCCCAGTGGGTAGAGCCGCGCGCTTGCACTCGGCAGGTCATGGGTCGAATCCCACAGGTTTAAATTTTTTTTTTATTTTTTTATTTTTTACTTTGCTTTGCCTTTTATTGTTGCTAATTGTTTTACTAGCTGTCGTGTATACAGGCACATACGACAGGTGGCCCCACTTGTATTTCATATTTAAAGTGGTAACTTATTTCCCTTTATCTAAATTTTTACTAACAAATAAAATTTGATCGCCACTGATAACATGCCAGAAAATATGAATTCTTGATGTATGCTGCAGAGACTGACGATTCGATGATTTGTATTGGATCTGGCAACACTAGTCCGATTATGTCAAACGAACATATGTTTAAAATATGGCATTTCAGGCTACATTTTATGTGAAGACAGTGTGATTCGTTACATTAGTTTGAAAATGAGTGATATATCTGAAGAAATCCCCCTATCTTCTTTGATGACACGGAACCAATTGGCGGATTTTGGTTGGGAAGTTTTAATGCATCCAGCGTATAGCCCGGTCTTTGCAGCGTATTGTTTCGGTTTCTACAAAACTCTTTTAATGGTAAAAAGTTGATCAACCGAGGAGTCGCTGAAAATCACTTGACCAAGTTTTTCACCGATAATCAAATAAAATTCTACACCAATGGAATTATAAAGAAATTCACGAAAAATGCCAAAATGTCATTAATCCTAATGCCCAATATAAATTTGATTAAAATTGATTTTCAATAAAGACAATTTTAGTTCAATAATATATCAAAACCGCGCGGATACTGTTTATATGACCCAATAGTTGCTATCATTGCAATGCGTGTATCTGTAAATAATAAATCGTCTGGTATTCTCAGTTTGAGTTGGGTATACTACTATATTGCATTGCCACATAAGACAAAGAGAACACTGACTGCAACTACCTGCAACTAACTGCAAGCTAATTCTGATGGGCTTAACATCCCGTTTCCACGGCTTCCAAAGGATTACATCAAGTACAAATTATTTGGCAAACTATTAAAGCCGTAGCCAAAGCGAGATAAAGTCAGCGGCATATAGCGATCGCGTTACTCGCAATTAAATGTATGTATGTTTGTGTGTATGTGCAATATATTGCACGTTCGAGTTGCACGTGCTATGTTGTCAGCTTCTGACAACATATCAACCACTTTATATAATTTCGATTTAATTGTTAACTGTGATTGCATTGCTCCAGTAATTGGACTACCGCTGCTCCATGCTGCTTCGGTAACAAAATTCATGTGTGTGGGGGAGGGGGAGGGGGGGGGGGGGGGAAATTTATGTGTTTTGCAAAATGTGTTAGTGTGGCAACAACATTTGCGCACAACATTTAAACATTGCAAAAACTGAGTACAAAAACTGAGTACAAAGCAGAGAGGGGGAGAAGGGGAGAGGAGGAGAAGGGGAGAGGAGAAGCGGCAAATTGCGTGTGTTGTTGAGTGACACAATGTTGCTGTCGTTCAACAAATAATGTTGTCAATAGACGAGACAGCTGCCAACTACAATATAATGTGACATTGCAGCACTAACAATAACAACAACAACAATAGCAGCAATAACAACAGCAACAGCAACAGCAACAAGAGAAAATAAAGCTAGAAGCATAAACAGCACAGCAACAACAACAATATCAACAAAAACAACTAAGACATTAACAACAACAATTCAACAACAGTTAGAACAACAACAACTAGGCAAATAACAACAACAACATAAGCAGCAATATCAAAAGCAACCAAATTTTAGCAACATAGCAACAGCAACAACAGCCACATATATATGCACATATACAACAAAAACAAAAATAACAAAAACAACAACAACAATATAAACAACATTACCAACAATAACATTCTAGCAGCGGTTGTCACAACAAAAAAGCAACTACAACGGCATTAATAACTACAGCTACAACAGCAGCAATAACAACAACAACAACAACAACAACAAAAACAGCACGTATAGCAACAACCGCATTTTGTCAGCTGCAGCAATCACAAAAACAACCACAAAAATAACTAACAATAGCGACAACAACAAAAGCAGTTTAAACGCCAACAATGCATAAACAACAACAACAACAACTAACAACAACTACTTACTGAATCAATCGAAAACAGCAAAATACCGCAAACTAAACAATAAAACATTAGAAATAGTAAAAATGCAGCAAGCCGCGTGATGTACGACTGCAGCGGACAGGAGCCGGCAACCAGCAACCAGCAGCAGCAGCGCAAGATGCTCAATGCTGGCCTCTGCCACTCGCCGTGAGCGCGCGGCAGCGGCACACTCGCGCAGAGGCCATAAATCACGCCGAGCGCTGCGCCTGCATTTAACGAATGCGACCGTGCGTCGGCTACTGTGCCGCATGCGGCATGGGGCAGCAGACACGCTGGAGGCACGTCCTCCAACGACTTCAGTGGGCAGCTGCTGGCGGCTGCCGGCTCTTTTCCGCCAGCACGTCTCAAGGTGTCGACGCATCGACTGACGCATGCAAAGTAGCAGTGGCAAGGGTTGGAAGGGCGGGTGATGGATCTGAGGGGCATGCAAAGCGGCAGCAGATTTTAGCAGGCGGTAATTGCCATCATTTGGAAGCTGCTAATGGCGCAAATGGCGCAAATGGAAACGCAAACACAAACTGCCGCTGCCTATGGCCTGCCGCCTCGTCTTTCTTTACGGGCATGGGTCAAAAGCATTTGCATGCGGCGCGCAGCCTGGGCGCATATTAGTCACGCCCATTGACGGCCGCTGCCTGTGATTCATGCCGTGTTCGTTGCCTTTGTTGCATTTTTATTGCTGCTGCTGTTGTTGCCAGTGATGATGCGCTGCAAAGTGTGCCGCCTGCACCATGGGATGGCCGATATCAAAAGCTGGCAAAATGTTTAAAATGCAGGCGCAAATCATTTCACTTAAAGCCCAATATCGAATCATTAAAACGGTTACTCTTTGAAACGGTTCATTGTTCTATCCTTAAGTTCCATTAGTTAAGTGTCCCACTAAAACAAGCAATTAACAAAGACAATGATAAACTATAACTGTTCGAAAGTGAAAGTACGGTATTTTCGATTAGCTGTAATATTTGCAAGTTAACACTTTAATTGAATTTTTGCAATGTTTTATATGTTTTTAAATATTATTTAATAAAATGTTTCCATATGTAAGAAGATCTTTCTCTCTCATTCTCTGCCTCCCATTCTATATTTTTTATAGCCGCAGACTGAATTTAGTTTGAAAATATTGTATGTAAGATTAACAGAGCTAAAGTTATTGAGGCAATGAAGAGTGAGAATTAATTTTGATGACTTATTTTGATTAATTAATTGATTGTAAATCACTAGATTAAATATTATATTTATTAATTCATTTCATTTCAATCTACTATGCTTAGCCCTTACGGAGTAGTAATAACTTTAATCTAACAGAAACATAAATTGCTTATTATTAAGAGAATTTATATAGCTCCTGCTTAATACTGGCCCTACTCTTTTGCAAGTCTAGATTCCTAGAAGCAAAATTGAAGAGAGTAAGACACCTGGTAATAGCTTCATTGCATCCATAGGCAGCCCTGTGGTAAGGAATGGGGAAAATTTGCAAGTCTCTCAGACTTCTACTAGGCACATGGAAGTTTAAAAGCTTCAAGAGCTCAGATGCCTCTGCTTCGTTATCTAAAATACCTGTGATGAAAAGCGATTGCAAACCTAAAAAAGACATGCAGTATGGAATGAAATCGTTCTGAAAGATTTTGAGTAAAGCGAATTTGGCTCAACCCTGCCGCTCGGATGATGGCATTCAGATAATACAACAATATTCCAGAATGGACCTTACCAAGCTAACAAAAATTTATTTTAGTGTATTAGGGTCACCAAAATCTTTCGAATTATGCATTTGAAAATCCAGCACAGAATTTTCTTTGGAGATAACATATTTCCTATGCAAATCGAAGGACATTTCGGAGTCGAATAATATGCCTAAGATACATATTATAAATTAGATTATGAAACACTTTCGATTAAGTTTTACCCTTATGGTTTTCAATATATTTCTAATGTTGCTCATATCTGAAGATTATGCGAGTTGTTATACGCGAAATCTGACATCAAATAATACCTAAAAATATAAGCTAGTCTTTTATATAGACTAATGTTGAAGACACTTTTCGAACTATGTACGTTTAAACTTTTAATGTAAAATCAGCGACCTCAACATCGGCTCTATACCACATTTCATTCCGATGGGAGAATTAATTGCTTGTGTATATTTCAACTCCACAGTGCAGCAGAGCCTACACTTTTTGGCTTTGTTGCGCGAGGCATTTAACCCACTTCTATAAGCGCTTATTTCGCTTTCGGATTTTTACTGTGCTGCTGTGTTGCTGCTGCCGGCTTAAAGTTGTTGGTGTTTTCCGATCGTTAAATTACAACATTTCCTCATGCCGCCGCACTAATCCAATCCATTTCTTGGGATTTATGCGACTTGTCGAACAATGCAACAGTAGCCAGAGTGCAACTGCACACACATACATGCATACCCTCATTAACACGAGTGATGCTAAAGTATCGAGTACCCAGATACTCTCTTATTGAGCAGACAAATATTTGGCCAGGCTGACAGGTGCTTTTGTGACTTTAAAGCTCTATGTTTAATTGTTCAACTGCAGCAATTCTCATCTCAATTTTTTGATGCTATACGAGAGTAGTTCAATGTATTTGTCCGATAAGCAGGAACATTTTTTAAAGGGTATTGGAAACATAATTTTGGTAGGTAATAAATGTGTTGAGGTTATGTAATCCCTCATTGAGAAATACAAAATATTTGAACTCAATTCGCTGTGTTTTTCATGCTAATACCGAAAATATATTCAACTCGCCTTGTAAAATGTTGTTGTTGTTTGAATGGTCAACATTTTCTACTAGATATTAACTAGTCATTAGCTGCATGCGTTGTTTGACTGGTTACCCTCAACGTTACAGCAGATATTTCCAAGCGAGCAATTAAAATCTGCTCGTCAAACATTTATTTGGGTCATCACTTGAATATTTATGGAAGAATCTCTTGGACCATGCTTCTGTCATACTATACAAGACAACAACAGTTTATTCCTATATGCAACTAAAAGGATTTTAAGTGCACAACAACAATAATGTTGTTCCTTCTTGCATGGGCACAGTCATAGAGCTTTTGTAATTTTTGCCAAAAAACCTCAGCAGTGACTTTTCAAAGTGAGTTCTAATAATTCGAAACAAAAAAATTTTTCCAAACAGAGCATTTTTGCGAAACGAATGACGGTTAATATTGCTGGCAATTTTTATAAAATAAAAGAATTTTTAAAAAGAGCGAAAAAAATGTCTACAGCGCAATACATCAGTATTTCACTACCCTCGATAAAACAGACGTTCCTCACAAATAAAAATTTGAACGATTTCTATCGATTTTTTGTGGTTTCTTTTCATTAAGTTTTTCTAGCGGAACATATACATGCGTTATTTATATGACGCTTCAGAGCATCAACAATAAGCCAGAATGAAATTTGCATGTTATTTCAGTGCATCGAAAAGTATTGATTAACCGAATAAAATCTATGGAGAAATCGCTCACTACTGAAAAGCTTCAAAGTTTCGCATCTCTAATAGAAACCGATACAGTAACAAATTATTAGCTCCATTTTTAGCTTAGGC
This sequence comes from Neria commutata, assembly GCA_963457695.1. Classification (NCBI taxonomy): domain Eukaryota; kingdom Metazoa; phylum Arthropoda; class Insecta; order Diptera; family Micropezidae; genus Neria; species Neria commutata. Next base: position 18,815,531 of record OY735247.1, on the reverse strand, counting down.
ATTGTCTTTGGCTGTGATTAATAAATTTGAACATAATCTACAAGCACAAAATTAAGTTGAACATTTTTTTTTGACTCGAGCAAAAGCCATTGTTTCTAGCCGCTAGACATGCTAGCAATTGCGGCTGCGAGGGGCGAGCGACGCGTCGCTCCGTGTTTCCGACGCATTTTGGGTCATTCTTGTTAAGTTTTTGGCATTTCGCGCAATTCCACGTTTCGGCCGTTGCTCATACTATTTATGGCCTACAACGGTTGTTATTGATTGTGGTTGTCTGTTTGTTTTATCTCTTCGCGCTGAGATACACAAGTCTGGTGGCATCAATCAATTTATAATTGGTGCAAACTGGCCGTAGTCATCAATATGCAGAATAGACACGAAATGCTTTATTATGCTTGGCTGTGGTCGGGCTAACACGTTTTTATCAAAAGGTAGGTAATACTTTATACAAATCTGGTTTCAAAAGCCGTTGCCAATTGACCTTGACTCTTGTGTAAAGAGCGTTCAGTAGCCATTAAATAGAAATACAATAATAAAGCACAATAACAAAGAAGTTGCCGCCCAAAAATTAAAGTTGTGTATTTTCCGAATATTGGCAACGTATCACATTCACTGAATAACTTCATTTGATTAGATTTGATGGTCAATTTAATGGTCAATATTATGGTCAATATTATGATCAAAGCAGTAAATATTTGTTATATTTTTGCATATTCTCGTTTCATTGACGAATCAATTGATATAAAAATATCAGCATGAATACACATAAAATACGCATAGATAAGGTTGCCCAAGTTAGTTGACTGAGCTTTTTGGTATAAACAACCTCTTCACATTGGTTCGATCCATAGACAAGTATCAAAAATGCATGATGTCAAGACCAAAAAAATATGAAGGGCAATACTCCAATTTAGGAAAACCCAAAAACACGGCGAAAAAGTGTTAACTGTGCTATTAACAGTTAAAAAATGTTTTCGCAAAAATGTTGGAATATGCGATTGCAGATTTTTCGTCTGTTGAGAAAAAAGTTATTGTTTAAATAAATGTTTTACAAAGTACATGACGAAAATTAAACTTTTGCAGGCAGAATTTTTCAAACAAATTTTGCTTTTTATTGTGTTTTTGCAAAACCCTTTTGCGGTTGTCCGGGGTGACCACGCAAGTGAGGTTATGCCGGGGTGCCGGTCAGAACTTGGAGTAGTCGCTTTGGGAAGCGGAAGTTGCTTTAGGATTGGGATATTCCGGGGGACAATGGCAACACAAATGTCGTGTAGTTTTTAGTTTAATTTAGGGTTTATCTTTATTTTCGGGTTTTATGAACATACAATGTAATTTAGTTGCAGCTACTAAGATGTCTTCCGTGTTCGGGGTCAATTTGTACAAAGACAAAAGCGAAAAGCCATACCGAAAGTCACAGCTTTCTTCTATGCCCGCAAGCCAGTTGACAGCTAGGCCTGTTAAAACGGCTGTCATCCTGGCCTGGGTTGCCAACTGCCTTCGGGATGCAGCGCGAAGGGGCTTGGCGTAAATACATTGCTTTTTCATTAATTGTAAAGTTGAAAATTCTTAAGCTGATAAATTAATTTAATATTTTGATATATGTTTTAAAATATTTTACTTTAAAATAAAAGTGACAATTGTCATATGCAATAACATTCCAATATCAGATTTCAACTATATATATAAACTATACATAAAAGGATTACAAAATTTAAGGCCAAAATCTGAGTGTGTGTTTTTTAGGTCTAAGATATTCGTTTACGCAACAAAATTGCCAACATTTTAAAATTGCAATTTGCACATGTGCTTGCCTTTTATAATTAAACCGGCTGCTTTTGAAATTGCTGATATTTCCTAAAGCAAAGTGGAGCAAAATTCAAAGGCAAATTTGAAAGTCAAAATCGCCTTGAAAGCTGCTGCAGTTTCGAAAGTTGTCTTTTCGGGTGCAACATTTTGCGAAATTATCGACCGAAAATAAATGCTCTCGAATGCTTCTTGTGTAGCAAACGCTGGGCAACTGTCATCAAACGAAAATGGCGCTAATAACAAAAACACACACCAACACCAACAACGACAACGACAACAACAAGAAGCCGGCAAACCGTCAGCCATAAGCAGCAATCAGCCAACAGCAGGTAGCATTTTGGCTGGCAACAAATGCTGGCGGGCGTCAGCGCGTATCGGCCATAAATTTGTCTAACGACAACCGCAAACGAAAACCATAATTAATTGTCATAAAAATTGGCAAGTAATTGAAGCTGAAACTGTAAATATAACTTAATTAATATGTGTGTGTGTGTGTGTGTGTGCGAAAATTGCAGGCAGCCCCAAAAATTGCCATTGGCAGGTGGACTGCCAATAACGGAAGTTGCGGTGTAATTGTGCACGTGTGCATGTGTGCGTATTTCTTGTGTAAAGTAGGTCAAAACGCTGGCGCACGCATCGCTCGAGCAATTCATTCCCGCCCTGCTTAATCGATTCTGCGTAAATTGTCACAATTTAAGGCGTATCCGTTCAATTTCAATTGGTAACCTGGCAATTTACTTTCTAAAGTGTTTTTAGGAGGCGGAAGGGGGAGGGGGTTGGGGGCTGCACGTAGCAAAAAAGATAGGCTTTAAATTTGAGTTTACCAATTGAAATGTTTAAGCCCCTCGAACCGAAAATAAGCTGCTATATGAAGGCAAAAGTATTCAGAATGTAACTTTTTAAAAGTGTAAAATCTGCAACAACAAATGATTTGAAAAAGCCATGCCGCAATCTTACACTTTTAACTAGTTTAGAACCTTGACTGAAACTCATTCATACACTTCTAATTCTGTGATAAGTAATAACAAATACTATTAATTTAAAAACAACAACAAGCTGTCAACTGTAAAATAAATGTTAATATTTTATGCAAAAAATCATAATGAACGAGAAACCAACAATTTGCATGCCTAGCCTTCAACAAATATAAATATGTTCTTAGACAATATTCGTTATAAGTATATTGTTTCGATCGAGTTGAAAGAGACTTTCTCTAAGGCTTCAAGAACAACGTACATATGTCATTTGATAACTTTGTTTGTGAACTTTATCACATAGAGAAACGCTGGTTTGATTTAAAATACGATAAAGCTTTATTGACTTTCCGAAGTGCAATTCGTTCCAAATGAATACAGATTTAAAACGAATAAAAGAGCAATATGTATGAATGAATAACAGTCTCCTCAAAGTGAATTTGTAAAGTTACATGAAATTTGGTATGAAGTTCAATATAAACTGTTGCATTAAGATTGATAGAAATTCAAAGCTCAAAATGGTTGCTTACATACAAATGTAGTTGACAAATTCTAAAAACAAATCTGGCTTTAACAAGCAGGCTTAAGATACTAGGTACAAGATCTAGCCGATTCAATTCATAATCAATTTAATAAAAAACTTATTGATATTGCTGTTTGTCGCTGATTGCTACCATTTGCGATGCTAATTTTGCTAAAACACTTGCCTTATAAAAGTTTTGAACTTGATACCCTCCTTAGAATTTCTCTGAAGAATGTGCTTTTTTCCATGAATTTGTAAATTATATGAGACTAATGCGAGAGCACAAACAGATGCAATTTTGGTCAACCTATTCAAAATGTATTTGTTTGCACAGCAGCGGCGTTCGATTGCGTTGCTGATTGTAAGTTAAAAACCGAAGAAGAAGGAGAAGTTTATTGCACTATTTCGTGGAAACATAGCGACTTATTTGCATGTTCTTCTGGGCCAAAGATCATAGCAGATAGTCATTTAAGTTTACTTATTAATAATATGTAAAAATTGTTTATAAATAGGAAAAATTATTTTCCTTTTCAAGCTTTTAGGTAAAGTTCGCATAATCAAATTTGAAACGTAATAGCTTTTGCCTTTTGGCGTAGCATAATTGTTATTGCCATTTAAATTTCCTTTTGTCATGCTAGCCGTTAAATTTGAAGTTCAATCAGGCACTGGCATACAAATTACCCTTGCCACTGTTGGTTTGTTTGTTTGTTCCTCCCTCTGTCTGTCAACTGTCTGCCATGGAATGTCAATAAAGCGCAAGCGGAAAATATTACTAAGAAACACATAAAGAAAGAAAAAGAGAGAAAAGAAAAGAAAAAGAAGCTAACTTTGTGGCCATGCCAAAATGCATCGAAAGCAACAACAATTGCAGTAGCAATAACAATAACAATTCCATTTACAATGCAACGCAATCGAAGTGCGGCGCATGCGCAACGACTTTATGGCGCGATCGAAAAGTTGTGGGGGCAGCTAAAGGTCATGCATACTCAATTGGCCTATGCTGTAGTTTTTTTTTAGATATGTATGCTTTTCTGTTTTTTTTTTGTATATTTTCATTGCGACTATATAAAACCGAAAAGTGCTGGAAATTGGCCAATAGCAGACATTTCAGTGGCTATTGTTATGAACACAACAACAACAAAAAAGCTGTGAACAACGACAAATTTTAGTCGCAAGTGGCACTAACGCGAAGTGCACTTGAATGTTGGCCCGAAGTGTTTGCATTTCAGTTACAAAGAATTTGTAATAAATTGTGGGAGTCGTTTCGTTGTGACTTGTGCGTAGATTGGGTAGACAAACATAAGCGCTGCGTTGCAATGTGTAGAGCTGTAATGGTATATGTGCGTGTGGGTATCTGTGTCTGTAAGTTGAGTGGTTGTAAGTGAAAGGTGTTCAACTTGAATTTTGTATTTTGAAATAGCTTCAAAGCATGCTTGAGATACATCAAACAACAACATTTTGTTTCAGCAGGCAAGTTTTACAAATTTACATTTTCATTAAAATACAACAAACATTTTGTGCAGTAGGTTATTCAATGGTCTTGTGTTTAATTTTATGACAGCAGCGGTCTGTGTAATCTTGCTACATGAGCTCGGTTTTCCGGCAGTATACAGAACAGTGCAGTGAATAGGCCATAAAACTGCTAAGTATTATGTATGGATTCAAGGCTATCCCTGTTATAAATATCCAAGAATGTGTAATTATATTTGTATGTATGTATGTATAAAGGCTGAGTCATCGGAAGATATCGATATCTACTCAACGAAGCTGTAGTAGTAGTAATAGTAGATTGATGCGAGAGATCTGACACTCAATCCCTGCAGGCTTATATCATCTAAATAAGAGGAACTAGAATACTCCAAGATTAAAGTCTCGATAAATCCTTCCGATTTGTATGTCCGATTAACTTGTATTAAAAATAGAACATGCTCAAACAAGTTGTGTCAAATGTCTTTAAATACATATACAATGCAGGATCAAAATCCGATAATAATGAAATTTGTTCGTTTAGAAGGAGCAGTCAAAAATGTAAGTCAAAGAAGGCAATGAATTTTTTATTGTTGATTCACATGCACCCGAAATGGATGAAATTTGTTACACTCTAAAATTAATTTCAAACTGAAAAATTATTGTTAATAGTAGTTAATAGTTTTTAACTTATTTTAGAGAATTTCAATTAATTAATGCTCTTAAAGACCAACGAAACGGTTTATACGCGTTCCTGAAAAATATTTATCTTCCAAATAGAGGGTGTTGTATATAGTTACTGAGTGTATAGAGAGCACACATTCCAATAATTCTTATTAATTTTTATATTTTAATTTCATTCAGGAAAAAAACTGCAACGAAAGATGAAAAATTCTTCTACTCCGTTCATCACTTTGTGGCACTGTCTACATGCTGCATAACTTTAACTATGCCTGTTCTATTCACTTAAATTAAATTACTTTTATAAGCTACTTTTATACATCTTAATACAAATTTTTACTGCCTCCCACCCATTCGACCTTTAGCCGCTTTTACATGTTTCTCTGCATCAAGCAACAACACCAGAAACAAGTTTGTGTCTTAAGTTTTCTGTTTGCATTTCGGTCGTAGCAGAGTTAAGCTAAATATAAACAGCCGGAAGGCTCGATTGTTTGTGGTACAGTAACAGCTGCAAAGAATGTATGAGTTGGCAACAGGTTTTTTCGCTTTCATCACAAGCTGAATTGTAGAACAGCAGTTGTTACTTTCATTGACAAGCTGTTGCTCCATATAATAACAATCAAAGTGAAAGGAAAAATAATTACAATCACAAAGAGTAAAGTTTGTAGACAGGCAATTTAGTAAAACTAACGGAAATGTAAAAACAAGTGCCCAATAAAATTTTTCTCCGCTCATAAAATGTATCTTTACAAAAGAAATCGAAAGTGAATAGCGTTTTAATTGTTTCAAATTATATGAGAGTATGCGCTGCAGCTGAAGAAGTGCCAAGGCTTGACGATTCAAGCGACAATTAAGTGCCTATTATCTCCAAAATTTCTCAATTATATGCGAAGCTAATGTTATGAAAGAAAATGGATGCATGCACAGCTTTGAGACCATCAGATGGGTAATAAAAGGTGTTTCACAGGTAGCTTGAAAATATATAACCTATGGCGAAAATGACTAAATGACAGCATAAAGTGTTATAAAAATAAAGATACAAATCATGCACATTTTCCAAAAAAATATCCAGCTGATTTTTGCTGCTTCAACATTCATTGTACCGGAAGACATTTAAAAAGAGCAATTAGACTTTAAGCAAATTTTCGTAACGCTTTAAACTTCGAGAAGCCAATGAAAGAGTGTTCATTTGACGTCGAAATTTTATCGGAGGAGAGCTTTAAGTGCATGCCAGTGACAGCTCAAGACAATTACTGAAGACTTGGTGTGCTTACTTTTGTCGTAGTTAAAGTTTTAATTGAAATTGTTTGTATTGTATTCGGAAGGCATACATGATCAAGTGTATAAAATAATATTATATAAAAAAAACTTTTTAAAAATAAGCTTTTATTCATTCAATGTACTAAAAGGTAGAAAATAAATTGTTTCAAAGTAACCTATATCTTACTATCAATAAAAGCTACATACATACATACAAACCTGAAGTGAAGTTAATAAAAAAGCTTATAAAAAATACCAAAATTCCTTGAGTTACAACAACCTTTCGGCATTGACAGCCCTACTGCAGGCAGCGATGCATCTCTGAAGCCGATAATGGTATTTCTGGTTTCGGCATTTTGAATGAGGCCAAAAAGACTTGCACTACTCTAGGCTGTAATATTAATAAAATAAAACTGTCATTTCCCGCTGAGCGATCTTAAAAATAGTAATTAATTGTGCACAATAAAAGGAAAACTTTACGAATAGCTATAAAAGGTATTAATTAAATGCAAACGAATGACGAAAACGAACGAAGGCATTCATATCAAATGATTTATTTAAGCTAGCCTGATAAAGCCTCGCACTAAGGCTTGAATCCAATGCATAAATTTATATGAGCACCAACTGCTTCGGCAACATCTTCGACATATTTTTTAAATGTAGTTTTTATGCATGTGTGCGGTTTATTTATGGTGTTTCACATATTGCTTCAACAGCTGTCCAAATTCGGCTTTCGAACGTATATTTAGCGCTCAATTAGCATTTAACACTCGATCGAGCATGACAGATGACCTTCGATGTTTCGGTCTTTGCTTTAATGATTTGAATTTTTGATTGAGTTCCTATAATTTCGACTATACGGAATCGGCGTTGACTTCAAAATTAAGCATCAAGCAGTGCATTGGTCTTTTTTTGTGCAGAAAAGTTATGAAAACCAATTTTTTATGCAAGTTGCTTAATAAAATCAATTAGAGGAATAAATTTAAGACATATTAACGCCGTCCTCAGTTGTTAGTTTAAAATCTGATTCAATATTTCAACTGGAATCCTTAAATATTTTGCACGCAATTTATTGAACACAACTAATTTGAATTTGACTTTCTTGTACTGCCCCAATGATATGAAAGATTTGAAAAAATTGCTAAAAGTTCCGCACTGTAATTTCGTTATGACTTCTGTCACTTTACTTAAAATATTCTGTTTTCATCGTTCCTGTTTGCAATGTTAGAACGTGTTTTCCCAAAATGCCTGTGGTATTATTTTGTAGAATTTTCGTTGGCTGAAATGTGGGAGTGGCAAGTGAGATTATTAGGCATCATTTTTTTTATCCAAATGGCAGCAAGCACTTCTGTCTATAGTTCTCTGATCATACAGCCTTCTAGCGCTTTTTATAAACAGCTATTTTAGTGTTCTTGGTTGTTCACTTTTAAAGCTTTCGTTGCATTCCCCTTTAATGAGAAAACTTAACATTTAAGTGTCAGCTGTTATATTTAAACGCCAGATCTTCATGTGAAATTTTCCAGTGCAAGAAGCTTATTCTATCGCCATTTATTGTAGGTGGTAGCCTGATTCTATCAATCTTTTAAAATGTTCCTCATGAATGCCATTGAAAGCAATTGCACGTTGAGCCGAGGGCAGACTTTAAGATGAAATAGCTGTTAAATTTTCACACACAATCGAGCAAGTCGGAAAATTCTAAGTAAAGAGCCTCTTGATTTAAGCTGTGCGAGACTCTTTTTAGAAGACAATAATCTATATTATATAATGAATTGAAATATTACGAAACGTAAGACATTATTTTACACAACTCATAGATGCGAAAAATAAAACCCATTTGATATATTTAAAATGAAAAACAGATTTGATTATGCAGCGGTGGCTTATGGCATATCTTACAATTACTTCTAGTAGAGCTAAATAAAAGTATCTCGAATTGTATGCTTCGATTTTTCTCAGCCAAACCTTCTCATACTCAGGTCAAATTTGAGGCCGCTCGTATGCTTCAGTTCCGAGTATGAAACTGGGTCCAAGTGTTTCAATTTTACGCCAGGCGCACTTCTAAGCGCATAATCGAGAGCGCCTGATCGCTTGGGCTGCACGAATCGGCGCATCTGGCGGAATTACAGGTGTTGCCTGCCAGCACTCTTGTTACTCATCTACACACTAACATCATGTAAGATGCTTATTATTGTTTTGGGTTGCTGGCACGGCTCACAGCTGCTGCTGCCCATAAGGCGGCGTACGCTATAAATTATGGCAGCGAACAATATCTTAAGCGAGCGTGACAGAAAACACGCAAACGATACGTTTAGCATTTATCAGATTTTTAGATATGAACTGAAAGCTACATTGGTTATTTATGCCAAATGAGCGACAACAACAACAGCAAAAGCCAACAACAGAAACCAATAGAAAACGGAAAATGGAAAAATATTGGAGCAAAACAGTTTAATTTGTGGCAAAAAGAAAAAACAAATGCATTATTAAACAACAACAACGCCAACAGCACAGCAGCGCAACAGCGCAACAGCACAACAGCTGCTGGCAACAATTGTGCGTATGCAAGCTGGCAGCCACTGAGGGGCGTTGCATAGGTAGCAACGCAGCAGCACACGCGCATGAAGGGGCGCTCCCCCTTGCATATTTTTGCCAATCGAGCGCGAAAAATCTGGAAAAAACAGAGCACATTCTTTATCGCCAGCTCTCAGGTGTCTTACAGGCATAAATTATAATTGAACGAAATTGAAAAACTGTCGAGGGTTGGCTTGAAGGGAGGCTGCGTGGCGGAAAGGAGAGAGATAATCGGTTGGAAAAATCACTAAGCATGGCGCGAATTGCACAGAGCAAACTGCCTTGGCCTTAAACCGTAACGCTGAGATGCATAAATCGCTGTTGTTGTTGTATTAGTATGTTGTAAAAGCTTTCAAAGTGTGTGAGACCATTTCGTGGTAGCAACCAACAACAACAGACACGTAGTAATAACAGCATGAAATGTATGTTGTTGTTGTCTTTGCTGGCAACTTTTGAATTTCAAAAGCCACCAAAATCGAAAAATCGCCTTTTTCTTCCAAACAAAAACAATTTTCTTTGAGTAAAATATGTGTCAAAAAGTATATCTAAACATAAGCAAACTGCATTAAAATTTATCGATATTTTTGTCGTTTTATGGCAAGATGTTCGAATTTAATAAAAATTAATTACTTTTATACCCTAACCGTATTTTTTTGGAGCAACTTTCCACTTGGGCGAAATTCAGAAATTTATACCACATACATATGTATGTATGTATTAGAAAACAGAGCTATATATATATATGTATGTATGTATGTATGTATATGTATTTCTTATGAAAATATCCCGCTGAGAATTCCGCTAAATTGCCAAACCATTTTTTTCGCATTTTCATTTTATTTCAAAAAAGCACTTAATCTGGCGGAAAAAAGCGTTGAGCTGGCAACGCTGACTGTTGCGCTTGTTGTTGTTATACTCGTGATTGCTGTAGTTTTATTATTTACTATAGTTGTTGTGTTGGTTTTCAATGTATTTGTTGTTGTTGTCGCCGAAGTTGTTAAATATTGTTGTTGCTATTTTGTTCTTGTTGTTGTTAACGCCTTTGCTTGTAGCTCAAATTAACGCAGCTATCAACTGCAAATAAAAACTATTCAAAGCTCAAGAAGCCAACAGCACAATGCCAAAGGCGACAATTACAATAGCCAAAACAACAACAACCAAAATGACAACCACAATTACAAAAACAACTACGCACCATAGAGAGCAAATACAGCTGCTATACTATCGGCTGCCTTAAGAAAGCTTGGCAGCAAATTGTTGGCAGCTCCGTAGGCAAACGTTGTTGCGCATATTGCTGCTGCCGTCGCCTCTTATTTGTTGTTGCTGCTGCTGCAACCAATTATGCGTTCCACAAAAATGCTTAATTACGTGTTTTGGCAATTTTCTGCACTGCCTGCTCAGCAGCCGCTTCCCTGCCCTCATTTCGCAGCGCTTTCGGCCGCGTCGGCTGTAAGTGATTTTCGGAGCAATTTTGTTGTCAAAACTAAACGCCTTCACTTCACTTCACTGCACTTGACTTGATTGCTGGCCGCTCGTTGTTAACTGGCAGCGATTGTAGCTGATTACTTTAACGACCAAGACAGACTGACCAACAGCCCGACAGACCAACAGCAGAGCAAGGCGAAGCGAAGCTAGGCAAATGGAGCGCAATTTTCGCAGCTGTTGATTAGTTCAAGCGCTGCTAATAATTCAAATATTAAGTACACGCAGACACAGACGCCCAAGCCCAATGATCACACGACGTATGAGTAATGCTCTGTGAGTATGGTCAGTGTATTTTTAGAATGTTGTCTTGGGAAATTGCCAATGCATGTTTTAGCATAAAATTGAACAAACATGCACACAATTTAGTTGACGGCCTACTCGTCCCGTCGGTGCTCTCTCTGCTCTCACTGCTATGATTGCAACAGTCATCGAGTATGTATAATACTACAAACACATATACATACATACATATACGAAGAAGGCTTTATGAAGATCTCATTTGTAGGTTCAAAGAAGATTTGAAATCAATTTTACTATGGACACACAGGTAGGTAGGTAGATAGGTTAAATGATCGTCTCAAGGACATCACTTAGGCCAAAAGGCCCATTGTGTTACCACGTGGGGTTTTCACCTATGCACTTCCCATGTATGGGAGTCATTTTTTGGCTCTGGTATATTTGCCGATATGTCCTGGTGGCGTTTTTTCCAAGTTTGCCAGGCAGCTCAGAAAGTAATGTCCCAGGAATCGGAAGCGCGTTCTCGCTGGACACACAACAACGGATTAAATTTAAATACATATACTATAACAAAAGCTGTGCTCATATTTCAGTGTCAGCAGAATTTGGAAAATGATGCCTTCAAAATTCATGGCAAAAATATCAAATTCGACGGTTGCTGGTTATAAAGCCTTGGTTACTTCGATTTTCATAGGGAGTATGTTATCTGCAAAGCAAACTCTATGCTGAGTTTTCTAAGGCGTAATTCTAACGATTTTGGTGACCCTAATACACTAAAATCAATTTTTGTTAGGTCCATTCTGGAATATTGTTGTATTATCTGAATGCCATCATCCGAGGGGCATGTAGCACGCGTTGAAAGGGTTCAGCGAAGATTTACCGAAATCGCTTTACTCAAAATGTTTCGGAAAAGATAGCATTCCGAATTATATTGCACGTTGCCTACTTTAAGGTTTGCAATCGCAGATTGGTCGACGTAAATCACAATGCATCTCAAAGACATCATCAAATACATTTTAGATAATTAAGTAGAGGCATCTGAGCTCTTGAAGCTTTTAAACTCCCAAGTGCCTAGTAGCAGTCTGAGAGACTTGCAGACTTTCCACATTCCTTACCACAGTACTGCCTATGGATATAATGAAGCTATTACCAGGTGTCTTACTCTCTTCAACTCTGCTTCTTGGAATCTAGACTTGCAAAAGAGTAAGGCCAGTGTAAAGCAGAAGCTATATAGAGCCAATTCTCTTAATATTAAGCTATTTATATTTCACTTAGATTTAAGTTATAACTAATCTGTAAGGGCTCAGCCCAGTAGATTGAAAAAAATGAAATAAAATTGAACTGCCGATAAAGCTCACAATTTTTCAACAATACTACTTAATATATATCTCTTCCATCACAAGCAATAGACAGATGAGTCGATGAGATGCAGTGTTGAGCATGCCGAAATACTTCAGAAAATACCATTTTTATCGGAGATTTGGATACAATGATACATTTTCAAAATTTCAAAAATTACACAGAAAAAGAGAAGACCAGAATAATCAAACAAAAAGCTGTAGGACGCACAAAAATATTAAAGTTCTATAAACAAACGAAATATATGTATTTAAATTAAAAAGTCACACGTTTCATATTTCTTTTATATTTCTTATTATATTAATTTATTTTGCCAGAAAGAATTTTCTTAATACTTCCTCTTCCTCAATATAAATTAATAGAAATGGAATTGCTTATATAAAAAGCTTTAATGAAAAAAAATTCACGGAATAGATTGTAAGTGAAAGGGTTAACAAAGATTTCACCTTCTTAAATTGTAAAGCATTTGAGTTGTATTATATATGTTTAATGTTCAGTTGTTAGAAATATTTTCGTAAAATTTTTAGAACTATTTTTTTGCAAGCGTATTTTTATGACTCGAGCATTTAAACCCATTGCGCAATCAAATTTATTTTTGAAATTTCAGGTAATTAAATTTGACATCATAAGAAACGAAAAATGTCATAATTTGTATAGGTTAATATAAAACTGTTTTGAAATTTTACTGTCGTGCCACATGAGAGCTTTGAAATTAGCTTAGGAAATCCAATGCAGAAATTATGCCTAATAAATGCCGCCGATAATCACTTTGAAAAATCATTAAAAATGATTTAGGAAATTTATTATTTTGTGCACAAAAGATTTGCTAGCATAATTAGCATAGCATAGCAAGGTTATGTGCCGCATTAGCAGCAGTGTCAGCAGTGTCAGCAGCAACAACAACACACACAATGGTAGGCAGCAGTGGCAGCAGCAACAAGCCAACAAAACAAACAACAATTGATGTCAGCTTATGACTTGAAGCGTTTTATTGTCATTTTCGCCTGCTTCTTGCAATTTTTTTTTAATTGCCGCGCTTTGCTTAATTAGCAAAGCAACAACAAAGTGCGCTGAAGAATGAATGCCAAACAACAACAGCAGCAGCAGCAGCAAAAAATGCGGCGATATATATTAAAGCGCTCGAAATGACGCTTTAAACGTGATTTGCTGTCCATAAGTATTGACAGCATGAAGTGTCATCGCCGTCATTAAACAGACACGCACACACACACACACACACACACACACACACACACAGAGTTAAAGATGCGCATGGACGCAGTGTGACACATCAAAAGGCGACCACAATGCCATAGAAAGAAAGGGCATTGGCTATTGTTACCACGTGCATGTGAATGTGTGTGTGTGTGTGTGTGTTCGTGTTAATGATTTGCTTTTTTTGTCGTATCTCAGAAGTGCGCATAACTTTGAAGTGTGACGCTTTTTACGCGCTTCTGCGCGCAGCTGTCAATTAGACCTGATGCGCGATTGTTTGTGGGCGTGCGAAGTACAGTGTCCGACTTGACACCTCCTCCGGCCATTGACAATGTACAGCGCAATGTCAAGTTGAATGTACAATTTGACTTGTCTGCCTTCAGAGCCTACCCAGTTGCGCCATCATGTCACTTGCCTGTCGGTTTTCATGTCGGAAATTGCTGTAGCACTTGCTCATTAGCTCATATTAACCCATTATCGCACAAAGGCATGCATATATTAAGATTCATTAAAGATGTGCCTATTTTGAGCATATTTTCTCCAGCGGTCAAACTACACAGAACTTTTCGTTTGTTAAATTTTGGAATGTTGATATTGGTAGGGGATCACTGAACAAGTGTGCGAAGCTCTCAAGTCAGTTGGCATAGCTTACATGGATTATATATAAGGCAACAAAAACTAATTTAATGGCTCTTGTGTAATATCAACTTTAGCCATTTTCTACACTAAATCCTTCATATTTAGCTATTAATTGTACGTTCATAATAAAATTGTACGAAGCATTTTTCGTAAATGCTTTCAAGCATTTATCTTCCATTTTCATCAAGCCATTTTGTATCTTTTCTAAAGAACAGCAAAAAAGAGTTCAAAACAGGCGTAAAAAGGGTTCAAGTATGCTGCGTATATATTGTGCAGAAAATTGCTACTAGGATCGCCAAAAATAAGTTCATGCGGCATATGTAAAATCCTTGAAAAGGACCAATTGGTCCTTTGTATTGCAGGTTTTTCACATCTAACTCGAAAGAATGCTACTGAATGAAATTTAAGCAACGTATTAAAAGATAGTCAGTAGGTTGATCATATTTGCTCGACTAGAAGTTAGTCTAATTATAACTTGACATCATCTGGAAAAAAATAGCTATACCAGTGCTATATATTCAAACAAAAATAGTTCTCTATTCTCTGTTCAAGGAAGTAGAAATTCTTTTATGTGGAGTAAGCTTTTGGATTTGCAATTAACATCTGAGAATAGGCGCCGCAGTGCTGCAGTAGAAAAGTGCTCGTTTGATATGATCTTATACGAGAGAGATCACTGGTTGGAAACCCAACAGACATGAGCCTGAATATGTTTTCAAATTCTTTCTTTTCGCGGGGTCAGGGGAGAGTATTATTTGTCATCAAAAGAATGCTTCTCAATGCCGTTCGAATACGGCTATAGAATAAATTTATAGGTTCCGTTAACTTGTGATGTCCTTGAGACCACCACTTAACCTACCTACCTACCTAACTTGTGCTAAATTGCAAAAAAGCTATACTAAAGAACCGAACACGAGCTGTTGTACAAATAATATACATATTTATATTTGAGTGCAATGCGATTGTTCTTGCATATTTGCTATGAACGGCTATGAATAGTCTAGGAATTGGACTATGGGAAAGTGCTAGCTCCTTTAATGCTCCCCAGTCGTAATGGGTTAAGGCACTTTAACTGACTACAAGTAAAATAAAAACAGAATGAGCGTATTTCTGCGAAAATCTATGCACCTTTGGAAACAAGCCTCGAAATTGTGGCCTGCGGTGATTGACACGTGCACAGCGGCGTTCCGGCAATTGTGGTCAAGCCCAACAGCGCAATTATTAATTTTGACGTGCATTTCTTATTTATTTATTAATATGTGTTTGTGTGGTTTGGACCAACAACCGCGCAATTTGCATGTGAAGTCGTTAACAACGAAGCCTGACCACCACTGCTAATAACAATAACAAAATATCAACTGCCTTCTCCCCGTTGCGATAAAACTAGACAACAAATTTGCATTTTTTCATGGGACTAGAGAAATTTATTTAGTAACTGTACTTGCTATAGTGCTAATGCCACAAATAAATACCGTAACATCATAAGAAGGTAAATACCAGCTAATTTTAATGATAAACATTTCATCAGATATTGTATTCAAGAACTTTGCTGAAAATATTGTATCTGAAATTACATAAATATAGGATTGGCAGAAGAAGGGCCAGGGAGGCGGACGAGGACTGGGCGACATTACTGAGCGTGAGCTATAACACACACACATACAGAGACTGAACGACAGAAATGAGTGTAAGCTACAACTCGCACATAGAAGAACGAAAACTGACGAGCGTCCATGAGTCTTGAAAACGAAGTTGAAGCGTAATGTCTTGCATGGCCAACACCAATTGAACAACATTTATATCTTTTGTAAATTAAACTTATTTAATATATTCAATAAAGTCATGAAAAGACTACAAAGGAATTGAAAAGACTACATAAATATGTACATAGTTTTAGGCTAGTCAAAGCATAAGCCGGAAATTATCGAAAATTCTAAAAATATCTGTTGTTTCTAAAACGTTCTAGCATTCCCGACTCACGCACCAAGGGAATTATGATTAAGACACGCTTAATACGATGACACTAAAAACAAAATTTTCTTCTGCCTCGAGTTAGGACATTATACTAGTTTGTGGCCATTGAATTTATAGTAACTGATTTTATTATAGTATAATAATATGCTTTTAAGCTTTGTAGCTTTTAAGTCAATGTTCAAAATGAAGCCGAGTTTTACTTTATATATAGGAGTGTATATTCTTCAGTTTCACGTGTATATTGATTTCTCCATGGGCGGGAAATAAGGTTGGTTTTTATCGCACGGTGCAATCTTTTTAAAAGTTTTGCTATCAAGAAAGAATTTATCAAAGAATATACAAACATATTTTTTCGCAAAAGATATTGTTTTCGCATCACAGCGTACACGATGAAAAAAAAGTTAGTAAGCCATTTTGTTCAAAATTGAAAGAGCAAATTTCGCTTTTATACGGAATTGTAATATCTCTAAGCAATTCTTCAACTTGAACCATTTCTGCACAAACATTATCAAAATATTTTCGAGTGTTGCAGTACAGCCCGAAATTTTGTCGGTCGCATTTCTGCTTTTGCATAGTGTTATTATTTTACTTAATTGTTTATTGCACTTACAATTTGTTGATATGCAACAAAAGGACGGAAAAAATTGCGCGCAGGCGTCTCAAGTGCCACAAGAGCTGCTGAACGAAGCGAACTTGACACAACATTTGAAGCACGGCCAGAGCGTCCATAGGTGCAAGTGTGTGTGCGGTGCGAGGTGTGAAGTGCAAACAAGAGCAGAGCGTGTTGATCATTATGCTGTGGCAATTAGGCTTGATGCGCGGCAATTAGGCTTCATTTGTTTTACGGCTGCTTGTGAGCAGCGGCGTCAGAGGAAGGTCAGGCATTTGAAAATGAGTTGAGCCAAGGAAAGTGATTTATTGTAGCCTTAGGTAGTGCCTGCGGTGGATCAGCGCTTGTGCAGCCTGACACATGCTAATGCAATTCATTATTTGCAATATTGAAACCACGAACAAAATTTAAAATTTTCCCAAATATAAAAAAACCATGGCATGGAAGAGAAATTTATGTGCACACCTGCAAGCCAAAAAGTGCATATTGGAAAGTCAAGCCACCTCAGCTGCAGCTTCAACTACTGTTGATTTACAAAAAAAATAAACATTTTGCCAAAATTTCACTTTTCCATTGCCTCTTGCAAAAAATTCATTTCAATTGCAAGTTGTTCATTCAATGTTGCATCTGTTACGCTTGAATGCTACCAAATTTTGCAATCAAATGCAATTTTTCTACAGATCTCTACTACGAACAGCTGAGATGCAGCTGAAGTTATAATCGCTTCCAGCAAAAGCGAATCATCATGCGCCATCGAAACAACCAAACAACCCAATTCCAGTTGTGTGAAAGCCAAATGAGGGAAATTGTAACAGATCGCTGAATAGTGGCAGACACTGGCTGAAAGTTCAGCATGCGGGGGTAACTGTTCATATTTTTGGCTCTAATAAAGAAAACACGATAAATTTCATTGCAAATGGCTTCAAGGATTTTCCAAATATTTTCCTTGAAGATTCATACACTTTTTGGAGCATTCGAACCATTTCCTGTCGGATATTAATGTCATTGAAAGATGTCATTTCCCAGCCGTTCAAGCAACACCTTAAAAATAGACAAGCAATTTCTTTGACTGCACTTTTTCAATATCTCACGCTAGAAATTAAAAGTCGTTGCACCTATGCAGCCGTAAATGAAGAGGAAGAGGTGAGAGAAAGTTATAAACCAAAGTCATAATGAAGTACTGCAAGTACTTTTGCAAAACCAGAAATGAGAAGAATAGGAAACTACTGCCGAGGTGCAAAAGTGCAAAAGGAAGTGCAATTAGAGTGTGTGGGCGTTCACGATCTCTGGCGTGACAAAGGCAAGCATGATAATTTGCTATACTAGTGTTGGCTGCAATTATTGCAAGGGAAGCAGAAGTAAAGAAGGTAAACACGTCAAGCAGAAATATAAGCCCTATTCACAAACTTGAGCATTTGTGATTGCAAATTTGTACAATGGTAAACATTTGCCATCAATTGTGATCGGTCTTTTTCGGTTGAGTATGCAACACACTTGTTGCAAAATTCAAAATTCACAGCTGATTGGTAAAGAGCAAAATTATTTTCTACTTTTGCCTTTAATAAAGATTATGTCGAAAGAAAGCTTTAAAGAACAATTGGTAGACTCTAGACTCTTTATTAGACGAAGCTGCTCTTTCTCATGCGTTCCTTTTTTCTCATTCTTATATAATTTTAAACATTTTGGTACACTCTTCTTCTTCTATTTCATCAACTGTCAGTTTGCAACTCAGTATTGCATTTGCATAGTAAATATAGACTATGGGTTTTAAGTGTTGTAGTTTTACAACAGTTTTGCAAGTGCATCACTGTATAAGTATTTTGTTAGAGTAGATTAAAACTATACTTTACCATTATGAAATGCAACCATGCAAGACTATTTGCACCAGATTGTGAATAGGGCTGCAGTGATATACAGCCGTTGCTGCAGCTTCTTTGAGAAAGACAGCTATCGAAAAAGATGGATTGCGAACAAAAAGACATACAGAGTTGGGAAACAAAAAAGCACATTATTAAATTCTGTTTAATGAGATGCATATATAGTGATGTTTAAAATATTAGGGACGCTTTCGAAATAATGGATAAAACTATTTAACTAGTTTGTTGGACGCAGAAATATTAGCGAAAAATTTGGTTTGCATTTGAATGAAAAGAATATAAGAACTTGTTAAATACATATGCTCAAGTTCTCACCTAAATTTTCTTCGTCGCACACACTAGAATAAAGAACTATATCGCTGTTGTCCTTATTATTTCGAACATCACTGTACATATGCGCAAATGCGTAAAAAGGTTAATCCACAGTGAAAATTTAAAGTTGCTCAAATTTTCAATCTATGCTTGCTTTAAGCATGCTTGAAATTTGAAAGCTTTCAAAAAACATGCTAAAAGAGAGCGTGCACTCACAACTTAATGCGAGTAAGCTAGGCCTAAGCCTCGTCCGCGGGCTGTTGTGCCAATAATTTGTTTTCAAATATTCTGGGAAAAAATGTCAACACTGCGAAAAACCACAAAAATGCAACTTAATTATTGTCGTTCAATTTTTAATTTTTACTCCGCTGGTATTTCTTCTCAGAGCATTACTCACACAAGCCCAGTTCAGCGCTTCTACGCCAGATTCGCCCTAATCGCTGCTCTGTGCGCTTTCCAATGAAAGTTTTCAGCTCAGTTCACAGCATCGCAGCCAATGCTGCCTCACGCTTCAGTAGCGGCAAAAATGTGGCACGCCTTTATTTTCATGCGCTTTTCTGGTGCACACAATACCGAAAATCCATTTGCACCCAAGCAGCTCCAAGCATAAAGGCACAAGCACTCCGCTGCACTGGGCGATTTTTCCTTTTTGCTTTTTCCTCGGCTAGTAAAAGGCGCTGCTGCCAGCTGCTGGCAACGAGTCATTAATTTAATTATGGCTCTGGCGAAAGTTTTAAGGCGCCCGCTGCCTGCTGCCAGTCGCTCACTCGACAGACGCCCATGTGCATTTAAGGAAATTTGAAAATTATTGCATTTGTAAAATGCAAAACACACCTTCTTCTTCTTCTTCTTGCTAAATTACCACATCTGGTAGTGGCTGGTTTGTATCTTAAGTCTTTTATATCGTAAGACCAAAAAAGTCTTGATTTTCGCGCGTAGCATTATAATCTATAGTTTAATAGAAAGCACTCCGCGAAAGTTAGACTCAATGCATTTTATTTTGTATGCTTGAATCGATCGAGTTTCCTGCTTAAATCTTTCGTTTGAATTGTGAGGTGTATCGGAAGAGCAGTGAGAAATATTTGAATATTTGTATCGAATAACTTTTAACTAATTAAATTTTATTTTATTTATTTGATGAAAAAAATTTCATATAAGACAATATAAAAGAGTTGATTTAATATATTTGAAAAATATTATTCGTATGATAAATACATACGACGGTAAGTAGCTAGTAGACGGTTCCTGGAATCAATGTTTATTCAGAAAGTAGCAAGCTGTATTTTATGAATTGAAATCGTTTCAAATGAGCTGGAAAAAAAATTTTGCATTTTTTTAATATTGAGACCTTTACGTAGATATACTTTAGTGTACGGCTCCACGGCTGGAGGATTCGGGGCCCTACACTAAAGGCAATTTCGAGGCCTTTTACAGCAAATAATATGACTTTTTGTAGTCGATTCAACGGAATCAAACACAACACAAAGGCGTTTAAGAATGTTGTTGTCTTTTCGAGGCCCCGATGCTAGAGCGTACTCAGTATGAAGGGTAGTTGCAGGGCTGGGCGTGCGGATAAACCGATTTGAATTTGGACATATAACGCCACATATAAAACCATATCATCATCAATAAAACCTTTAGCTCAATCTCTCTGGAAGTTTGTTGGGAGTCTTCTTTACCAATTTCATAGATGTATTCTTATTGCTTTCTGAATTATGAACATTTTGCTAAAACACAGGCAAAGGGACAGACAGACGATTCAAATTTCGTTCATAAAGATTTGTATGTACTTACAATTATATCTACACGACCTTCTTCTGGGCATCACATACATTTGCATACACTCATTTGCACTATTTTCTATTTTACTTACAAATTGTTGAGAATATAAAAAGTATATTTCAGAAAAATGGAATAACTTTTGTTGTATATACCAACCTGCAAAGACATGAAAGAAACGAATACATTAGACTCGGTTGAAAAAAAAACTAAAAGAATTCAACTGACAAAAATGAATAAAGTCACATTTTTACGCTCAAGTCTTGGAAAAGCTTTTGCGCAAGCATCATTGTCCGCTGAGTCCATTGTGTCCATTTTGTCCGTTTTGTTCACCGTCTTCGTAGAGGCATCAATCATTTCCACACCTTCCTGACACGATGGAAGTTTTATGCAAATGCAGGTAACTACATGAAGCTTTATATTGGGCTTATACAAATTAGCCTCTGTAACGAATCACACACACACACACACAAACACAGCTGCACTTCAGGCAGCTATAAGGCTTGTTTACAACTGGATTGTGAGCATACCAATATGTTGGTCGACATGTGATGCGGCAACAAGTGCGCCCGTTTCAAGGTCGTGACGAGCCGCAGTCGCCGCCATCAACGCTCATACTGGCCAAGCACCGTTACAGAGGCAATCATGTTGGCGGCAGCCAAGCAGAAGCCGCAGGAGACGCCGCAAAGGCAGATTTACATCTTTTGGTTTGCTTTGAACGTGTTCAGCGCCGGAGCAGGTCTACCTTGCAGCTTGCAGCCAATCGTGCTTGTAACACGCCACCAAATTGTATACACGAGTGTATGGTAAAAAATCAACGCGAAAACCTTAAAGACCAAATTCACACAGCAGCTGATGAGCGATGAGCGAAGCAAGACATTAAAGGCAGTGCTGGCTGCAGGCGCTTCAAGAAGCTGAGCGCCCTCTTGGCCTTACTGTTTTTCTGAGCAGGCAGCAATTATGCGGCGCACATTTGAGGAACTAAAATAATAGCCTCAAGCATTGGCAATTTAATACACTTCAATGAACAGTTTAGAACATTTTTAACTAACTTTAATTTTGACGAAATTCTACAAAATCGAACAAATGGGTATAGCTTTGCCAATAAATCTACAATGAATATTATATATACATATAAATTATTGCTATTAAAGAATAAGCTTTTAATAAAAAACAGAAGATGAGAATCCAATGCAATTGATTTTATGCCATCAGCATTATGATTTTATTAGATACATATTTCGAGGTTCTATTTGATTAAAAAGAAAGTGCAATAAGTTCCAATGAATTAATAACTCATACGAAAAAATCTGTATGAAAAAGTGTGAAGTGTTAAGTGTAAAATGAGCCAGGCTTGATATAAAGAACATTCAAATAACTTCTTCTCAGTTGGAAAGAGTAGCCTCTTTCCGAGTTACAATCTGAAGTAGAGCTTGTTAATGAGCTACGAAAACGCTAAGCATTCCTGCGAATGAATTACACAACCTTTCTGAATTAGCCACGATGAAGGCTTGTAATGAAAGCTATAAATGAATTTGCACAGACGCGAGTAAGGAAATATTATCGTTGAGTGAATGCATATTTTATAAGAAAGTCAGCAGCTAAAGAAGCAAGCATGTAATTGCAGAAAATGGAGCCTTTAGGCTTGAACTCGTTGTTCTGTAGGTAGCGGAAAATAGGCTGGTGAATTTTAAGAGATCTTTATTCTACTAAGAAGGCACACAGAGAGCAGATACATATCTGCGAGCAAGCTGAGGGACTATATAACAACTATGGAATCGCTGAGTAACCCATGAGTTGAAAATGCCAGCCTGTTCTGAGTGACTGAAACTCCTTAGGAGGCTTTTCCAAAACGCATTTTCCAAACTGATGGCAGCACTCATTCAAAACTGTTTGAATTTTTTAATGACGTATTTTTATACTCATCTAAAAATATCGCTTTCTACTATGTGAAGCTAGTTTTTTTGGAAATTTAGACAGAAGCACTTTTTCATAAATTTTATCAAATTTCATTTCTTAAAGTACTACTTTCGGAATTTCTTTCAGTTGCTATATCTTCACCTAGAAACTAGAGATGCGATTATAAGCAATCAAATAGTATTCGCAACCTTTTAATCAATGCAGACCGAGCTGACATTCCCAACATAGAAATAATTTTTGCCATTGGTCTGTTGTTGTTATTTCGGTGCATCTCTGCGGAGCAATTTTTCTAGCGGGCCCAGACCCGTAGACTTTTACATACGTACGTTAAAACGGCACTGATTCGAAGTGCGTGTTGCTGCTGGCAGGTCTCATATTGCTGCTCTTCTGCATGGATGGCGCGGCGAGTTGCTGTGCTGGTCCGTTGCACAGTTGGAGTGCAGGTGCCATTGAACTCGCTGACATTTTGCTGCCTGCGTCATTTACAACTCATGCCGCATGCTTACATTGTTTTGACTTCTTTGTGAGTGTGTGTGTGTGTGTGTGTATGCAATGAAATTAACTAAAATACGGAACTAAATTGCCGTGGCTTGATGTTGCTGGCTGCGATTAAAGCTGCCGTAGTGAAACTTGGCATTGTGCGCAATTGTTGTAACGACCTTGGCCGAGGGTGAGGGTGATGTGCAGCAAATGAATACTTGTAATAATTAAGAATAGTTTATATGTTTGGAAATGTTGAATGCTGGGGGCTTATATTCAATATCTGTCTTTTAAAAAAAAGCAAAACATTGGTTTAAAAAAAGACCAGTACAGATGAAATGGCTTAGTAATTACAATAAACCGTGAATTTACCTGCTATAGCTTGCAAATAAAGATCACTACTTCAACTTGTTTTCAACGATGCTAGAAAAAAATTAAAACCGTCTTCCGATTTGAGTTCAGCGACCTTAATTTCATAACAAAATAAATTTTTTATAAAATTTTATCGAAATCAGCGTATTTGCGTGTCATAAGGAAATTAAGTCAGGGTACTTCACGTGGTACATGAAAGATATAAAGCGTAGTTTAAACAGATAGGAAATTAAAAAGTTTATTTTTGAATCTTTATGCATTGCCAGTAATTTGAATTTATCTTGGAACTGAGTTCCAATGACGCAATGCATGGCCAAAAAATTATCCTTCAGACGAAAGAGGAATATGTATTAAATTGTTGTTCCGATACCAACGTAGGATTGACAGAAGAAGGGCCAGGGAGGCGGACGAGGACTGGGCGACATTACTGAGCGTGAGCTATAACTCACACACACATACAGAGACTGAACGACAGAACTGAGTGTAAGCTACAACTCGCACATAGAAGAACGAAAACTGACGACCGTCCATCAGTCTTGAAAACGAAGTTGAAGCGTAAGGTCTTGCATGGCCAACACCACTTGAACAACATTTATATCCTTTGTAAATCAAGTAATATATTCAATAAATCAATAAAGTCATGAAAAGACTACAAAGTAATTGAAAAGACTACATATAGTGTTTGCAGATGGCATTAAACTATATGCTCCAAATGCCTCTCTCTTACTCTTAGTTTACTTTTGTCAGTTTTACTCTTAAGATGCATTCTCTTGCTCTCATTCAATTACCTACTGAAATGTTCTTTTTAAGGCCTAACGGGACTCTAATTTCGACTTTAACCTTTCATGTACTTATGCTGAAATAAAAATTGTTAGTTGCACATTGTACATCATCGCGTTCGCTTTTATTTTCGCAACTCGCTGGCAAAAACGCTTGTACTAGCATTCGAGACAATTCTAGCGGTGACTCAGAAATTATAATTTTAATTGCTGGCTAATTCTGTCACAATTGAGGGAATTCAGGCCACGCCTGTCAAGTGCAAAGTATCTTCAGCATGGCAAATACAAAAGCCTATAATCAGCTTCATCAGATACACATCTTTCGAATGGCGCACTTAACGAATCAAATCGTTAAAAGAAATTGCTTTAATAAAATATCTTTGTTAGTCTGCCTTAAAGCAAGTGAATGTGTTTATTTAAGCACGACAAATGGCAAAATTCAAAGCAATGGCAAACAAAAACAGGCCAAATGGAGGGCAAACGCCATTACACAATCGCAAACCCTCGAGTGTAAAACGTCACGACATGGCAGGCAAATAAAAAGCATGAAACTTGCACAAAACCGCAAAACAAAATGCACACTTTTTCGCCAAATTCACAGCATTAGAAAGAAAACATTTAAAAAAAGGAAAAACGAACAACATCAACAGCGAGCAGACAAAAACGACGTATGCAACAAGGATGTCGAGTCATTGACCAGCGTCATATTGCGGCCTGCCAGAGCGATATGCAAAGTGCTGTGTAGCGGCACAAAAGGGAAAACCTTACGAACTGCAACACAGTTTGCGACTTAAGTCTTTTGTTTGGCATGGCTGCCCGACATGGAAAACGAAAACAAGGCGTGCCACTGAAAGGCAACAATATCGTATCAAAATCACAGCAGACATGCAAACATGTTATGGTGTACATTTTCGTTGTGTTTGTTGTTTTTGTTGTTGTTGTGGTTGCTGTTGTTGCTGCTGTGATCGAAATCTTTCTCCGTTTTCAAGCTGAAAATGTGCAAATTGTGCAGAGGCTACACAAAAAACTGGCAAACTAATAAAAAAAGCAAAATTGGGTATTAATTTCGAAGACAACATGTGCATAGATAAGCAGAGGCAAGTGACCTCTGTTGGCCACAGCCAGTTTTAATACTTATTGAATTGGCTTTAAAAGCTTTCATTGCTTGCGTAAATACTTTTACTAACGCTGGCAGTATGAGTTTATTGCTGTGTTCAAGTTGACCTACGCTGCAGTTGTGAAAGTATGGCCAGCCAATAAATAAATGTAAATTATGGCACGCTCATGACATGTCATGACATAAAATACAACCCAAATATTTTGATAGTCAATAAATTCCGAGCACTGCCAATTAAAATTTGAGTACGATTTTGGCTTTTGACATATGTCAATCAATTTGATATTAAAAAATGAACATTTGATGCTAGGGATGACAATCAGGCATTTCGAAATCCCAAATTCTTCACGTATGCGAACTAGCGATATGTTAGAAATCGGAAAATGTTATTATATGCACCTATTTTATATATAAAATGACGCAAAAGCCAGTGCAATCGAGACTTAGGACTAGCTTTCTCTTCTAATTTAAGCACAAGCTAACGAAACCAACACATTTATTCTACAGCCGTGTTGAAACGGCAAACTTTATTAAGTGTTTTGTAAGAAACGAAGTTTGTTTTTTTAAATTGATATACTTAAGTCGGCTGGGATTCCATCCAGCGACTCCACGCATCAAAGACCGAGCACACATTGACCGAGCCTCTGCCTCCGAATTGTTTAAAATTAATTTTCCCGTCAAGTTATGAAGATCCTCAAAAGAAATAGAATTTTATAAGCTCGAAAACTGAGTAAATTAGCCAAACGTTATACCCATTTTCAAAGTAATGCCCTTATTTTTCTTAATTCTTCTATTGCCTCAATTACACTTTATGCTGGCAAAATTGCATATTTCTTCGAACCAACTTTCACAAGAGTTTGTAACTTCTTTCTTCGTGCGAAATCCATTTTGGAGTGCAGCCATCCAAAGGAAACAAACTCGAAAGAAAATGGACCGTGCCGCAAGCCATTTTGTTTCTTGAAAACAAAAATATGTTTTGTAAATTTGTCAAGAATTAGTTCAGTATCATAATTTGTTATACGTGCGAAGAATGATTCTTTTATTTTGCCGAAGAAACAATACTTAAAAGTAGTCTACGTTTCAGCGATATAATTCTAAAATATTAAAGACTCTTTTCTGATATGTGTAGTTGTTGGATGAAAGACAGTTCAACTGAAAACTGGTATAGAAAATAGTATCAAAATTATTTCATTGCATCTCTCTTTTACAGAAATCAAATCTTAAACCTCGGCCCGATAATAAATTCCGTAAACTGGCTTTCGCAGTTGACACTATGAACGCTGTCTAAATTAAGGCATCAACACTGAAATAACACTAATATTTTATATTTAGTTTCATTTCTATTTTCATTAATTTAATGCTAATTTAGGTTTGTGTAATTTTCAACAAATCAAAGTGTAAAGTATTTTTTGTTGCAAAACGTGAAACAAATGGTTAAAGCGGAGAAGGCACACTGGTTTGGACAACAATAACAACAACAAACGCAGCAAAAGAGTGGCAACAACAACAAGTTGTGGTTATCGAGCGTTGACTCGCGTGCAATCGACACTCATTCGCACACACACACACTCACACACACACACATTCAGTTATCAAATCAAATCAATTGATTTCGTCACAGATTTGACACAGACACAAGCTGGCAAGCAGGCTGGCAAGCAGGCAGGCAAGGAGACAGGCAGGCATATACTAGAGAGGGCAGCAAAGATAGTCAGACGGCCGAGCTGAGCGAGCAGGTTGGCAGTCAGCTAATCAAAGTCACTAATTGAGGTTTTCGCTTCAGCTCACTCACTTTCGGCATAGACTTCTGGTCCAACTGGTTTCACAAAAGTAGACTAAAATCATGTGAGTGTGTGTGTGTGTCTCAGCGTGGCGGCCGCAGCAGCGCCATGAATAAAGCTTCAAGTTGATGTGTTGGAAAAAATGCAATAGGCAAATTTGTTTCCCCAAACGTTAGCAAAAAATAAGTTCAGAGTCGATTTTTTAATTAAATTTGCTAATAAATTCATTCAAAAAAAAACTAGTGCCAAGTCAAGCAGTCTGTCATTTATTAATAATTATGTACAAATACAGCAAATTTGTATGTCTAGTCTTATGTGCAATATTTTCAAAAAGTTTTCTTCAATATCCTTATCAGCAATTTCAAACTAGTTTAACTGTATTTATTAGCTTGTTCGAAAACCTTGATAAATTTCGAAACATTGTAGCTTGTGTAAATAATATACATTCACTTTTGGCAGTGGCAACGATTTTTCAATCAAAGCAGAGCAATTAAAATGCTTGCTATCAAGCTCAAATATAAGCCATCGGCAAAAGACCTTTTGACTGCATTTTAACGCCCTTTACCCCTACGACTGCTTGCACAATATTTCAGTGTAAATTAGTATAGCTATTGTAAGATTTCGAGCTTGATATTTTAAACTAGAGTAGGCGCGCGCGTAGCAGGGGCACCTGTAGAGAAGCGCTGCATCAGGTCGTAACCCGTTAACAGGTTGCTTTGAACAATCAAGAAGAAGAAGAGGAAGAAAAAGACAAAAATTTTTAATGCTGAAATTGAAAATTGTTCAACTAATTTTAAGACCAAAATTTGTCTTCAAGCAACAAAGACACCCAGACCTGCCACGCCGAATCTATTGGATCTGCTGGATTGGTTATTTATTTGTTTGGTATAAAATTTGTATACACCAGCACTCAGACAGGCATTAGTCCATTGTACTGATAAGCAAATACCCTTCTAGCGAAATATTTGCAATCGTTTTGCAATCTTTTTGCTAAAGGGAAGGATTTAAAAGAATGACTGGAAACTTAGTTGATCTGTTCTAGTGTTCTGATCATGGAGAATGATCCAATGAAGGCAGAAGATTTTTATTGCAAGTAAGTGGCAGTATCTAGGCCCATTACACTCAAGTAATTAGCACAGAAGAAGCACTTGGCCTCAATGCTGACGTTGTTAGTGTAGTTGATGGCGACAAAGTGACAAAGAAGACAAAATTCTCGAATTGATTTTCATTGACCCGTATTTTTAATCAGACTAAACAGATTTAAATGACAACAGTCAGAAATTCAACAATGAGGCATGTTTAAGCCTGAAATTTCTGCTGTTGAGTGTTATAAGGCTATAAGCACAATCTCGACATGTCCTATGACCATTATTGGAGGAGGATAATGAATACGAGTGTTATGTAGATAAAAGTGGCATGAACTTCATTTGAATCAAAAGTAATTTTAATTGAAGATTTGTCAAACGTCAGTTGCATGTTATATCATATAGCATATGCGTATATTTGAATATGTATATGCTTACTCTCACATTTATTAATTGGTTGGCTAAAGTATGCGCAACTTCCTCAATAATTTTGACTTAATGATCAGCCATCAATCTGTATTTATTACGAGCTATGGACAGTGAGTAACTTATGCGACACAATTGTGCCAACGACAGGTGTTAACAATGTTGCAGCGATACTATCAGAAAACACACACATACATACATGCATACAATTGCATAAATGCATAAAGGAGTGTGTAAGTTCCACTGACCGGGCCGGGACGGGCTGACAAACGCTCATTCAAACGCGAAAACATTAAGCGCAATTAGCCACACAGCAGAGACACGACGACGCCGCGGCGTGACACTTCCTCACTCACTCACTCACTCAACTCACTTTCACTTCAATTTAATGAATCTTGTTGTTGATCTGTTGATAGTTTCTGCTCTGCGGCCAAGCGCAGCTCCCGCCGTAAACAAATAACAGGTAACCGAGTTTACGGCGAGTTTTGTTGACAGTTGAACACCCTGCACCGAAGTCGAACTCGAACTCCAAATGTGATATGAAAATAGGTGCTCCGAGTGGGCAGACGACGCTCATGGAGGAGCATACCAAAAGCAATCCATACAAATCGCATTCCCTGCTTTTGTTGTTGCCTAAAAAATCTCTATCAAATTTCAAAAACTGCTCAAAATCCTTTATAGTGTTATTTTTCATTCAAAACTGCAAAATGGAATTGCATGTTGGAAAGGTGTTCATATGAATAAAATGCAATCTCTCTTTATTATTCAGAAAATGGTGTTGAGAAAAATATGCCACAAACATCATCGACATCTGTCCTTTGCTTCGTAACATAAATATACTTCCTTTCCAACATTTGGTTTATTTTAAAGTGTTAAAAATGTTGTTGATGAGAACGGAAAAACTGTAGATAAATTTCCAAATATAATGCATTTAAAAAAATTTCAAAATTTCTGTTAATTGTACTATCTAAATTTAACTTTTTCATTTCCACAAAGAGTCCCGGAACTGTATACATTTCTTGCAAGCAATTTTAGGGAACAAAATATAAGCAATTTGGTTTCGATATCAATTGAATTTAAATTTGAGCAATTTTAAATTGTCGCTAGTGTATTTTGTTAAAAACATAAACTTTCGCTGACAAATTGTTTCGGAAAATGCGATCGAACTCCGATAGAGAA
The DNA here is from genome assembly GCA_963457695.1 of Neria commutata. Classification (NCBI taxonomy): domain Eukaryota; kingdom Metazoa; phylum Arthropoda; class Insecta; order Diptera; family Micropezidae; genus Neria; species Neria commutata. The sequence goes on along the minus strand of OY735247.1, from coordinate 18,785,629 downwards.
CGTCCTAGGCTCAAAATACGCAACCATTCGCATGAAAACTAGAGCTCCTATTCAAGGCATAAATTTTGCTCAGAATCGAAACTGATATCGAACCTTGTGTCAATCTCGATATCGAAACATTGTTTTCTCGACTATACATTCTCAATAGAATTATCATATGCTCGCTTTTATCTCAATATCGAAGCGATAATTAGTTCCGTAGTTCTTTTCAGAATAATGTAGATATGAGCTGTTATTTTTGAAAGTGGAATAAGTCCACTTTCTGTTATTGCGAGATATTTCATTGTTTACATTTCACTCTCAGTGTCAACACTATTAAGAGGTAAAACTTCCATCTCCCAAATACTAGAATCAAAAATTTTTTTTACACTAAATTGTTTACCCATAGAAAGATCATAAAAAGTTGTATCTATAACTGCCATTATATACATTTTTGTAAAAAAATGGACTTATTCCACTTTCAAAAATAACAGCTCATATAATAAAATGGTTGTTGGCATTCATTCGAGTATAAATTGCATTAGAAATTTTTTTTTTATATATGAGATACTCTAACTGCATCTCAAAGGAACAAAAATACCTGAAATGTAGGTAATGATGTTTTACTAATAAAATATCGGTAGCTATGCATGTTATAACGAATCTAGCGAAACTTCTTCAGAGCATTCAGAGTCTACCACAAATGGCTCTGAATCCAGAAAAAGATTGAGTGTAATTGGAATTTGCTGGGTTTTGCCAGCAGCAGTTT